>JAPQVY010000023.1:27446859-28060073 GCA_028535165.1 Quercus tomentella | reverse complement strand
ATTATTTTAGACTCATCTTTCACTTTAACATGTTCTCTCTACTTGAATGTCTGTCCGTGTTTAAAGAAATATTGACAAAATGATTATGTAACTCTGCATCGAACTTAGTTTTGTTTAGTGCATACAGTATATACTTAGCCTTGGTACTGGCTCTGTAAAATATCTTGTTTGTGTATATACAGTAATATATATTGTTTGAGAATGACTGCCTGTGCATGAGTTCTAATTACTAGCTGTTTTTAAGCTTTGCTGATTGAATTTGTTATTCTGTTGGTTTTGGAGCCTTTTTCTGTATATTTTTTACGTTTCCAATCCAACATGTGCTTATTCTTCAAGTGTTCGTCAATACAGAATATCGTGTCTTCCAGTGACCAGGGTTCCGTTGGAAGGAATTCAGCAGAACATAAAAGCGGAAACTCGGGAAGCTTGATTGATTTGATCGCTGATTCTGAGCCCCTTGATGCTGCAACTGTACCACAGACACAGCTGATGCTTCACACTGATAATGGTGGCAACTTTGGGAGTCCTATAAAGGAGAAGGCACCCCAAGCTTCAAGTTCAAATTCTATAGAATCTTTATTATTTGAATTGTCAGTACCCTCAGATACACCTGCTAGAAACAACATGTCTGAAGGACCTAGAAGTGTTGATGCACTATCAATTGCATCCGGAGGCGACATCTCTGCAGGTGGTGTTTCTACCGCTGCATCGACTAACAATATGCTAGCACAACCTTCTGATGGAGGTCTTCCACAAGCTACACCTAGTGGCAATAGTGGCTCCAATATTAATATTCTTGACAAAGAGCAACTACCAAACATGCAGCAATATCATCCTACTGCATCCCCTGTTGTAGGTAGTGGCTCTGTCACTCAACTGGCTAGTCCACCTGTTGGAGCTCTGAATAATCAGGTGAGCCACATGATGAGGTTTATTCCATATAAGGGATTTAAATTTTATTTTCGCTTGCAATCTTCATGTGGATTTTTATCAAAGACCAAAAAGCTAACATGAAATGGTGCAAGTCGGTTGAATTTTACAGAAGAAAAAATTTAGAATTGGGTGGTAATAACAAAGACATGTTTTAATATTTGCAAGTTGAAACATTTTTCCTTTTTTTGTTTTTGCTAGATAAAAGTTGTTCCTTTACAAGTTTATTTGTTTGCTAACCCTTTGGCTTCCTCTGCATGTATGCAGCCATGGATTTCCCCAACTCTACCTAATAGACAAGGGTCTTTGAGTGCTTCTGCAGAACAATCCTCTGAATGTGTCTTAAATTTAGAGCAAGACACCAGTTCAGGATTTGGGTCTGAACCTCTTCCAGTGGAAACCAAGTCTGCTGGAAGAGCAGAGCTTCCTGCAGTAATAGCATTCCCTTTTAATGTTTCAATTTTCCCTGTAAAGTTTTCTTGTTGACATATTATTATTTTTTTTGAAGGACCTTTTTGCTACAAGCTACTCAACAGTCCCTGCACCAGTCCCAAGTTGGCAAAATGGTTCTCCTTATGGCATGGGATTCGACATGCAGTATTATCCTAGTCCAATGGTACACTAAGCACAGAGATAATCAACTCAAATCAGTTCTGTATTATTGTGTGCTGGCTTTTGATCTGCTAATATGGATTTTTGTGTACAGCCTGTGCCTGTGTTTCCCAACGTAGCAAGATCAAGAAACCCATTTGACCTTAATGACGAAAGAACGCAAGTGCAGTCACCATCAGTACGCACAACTTACAAACTTATACTATTTGCTTAGATCAATGTTCATATTTTTGTTATTCCCAGTGTTTCCTTTTGACGTTTTAAGACCTTTATAAAGTATAACCTGTGCTTATTTTGGCCTTGTATGTATGCTTATTTTGTATTGTATCTGCAGTCAAGTAAGAGTTACTGGTGGTGTAAATAAACAAACGTAGAGCAGAAGTAGGTCTGGGAAATTGAGGACTTATATGCAAACTGGAAATCCTATGAGATAAAACACTAAATTATTAAATCTGATTATAGAAAATTTGAACATACATACATTCTTATCTCGTATCACATCCTCAAGGAGATTAACCTGCGATAAGATTCACCAATAGTTATGTGGAGTTCACTACATTTTTGTTTTTCATATTCTCCAGAATCTGTTCACTAATTAAAAGCATGATGCCGGTATAATAAAATTTGGAGACATCATCAACTGGTAACCAAAATATACTGGTTCTACTTTATTTGTTTATTCATTTTTTGTTTAAAAAAAAAATTAAAACTAGGAGACATATGGCTGTGCTGATATCCCCATTTGGTTTTCCATTAAAATGAAGATGATTGCTTGTGGCTAGCCTGCATACATATTTTATGCCGAGGAAAAAGGTCTCTACAAAGAAAATTTAGCTGAACAGAGACTCTTTCATATGTCTATGAGTCCTAAATTTCATTGATTTATCCTAAAGATGTCATTTCATTGGCATTTGGTTGCTACCATGCCTTGGCAGTATGCTGTTGATTTTGCTAGTAGGTTTGAGTAATGCACAAACTGCAAAGTGTAGCAGAATTGATCCTTCTTAATTTCAAAGTATGGGGCTTTTATTTTTAAGGAAGATTTTATCTATGCTGACATGACAATCACATCTATGAAGTATTTTAATTAATTGATTATCAACAAATCATATATGACATGTTCTGGTTTAAATTGCATTTACTTTTTGGTACTCTTGCTTGGGTTCTGTTTCTCCAAAAGTTAAATTTTCAATTAAATCAGAGAAAAATTGTTTAAACCCTAATAATTTGTGTTATTTGTGATGCAGTTTCCTACCATGGTATCTTTGCAAGGTGCATTGCCGAATCTGCCAGCTGCTAGTGACTTAGTGCAAACTTCCAGCTTTGGTAGCCAGTCTCAGGGTTTGATGGCACCTCAATCACCATCCTATACATCTGCAATGTCTCCATTTTCATCTTCTTTAACATCAGCCATGCCTCCTGGTAAATTTACTCAAATTTTTTTTTTCCCTCTGACATCTTTGCTGGGCCTAGTGTTGATAATGTCCAATTTAATAATCTCAGGTGCAAACATGGGGCTACAAGTACATAACAATATGACACCATTCAGGTAACATGCTGGCCCTAGTTCTTTGTAATATTTTTCTTTCAATTTTTTCATAAATTTCAAGGGAAATTCGGCTCAAAATGGGACCATCTTGAGTAACAAATGCTTCATGAAATGCCACCAGTTGCCTTTTATTACATTTCACTTAAAGCGGACCTTGTATTATCTTCTTTAAAAAATTTCTCCTTTTTGGTTTTTGGTTAGCGTGGGGGTGGGGTAATAGGAATTCAAAGTTGAATTCATTCAAAACCTTATTTAAGCAGCCTCATCTTGATCCAAAAGAGGGGCTTATCTTGGTAAAGGACTTTATCACTATCTCCACTAGCATACTCCTTCAATCATAATGCTTATTACACAATTACAAAATTTCTTTATGATTCTTTGACCAATGATGATATGATCTTCTTTAAAAAAAAAAAGAACAATAATTCAGAGTTTGCTTGTGTGTCATTGCAGATCACAAGAAATCGATAGCTTTGGCAGTAATGGAGTTGTATTTGGATCCTTAAACACAACTCAACAGTTAACTGGAAAATACTCAGCAACCAGCAATCCAAATCCTTTTTCTTCAGTGGGAGGAAACCCTTTTGGATAATACAAAAGTTTTTGCATACAATCTGCTGTCATTTTTCTTTTGGCCTCCTAACATCTTCTGGGAGGAGTCTGGTTTCTTTTTGATTGAAGATTAAACTAAATGCTTAATTAGAATAGGGTGGTTTGTCTTTTATATTTTTGCCTAGCAAAGAGGATAATCATTACAAATACTAAGAGAAGTGCATGGACAATTCAGCACTGAACCAAGATTCTTTTCAAGAACACACAAGATTCTTTGAGTAATGTAAATATGAAATTCAGTATCTTTTTTTTCAATCAATAAACTTGAGGAAGAAAAACCAAGGTATTACTATTATGGTATGACTTTGTAAGAAATTTTTGCATGATGACTGTACTTCTTTAGCATGAGGTTTGAATCCGCTTTTGTCTCGTGCATAACTTTTAATGGTAGGAAATTTGGTTGGAGACAAACTTCGCACCATTCCAATCATACATTCACTAGAGAATAGTAAAACAAGGAGTAAATAGTGGATTTTTCGACCGTGCTCTATCATATCTCTGCTGCAAAACTTGTTCTACATGTCTAACCCAATTTATTTCTCATTATAAGTTGGAAAATATTCTCTGAACTAGATGTTAAGGCATTGCTTGTGATGGGTATTTTAGTGTTAATAAAGAAAAGAAGATTACACTCTTACAAAGTTACAGTTACTAATTTGTTGAGACTTGAGAATTTATGCTTGGTGGCCAAAAGTTACCCATAATGCAATAGCCGGAATTTATGGTTGCTGAGGAGGATATGTGTGCTATAACAGGTGTCATCTCCAATGTGGCAGAACTCAGAAAGATATAAGTTGCCATGCACTTGAAGTGCTTTGAAGAACTGTGCCCCTTTTTATTCCTATTGCCCTCTGAAAAGGCATGATATAGCCCTTAAATTAAAATTTGTGATACATAGATTGAATCTGGCTTGAAGAACAATCCAGGGGTAGATTGAATCTGGCTTGAAGAACAATCCAGGGGAGAGCTATAAACCTATATGGTACACAAACAAGTCGGTCATATATATCTTAACACGTCACTTGACAACGTTATTTAATTATGTACATAAACTTCCTTATTGTTCACAAAAAATCTAGTAGCACAACGTTATATGACACAATTTTGCCACAATTTCTGATGTGATAAAATGTGAGTGATGGAAGAAAAAATAGTGGGTTCATATGAAAATGATAGACAATTAGTTACAGTTTGCCACGTAAAATAGTTGTGGACAATATCCCATGCTTTTAACTTATAAATCTTGGACATGAAGTGGAAAGCTATTTTACCAAACTAAGTACTCTGAGGCCTAACAGATCAAGCCATGCTAGTGTCTTTTTTAACTTTCTACCTAAGTGGAGGAATAGCAATCCGAATTTTATATAATAAATTCATGTAATATTGGCTCGTCTCTATTCAAATCATTAGCATTTAATTAAGAATATATAATTGCACACTGGGTTCTTATTTCATTTGTTTCTTTGTTCATATTCTTTACCTTATTGATTTGGGTGAAAGCAACAAACTTACAATCAATAGGCATACCACATACCTTTTATTTTGTCTAGCTAGGATCAACTTATCTACTAGGCCACTTAGGTAAAAATATTTCTTTCTCAAATGATATTGTTAATTTATTATGATATCAATAGTTTAGATTATTTTCAAAAATAGAAATTTTAAAAGAAGTTTTAAAATACTTCATTTGACATATTGAAAAAAAAAATTGTGCTCTTTTCTAAATTAATTTATAACTTCCAGTAGTTATTGACAATGCAAGGAAAAAATAGTTTTTTTTTTTTTTTTTTTTTGGTAATTAAAGTTGATAAAATCTTACTTAAAAAATTGAAAACATCATATTTATCGATTCAAAAGATGCAAGAAAAATTTGAATACAAAAATTTAATCAGTAAATTTTGACCTCAAAATGAGAAAAATTTCAAATATAGTAAATATGTATTTTTGCTCCTATTTTATGTCTCTCTCCTCCCAAAACAGAAAAAGACAAGATAAAAAAGATTAAAAAGTGATGGTTTTGTAAATTTTAGGAGGAGAGAGACATAAAATAGGAGCAAAAATACATATTTATCTCTGTTTTTACTTGAGGTGAGTTACGGAAGACAAGCAGAACATACCACAGGTGGGGTAAAGTGACATTTTTCAAACCACAGGTAGGTAAAGTGATTTCAGATCAAACCACAAGTGAGTTTATTGTAATTAACCCTTAAATAAATATTAATTTCTACTTAAGTATCAGAAAATGTCTCACTTAAAATTTTTGATTTAGTCCTCAAATTGAATTGAGCCTGCTGTATTTGTCTACATATATAGAATAAAGAAAATGACAAAACTTAAGTCTAATTTCTTATGTATCATTTTTTCTCTACACACATAAAATAAATAAATATTTAAATAACTATTTTTGATAATTAATGGACATAAATTTATAAAACTTATATTGTAAAATTTGTAATATCATTAACATTATTCTTGGATTTTATAGAAAATTTCCTCTCTTCAACAAATCACACAACTTGTCCAGCATTGACAGTTTGACACTACCTCCAACAAGCACAAGTACGTAGACCAAATCTTGTCATCATTTGACACTCACAGGGCCACCAACTTTCTGCATTCGAATCATGCCTTTGTCGCTTGTTGATGATTTAAGTATTGCCAAGTAGAGCACCTTGAAGCTGAAGGTTTTCGCTTGGATTTTTAACGAGAATGTATCTTGATGGGGTCAGAAATTGCGCAACAATGGGCCTGACGGATTCGGACTCATGGGCCGGCATTAAGGATGGGCCTGGTGCTTAGCATTACTTAAAATACTTGGTATACACGTTTGAAATCCAATGGAATCCTAGAGAGATCAGAATGTCCGCATAGGGAGGATTCTAGAAGATCCGCCTGGATGGAAAGCCCACCCTACGAAGAAGTGCTTGTCCATCACGTTTGGGATTGCTCATAGTAGAATCCTAAAAGGAAAGGACTTCTAGTCCAAGGAAGAGAATCCGACTTTCTATTACTATAAAAGCCCCAATACTCTCACAAACCGAGGTACGCATAATTTACCCTCTCTAGCACTCTAGAGTTGAGAACAATTCTAACTTGACCGTCGGAGGGTATTTGGTCGACACCACACCGGTGCCCACGGCGAGATTACTTTCTTCTTCTTGCAGGTTCCATTGGTGAGCGAGGATTGTGCAAACTCACTGGTGATATTCACGGCATCATCATATCTTATACATCTACCCTATTCATTATCACTCTTCATAGCATGTAAATGCCGCAATGTTGTAAAACCCTCACAATTTGTAAAAGATGATACACATATAAAATGCATGAGATAATTGTTTTCCTTTTTAACATTATTATTTTTTAGTGTTATAAAAGATTAAGATGAAGTAAAAACAAGGTTCTTGGTTCTTAATGAAATGACCTCATTTGGGTAAAACGACATCACTTCCTCCAATCAACAAGAACCGTTAACTCTACACAAGCTAGTTAAATGGCAGAACATAGAAGATATTTTGACGATATGATGGCGCAAATGATGAGTTATATAACCTCACAATCAGCTCAATCGAACAGTGATCACTAAGGTATGAAGATTCTCTCAAATAAATATAAAATTTGTGGAGTTATTTTGCTACTTAGACAATTTAAATGACCCTAGTCTTCCTAGTTTAACTATTAGCTATCTAGTTTTTCTCGATTTACGGCTTTATAAGATAACCCACCATTCCCATTTGAACGGGCAACTTTGGTCTGGTTCAATATTTTTTTATTTTATTAAAAGTAAGAATATGGTCCAGTATTTAAAACAATGATTAGTGTGGAGTAATAATTATTGATAGCCATAAGCAAGCAATCAATAAAATACTTTGGAAGAACGTTCATGCAACAAAAAGTATGGAACGAAAAGCTGGCAGCAATTGAACTCATTATTAGGGATAATTGAAACGTAATTCAGCCATTACAAGAGAAAACAAAAGAGATCTTATTCGCTTGAGTGGAGAACCTTTACAATTGCACAAGAACATATGGAACCTTTTTTTTTTCTCTCTTAAATAATTAAAAATTCTCAACCTTAGAAACCTTCACTCGTACCCTTTTGCACGTAGACATAGAAGAATATGAAATAAGCCTAGCTAATTAATGGTCTATATACTATGGAACAACAGGGTTGATCTTACTCAAATTTCTTAGCCGAAGAAGCACATGCACAATCATCCCAAACAGAAAACCAAGCGCTGCACTTGAACCCACAAGTGAAACCGCTGTGCAAATAAGCATCACAAAAGATTCCTCCTTGGAATTCATGTCCCTTGAAGCCATAGCTAGCTCAATCCCAGCAAACAAGAGCAAAACTCCAAGTATCCCAACAGGAAATTGGTCCAAAATCTTCACCAAAGAAGTCCCTAATACCAAACCCAACACCAATTTAGCTGTGCCAAGAAGTGCCACACACCCACCACTCCTACCACCAAACTTGTACTGCCCAGCTAACCCACCAGCACCATGGCAACTTGGCATAGCTCCAAACCAACACCCTATCACATTCATAAACCCGACGGTCACGGAAAGTGACGTGGCCGATAAGTCCTTCCCCGGAAAAAGATCAGACGACAACTTGCACACCCCGATCACAGAATTTAGTACTGACAAAGGGAGTTGAGGAATTGTACCCTTTATAAACCCTTCCTTCCATGCATGCTTAGGCATCTTCACTACTTGAAAAGATGATGGTCCAAATCTAATCTCTTCCAACACTTTAGGCCTCCTTATAAAGGCAAAAACCACACCAAATAAAAAGATAATAAAAGCTGAAGGAATTGAAAAGATAATCTTCCTCACTCTTCTCTTCCTTCTAAGCCTTATTTCTTCATCACCTAAAACACCAGCAGTTTCTCTTTCACCACTTTGCTCTTCCTCACCTGCACCATTAATAACAATTATAAAACAAGCACAAATAATAGCCAAAACCAACCCATCCAAACCAAGCCAGGGCCTATCCCCTTTAGCCTTTGATATAGAAAAATCCTGAATTTTTCTAATGTACTTAACCGCAGTTAGTGCAAATGATAACCCCTGTGCAAGCTGAATTCCTCTTACAACAGAAAGAGGAATTATCTTATACACTAGTTGCATCAATCCAGTTATACCCAAAACCAATAAAACCCCTCCGGTTAAAATTCCGGAAGCCATGATTTCTGGGACACCAAAATCAGACCCAGATATGGCTGCAGCTGCAATGGCCTTCATGGGTTGCACAGGCATAGGGACACCATAGATGGCACCAGTGACAATATTGTAGACACCGGTGAATATTAATGTTGTGCCTAGGTTAAGGTCATTAGCTAGTGTCAAGGCCAGAACTATTGGAATGAATGTGCCTAAGTCCCCCATTGCACCATTCAACTCAGCCCATTTTGATCGAAAAACTAAATTGGTTTTCACTTGGTCGATGATGTTGGACAGATATCCGGACTTAGGTTTGTGGGGACTATGGTTTTCAGGGTCCATGGAGGTACAAATTTGAAAGCAAATAAGTATGAGATTGTGAACTGGAAGTACAATAGTTAAGAAATGTGAAAGCAAATATGAGATTGAGGCTTACTTATAGGAGGAGAAATAAGGTTGTTTTGAATTGATTAATGATAGGCTGTTAGTGATTGAATTATATGTGCCGCAACTTGTGGCTTTAGGTATCTATCTGATTTAACTGGGATTTCAATACCTGCCGTTGGTGCTAGTTCACAGTTGAACGTAAGTGGACCTAGATGGGTCATCAGGAAAAAGTGATATGGGACAAAGATTGTTGCATGGTATGAGGCATTTGGTAGCTGTGAATTCACTTTCACATTTGCTTTTTATTAAGATAGTTTAATTGGACTTGGGCTTTCTCAAAAGTAAAAAAAAAGGTCACTTTTACTACAAAACATAATGCTACTTTAAGCAATTTGACATTCGCTAGGCAATTATAAATGCTACTTTAAGCAATTAGGTGCAGATATAAGTACTCTTAGTGTGACATGACTACTCGGAATACACAAATTGGTGAGAATATCATTATAAAGAAAACAGTGAAGCCTTTTGATAATTTTCAGTGGTGAATAGAATGAGAAAAATGAAGAACCAACAAATTGAACTAGAGCGATGATGGATTCATCAAAAAAAGAGAGATGATGGATGGAAGCTTCAAAAACATATTTTTCATGCATTTCTTTTCATGTCTGTGGTCTACAAACAACTGAATTCACCTTGGTCCTCCCAAAAACATATTGTAAAAAATATTTTTTAATAACAAAACGTAATTTCTAAGAAACGGTTCACAGAAAACTGTTTCTAATTTGGATTAAGAGATAAGATATCTGTGTTGTCAGTAACTCGTATTATCAAACTAGATTATATGTTCAGGTTTGGTGTATTTTTTTGTCGAACTTAGTTCATAAACTATTAAATTATTTTTTCTCATGATTGGTGTAAGTGTAACACGGTAACACATTTTTAATTGTGTTTAGCCCGAAATTTTATGCTGCCACACATGACTTTTGTATTGGTTAAATCTGATGGCACAACATTTTTCACAATTATCAAAATAATTGTGAATGATATGCCAAAAAAAAAAAAAATTTTATTTGTGATTAATCTATATCTATATATTACTAAAAGCTGAAGTGTATCATTTATTGTTGCTACACTCTAGTTGAGCCATGCCATCATCCATGTCATCTTTTTATTTTTTTATTTTTCCTTTTTGTTAATTTATTACATTTTTTAAAAGAATGCAAAATATATGATGACTTTACATATTCTCATGACTTTACACATTCTAAATAGTTTTAATTCTTTTGCTTTGTTACATATTCTCATGATTTTACAATATATCATAACTTTACATATTCTCGTTACTTTTTTGCATTAAATTATGCTCTCCTCATATTACTCAAATCTATATATTACTAAAAGCTGAAGTGTAGTATTTATTATTGCTATGCTCCAGTTGAGCCACGTTATCATTCACGTCATCTTTTTATTTTTCCTTTTTTGTTAATTTATTACCTTTTTTAAAGAATGCAAAATATATGATGACTTTACATATTCTCATGACTTTACACATTCTAAATAGTTTTAATTCTTTTGCTTTGCTACATATTCTCATGACTTTACAATATATCATGACTTTACATATTCTTATGATTTTTTTTGCATTAAATTATGCTCTCCTCCTATTACTCAAACCTTCTTTTTTTTTAAAAAAAAAAAAAAAAAACCCCAACTATCCATTGAATGTTTTCCTATTTTTCAACTTCCTCAATTTATTTTATTTTTGGATAGAATATGTAGAATCCTTTCCATAATGGCTGAGTGCAACCCACTTATCTTCCTCATTTACTCCATTAAACCCAACTGGCTAACTATTCCAATTCTCAATTAACCATCCTCCTTGGTCTCTCTCTCCATCAAACAAAGGGATAACATCACCCCACTTTTCCACCACCTTATTAAATCCATTTTATCTATCTATATATTATTACTAAAAGCTGAAGTGTACCATTTATTATTGCTACGCTTTAGTTGAGCTATGTCATCATCCATGTCATCTTTTTATTTTTTTATTTTTCATTTTTTGTAAATTTATTACATTTTTAAAAAGATTGCAAAATATATGATGACTTTACATATTCTCATGACTTTACACATTTTAAATAGTTTTAATTCTTTTGCTTTGCTACATATTCTCATGACTTTACAATATATCATAAGTTTACATATTCTCGTGACTTTTTTGCATTAAATTATGCTCTCCTCCTATATATTACTCAAACATTCTTTAAAAAAAAAAAAAAATTCACAATTATCCATTGAATGTTACCCTATTTTTCAACTTCCTCAATTTTTTTTTTTTGGGTAGAATATGTAGAATCCTTTCCATAATGACTGAGTGCAACCCACTTATCTTCCCCATTTACTCCATTAAACCCAACCAGCTAACTATTCCAATTCTCAATTAACCGTCCTCCTTGGTCTCTCTCTCCATCAAACAAAGGGATAACATCACCCCACTTTTCCACCACCTTATTAAATCCATTTTAACCTCAATTCAACACTACTTCAATTCTTTGATCTCAACTCCTATTCTCTCTTTATTGATTTATTTTCTTTATATATTGCAGTTGCCCCCTCTCCACTTTTGCAGAAGCTGCCAAAACGCCATTGGACTTGGTAATGCTACGGTCTTTTTTGCTCTTCTTCAATCAACTAGGTAATTAATTTGTCTCTCCTAATTTCTTTCTCATGCTCTCGGTTCCTCCTTTCTCCATCTAATTTAATCTATTGAGAAAACCAGAGAACTAGACAGTGTAAAAGCAAAAGAGACATATTGAAAAAGAGATCAATCTTTAGACCTGATTTTTTTCAATTATTTTTCTCCTTTTTGTCAATAAAAACGTTTTAATTGTCACCCATTCGTTTTTTTATCCCATGTGGAATGTCGATAAATTTTTTTTTTTTTTGGTTATTGTTGCATGACATATACTTGATGAAATTTCTCTTAGACGTGTGGTAGCAGGTAATCAATGGGGAGAATACTTTTGAACACTATTTCTAAACTTGGCCACCCTATTCTCTTTTGAGTTTCAAATGTTTTTGTGGCATGTAATGGTTGGGAGAAGTTTCTTAAGTTTATGTCCATAAATGCCATCTACATATTGCATGAATTATAGCTCCTTATGGTGAGGTTTTTGATTTTAATATTTTTGTTTCTATTGGTCACATTTGCATATGCACTCTCTTTTTGTAGGGTTTGGCTTACCTCTAGTATTTTTTTAATTAGAGGTCTCCTTTTATTTTAAATACACAATAGTAAGTAATTGCAAGAATAAGATTGAAGGGGAAAAAGACCTACTTTGTTAGTAGTAGAAATAAGATGTTTGATGTGGGTATGTGGGCTTGCAATGTTCGATAGTTGTAAAACTATATTTTACACTTTTTGTATAATTTTATAGACATGACTTGAAAAGCTAAAAAACTATAAAAGTTTCTAATTATAAAAATAAAATATTTACCAAACAAAAAAAATGACCAAACTATAAAAGTAATTTTTTTGTTGATGAATTGCAAGATTTTATTGAAGGAGAAAAGCAAAAAAAACATAACAGGGGGACAATTGCCAACATCAAAAGAACCAAAAAATCAGATTTGTAGCAACCAATATTCCTTTTAAACTAATTTATAAATGTTTTGTTGTTGGAAACAATCAAGTTCAATCAGATATTGAAGCTTACAAATTTTTGTTGGAACTTATTATTATTCCAATTTTCCTTATATCTAGCTCCTTAGATTAATTTTTGGGGGTTCAAGACTTCAAGTGATAGCCTACCAGTAATGACATCATTTGTGGTATCCCATTATTTACTTAAATATTTCATAGATGCAATGCTTATTTCATTTAACATTTTTGAATTAATATTTTGTTTTTCATCTTCCCATTTTAGTCTCTTTGCAAGTTTTGAAATTGCATATATAACTTCTATTACAACATTTAGCACCAGCTAAAGCATTGCACCACATAAGCTTCTCAATAGTGTTGGTTTCTATGATTAAGTCATTGGTATTTGTAATGCAAGCCTAAGTGGAGAATAAATTTTGAGATTCCATAACTATATACAACACATGGAACAAGAGGTTGAATTTATCTGTACAAATTTTTGAACAATAATGTATTAAATAGTTTTGCATAACTACTATACAATTGTTGTAGTTTGAATATGCCAAACTATAAAAGTAATTTTTTGTTGTTGATGAATTGCAAGATTTTAATGAAGGAAAAAAGGAAAAAGAAAAAAAAAAACACAATAGGGGGACAATTGCCAACATCAAAAGAATCAAAAAATCTGATTTGAAGCAACCAATGTTCCTTTTAAACTAATTTATAAATGTTTGTTGTTGGAAACAATCATGTTCAATCAGTAATTGAAGATTACGAATTTTTGTTGGCACTTATTATTATTCCAATTATACTTATATCTAGCCCATTTGATTAATTTTGGGGGGTTCAAGACTTCAAGTGATAGCCTACTAGTAATGACATTTGTAGGTTCCGGAAGTGAGGCTGTTGGGCCTGAATACACTTGGGCTAACAATTTATTTGTAAAGTGGGTTATTAGATTTCCTACTAAGGGTTGTTCTCGGCAGAGAGACTCAAAACAATATTCACTCTACCCTCTTTTTTCTGAACCCCTTTCTCTTCCCAAACTTCTGCTATTTATAGCCAAGGTTAGTGGGGGGAATTATGATTACAGCCACCAATAGTGCTATTGAAGGTCCAATATTATTTGTTTTAAGTGGGCGTTTAGGTGAGAGTGGGATGCAGTAATTATGGCCTTGGAACTTGGTTCCAGCCTAGTCAATTGTGCTCGGTAATGCAGTTCCCCGATCATTTCGTGACTTCCTCGGACAGGATTCACAAGCTTGTTAGGGAAAGCTCATGCCGAGCACCTCTCAGGATCCGCAACTCAAAACCGGTTTTCGCACAAAGGCAGTTTCAAGGACTTAGGGCAATGGGGCCGCTATGTTGGGCCTGGGCCCAAGGCCCATACGAGTCTTGGGATCTCGGTCGCGTACATTAGCCCCCCCTTGATTCATCCCCGGTTGTCGGGAAGAATCAAGGAGCTGGTCGGACCTCTTGCTCTCGGAGATCCTAGGACCTGGGATTCGTGGTTATGGATTCCTATTAATGCTCATCTCAAAAGACGTGCCGTTTCGCGGCGTCAGGTACAGTCGTCATTATTGCCTGACGGTTCGTGAACCGAAGCGGCGCGCGAATGGGCTACCTTTGGTATTCGCAGGGCCGTTCGTAAAGCGTGCCCATTTATTGTTTGATTAACCGTCTCTTTGTCCCTCTTCTTGACCCTATAAATAGTTCCCCTCAGAACTTTCTCTCATTTTTCCTTCATCTCTGATTTTTTTCGAGCTTATTCTCTGCCGACCAACTCTCTGTGCGCTTTCTCACCTGCCCAGTGTTCCTTTCCTCCTTAGAACCCAAAGTAAGTTTTCTTCCCCTTCCTATTCCTTTAGCTTTATTTCTTCAAGTTCCCTTTTATAGTATTAAGCGTCAGAGATGGGTTACTCTTACCTGTTAGAGTCCTCGGCTGCCTTGGCCACCTTTAGGAGCAAATTTAGCATCCCCGATGATGTGGAAGTGGCTTACTGCCACAAGAGTGATATCGCTCTCCACCGAGGGCAAGGCACAGTCTTTTTTCCTTTGATGTCAATCTTAGAGGGCGGGGTTAGGTTTCCCGTGGACCCCCTTCTTACGGATACAATTAGGTACTACGGACTGTGTCCCGACCAGCTTTCCCCCAACTTTTACCGGGTAGTTAGCTGCGTCAGTAGGTTGAATCATACCTTTGATTTACAGTTAAATCACCATGACATTAACCACATGTATAGCCTCTGTGGGAACAAAGCTACCAACTATTACCTAAAGACAAGAGATAATCGGGTACGGTTGATATCATGCCTGCCCGATTCGAACAGGAACTCCGCCGGGGAGTTCGTTCGCGTGCGCGGTAATTGGTTTGCCGGGGACGTCCCTTGCCCCCTTTCACGGCGTGAAGTGGGTTTGTACCATTCCCTTAATCTAATTGCTTTCCTCCCCTTTTTCATTTCTTTTCATTAAAATAAATCTTCATTATCGGATATTGATATGATACTTGCTCTTTTGCAGACGGTAAAGTTTTCGTTCCGGATCTCAGAGCCGTCCACGTCAAAGATTTGAACTTCATTCTTCGCTCCGAGATATACGTGCATTGGGACGGACAACTCCGGGCTTCGCACCTGATCCTCAGAGTAGAGCCAGTTTACTCCACCTGGCAGAATTTTAAACAAGCACTTCTAGTGGATAGTCCCCTGCTGTCATACATCGACGTTCGGTACGCAAACTTCCTGCCACCGAAACTTACAACTGGGGAGGCGAGGGAATTTGGACGACGCTTCACCTCCTCGGACAAGCTAGCCCCTTTGCGAGACGAGTCCGCGGAACGTGTGTCTCGGCGCCTCAGAGAGTTAGCCCACGAAGCTATCCAACAAGAGAATCCTGTTCAGGAGCAGGCGCAGCCTGAGAACCCGATCGTTGAGCCTCAGCAACCAGCGGTTGAAGCGGCAGCCTTGTCGGCTGAGGATATCCGGTCCGACGGAAGGATGGTGTCAAGAAGGGTTATGACCATCGATTGCTTCGTGCCCGGTGCACGGCAGCCCACCCAGCCCCCGCCTCCATCTCAAACTGGACGGGCCAGGAAGAAACAAAAGGTCACCGATCAACCATCCACGGGACCGGGAGATGCAGCCGTCCAGACCCCTCCGCACCCAACAGGAGGGATTATCATCCGTGAGCCGCAGACCCAGGTTGGTCCGGGGGTTGCGTCCTCCTCTCAAGCGGCTCCAGCGTGGAAGCCTAAGTTCCTGTTGGACGGCAAGCCTTTGCCTTCAACCGCTTGTGTGCGGATATGGGAGAAAGGCGAGGGTGGCCGTGTTGCCCAAACTCTGGCCGAGGGTCTCCTTCTTCCTGATGACGTGCATGCCTTTGAGGAAGGATCTGAGGAGTCTGTGGGGCGTCGGTTAGAGTGGCACGCCATTGCGGTAACTCCTTAGTTATCTATTTTCTCTCGTACATTTTTTCTGCTCCCTCGCTAACTTTTTGTGATTGCTAGGCTGCTCAACTGGCTCACATAATGGCTGGCCGGGCACGGGATCTTGCCGAGGAGGTCGAGAGCGAAAAGAGGGCGCGGGAATCAGCGGCCAAATTAGTGAAAGAAAAGCTAAAGGCAGTTGAGAATGCCGAGAAGAAGGCCGCCGTAGCGGAGCAAAACTGGGCGCTAGCGGAAAAAAGATGTGCAGAGCTTTTGACCAAGCAGAACGAAACTGATGTGAAGCTGGCCGAAGCCATCAGCCTGAACACTTCCAACGCCGAGGAGCTAGCCGACCTTAGGGCAGCCCTGATGGAGTGCGAGCAGAAGTGGTACAACGAAGGCTTCGCTGATGCCGAGCAGTCTGCAGAGCCGATCGTGACTCAGGCTCGAAAGCTGGGTTTTGAGGCCAGGTGGTATGCCGCTCTTCATGCACTGGGAGTTGCCGAGGATTCCCACCTAAGAGACCCAGGCCAAATTCCCTTTCCGAGCGATGTAACTGCCATGCAGGATCCCCCGGTTACTGTTGATGAGGAGGAAACGGCAAGTATGAGAGAGCTCGTTGAACAAATTGACGCTCATGCGGAGCCAGAGGACATGGAAGCCACCAGCAACCCAACCATACAGGACCTTCTCGGCGAAGACTCGTGTTACCCCATGACCGACCAGCCAGAAGTGAGAGATCCGACCCGACCTTCCAGCTGATTAGCCGCATCCTTTATGCTTTCATTTATTTTCAGCGCACTTGTAGTTTACTTTTTTCATGGTTTATTTGCCTATGTCGCCGGGATGTGGCGGACGAACAATTTACTGCTTAATTTGCCCGTTTGATCGGTAAACAGCTTCCTTTCTTAACTTTGGTTTTAATTTGTTGAATGAACTGCTATCTTTTTTAATGTTTCGCTTTGATTATATCAATGTTTCTGCCGTGAACGGGACGATACCCAAGCCTATCGTGCCGTGCTTTGAATAATCCGAGATGAATTTTAATGTTCGGAGGGTTAGGGTTCCTATATGTTCGATGGCTTGACCCTGCCGAGGATTATGTTTTCATCTTTTGACCCTTTATCCTCTTGGCTCGAGAACGTCTCCCCTAGTTCGGCGTTTTTAATCGTGCCGTGGGCTAGGTTTCTGTCCTTAGAGTTTTTAGCGATAAAGTTCCACCTGCTCGGCGATGTCAATTGAGCCGAGGGCCAGGTTTCTGTCCTTAGAGTTTTTAGCGGTAAGGTTTCCACCTGCTCGGCGATTTTAATTGAGCCGAGGGCCAAGTTTCTGTCCTTAGAGTTTTTAGCGATAAGGTTTCCACCTGCTTGGCGATGTCAATCGAGCCGAGGGCCTGGTTTCTGTCCTTAGAGTTTTTAGCGGTAAGGTTTCCACCTGCTCGGCGATTTTAATCGAGCCGAGGGCCAGGTTTCTGTCCTTAGAGTTTTTAGCGATAAGGTTTCCACCTGCTCGGCAATGTCAATCGAGCCGAGGGCCTGGTTTCTGTCCTTAGGGTTTTTAGCGGTAAGGTTTCCACCTGCTCGGCGATTTTAATCGAGCCGAGGGCCAGGTTTCTGTTCTTAGAGTTTTTAGCGATAAGGTTTCCACCTGCTCGGCGATTTTAATCGAGCCGAGGGCCAGGTTTTTGTCCTTAGAGTTTTTATTTGCAATTCTCTTGGTGTGTAGTGACGGAAACAAAAACAGCATATACAAATGAACTTTATCATAATCTTGATTTTAGCAAAATACAAGTTCTGGCTTACACGGATGATCATGCGTAGAACTTCTTTAAGTTGCTGGCGTTCCACGGCCGGGGAAGCGGCCTCTCGTCAAGGTCTTCCAAGAAGTAGGCCCTTGCACCAGTGATGGCTATAACTCTGTACGGTCCCTCCCAGGTTTGAGCAAGCTTGCCTGCAGATATGTCTCGCATGTTTCCCACGACTTTTCTCAGCACCAGTTCTCCGGCACTGAACTCCCTCTCCTTTACATTCCGGTTGTACCTTTGGGCTAGTCTTTGCTGATACTCGGCGAGCCGTATGGTCGCCGCCTCCCTGCATTCTTCTAGCCAGTCCAAATGCTCCACCATCAGGTCGGCGTTCTGGACGGGGTCAAACCCTACGACCCGTGCACTGCACAAGCTCACCTCGGTTGGTATCACGGCCTCCGCTCCGTACGTCAAGGAGAACGGGGTCTCACCCGTGGATCTTCTGGGGGTCGTGCGATAAGCCCATAATACACTGGGTAGCTCTTCTGCCCATCTTTCCTTCGCCCCGTCCAACCTTCTCTTCAACCCGTTCAAAATAGTCTTGTTCACTGTCTCAGCTTAGCCGTTGCTTTGTGGGTAAGCCGGTGTTGAATACTTGTTCTTGATGCCAAGTTCGCTGTAAAAGGTCCGAAAAGCTTTGCTATCGAACTGTAGCCCATTGTCGGTTACTAGAGAATTTGGCACCCCAAACCTTGTGACTATGTTTTTCCATACAAACCTTTTCACGTCAGTATCTCGGATATTGGCCAAGGCCTCAGCTTCCGCCCATTTTGTGAAGTAATCTACAGCCACCAATACAAAACGGCGGTTCCCCGTTGCACGGGGGAATGGTCTGAGGATGTCAAGCCCCCATTGCGCGAACGGACACGGGCTGCTGACGGGGTTTAGACGACCTGCAGGCTGATGGATCAAAGGGGCGTGCTTTTGACACTGTTCACAGCTCCGAACATATTCAGCGGCATCCTTCTGCATCTGTGGCCACCAGAACCCCTGGGTCATCGCTCTGTGTGCTAAAGATCGTCCCCCAACATGGCCGCCACACACTCCCTCATGTAGCTCGGTCAGAAGCTTTCTGACTTCTTCAGGATGTAAGCATAAAAGGTAAGGGCCTGCAAAGGACCTTCGGTACAGTTTGTGGTCCGAAGACAGCCAGTACCGAGGAGCCATCCTGCGAATCTTGTTGGTCTCGTCTTCATTCTCCGGAACCTTATCCTCGGCAAGGAAATCTATGATCGGGTTCATCTAACACGGATTGGCCACTGCTAACTTCGCGACCTCTATTCGGGCTCGGTCAGGAATACTCTTCACACCGATACTTGGCTCCTTTATAAGTTCTATCGTGACTAGCCGGGGTGTGTCCTTAGTAGCTGATGAGGCCAACGTGGCAAGTGAGTCGACGTGTTTCTTTTGTGACCAAGCTACCTGGGACACCTTTACCGTTCCGAATTGATCGATAATCTACTTGGCTGCACTTAGATAAGCTTTCATTCGAGAGTCTCGAGCCTCGAAGTCTCCTGTGATCTGGTAAACAACCAGCCGCGAGTCCGAGTAAACCTCAACATCTTTTGCGCTCAGATGCAATACGGCCCTCAAACTGGCCAGTAGAGCCTCATACTCGGCCTCATTGTTTGAGACTTTAAATCCCAATCTGAAGGAGTGTTCCAATCGTATGCCCTCGGGGGTGATTATGACTATACCAGCCCCGGCCCCCATAGCATTCGAAGCGCCGTCCACAAATACCCTCCATAGGCGCATCTCCACACTACAAATTACCTTGCCGTCGTTCTTGGGTGTGAATTCCGCGATGAAATCTGCGAGAACCTGTCCCTTCATCGAGCTTCTTGGTCGGTATCTTATGTCAAACGACCCCAACCGAGTCCCCCATTTGGCAATTCGGCCTGTGAAGTCTGATCTCTTTAACAGTGACTGTAATGGATACTCGGTGAGGACGAACACTGTATGAGCCATGAAGTAATGTGGCAACTTTCTAGTGGCGTGCACCAGGGCTAAAACTAACTTCTCCAGGGGCAGGTACCTTGTCTCGGCATCAACTAAGGTTTTGCTTATGTAATACACTGGCATTTGTACTCCTTGGTCCCTTAGTAACACAGCACTTACGGCATGGTCGGTGACTGAGAAGTACATAAACAAATCCTCCCCGGGCTCCGGGGCCGTCAACTTTGGCGCCTTTGCCAAGTATTCCTTCAACTCTCGGAAAGCCTCATCACATCCCTCGTCCCAGCGAAACCCCTTCCATTTCTTCAGAAGTTGATAAAACGGTCGGCAGCGATCGACAAACTTGGAGATGAACTGGTTCAGGGCGGCTAACATTCCAGTGAGCACTTGCACCTCCTTGGGATTGTTTGGTGGTTTGAGGCGGTTCACGGCCTCTATTTGATCGGGATTAGCCTCTATTCCCCGAGTAGAGATCAGATAACCCAGGAACTTGCCAGCCCCCACTCCGAAAGTACACTTCTCGGCATTTAGGCGCAATTTATGCCGTCGTAGTATCTCGAATACTCCCCGGAGGTCTTCCGTATGCCGTGACTCTTTTCTGCTTTTTACCACCATGTTGTCAATATATACTTCAACCGTGCATCCAATTTTTTCCCGGAACATTCTCGTCATCATTCGCTGGTACGTGGCTCCGGCGTTCTTCAATCCAAACGGCATGACCTCGTAGTGATAGTTTGCTCCCGGGGAGATAAATGCTGTCTTTTCCCGATCCTCGGGCGCCAAGGCAATTTGGTGGTAGCCCTGGAAGGCATCCAGGAAGCTCATTCTCGGATGCCCATACGTGGCGTCTTCTAGTTGATCAATCTTGGGCATCGGGAACGGGTCCTTGGGACACGCCCTGTTCAAGTCTGTGAAGTCCACACAAACTCTCCATTTACCGTTCTTCTTCTTCACTACAACAGTGTTTGCTAGCCATCTCGGGAAGAATATTTCCTTTATGACCCCGGCTTCCTTCAGCCGCTGGACCTCCAGGTTTACTGCATCGACATGTTCCTTTGATGCTCTTCTCGGTTTCTGCTTCTTCAGGGGAAATGATGGGTCCACGTTGAGTTTGTGGACAATGAATTCGGGATCTACGCCGGGCACTTCATACGGGTTCCATGCGAAAACATCTACGTTCTGCAAAAGGAACAACAACATCTCTACCATTTCCCGGTCATTCATGCTTGTACCTATCTGGAAGAATTCTAACCTTCAATACCTCCTCGGCAACGTCCGCCCCCGTTTCCCCTCGGGGGTTCTGTAATTGCTATGAAGTTTCTTTATCGGCCTGTTCAGCTTGTCCGAGCTGTTCATTTTTCCATCTGACCGCGGCGACAAGACACTGCCTCGCCACTTGTTGGTTCCCCCTTACCTCGGCAACTCCATACTCAGTGGGAAATTTTACTTTCACGTGGAGGGTGGACAGAACAGCCTTCATGGCGTGAATCCACGGCCTCCCCAAGATTGCGGTATACGGTGAGAATGACCGGACTACTATGAAGGTAATAATAACTCCCTTGCCTTCCATGTCCACCGGGAGAGAGATTTGTCCCTCGGGAATTACGACTCTCCCGTCAAACGAGACCAGTGGCGTGTCATATTTCGCCAAATCCCCGGTCTTCAATCCGAGCCCCTCGAAGAGGTCCGGGTACATGACGTCAGCCCCGCTCCCTTGGTCGATCATTACCCTTTTCACCAGGAACCCGCCTATCCGGGCCGCGACCACTAAAGCATCGTCATGAGGTTGGACCGTCCCTTCCAAATCAACATCTCCGAACGAGATGGTCAGCCGTTCAACTTTCTTCTTCTTCTCGGCTGATTCTCCTCCCGCGCATGCCACTGTTAATACCCTTTTTGCTGCCGCCGTTCCTCTCGGTGCAGCATGGATAACTTCGATTACCCCGAGTGGAGGCGGGAGGGGGTTCCTTTTCTGTTGGACGCCCTGGTCGGTTTCTTGGTTAGTGGAGTCTACTACAAACTCTTTCAGGTACCCCGCCTTTACTAGCTGCCCGAGATGATCTTTTAATACCCGACATTGCTTGGTGGTGTGTCCTTTGTCTCTGTGATAGGTGCAGTATAGGTTTTGGTTCCTCCGAGACGGGTCGCCCCCCATTTTGTTTGGCCACCTGAAGAATGACTCGTTCTTGATTCGTTCCAAGATTTTGTGTACGGGCTCTTTAAACGCCACATTAACCCCTTCGATTTGCACCTCTGGTTCCTGCATTCTGAAGTCTTTTTTGGGTCTTGCCGGCACTATGCCTTGCCGAGATTTCCCAATTAATGGGGCTTTCCCCCTGTTCTGCAGCCGATCGTCTTCCAGGCGTTTGTATTCCTCTATGCGTCTCATCAGTTGCCTCATGTCCTCGGGGGGTCTTCTTGTCAACGACTCCCGTAATTCAGAGCCTTCGGGGAGCCCTATCCTGAAGGTGCTTGCCGCAATTTTCTCATTCCCTCCGCCAATCTTGTTGTAGAGTTCCCAGTATCGGCTGGCATAACTCCGAAGGGTTTCTCCGTCCCTCATCTTCATGGAAAGTAGCGCGTCAACCAGTTGTTGCACTCGGCTGCATGTCACGAATCTACTGCCGAACTCTTGAATCAGCTTGGCGAAGCTGCGTATGGAGCCTTTCCGTAACCCATTGAACCATCTCAGGGCCGTTGAGCCGAGACTGGAGGGGAATACTTTACACATCAACGCATCATTGTGTGCATGCAAAGACATCATGTGGATGTAATGACTGACATGCTCCACGGGGTCTGTCTTACCCTCGTAGGAATTGAACGGCGGGCGCGTGAATCTGCTCGGCATTGGGGCCCGTTCAATCTCATTAGAAAACGGGGACTGAGCGGCCAATCGTAAGGCTCGGCTCATGGCGTCCATGGCGGCGTTGTGGTGTTGCCGTTCCTCCGGCGATTCTGACCCTCGGTCACCGTATCCATGCGACCGTGACTGGTTTCGCTGATGACGTCTCTCCTGGGAGTGTCGGTGTGACTCTCGAGAGCATGAGCGGTCTCGGTACCGTTGCGTATCAGATCGGCTGGAGCCCTCCTCGCCCCGATTTCTCCTTTGCTGGGGGTTGCAATCCCTTTCTTGGCGCTGCCCCCATGCTTCCAGCTCCAAATCCATTACTAATCTGCGCAACCGCTCCAGTTCTCGATCTCTATCATCATGCTGCTGATGTGCCGAGACGCCTGAAACCGTTCAGTGTGTCTGGGCTGACCCTTCTCCCAATCCGGACCTTTCCTCTCCTCTGGGGTGCTCCCTATCCTCCCGCCATTTCTGCCTTCTCTCCCTCCACGTCGATCCCCGAGAAGATCCTGCGGAACTACTCAGTGCACGCTCTCCCGAACGCTCTTCAGACATTTCCCTTGTTTGAGTCTCAGTTGAACCACAGCTTCGTAGGAGGGCCCCACGGTGGGTGCCAATTGTAGGTTCCGGAAGTGAGGCTGTTAGGCCTGAATACACTTGGGCTAACAATTTATTTGTAAAGTGGGTTATTAGATTTCCTACTAAGGGTTGTTCTCGGCAGAGAGACTCAAAGCAATATTCACTCTACCCTCTTTTTTCTGAACCCCTTTCTCTTCCCAAACTTCTGCTATTTATAGCCAAGGTTAGTGGGGGGAATTATGATTACAGCCACCAATGGTGCTATTGAAGGTCCAATATTATTTGTTTTAAGTGGGCGTTTAGGTGAGAGTGGGATGCAGTAATTATGGCCTTGGAACTTGGTTCCAGCCTAGTCAATTGTGCTCGGTAATGCAGTTCCCCGATCATTTCGTGACTTCCCCGGACAGGATTCACAAGCTTGTTAGGGAAAGCTCATGCCGAGCACCTCTCAGGATCCGCGACTCAAAACCGGTTTTCGCACAAAGGCAGTTTCAAGGACTTAGGGCAATGGGGCCGCTATGTTGGGCCTGGGCCCAAGGCCCATACGAGTCTTGGGATCTCGGTCCCGTACAACATCCTTTGTGGTATCCCATTATTTACTTCAATATTTCATATATGCAATGCTTATTTCATTTAACATTTTTGAATTAATATTTTGTTTTTCATTTTCCCATTTTAGTCTCTTTGCATGTTTTGAAATTGCATAACTTCTATTACAACATCTAGCACTAGCTAAAGCACTGCACCCCATAAGCTTCTCAATAGTGTTGGTTTCAATGATTAAGTCATTGGTATTTGTAATGCAAGCCTAAGTGGAGAATAAACTTTGAGATTCCATAACTATGTACAACACATGGAACAAGAGGTTGAATTTATATGTACAAAGTTTTGAACAATAATAAACAGTTTTGCATAACTACTCTACAATCGTTGTAGTTTGTATGTGCCAATGTCATCTTCATTCTGAAAAGTGAGAAACCAGGAAAATTAAAGAGAAAACTCACATGGTTGACAGTGATTAAATATTCCTTGATTAATTCCTCTTGGTTGAACATGTACACTCTCTAGAAAAAAAAAAATCTTGATCTCAATGTTGAGGGTAGTCTATTAGAATTCTCTATCATATGTTACCTTTTAAATATCTTATCAGCTGTATAGATGGTACTTTTGGTTTATGAGACAAGATCAACAAAACGGTGGTTTTATATGATTATATTTAGATGACTTTACAATGCCATGATGGATGGGTTGGTCTTATTTTACCATATAATGCAAGTAATCATGTTATTAATGAATTTAAAGGGCAATATATTGTGGGATTTTTTCATATGTTGTAATTTAAAATACAATTTCAAATAACACATTGACTTTCTAAAAATATACATTATATATCATATTAATTCAATAATATTCTAATAAAAAGTAAGTATATCAAATTTTCCCGCGCATTGCACGGATCTGCGATTAGTTAAGATAAAGGCAGAAAAATTTGATAGATAAAAGCTTTATTTCTCTAACAAGTCTAGATTAAAAAAAGAGTATACATTTGGAACAACCTTTGGGAAATGGGTGTCATAGTACAGTTTTAAAATCTAATGCATATAGTTTAATTTCCTAGAAAATTAAGTCAACGTGCAATTAAGGTAAAAAAAATAATGAAGTATAAAATATTTATTTTTGAAAATTTAGTTAGAAAAAAGTGGGTGGAAAGCATAATAAGCGAATATCCATATTTTACATGGAACGTCTTTTACATGAAAATGCTTTTATCCACACTTGTCTACTTTACTATGAAACAAATATTGCTAAATAAGTAAATATACTATTATATGTGTTGGCTTTGCGTCTTACTTGCATCCAAATTAAGGAGTTATTCTTTCTCAAAAAAAAAAAAATTAAGGAGTTATTCCTATCACTAGTGGTGGAATTAGAATTTTAATTCAGGAGGGAAAAATTTATTAGTGACATACGTATATGTTTGTGGGTATATATATATATATAAAAGATTAGGACAATAACATGCCACTGATCATGTTAATATTTTTAAATTTAAAAAACTTATAAGAAGATAGCATGCATTATATTGAGCCGCCGTTTGGCAAAAATTATTTTTACTAACTTATTTTACTATTCAGCTTATTTTGCTACTATTCAAGGGCCCCACTGCACTTTTTGCTACTATTTATGAGTTCCATTGTACTATTTCAGCTACTCAATCAATAGTTCAAAACTACTCCTGCGATAAGAAAAATTATAAATATAATAATCTCTTTTTAAGAGAATGAAAATTTTGAATGATATATTTGAAACTCAAACAGTTTAGTTGTATAGGAAAAACAAATTAGGAAAATATAACGCACGATAACATAATTTATCAAAATATGGACTGCCTAAAAAATGAATAATATCAATCAAATAAATCCAAATAATAAAATGATGATATATTTTTGAGATAAATAAATGAAAAATAATTTTAGAAAAATTGTTTAAGTTTTTGGGAGAACAAATTATTTTCCACAAAATTTAGAGAACAAAAATACTATAATTTCAACAAAAAGTTTTTAGTTTTAGCAAAACAAGCGGATCCCAAACGGACTTTGAGTTTATTTGTTGGGATTTTTTAATATATTAATAAGCTATTTTATACTTTTTTTTTTCTGCGTTTAATTCTCATCTAATTAGTTTAGGAATTAGATAAATCTTAGTTACAACTTATGACTTATGTTGATTTTGTTAAACACATAAAAAATGATTAAATTGTATAATTAAATCCATAAAGTAAACATTTGGGCATATAAAACTCTAGAGTTTAACTTGAAAATAATATTATATGGATACTAGTCGCAGACCCACGTAATGCGTGAGAATATATATTTTGAAATATGATACAATTCATAATTTATTCTCTAAAATTTATTGAAGATAATTTTCCCCTAAAAAATTGAACTATTTCTAAAATTATTTTCCAACTCTCTATCTCTACAAATATATCATTATATTATTTTGGGTTTTTTTTTTTTTTAGATATGATATTTGTAACCCAATAATGGAGGAACATGCCAACACAACATTAGATTTCTATTTTTCTTCCTATAATGAGATTGTATTATATTTTAATTCTTCTAAATTCTGAGGTGCGACCTTCGTACTAGTTGCTAAATCCTTAATTCCTAATAGTGATGTCTAGTTAGTTGCCAACAAAAAAGAATAAGATCACAAAAAAAAAGTAAAGTGAAGTTTTATAGGTTAGGATCATCACGTACAAAAACTTATTTACAATAAGGTAAATAAATAAAATACATATTAAACAAACCTTACTTCAGCAAAATGATCAAATTTAATAGACCCTCACTTATATCAATTTCCTTCAAAGACCAAATTGTCAAATAGTAATGTGCCATTGATTCCACCCATGTCCACTATAGACATTTATCAATGTGTCCATATACAAATCACTCAATTGTCATTGTTTTGAATTCCCATAGAAAATCAAAATAGAGTGTATACGAATTGTAAGTAAGTGAGTCACTTGTATTGCCATAACCTGGTCAAAGTTGGAGGCAAACTTGCTAACTCAGCCAATTGTTCTTACCTCGGAGAAGATGTCTATTAACATTCTAGGTTATGAATTTCAAATGGCTATAGGAAGTTATCAGATTGTATTAGTTGCTATGCCCCAAAAATAGCAATTGCTTCTGCCTTCATTGGAACACATCAGCTATATCATATTGTGTTTAATAAGGAAAGAAATAGTAAAATCCAAAAGAAAGAGTATTGTTAAGATTTATCTAAAACTCATGTACACAGTATTCTAGATATTCAAGAAGAGAAAATTCTAAAAAGAAAATCAAGTTGTTGAAAAAATAGCATAATTCAAAATCTAAAACTAAAAACCCAATTATTGTTCATGTACAGTATTATAGATAGGTATTCAAAAATTAAGAACCAATTAATTTTTCTATCCATAAAACAGTTAGCATAAAGCTAGGTACTAATGGAATTTAAAAATAACTCAATTCTTTGAATTTCCTTACTCTTAAAATACCAAAAAATTTCTCATAAGCTAAATAATCCCCAAAGTTATTCGTCAACCAAATAGGCTAACTAAGGTCCCAAACACAAAATTTCTAGCCACAACACAACAATCTACTTAAGTTGATGTACTTTGAAGAATTAGAGTTTCCTTTAAAAGATTAAGATAAAAAAATTTAAACTGTTACATCCCAAGTTCCATACACAAAAAAATTTAAGATTCAAACTCTACTCTCTTTTCTCTTCCATTTCCCCATAATTTCTGGGACACCAAATAGTCAAATTAAACAATAAACAACAAATTATTAGTATAAGGAAATGAAAATCTAATATAGCTGATGTGTATTGAACCATAAAAAGCAAATTATCAAGCACTACCCAAGAAAAGCAACAAATTTATTCCTCTTTCCTTCAAAAGGTTCTAAGAAAAAAATGGTTACCAATTGATTAGAATGACCTTCATAGATTAAAAACCTCCAGTGATTGCGAGTCTTGATCATTGACATATGTCAAGGAATTGACAAACGAAACAGAGATAAAAATGAAATTTAGCTCAACATATAAGACGATGGGAAAAAGAGAACAATAACAATTTCTCTTAGATGAAAATGAATAACACTCTTACTATAAAATAAAGACCAAAATAAAAACATCACATTGAAGTTAATTATCATACATTGTAGCAAACATATTGAGAGTAACATTCCTACAGTCTAGAGAAGGGCAACCATAAAAAATTTTATAACAAACACGATCAAATGCCCAACTCAAATAAATTTTGAAAAAATAAAAAATAAATATTTTAATAGTTTTTCAATCTCGATCATAATGAAATCTCAAAATTGAACTACATTTTTTTTTCCTAATAATGAGATGGGAAAAAAAAAGAATAAGAATAATACAAATAGCAAAACTCATTTTCAGTTTATACCCTTTGGACTTGGGCTACCAATGTTCACCTCTCATTTGCTTTAGTTTCGTTTGCAAGCTCTAGAGTCATTATCTGTCTCTTGCACTCATTTGATTGGGTTTTGGTAGACGAACTTGAGCCATGACCAAAAGAACGGAAAAAACACTCAAGAAACTATTGCATTGAAGGCCATATCGATCAATTTGTAAGTAGAGAACAATTGAAAACTTATAGAAAAAAAAAAAAGAGAGGTGAGGAGGTTGCAATCTATCGGTGACTATAAGAATTCCATATAATAGCGACATCTTAAGAGTCTGGGTTAATGGAGAGACACACGATATATTTGGAGATAAAGTATTGGTGACTATAAGAATTCCATATAATAGCGGCATCTCAAGAGTCTGGGTTAATGGAGAGACACACGATAGATATGGAGATGAAGTAATACCTGAATTTAAAAAGAGACTCAATAAATGGCAATTGGTAAAACAAAAAATAAAAAAGAAAGAAAGAAAATAAATGATGACATGACACTTATGTGACTTAACTGAAGTATAGTAATAATAAATACTACGCTTCAGCTTTTAGATAGATATAGATTACTATTATTTGTATATTTTATTACAATACACTCATTTAAAAAAAAAATATATATATATATATACACAAAGAATTTGATGTTTTAACACTTTTGAAAGATAATAATAATTTTTTTTTTTTTTTGGTTCTCTTAATTTTTTTAAATAGTTTTTAAACCTTAAAAAACATCAATAGAACAGAATTTTTTTTCTTTTTATTTTTTCAATAAAGTTTGATACATACATACATGCATACATATATATATATATATATATATATATATATATATATAAGTATATATAAAACTAGAGGGGAGTGTGGCACTTTGGGTGGGGCCAGGGGGCAATTGCCACCCCGCTCTCGACCTCCCCTAGCTCTGCCCTTGCCTATCACTTAACTATTCTCTCTCTCTCATATGTGTGTGACTAATGGGCAAGGAAGCCATCTAACCAGAACCCGAATATTCTTTCTTCCGACAATAAGTTATCAATGGCACATTCAATAAGTACTGGGGCCAACATTCTAGAGTCAATTGTAGTCAATATCGAAATCTTAGATTTTTTTAGAAGACAACAAAAAATTGGCTCCAATGGCAGCATCAAAGTGAGCAAAGCTAGTGTAGGTGGAACTAGCTCTCGATGATGACACTGATGTAACTGATATATATATATATGTAACAGGTTCAATTTGTAGGCTAATTCAGAGCTTAGGGTTCGAGAGATATGGCAAGAGAATAATAAACCTTGAAGATTAAACAATGGTGTGGTCTTATATGAGTAAGTCTAGCACAGTAACATCACATCAATTTTAACAACTTTGCCATGTAGCGACTCGTGAGTGGTGGAATCATGAATCCACATGGACCCATTATTTTATTTCCACCACTTACAATTAGCCGAAGTTGTGGAAATTGGTGTGGTGCTAGACTTACTTGTCTTATATATGTAGAAAGTGACCAACAAGATGAGCATTTGTGCATACTAAGGTTAGTTTTATGGCCAACGAAGGATGGTTCAGTTGGTAAGGCTTGGGCACTTCGTCTAATTTATTTAGGTTCGAGCCTCACTGCCAACAGTTCTTTGTTGGTGGGTGTCCATAAAGGTTGGCCTGTGGGTTTTAACCTGATCGCCTTGTCTGGGAGCTAGCATAGCTTATCTAATCCCCATTTTTTCTCTACCCAAAAAAAAAAAAAAAAAAAAAAAAGGTTAGTTTTATGAAAAGACATTTCATTATTGATATGTACGTGAGAGGCTGTCATGGAATGAGTAATATGTATTATGTGCCACTACATGTGTGACCTTGTAGGTATCTAATTGATTTAGGCACTAGTTTTCGGAGAATATATTCGGAATTGTGGACAACTTAAAAGGGGGAATATATCAAAGGATGTCTTCTCAAGATTTTGAAAGTTTGCTTTTATATTTTTGAAAAAAATCATATTTTGGTACGATTTTTTTTTTCTTTTACTAAAATGATTTATAACTTCGGTGCATGCATGTACCGAAGTTATATGGCTTTTGGAAGAACCCAATTTTTTTTTCTTTGACCTCATTAAAAACTTCAATTTTATTTTAGTTTATAATTTATTTGTTTATATACTGTTTTTAAAGTCCTTTTTATTATTATTATAATTTAATCAATTTTTCACAAATAAATAAATAAATTTAAATAAAAATTTACATATAGTATAATATAATAACACACAAAGCGCTTAGTAATATGATTATTTCACAGATAGTTGGTGACTATAAAAATGTTGTGAATATATAGCATTTCTCATAATTTAAACATGATGACAGAATTATGTGCCGTCTCATTCGGGATTTCTTGACGAATTAACCCATTATTTGGTCTGTTCTGTTTAGAAGTTCACGCTTTTTCTCCTGGCCATAGATTCCATCTTAACGGGGAAACTTGATTGTGTTCAACTTCAAGCTAAAACTTCCCTTTTTCAAAGACATTTCTTTAGCATGGTCCAATGGGATAAAAAAGAGCTTAGGAAAAAAAGGGGATAAAGAGGAGAAAAAAAGTTACAATGATTATAGGTCAATTATTGTATATTGTATAATATGCATGGTTCGGATATTTGGTTGCAATTATTATTAGTAAAACAATTAAAAAAAAAATGTTTGCTTGATAAGTGGTAGAATTATATTTGTACGGCACCGAGGTACCTAGATCCAGTTGGGCCTTGGATTCAGGCCCAGCAGCATGGCCCACATCTCCAATCTCTTTCTACTCAACCCTCACAAACTACAAGCCCAAGTTTCATCACTTGACCATTGCTTGGCAAAACGTTCCCGAATAATAAAGAGAGACTAACGTCCGAACACACCATAGCATGCTCGGCAGTTCCAAGGAAACATCACTATCGAGCATTCCTACTTAAGTTGGAACCAAGTTCCAAGGCCACATTCGCCACATTCCACCCCCACCTAACCACCCACTTACAACTGATGATATTGGACCCTCAATTGCACTAACTATGATTGTAATCATGGTCTCTCCACTAATCCAGAGCTATAAATATGAGAAGATGGAAAGGGAAAAGGTTGTTGAAAGGTTCTCAAAAAATAGAGAGTAGAGAAAAAGAGTGATTAAGAAAGAGAGAGGAGAAACTACGTTGAGTCTCTATGCCGAGAACGACCCAAAGTAGGAAATCCTAAGCCCACCTTACAAGTAAGTTGTGAGCTCAAGTGAGGTCAGACCCAACAGTCTCACTTCCGGCGCGCACAATATTCATTATCTAGCCACTTTGTAAGTTTCTTATAATTTATTTTTTATATAGAAAATTTAATAATAACTTTTAAAATTTTCCACTTAGATGATATCTTTGATTTAGGAAATCTTCCCCTTTAAAAAAAAAAAATATAGGAAGTCAATTACAAATTTGACACGTGATGCCATAAAATGATAAAGATGATACACATTATAAGATCACAGTATAACTTTGTGAGATTTTTTTTTTTAATAAAACTTTGTGATGAACTGGTGATAATTATAACATTTGATACTGCTTCTCATTTAATAAAGGTATGGTCTTCGATATAGCATAATGAGCAGGATTATTGGATTAGGATCCTCGATCTATAGTTTATACGAAAACTCTACCATGTAGTTCTTAAAATTTTATCTATCAATTTTGGAATTAATGAATTGGATTTTGTTATATCATCAATAATTTAATAAAGACCAAAATAGTGATCGTCGTTGGGAAAAAAAAGTTGATAACTTGATAAAGTCAAGTCCACTGCTCGTTTTAATTAATGAGAAAATAAGAAAATCATAAACTGAAAAATGCCTCATTTGATTGATATAACTTGAATTTTCAGTTGATAGAATGAAAAGAGAAGAGGGGGGGGGGGGGGGGTGAGTTAGACTAAAGTACACTTTTGACTATTAAAGTTTGAGATTGTTTTTAGGGTAAATTGCAAAATACACCCCTAACGTTTGAGGTTGCTTGGATTTTACACCATGAAGTTTACTTCCGTTAGCAAAATCAGACCCTCCGTTAGTGGTTTGCCGATGTGTCTGTTAAGTGCCACATCATATTGTGACATTTGCTAGTTGGACCAATTAAATAGTGCCATGTGTTATTAACTATTTAATCTCTTTAACTAAAATTAAAATAAATCTATATTTTTTTATAGCATTTCTGATTTTCAGGTTATTCAAAATTTCCCCAAGAAAATCAAGAATCTCTTTCCAAAGAAATACTGGAAAATGACAACGTGATGCAAAAATCCAAATGAATCCAGCCATAGACAAACAGAACAAAAAAAAAAAAAAAAAAAATCCTAGCATTTTCTGGGTAACCAAACAAAAAATTTTCCCAAGAAACTCAACACAATAATTAATGAGCAAAACCAACAACCAAAATACTTAAAATACAATATTTTGGGCATTCAAAATTTTCTCAAGAAATCAAGATTTTCTATCCAAACAAACACTAAAAAAATTACAACTCAAATTAAAAACCCATTCGAAAACACATAAACAATTTCAATAGGGCACGTATCAAAACCCACGGATCTACAAGCCCTCATTTCCCAAACCCAAATGAAATTCTCAAGCTTTCATAACCTAATCACCAAATCAACCAAAGGATAAAACAAAAAGAGAGAGAGATTGGCAGCCATCAATGGTGGAGACCCCGTTGACTTATGCTGCTGTGTACGGTGGCCATACTCTTGAGGTTCTGGCATGGCTAAGCTTGAGAGAGAGACTTGCGAGATTAGAGAGATAGAGAGCCAACCTTCTGTGGCTCGTTCTGGTCGATGGTGGCGGCTGAGGTTTGGTTGCATGAAGCTTGGCCACCAACACTCAATCTGCTTCGCTGTTGGCTTAATCTCCTCTTCACTCTCTCTCCCTTTGTCTCTGATGAACACATCAGTTTGTGGTTTATTGATATTTTGTTGGTTTGATTGTTGCTGTGTGAGAAGTACTTGATGTTCATAAAATCTAAATGAACATTTTCTAATATTTTCTCTAGCTACCAGCAAAGGCTTAAGTTTAATGGAAGGGAAGAAGACATTAAGAAAGTGAACAATTCCCATGAGAAACCCAACACGATAGTTGCTAAGGAAATTAATTATTTTACTTAAAAAAAAGTTTTTATTTAATTATTTTAAAAAGTTTTTATTTTATTTATTTAAATTTTTTAAGTTATTTATCTGATGTGGATTTATTATGTCCATATGTTCTATTTTAATTGAATCAACTAGTACACTTCATCAATTTATGTGGCACTTAATGGATAAGTCAGCAACCCACTAACGGAGGGGCTGATTTTGCTAACGGTAGTAAACTTCAGGGTGTAAAATCCAATTTTTCAAACTTCAGGATGTAAAATCCAAGCAACCCCTAACTTTAAGGGTGTACTTTGCAATTTACCCTTATTTTTATTTTGGTCATTTTCAAAATTTTTATCTTGTCCTTTCATTTTTGAATCCATTTATATATTAGCTTTGTCCATTTTCATTTGTAATTTGATGACACAAACAATATCACTATTATCTTATGTGGTAGATTGTGATTAATTGTCTTTCACTTTTACCTGAACTTACAGCCTTTTCTCCACCAATCACAGTTAGCCATATAAGAAAGTTGTGACATTGTTTAAGGTCCTAGAATTTTTACTAACAAATATTGATTTATATGGGTGACATGTCTCAATGAATGATACTTAATAGTCACTCAACGATAAGATTACTAATAGAAATAAATTTATAGAAGTAACGTGCCTTAACGAATGACATTTTCTCGATCACTAACAGAAATGAAAAAAAGAATCCATATAAAAATAGAATCAAAATAAATAGACAAAATGAAAACTTCAAGTATTGGTTTGTCTACAAGTAATCACTACAAAAAAAAGGTTCTATAGTTGCGTTTTTAAAACGCGGCTATAGGTCAGAAAAACATGACTATAGGACGATTTGGCCTATAGCAGCGTTTTTTTAGGCCGCGTTTTCAAACGTGGCCTAAACCCCGTGACTATAGGCCTGAGAGGCCTGTGGCCGCACTTTTTCAAACGCGGCTATAGGCCATGTCCTGTAGCCACGTTTTAAACGTGGCTATAGCTTTCACCTATAGTCGTGTTTAAAACGTGGCTATAGGATCGGACCAATGACCACGTTTAAAATGTGGCTATAGGACATGCTCTGGCCGCGTTTTCTAAATGTGGCTATAGGGGTCATCTATAGCTGCGTTTAAAAACGTGGCTATAGGTCACTTGTTGACATTTCAAAGACATATTTTAGCCGCATTTCAAACGTGGCTATAGGTGACAACTATAGCCGAGCTTTTTAAATGTGGCTATATCTGTCACCTATAGCCGCGTTTTAAACATGCGGCTTCAGACCAAATTTAAAGCTGCGCCTATAAAATGCGGCTTTAGGCAAGCTAGAGCCGCATTTTATAAACGCGGCCATAGTTAAGAAAAAAAAAATTGTTTGCCAAAAAAAAAAAATGAAATACGAAGGTCCTATAGCCGCATGTTTTAAACGCGGCCATAGCTCCACCCCCAAAAATGTGGCTACAGCTCAAGAAAACGCAGCTTTAGATGCGTTCTATGGCCCCGTGTTTAAAACGCCGCTTTTGTTTTTTCTTTAAGTCTCGTTTTTTAAAAATGCGGCTTTAGTCCGTCTGGGGCCGCGTTTTTACAAACGCGGCCTAAAACCCGCGTGTTTTGTAGTGAATGCACTATGCCGGATATTCACAAAGCAAGGCAATTAGATACCCTCTCACAAATAACACTCGTGGTGCCGACGCATATAATAAAAAAGGGCAAATAGTGCTAGTTAAGATTGTCAAAGTCTTTAACAAATTCTTTCATTGTTGAGAAGAAAATTTGACAGGCTACAACGTAGATAGGGGAAACAAAAGTCTTGGCTTTTTTTGATTGGAAAAATGATATGAAAGGTGGATTGTCTTCTAAGTACTTATGAAAAAATGAAAAAGATCAGAACGTTAGATGATCTAAAAAGGCATGGAGAACTTAAAAAAAAAAATATATATATATATATATATATATTTATATTTATATATATAACATGTTTTATTTCCAAATATTTACCATAATTTAAAGCAAATATAAGAATTATTTATTCCCTAATTTTTATTTAAAATCTAACACATTTGAGAGAGAGAGAGATGTTAAATTCAAATATACAAATTATAGAAAAATCTTAATTGATTAAGGAAAAAAAGTCAAGATTACCAAAAAAAAAAAAATGTTGATGTTTGACATAAAAGTAAAATATGGAATTATAAAATATAGCTAATAGAATAATATATATATATATATATATATATATATATTTATATATAAAGGAGTATTAAAGTTTTGTCAAATTGAAGTATTTTTAAAATTCCTAGACACTAGTGGATCTTTCATGTGTGTTCCAATACATCTTTGATGGAAAACATGCATGTTCTGCCACAACACTCATAATGGTTTAGTCTGTTTAGAGTACTAGTTATGAGAAGTGGAGGTAACGAAGTGGACATGGAAAGAGAAGGGAGGGGTGGTTTTGTTAGGGCTTTAGGTGTGATGATTATTTTGGTAATGAATTTAGAACATAATATTTTAGGAAGTGCTTCAAGGATATTTATAGATATCCTATTTTATTTTCATCCACTGACTCCTTCCCTTAAAAAAAAGAGAGGATGGTATAGGGCTTAAATTGAAAACCATGATGCATATACACCGAACCTGGCTTGAAGCATAATCCAGATTTCATATGTGGGTCATAGTTTTAGATATGTTAAAATATTTCACTTACCAAAAGAATTTTATGAACATTTTTTCTTATATTATTCAATGTTCTTGGACAGAATTTCCCGTTTCTTTGATTTGTTTATTTATTTATTATTATTATTTTTACTTCTAATGCGTTACAGGTAGTCCATGGCCTGGCAAAATCAAGATAGCTATGGAGTTCTATAAATGGAAGATTAGCCAATCGAATATCACAAAACGAACAATATAATGCATATGGTCAATTCATCTTTGATTCTGGAGCATTGGGTTCTCAATTTGTTTTTCCCTTTATTGATATGTAACATCTCCCTTTCCTAGTGGAAGCAGCGAGATTATTTAAAATTAATAAAGTAAAAAATAAAATCTTGATCATGATGGAAGAATTTAATGAGAAGGATTTAGATTTCAATTTTTAGTTTAGATGACTTAAATATGTATGAAACATTAATTTTTATATGAGTGATGAGGATCAAGTTATATATAATGTTACTCTTTTATTAATGTTATACAAATTTATGACTTCTTAGTAGATTAATATTTTAATAATTGCACCGTTGGATTATAAGTTTTCATTATTATGAACAAAACATGCTAAATGTTATGCTAATTGAATGCTATTCATTATTTGATCTATAAACCCATGTTCTATGTATAATTTTAACATGTTAAAAAAATACCTGAAATTTAAATATTGGCGAAAACACTATTTTGGTCTCTACATTTTGGAGTCACAGTTAATTTGGTCCCTGTTATTTTCATCTTGCAATCAATTTGGTTGTTACCATTAAGTCATTAATGTAAAATGCTTATGTGGCAAACGGTGTGCTTTGTTGGCATACTTGAAGTTGACATGGCAACTAAAATAATAATAATTTTTTTTAGACATAAATGCACTTTTAGTCCTTACATTTTGCACTTTTTCCATTTTGGTCTCTACATTTTATTTTTACCACTTTTAGTCCCTAAACCAATTAACGCGGGACATTTAAGTCCTTGAAGCACCATTTCGTCAGCCAATTAACGGGGAAACTGACATGGGCATTAAAATATTTTTAAAAAAATTATTTGCATTTTTTAAATGCCAAAATTAAAAAAAATTAATTAATTACTCATTTTTTTACAAGTTCTTCCCAAATTCAAATCTAAATCCAGCAACCAAATCATTTTCAAAAAAAAAAAAAAAATCCAGCAACCAAATCTAATCTCTATCAAATCCAGAAAAAACAAGAAACAAATCAAAGAAACCAACAATGCATGTCGAAGAGAACAAGAGCAAACCCAAAATCAAACTTCACCTTCTCACAATCAAACCCAGAACAAGAGCAACAATACCCAGCAAACTTCATGTTCTCACAATCAAACCCACCACCACCATCGATTAAGAGCAAGTCAAACCCAACCAAACAAACCCATCTCTTAGCAACCAAACACAACAACAAGTAACAAAAAACTCAAACAAAGATTCTATGGTTTTTGGGTTTGGAGGAGATCTGAGTTTTTGGGTTTAGAGCAGATCCAATGGCATCATTTCTGCCTCCTCAAATCCAACGAAATCGTTTCACAGCACCAACCCTAACTCCATCAAAATGATGCCGTCAAACCCCACTGTTTCTGCCTCCTTGGCCACTTCGTCCGTGCGTCACCCAAACTCGCCACCGATACCATATTCGAGACTCTCGAGAAGTAAAGCGAATCGGACTCCGAGACGGGGATTGGATTGGGTGGGGCCGAGGCGAAGGAGGAGGAGGAGTCAGGTTCGAAGATCGGGCACCAGGAGCCAGGGTCGAGCTCGTCCTCGGACTTGTGAGGTGAGTAGGACTCGGAGCCGAACTCGTCCCACTCGAACGAGTCATGGGGAGTGGTGGGATCAGGGGGCGAGTCATCGATGTCGGATGAAGTGGTGTCTTTGAGATTGTCTTGAGAGAGAATGAAGACGAAAGGGCGAGCGGTGAGTGAGAGAGGGTAGAGGGAGAGAATTAGGAGAGAGAGTATGAGGTTTTTGGTTGCTGGGTTTATATTCTTTGCTGGGTTTCATGTTCTTTGATTCGGTGGGGTTTGATCTTCATGTTCTTAAAATTGAGTAATTAATTAATTTTTTTTTAATTTTGGCAGTTAAAAAATGCAAATAATTTTTTTAATAATATTTTAATGCCCACGTCAGCTTCTCCGTTAGTTGGCTGACGGAATGGTGCTTCAAGGACTTAAATATCTCGCGTTAATTGGTTTAGGGACTAAAAGTGGTAAAAATAAAATGTAGGGACCAAAATGGAAAAAGTGCAAAATGTAGGGATCAAAAGTGCATTTACGCATTTTTTTTATTGACATTAGAAAAATGCCACCTCAGATTTATCAGTGTTAGAGAGAAAAAAAAAAAAAAAACTATTAAAAACCAGAAAATAACGTGAATTCAGATTTGAGAAGTGGGAATGCAGATTGAACATGAACTCAAAGAACATAAGCCCAGAAAAATATATAATTAAATTTATTTTCAAATGGGAAGAACACAAACCCAGTACATACAGATTTGAACAAAAAATTCTTTATAGGTTAAATCCAAAATTTTTATTTATAACAAAAGTTACAAAACAATTCAAATCAAACTCAGTACATTCACAAAACAAAATAACTATGAAGCTCACAAGTTACATCCAACCTCTGAAGCTCCAATATCATACACAGATACAAAGGGATAATTATCAAATAATTAAAATCAAAGAAAAACAAGCACAAAATGGTTTCTCTCCCTCTCTCTACGAATAAGACCCATCTCTACCCCACCCTATGTTTCTCTCTTCCTCTCCCTCTCTTTGTCTCTACCCTATACCTCCATCACACTTAGATTTCCATCACAATCCATAGTCGCTGTCCAGACCCAGATTTGCTCATCTCTCAATCTCCCTTTTTCTCTCCCACTTCCGCTTTGTGTGTGTTTGTGCTATGGCCATGGCTCAGGTTCATCACAATGAGCTTGTCATCATGTCCCTAGCAACTGAGTTTAATGGTGGTGGTGGTGGAGAAGATGAAGTCGGGCAAGAGCACACCAAGTAATGTAAAAAAGCCGATTTTTTTTTTTGGGTGGGTTAGTTGAAAAGAAGTTAGAGATTTAGAGGCTGATGTGTGGAGGAGAGGATTTGAAGAAAATTTAGTGATTTCTTGAAGGAATTTCAATTCGATCTATGTTTTCCAACTTCCCAAATCTGAATTCATTTTTTTTTTTTTGTTCTTAATAGTTTTTTTTTTCTTTCTAATATTGTTAAATTAATTTTTTTATTTTGATACTGAGGTGTAATGCCAATAAAAAAATTTATTATTATTTTAGTTTCCATATCAACTTTGAGTGTGCCAACAAAGCACACTGTTTGCCACGTAGGCATTTTTCGTTAGTGACTTAATGGTAAGACCAAATTGATTGTAAGTTGAAAATAACAGGGATCAAATTGATTGTTACTAAAATGTATGAACTAAATTGATTGTGGCTCCAAAATGTAGAGACCAAAATGGTGTTTTCGCCTTAAATATTTTATAGATAAGACAATTATTGATCTCTTAAAATTTGGTAAGCACAAAGGATATAAGAAAAAAAATGTAAACTAATGTTAAATTAATCAAATACTTATCCAACAAAAAATTATTAAATTGTCTAACATGGTAAAAAATTACACCAAGTGTAATACGAATCCAACCTATTATTTTATTGATGACATTTATAAATGAATTAATATATTCAAAATCCCACCATTGCATTAAATATTCTCATTATTTTTAACATGCATGTTAAATTTTGGGTTAATTTGATGTTATTTACTATTTGATGAATCAATTGTTATTTTTTATATAATTTAAAAATAAAATATCAAATTTTAAACATTCTAATATTTTATAGATGAAATAGTTATCAATATTTGATAATCTTAATAATTTGTAAGCATAGAAAGTATAAAAAGGAAATTTAATCCAAAGATGGATTTGTCAAAAAATAAAAATAAAACTCATATAATAGAAAATTATTGAGTGACGTAACATTTATTGACTAAGACTACATCATGTGTAACTTGAACCCACCTACTTTATTAATATGTTAAATTTGAAATGATTAGGATTTAGGTAAATCATGTCTTTTTATTTTTTTATTTATATGATAAGATATTAATTTCTAGTCTCCACTCTATAATAATTATTTTTATCATCATTTCAAGATACCAATTAATTTTTGGTTTATGATAGATTCAAACTTAAGTCCCTTCTTTAATGTAAAGAAACTTTACACGAGTTGAGCTAACTAGAATTCATGGGTGCATCATATTATTTCAAATCTATAATATAACAAAATTTTTTGTGAGAGTAAAATCATTAAGACATAAATCATCATGTATTTTTAAATCCCCATTAAACAATTTATGCTAGTAATTATTCTTAATTTAAATTTGAGGAATTTATTTATTTATTTTATAAGTATATTTGATTCTAAGGAGAAGGAGAATGAAGAGTTTCTAACTAGTCACTTCAGCTTTTTAAGGAATGAACTCCAAGTCTCCAAGTCAATTATGTTGCATCTCTTTATTTCAAATCCAAATGGAAATGTAAGCAAGAAGTTAATTAATATACTGGTCCTTATGCGCCAAACAAGAATCTAACTTGCAAGCATCGCACGAGACAAGGACAATAGTGAACAACACGAAAGAAAAGCAATTAATAGTGAAGCAACAACAATTACAAAAGTGTGGCTACTATTTTTATTTTGCTAATGTGTGCCCTAAGGGCACACATTAAGCCTTCCATTTTTAGAAATATTTTTTTGGAAATTGAAAAAGTATTGATAATTTTTTCAATTTTTGAAAAAGCCTTCCATTTTTAGAAACATTTTTTCGGAAATTGAAAAAGTATTGACAATTTTTTCAATTTTTGAAAAAATGTTTCCAAAAATAGATGCATTAAAGAACATATTAACCGGACTCTTTTTATTTATATCATCATAGCAAGCCAACATTTACATAATTACATTGTAGGCATGGAAGAAACAAGCAACAAATTAAGGAACTCAGTCACTCACCATATTGAAGTGAAGTGAGTAGCCCTCTAATCAACTATAGAGTTGTAGTCCCCCATCAAAAGACAAAAAAGAGGTGGAAGACACATAGTTGTTCAAATTCCAAACCGTAGGCAAACTCTAGAAAATACCCTTAAAAAAAAAATACAACCATATACTTTTACGCGGTTACACTAAGAAAAAGTGATCATATACTAAAAATTAAATGGAAACTTGGCACTATGGGGCATGCATCCATATCGTATAACGAGGTTGATCCTTGCTAAAATTTCTTAACCTTAGAAGCAAATGAGCAACAACCCCACACACAAAACCAAGTGCAGCACTTGAACCCACTAGTGAAACTGCTGTGCAAGTAAGCATCACAAACGATTCCTCTTTGGTATTCATGTCCCTTGAAGCCATAGCTAGCTCAATCCCAGCAAACAAGAGCAAAACCCCAAGTACCCCAACAGGAAATTGGTCCAAAATCTTCACCAAAGAAGTACCTAATACCAAACCTAATATCAATTTAGCTGTACCAAGAATTGCAACACACCCACCACTTCTGCCTCCAAACTTGTACTGTCCAGCTAACCCACCAGCACCATGGCAACTTGGCATAGCTCCAAACCAACAGCCTATCACATTCATTAACCCCACAGTGACTGAAAGCGATGTGGCTGAAAAATCTCTTCCTGGAAAAAGATCAGAGGACAATTTGCACACAGCAACCACAGAATTCAATGATGGGGTCAGAAATTGCGCAACAATGGGCCTGACGGATTCGGACTCATGGGCCGGCATTAAGGATGGGCCTGGTGCTTAGCATTACTTAAAATACTTGGTATACACGTTTGAAATCCAATGGAATCCTAGAGAGATCAGAATGTCCGCATAGGGAGGATTCTAGAAGATCCGCCTGGATGGAAAGCCCACCCTACGAAGAAGTGCTTGTCCATCACGTTTGGGATTGCTCATAGTAGAATCCTAAAAGGAAAGGACTTCTAGTCCAAGGAAGAGAATCCGACTTTCTATTACTATAAAAGCCCCAATACTCTCACAAACCGAGGTACGCATAATTTACCCTCTCTAGCACTCTAGAGTTGAGAACAATTCTAACTTGACCGTCGGAGGGTATTTGGTCGACACCACACCGGTGCCCACGGCGAGATTACTTTCTTCTTCTTGCAGGTTGCATTGGTGAGCGAGGATTGTGCAAACTCACTGGTGATATTCACGGCATCATCAGTTGGCGCCGTCTGTGGGAAAGCGAAGAAGTTAAAGCCAGATCATCGCCTCCCGGACATAAGAGTTGCATGGTACTCACTCGCTCGATGGCTACCACCAACAACGCGCAAGAGGAGGATCCACCGAGATCTACTGCATTAGAAAGACAGGTCCAGACTCTTATGACGGCAGTAGAACGACTCACAAAGCAAAACCACGATCTGGAGGAGCAGCTACGCCAAAAGGAGGCCGGACCTAACCCTCAGGAGCAAAACCAGGAAGGAAACAGCGCCGAACGAAGGGAGCAGGAGAAGCCAGAGGGCAGCAACGCCCCAAGCCGACCGGAGCGGCAAAACGTGAGCCTTCCGTCTCTCATGGATTTTGCGCCTCCGCCAATCGTCGCGGAGATGCAGGCGATGAAGGAGCAAATGGAGGTCATGATGAACGCCCTCAAGGGGCGAGTATCTTCTGATCTTGATGACTTGGTGAACAGGACAGACTCACCGTTCACCACGCCCGTCAACTCATTCCCACTGCCACAGAAGTTCCGGATGCCCCAGATCGAAAGTTACGACGGGGTCAAAGATCCACTCGATCATCTAGAGACCTTCAAAACACTGATGCACCTTCAGGGTGTACCTGACGAGATTATGTGTAGGGCGTTCCCGACCACGCTGAAGGGTCCAGCGAGAATTTGGTTCAGTAGGTTAACACCGAACTCCATCAATACTTTCAAGGAGTTGAGCGCCCTGTTCACCTCACACTTCATAGGCGGACATCGATACAAAAAGTCCACCGCATGCTTAATGAACATCAAGCAACGAGAAGACGAAACACTGCGAGCCTACATAACACGTTTCAACAAAGAAGCCCTTTCGATTGATGAAGCTGACGATAAAATACTCGTGGCCGCGTTCACTAGCGGACTGCGGAAGGGTAAGTTCTTGTTTTCCTTGTACAAGAATGACCCAAAAACCATGACGGATGTTCTCTACAGGGCTACTAAGTACATGAATGCAGAAGATGCACTGCTGGCCCGTGAGGAAAGGCCAAAGAAGAGGGAGAGGCAGGAAGACACGAGACAAGATAGGGGACGAAAGGTTGCTAGAACCGGGGATCAACGCGAAGAAAAACGCTCCAGACCCCCCACCGGGAGATTCACCAATTTCACTCCGTTAACCACCCCGATCGACCAGGTCTTGATGCAAATCAAAGATGAAGGAGCTTTGACCTTCCCTGGAAAGTTGAAGGGAGACCCCAACAAAAGACCAAGAGACAAGTATTGTCGCTTTCACCGAGACCACGGGCACGACACATCTAACTGCTACGACCTGAAGCAGCAGATTGAGGCCCTCATCAGGCAGGGAAAGCTACAGAGGTTCGTTAGCAGGGAAAGAACTGATGCACCGGAAGAACGGGCCCCCCGACGAGAAAACGAGCGCCCTAAACCACCCATAGGAGATATCCGAATGATTGTAGGGGGCACGACTGTAGCCGGATCTTCCAAAAAAGCCCGCAAAACTTACCTCAGGATGGTCCACAGTGTCCAACTTACAGGATCCGTACCAAAGATGCCGCGAATGAGTAATCCCGTCATAAACTTTTCAGAAGATGACGCGCAGAGACTTCACCATCCTCATGACGACGCGCTAGTAGTCAGCCTCCAGGTTGGGGACTATAACATGCATCGGGTCCTAGTCGACAACGGCAGCTCAGCCGACATCCTTTACTATCCGGCATTCCAGCAGATGAGAATTGGCAGGGAACAATTGTCCCCAACGAACGCCCCACTCGTAGGATTTGGGGGTACAAAGGTCTTCCCATTGGGCACAATAACGCTAGCTGTGACGGCGGGTGACTATCCTCAGCAGATCACAAAGGAGATAACGTTTCTCGTGGTCGACTGCTCGTCCGCCTATAATGCCATCCTCGGACGACCCACTCTCAATTCTTGGAAAGCGGTAACTTCAACATACCACCTCATGATCAAATTCCCAACGGAGTATGGGGTAGGAGAACTGCGGGGAAATCAAATAGCAGCACGAGAATGCTATATTGCCATGTTAGACATGGAGGATCAGCAGCAGACGATGTGTATCGGGAAGCAGCGAGCATCAGCAGAACCAGTTGAAGAGCTGGAAGAAGTAAGACTTGATGACACACGGCCTGAACGAACAACAAAAATCGGCACACTAGCCAGTTGGCCAACACGGCAGATGATCACGACTTTCCTAAGAAATAACCAAGATGTCTTCGCCTGGAATCATGAAGACATGCCAGGAATCGACCCCTCAGTCATGGTCCACAGATTGAATGTGTCGCCCTCCTTCCCTCCAGTCCGACAAAAGAAGCGAGTCTTCGCCCAGGAACGAGATAGGGCCATAGCTGAAGAAGTTGAGAAGTTACTGAAGGCAGGTTTCATCCGGGAAGTATACTATCCCGACTGGCTGGCGAACGTCGTGATGGTTAAAAAGGCCAACGGAAACTGGAGGATGTGCGTAGATTTCACGGATCTCAACAAGGCTTGCCCCAAAGACAGCTACCCACTCCCACGGATAGATACCCTTGTGGATTCAACTGCAAGACACCAGCTTCTAAGTTTCATGGATGCTTTCTCTGGCTACAACCAGATCATGATGGATGAATCTGACCAGGAGAAAACCTCTTTTGTCACGAGTCAGGGACTATTCTGCTACAAGGTGATGCCTTTTGGACTCAAAAATGCCGGAGCAACATACCAAAGGCTAATGAACAAGATGTTTGCACATCAGATCGGCAGAAATGTTCAGGTTTATGTTGACGACATGTTGGTTAAAAGCATGCACGAAGAGAATCACCTAGACGACCTCAGGGAAACATTCGATACACTACGATCATTCAACATGAAGCTAAATCCGAACAAATGTGCATTCGGGGTAACAGCGGGGAAGTTCCTGGGTTACATGGTATCCCAAAGAGGGATAGAGGTCAACCCGGAGAAGGTACGGGCAATAATGGAGTTGGAACCACCAAGGACGATAAAGGAGGTCCAAAGCCTAAATGGAAAGATCGCGGCTTTAAACAGGTTCGTCTCAAGGGCAACAGACAGGTGCTTGCCATTTTTCCGCACACTGAGGAAGTCATTTGAGTGGACGGATGAATGCCAAACGGCTTTCAATGAGCTAAAAACCTATCTCTCGTCTCCGCCACTGCTCAGTCCGTCCATACAAGGTGAGAAACTCTACCTTTATTTGGCAGTATCGGGTGCCGCGGTAAGCGCGGCATTGGTGAGGGAGGATGACGGCATTCAGAAACCCGTCTACTTTACAAGCCGCGGACTCCATGGAGCAGAAGAAAGGTACCCTCTGATGGAAAAATTGGCTTTCGCGTTAGTAATCGCCGCGCGGAGACTTAAGCCATACTTCCAGGCGCATACGATCATTGTCTTAACAGACAAGCCACTGAGGAAAGCCATGGATAGCCCAGAAGCAGCGGGGAGAATGGCCTTATGGGCAATAGAGCTCAGTGAGTTCGATATCCAGTACCGTCCGCGGACGGCCATCAAGGGTCAAGCAGTAGCTGACTTCATCGCCGAATTCACACTCGGGGAGGATCAGCTGATAGAAAACAAGGAACAATGGAGTATCTATACCGACGGATCCTCAAACAGAAGGGCCGGAGGAGCCGGAGTAGTGATTAAAACTCCGCAAGGCGACACGATACAATGCATGATCCGGTTGGATTTCCCGACCACCAACAATGAGGCGGAGTATGAAGCCTTGATAGCAGGCCTAGACCTTGCAAAGGCCGCAGGAGCGAAAAGCATAATTGCCCACTGCGACTCACAAGTGGTAACAAATCAGATCAAAGGCGACTACGAATGCAAAAACGGTAGAATGAGGAGGTATTTGGAAGAAGTGAAGTACCGGACCAACAGCCTCGAAGTCGAATTCTTTCAAATCCCAAGAGAAGAAAACGAATGGGCTGACTACCTAGCAAAAGCTGCATCTGCCGAATTCATGCTGGTTCCTGAACAGGTATTATCATTCGTCCAGATATCACCACTTATCACTGATGGAGCAAATATGCAGGTGGTAAACACTGAGTATAACTGGACCACGCCATTGATCTCCTACTTAAAGGCTGGGGTGTTACCGGAGGAAAAAGGCGCTGCGAGAAAGCTGAAGGTCCAGGCCTCGCGTTTCGTACTGATAAAAGACGTCCTATATAAAAGGGGTTTTTCGCGACCGTATTTAAGGTGTTTATGCCAAGAAGAAGCAGACTACGTGATGAGAGAAATACACGAAGGTATCTGCGGAAACCACTCGGGCGCACGATCACTGGTACACAAAATGATCCGAGCAGGATACTACTGGCCTATAATGATGAAGGATGCACAATCCTATGTCCAATCTTGCGACAGATGCCAAAGGTTTAGCAATCTCATCAGGCAGCCGTCCGAGGAACTAACACCTATGACGGCTCCCTGGCCATTCGCACAATGGGGACTCGATATCATGGGCCCATTCCCAACGGCTATCCGGCAGCTGAAGTTCTTGGTAGTCGGCATAGACTACTTCACTAAGTGGGTCGAGGCGGAAGCCTTAGCCAAAATAACAGAGAAAAACATCCGGAGCTTCGTCTGGAGAAACATTATATGCAGGTACGGGATACCCAGAGTGCTGGTCTCTGACAACGGTAGGCAATTCGACAACAGCGCGTTCAGAGATTTTTGCTCGGAGCTAGGAATCAAGAATCACTACTCGTCACCCGCACACCCACAGGCAAATGGGCAAGTCGAGGTCACAAACCGGTCCCTGCTCAAAATAATCAAGACCCGTTTGGAAGGGGCAAAGGGAATCTGGCCGGATGAACTACCAAGCGTCCTATGGGCATACAGAACCACAGCAAGAACTCCCACCGGAGAAACACCGTTCCGACTTGCATATGGAGCCGAAGCGGTCATTCCCGCTGAAGTAGGTCTCACAAGCTACAGGGTAGAGAGCTACGACAAAGATAAGAATGAAGAGGCTATGCGCCTCCAGCTTGATCTAGTGGACGAAGTCAGGGCAACAGCGGAGCAGAGGTTGGCGCGTTATCAAAACCTCATGGCGAAACACTACAACAACAAAGTGAGGCACAGAGACTTCCAGGTCGGGGATCTTGTATTACGAAAAGTAATGGGCGCCGCCAAAGATCCTTCACAAGGAAAGCTCGGCCCCAACTGGGAAGGACCCTACAGAATCACGTCATGGCAAAGAAAGGGCACCTACAACCTTGAGACGATCGACGGGCAAAAGCTGCAGCACCCTTGGAACACAGAGCATCTTCGGAAATACTACCAGTAGGAAAAACATGAGGAACCGACGATCTCCAAGATTATTTTATTTTTCAACTACAATTTACAAGCTTTTCTTTCACCTTTGCTACAATCTTTTTGTGCCTTTTTTAAGCCCAAGGGGGCAGGTACTTTTGCTAGAATAAATTTTCATTAAAGGAGAATATTCAGACACAACTTCGATCTTCCACATGAATGTTTATTACGAATTAATACAGACAACGGAGTCCAAAAATGGACGGATCACTCAATGAGTGAAAACAGTCCACAAAGTGGACGGATCATTATCCACAAAGTGGACGGATCACCAAAAGGGCGAACTACCCTATAGTCCAAAAATGGACGGATCACTCAATGAGTGAAAACAGTCCACAAAGTGGACGGATCATTATCCACAAAGTGGACGGATCACCAAAAGGGCGAACTACCCTATAGTCCAAAAATGGACGGATCACTCAATGAGTGAAAACAGTCCACAAAGTGGACGGATCATTATCCACAAAGTGGACGGATCACCAAAAGGGCGAACTACCCTATAGTCCAAAAATGGACGGATCACTCAATGAGTGAAAACAGTCCACAAAGTGGACGGATCATTATCCACAAAGTGGACGGATCACCAAAAGGGTGAACTACCTATAGTCCAAAAATGGACGGATCACTCAATGAGTGAAAACAGTCCACAAAGTGGACGGATCATTATCCTCAAAGTGGACGGATCACCAAAAGGGTGAACTACCTATAGTCCAAAAATGGACGAATCACTCAATAAGTGAAAACAAAGTGGACGGATCATTATCCACATAATGGACGGATCACCAAAAGGGCAAACTGCCCTATAGTCTAAAAATGGACGGATAACTCAATAATTGAAAGTAGTACACAGAAGGGTGAACAACCCAAAATGGACGGATCACTCAATGAGTGAAAACAGTCCACAAAGTGGACGGATCACTATCCACAAAGTGGACGGATCACCAAAAGGTCGAACTGCCCTATAGAGTCCAAAAATGGACGGGTCACTTAATAAGTGAACAGTCCACAAAGTGGACGATCATTATCCACAAAGTGGACGGATCACCGAATATGTTAAAAACTCCGTAATGTGGACGAATTAAACTATTGGCTAGAAATACTCTCATGTGGACGGGTATGTAAGAAAATGCCAAACAGAAAAAGTGAGCGTAAAAATAAAATAAAAACATTAATACAACGGATAAAAAAGCCCAGATGGGCAACTGTTTAATACAAAATAAAGGGACGGATTGTGTTAAAAAAATAGATTACAAGATAAATATCAGTCTACTTTGTCCAGACCGGCATCTTGAACATCCTTTGACGGGGCCGACTCCCCGTCACCCTGATGCACATCATCACCAAAAAGGTCGTCCGTATTTTCTGAAGCGGCAGGCATAACAGACGTCTGATCCTGATCATTGACGTTTACCATTGATACGTCCAGATCAGGATAGGTTTTTTTGAGCTGACGGAGTGCGTCATCGAAGCCTTGAAGGAATGAACCCCCCAGCTCTCTTAACAAATCGTCGGAGTCTCGGTACTCACGAACAGCATCCTCCTTGGCCTGACGGAGCTTTTCCTTCAAGACCTCTATCTCCTGGTTTTTAGCTTCCAAGACCTTCACAGCTTCCTCCGTCCTCTGTTCAAGATCTTTTCTCTCCTGCTCACATAAGTCAAACTTCTTTTCCATTGTGTACTTCCACTTATGAAGTTGACTGAGTTCATCCTCCGTCTGCTCTGCCTTTGCCCGTACACGTTCCAGGGTCGCCTCTCGGTTTAGACACCGGTCCATTAGGCCCTTCATCATAACCAACGACTGAAACAAACAAAAAAGGGTGTCAAACTGATGCAGAGATAAATTGACGGACTCAAACCAAAACTTGAAAGTTACCTGTGCGACGGCAAAAAGGCCCGTCTCCCCTATAGCTTCCGTCGAGTGATTTCCCAGGTCCTCATAGTCCTCCGAGGAAATAATCGACGTAATCCTCTCCAGAGCAAATTTTGAGTCGTCACGGAGAAGGGGAGGAGGCTTCTCCTGGCTGGTGGACGGAGCCTTCATTAGGCCCTTGCCAACCCCATGCTTAGCTGGGGTGACGGTCTTAGCACCCTCAGCCATCAATCCAACGACGGGCTCCAAGGGTATTTTTTGTTGCTTAGATGGACGGTCAGACTTGGACGTCTGTTTTCTTTTCGCCGCCGACACCGTCCCCTTGGGCACGACAACTTCACCCGTCACTTTTTGCTTGACGGCCTGTGACTTAATCAGTGCCCTCCTCTTGGCGTCCTCCATTTCTACGAAATATGACGGATGGAATTATTTGCAAGCAATAAAAAAAAAAAAAAAAAAAGTTGACGGGCTTACGTCTGTGAATCCTCTCGTCGTATTTAATGGCCTCTTGAGTAGGCTCAGGACCGTCACAGTACCAATGAATTGTTTTTGGATTCACCAATTTGGCCCAAGTCCTTTCTTCCGGCTTAGTCTTTTGGAAAATCTTCTCCAGAAAACTGTACTCGTCAAGGCTAACTTGTGGGCGCCGTCTACCTGCATAGATTGAAGAAGGTTAGAAAATCAATGTTAATGGACGGGTATTAGAAGGATTACAAAATGTGACGGGTGCATACGAGATGATTGTATCACTCCCCAAGTTGTGTCGACGGGCATGAACTCCGTCTCCCCTGGATTGTTCATCCACTTGTCACCCTCAAGGAAGAAATAACGGCTCTTCCAGTCTCTATTTGAGTCTGGGGTCTCAAAGATAACCTTCAACAAAGGGCTTCTACAAGCAAAACTATACATCCCCTTTGATCTATCTATCTCATCCGGACGGTAGCAATGAAGGAATTCACGAATCGTCAACCTCCTTTCACCGTCCGACATCGCACCATAGAGAATCTCCATCGCTATGAAGACCCTCCAGGCGTTCGGAGATATTTGGGTGACGGACAGTCCCAGATAATGTAAAAGTTCTCTATGGAGTGTACTTAGCGGAAACCGAAGTCCGGCCTTCAGCATCTGCTCGTACACTCCGACACCCTCTACACCTTCATAGTAACACTTCTCCGACACGTAAGGTAGACGGATGGGGATGTAATCTGGAATTTGGAAGTTTGCTCTAAAAGTGCTGAAGTGTCTATCCTTGATGATCGATCTGAAATTATGCACCGTCCATTCTGGTAGCATGATGAACTCCCTAAGTCCATCAGCACCAACGACGGACCCCAGTGCTGGATCCCCGTCCTCATCAGGAGAACCTCCTTCAGCCATCTCCATATCCTCATTTGCTGAGGATGAAGAAGAGGAAGACGGACTCCTATCTTCACCGGGACTCTCCTGGTCTCTTTGACCGGACGGGTATACCTCCTCGTATTCCGTCCCGTCACGAACCACTGACTGGTTACTTGACGCACTAGACATTGCCTACAATTAACGACGAAACCTAAGACTGACGGGTCTAAATGTAATGACGGATGTGTAGGTCTAAACAAATATATAAGCAGGAAATACAACTTCAAAAAAAAAATGATGAAATGAGAATAAGTACTCACCACACTTGGTGAATTTTAGTTGACGGTCGAGTAATTGACGGATATGGATTCTCGACGGAATGCTCTGACAAAGTTGACGACTCTGCTCTGACAAGCTATTTTGCCAAAAAATGATGGAAATGAAGGAAGAGAGGTGTGTTATATATATAAGTGGTGCACGGAAGACGAAGCGACACTTTGATCCGATACACCGTCCAATCGATACACGACACGTGGCATACCTCATAAATGTTGACAACCTGTCAACACGCATCCGCAGAGTACCCCTTAGGGAACCGTCAACCTTGTCAAATTTTCAACCGTCATCATAAACAGTACCTGATCGCCATCTCAATTATATATTAACCGTCACCCTAATGATCCGACCACTTAAAATCATGACGGATAATAGGGTGAAGGGGGCAACTGATGGGGTCAGAAATTGCGCAACAATGGGCCTGACGGATTCGGACTCATGGGCCGGCATTAAGGATGGGCCTGGTGCTTAGCATTACTTAAAATACTTGGTATACACGTTTGAAATCCAATGGAATCCTAGAGAGATCAGAATGTCCGCATAGGGAGGATTCTAGAAGATCCGCCTGGATGGAAAGCCCACCCTACGAAGAAGTGCTTGTCCATCACGTTTGGGATTGCTCATAGTAGAATCCTAAAAGGAAAGGACTTCTAGTCCAAGGAAGAGAATCCGACTTTCTATTACTATAAAAGCCCCAATACTCTCACAAACCGAGGTACGCATAATTTACCCTCTCTAGCACTCTAGAGTTGAGAACAATTCTAACTTGACCGTCGGAGGGTATTTGGTCGACACCACACCGGTGCCCACGGCGAGATTACTTTCTTCTTCTTGCAGGTTGCATTGGTGAGCGAGGATTGTGCAAACTCACTGGTGATATTCACGGCATCATCAGAATTCAATATTGATAAGGGAAGTTGAGGAATTGCTCCCTTAATAAAACCTTCCTTCCACGCATGCTTTGATATTTTCACTACTTCTATAGATGACGGTCCAAATTTGATGTCGTTCACAACTTTTGGATTTCTTATAAAAGCCAAAGCCACACCCAACAAAAATATAAAAAAAGCTGAAGGAAGTGAGAAAATAAAATTCCTCAAATTTCTTCTTTTTCTTGTATTAGGACTTTCTTCTTCATCATGACCGTTGGTGGTTTCTCTTTCATCTGTGTGTTCCATTTCCTCGCCTGCACCATTGACAATAACAATAAAGCAAGCACAAACAATAGCTAAAACTAAGCCATCCAATCCAAGCCAAGGCCTATCCCCCATAGACTTAGAATTAGAAAAATTCTGAACTTTTCTAACGTATTTAACAGCTGTGAGTGCAAATGACAAGCCTTGTGCTAGCTGAATTCCCCTAACAATAGAAAGAGGAATTAGCTTATACACTAGTTGCATCAAACCTGTGACACCCAATACAAACAATACTCCACCGGTTATAATTCCGGCAGCCATGATCTCCGGGACGCCAAAACCGGTACCGGATATGGCCACAGCAGCTATGGCTTTCATGGGCTGGACTGGCATAGGAACACCATAGATGGCACCAGTGATAATGTTGTAGACCCCAGTGAATATTAATGTTGTCCCTAAGTTAAGGTCATCTGCTAGTGTCAAGGCCAACACTATTGGTATATATGTGCCTAAATCCCCCATTGCTCCATTCAATTCAGCCCATTTGGACCGAAAACCCAAGTTGGCTTTCATTTTGTAAGCAAAGTTAGCAGCACAACCGAAGAAGGGTGAGTGGTGAGTAGTTTCAGTAGGTGGGGTTTGGAGGGCATGGTTATGGGGTTGTGGGATTTGGGGGTCTTGGGACTCCATGGAAGTGTCAAACTAGTATAACTGAGAATGTATGTGAATGCAAATTAATAGCAAGGAAGTATAGAAAATGTGAATGGAATGTTGGCATATTTATACTAAATTATTGGGGGTGATAAGTGAGGTTAGAGTGTCTTTTTGATTGATTGAGAGGCCGTTAGTAAAATGACAATACGTGCCGCTATCGTTGGCCCAAGTTATCTATGTCAGTTTGACGTAGTCACAAAGGTAATTTCGATTTTTTTTTTTTTTTTGAAAACGAGGTAATTTCGATTTTAAATTTTTAATAAGTCTAGTTGCTTACTAAATTTCATAAATTTATGCTTAGGTTTGGAATAAACTGCTTAGACCTCAGGGTAAATGTCTCTAGCCTATTGGACAACTGATTTTGACAGATGGGATTATTTGTCAAGTCTAAAAGGGCTCTTCATTGAAAAGATCTTTTTAATGAATAGTCCTTTTATTATAACTAGCATTATACCCGTGCAATACACGGCTTAATTAAAATTCATATACAAATAATTTTTTTATTAATTTACTTAAAATAAATAATAAAAATAAATAAATATTTTACTTTTAAGTTACGTAATGAATATATGTTGTGTGAGACTAAGGTATCATAAAATGCATATATATATATATATATATATATATATATATATAATTGAATGGAAGATGATAGAGGTACCTAAAAAAAAAAATATATATATATATATATATATAATGGTTTTCAATAAGAGTAATGTTACAGACACAAATTATTTTACAACATTTTTATATACTGCTGATGTGGCTTTAGTAATTTTCAAATAATTATGGGTAAACATAAATGTGATGTTAGTAGTGGACCCATAATAGAACTAATAAAAATTTGCCACATCAATAGTTAGTAAAAATATTGTAAAATAGTTTGTGGCTATAGCATTACTCTTTCAATAATACATTGAACTTTAAGGCTCAATTAATCACATATATTTAAATGGAAAACCCTTGAATTTAATAGTTAAAAACTATCCAAAATAATAATTGAAATCATGTTTAAGTAGAAATCTCAATTCAATAATTAATAATAATCTAAATTACTAAACATTTAAAAATTTGAAGTAGAGAGAGACTCACATGAGAATTTAATTTTTGTCCTTAAAAGCATGGAAGAAGACACTGAAACTTGAGTGAGTTTCATCCTACCAAGTTTAAGTTTAAACTTAAAGTTAAGTCCTGTGCATTGCACGCTACATGTGTGTGTATATGCATGAAAAATGATTTGAATTTAACATTGTGGGAGTGCCTTTTCTGTAACACTCAGGCCCAAGGATCCCGAGCCGAATAGTTGTAGTTTGGTGGACCGGGCTTTGATTCATCGCAGCTAAAGGGGTGTTTAAGAATCAAGTGGTGCACAGGGCATGCTTCCTACAATACATATAAACTGACAAATAAGGATATTTGTATTGAACAACAAATCAAAACAACAAAGTAATGCAGAGAACAAAATAGTAAAAGCACAAAGTAATGGTTAGAAATCCTCAAATCAGTAGAGAATATTTCATTGAATTTTCTTGATTATGATTACAGTATGCTCACTAAGACGTGATACAAGGTTCAAGCAAGCTCAAAAATTACAGTCTTAAATGGTTATTCTAACCTTTAAGACTTGCAAAGTTTGATTCTTTCTGAATTCGAGTATGTGCTATAGTGGCTTTCTCTAGGATACCGGGAAGTAATTTTACTAATTTTCTATGAGTTTTTCTTCTTGACAAAATTTTATCAATGATTCTCCCGTTCCAAAATTTTCCTCCCTTTTCTTCCAATCCTTTCCCCTTTTTTATAGTGTTATTCTGGAGTCCTAGGGGAACTATTGATTCCCCTGTTTTGCCCTCTGGGTACCAGAGTATGTATTGTGCCCATCGCCCAGTAGGTTCAGTTTCCCTATTCTTCATCCTTTCCTTCCTTTTAGTTTTGTTTCTTTGAAAGTCCATGGCTGACTACCTATTTCAGAATATGCTGAGGTCACGCTCTTCACGATCCAACTTTTGGCTGTCCTTCTTCTTTATCTTTTTTCTCAAACGGGCAGAATCCCACTCTGCCGGTTTGAAAGTCTTTCGCTGCTACTCCCTTTTTTATACTTCTTCATTCTGGCTCCCCGAGGTGCTACCCACTTGCGCTATGAGAAGTCGCTAATTCTTTCCTCTTTTTCTTGCTGGGTCGTTTGACGCTTGAGAAGGACGTGGCCTCTCCTCTGTTTTTTTATGTTTCTTTTTGTCTTTTTCTTTTGAACTGTCTTAATCTTTTCTTGACTGTGCTTACACGCCTGGGGGATTTCGAGCCTTTTGGCAGTCTCTGAGGATCCCGACTCAGCTTTCTTCTTCAATCCTCTGACATGGGCTTCTTTTCCTTTTCTTTCTTCTTTTCTCATAAGCTTCTGGGCTTCCCCTTTTTTCTTCTTGATGTTTTTTGGGCTTCAAGCCTCTTGGGCTTACCATTTCTTCTCTTTTTCGTGGCCCTTTGCGCTTATTTCTTTGGGCTTAGGTATTGTGACTTTTTAGACCTCAACATTTAGCCCCCCGAGCTCGTGGGTTGCCTGAAGCCCACGCGTGAGTAATTCAGGGTTTCTTAGATTCCGTAGGATTTTCTTTTAATTACCCCTGGGTTCCCTTCTTTCTTATTCAGGATCCGGGCCTTTCCTGTTGCTTTTTGGTTATCTTAGTCTTTTCTGCGTGTCGTGTTCCTCCATTTTGCAATTTCCCCTTTACACGAGATGTGGCAGTTGAGTATTTGGAGTAAAATTTCCTTTACCCACCTTTTTCATTCCCTATAACTTCCATTAATAACTGCTAATTAATCTCTTCTTCAAAATTAAATATTTTGGCAACTGGCGCGTCTTTCTATACACTGTCTTCTCCAACTGCTCTTTGTGCTTTTATTGCGGCCGTTTCACATTATCCCTTTGCTTCCCTGAGTCTTTCATTCTTAGGTCTCTTTTCTCTCTTTTCAAACAGTCTGCTATTCCCGTTTTCCCTTTTCCATTCTTCCAATCCCCCTTTCTTCTCATCATTCCCATTGCTTTAATGGCTTCTTCTTCTTCCCGAAAAAGAAGAGAGCGCACCCCAAGCCCTTCTAAGGGCGAAGGTTCTTCTGGTTCTGCTCCGAGCGAATCTTATGAAGTCTCTGAGCGTCTGGCTTTTCCTTTACGGGACCCCTGGTACTCTCCCATTCTATTTTTTCCTTAGGTGTCTCATGGCGAGGCTCCTCCGTCCCCTCATGCTTGGGTGTTTTCTGGTCAGGCGGGTTTCGCTGGTTCCGCCTAGGTTCCAGATCCGAGAGAGATTTTTGATCTTCAGATTAGGCAGGGACTTCGAGTGGCGGTGCCTATCTTTTTTTATTTTGTTTCGGGGAAAATCCAAGGTTGGCCCATCTGGCTAGATAAGGAACTATCCGATGAGGAGTTCGTGGGTCACCTAGAGCGCGCTGGTATCCTAAAAGCGGTGGCGATTTCCAGGAATCTTGAAGGTTTCAGAGACGCCAAGGGGCTCAGGCATCTGGTACCCCGTTGGTGCCCTTCTCTTCATACTTTTTTCTTTTCTGTTGGTGAGTTGACAATTACCCTGGAGGATGTGGTCAATAACTTCCTTCTCCCAGTATTTGGGGATGAGAGTCCTTTTGACATTAGCCTTTCTGAAGAGGATCTCGTGGTAGAAAATAAGTTGTTTAGCCATTTTGGTGGTCGCACTACCTCTCCTGGCGATAAGCCGGCCAGAATAGGGAGATGGGTCATGACCCTTTCTCGTGGGAAGGATAAAGAAATCAGGCGGGTTGGTTTCCTAGCATTCTGGCTTAGCAAATTTCTGTTCAGTGAGTTCCCGGGGTACGGGGTTAAGTCTACCTTCTTTCCGTTAGCAATTAAGTTGGCTCGAGGCGTTCAGTACCCATTAGCTCCTCTGTTTTTGGGCCATGTTTATTCTCAGTTAGATCAGCTTCATGAGATGAGGTCGAGGGTGATTCTTGTTATGTGATTACTTCGTCTCTTCACTGTGCTATTCTCCAGATATTTATGTGGGACCGTTCTTCAGCCACTTTGGCTAAGTGCAAGAATTTGAAGTTTGTGAAGGATAAATTCCAAGGATCCCCCGATATAGTTAAGGGTCTTTGTGGTAATTCGACTGATACTTTCCCCATCATCTTTCGTTGGATTAGTCTGAAAGGTGGTGGTCTCAACCTTGTTGAGTTATTTGATCAAGCAGGAAATTTACACTGGAGATCTCCTCGTGAGTTTGGTCCTTGCTTTGCCTGCGACTCTATGTTGTCTTCTTTTTTAACTTCTACAGGGAATACTTTTGATCTGCGTCGTGGTGATGAGGGCAGTTTGGCTTACCTTGCTTGCATTAGTCCCTTTTGGCTTCCTGTGCCTTCTTCGAGCGGCCCAAGATTTACTCATTATTTGGCACACCGGGTGCTTCGGCAATTCGGTTTTGACCAGGACATTCCCCTAGTTTTTAAGGATATAGTACCGTCTCTCCCCTCTTTGGATCCTTTCTTGAGGTTGCAGGCCTTCTCCTATTGGTCACGGAGGAGCCCCCAGTTTGCAGTGCCTAACTCCCAGAGGAGAGTTTTTGCTTCTAACGGCTATACTGGCTACTGGAGAAGAATACAAAAGTCTTTTGTTGATTATGTTGGCTCTGGCATAATTAGGGAAACCCCTAATCTTAGTATTTCCTCTGCTCCAACATCCAATAGACGCTTATCCCTGCCCACTGTCGGGATTGTTTCCGCTGCTGTAAGTAGTAAGACGGGGTTCGCAGAATGGCATGCCTCCAGGGGAGGTTGGGTAACATATGCACAAGATTTTCCTACAACTTGGTTGGGTTGTAGTCTTATTATTGGTACTTCCTCCGGGATACCTATTAAGAAGGGTGCAATGGAGACAATAGGTGCTGCTACCCCCGCGGGTAAAGGCAAGGAGATTAGGTCGGAAAAAATGAAAACAGTTGATGTTGAAGAAAGTACAGAAGGCACGAAGGCTGGTCCCGAGGCAAAAAAGAGAAAGACTGGGAAATCCCAGACACAGTTGGCGTCTCAGGAGGACAAGGAAGTCGGGCAACCTTTGGCTACAAGGACCCGGAAGAAGACCAAGGTAGAGTTTTCTTTTTCCCAGGTTCCTGTGACCTCTTTAGTCCATGGTCCTTTGGGATCCTCTGATTTTGTATCCTAGCCCCCCTTAGGACCCTCTGGGCGTACTCGTAGTAAACAAAAGACCCTCAAAGAATTTGTAGAGAGAGAGAGAAAAGGGCAAGACCTCTTTCCTTCTTCTCTCTTTTATATTTGCTACTATTGTTGCAGTCACTTCCTACTTTTAGCTAATGAGCGATTGTTTCCTTTGCAGTCCAAACGCAAGTCGGACTTCAAGAAGGGCAGAAGTCAATCATCCGGTGATGATGTGGTATGGACTTCCCTTGTTCATGCCTCTCCGTTTGCTCTTGTTTCTCTGGTACTATGTGTTTGTGTCACCCTGTTGTCTTCACTTATTATTGTTTGCCTTCCCCCTTTTTTTTTTAGGTGGAGGTGTCCCCTCCCATGGCTAGTAGGATTGAGGAAGAAACGGTTACAGCCCTTTTTGTTGTGTTTCCCGGTATGGAGGAGGAGCCCCTAGTGGTGGCATGGCTGAGGAGACCGAGCAGCCAATGCAAGTTGTCCAAACTACTCAAGATCCCGAAGCTTCCAAGCTTCCTGCATCTCAAAGTCCTCAGCTTGAGCGAACTCCCAGTCCCATTAGAACCATGTTTCCTCAGACATTGTCAAGTAAAGAGACTTTGGGAGGCACGCCTTTATCCAAACAAAAAGGTGAGCCATATTTCCCTTTAGAATAGTGTTTTATCTCTATTTCTCTTTTTTTCCCCTTTTTTCTCCCCTTCCTCCTTTTTTTGAGTTTCTTCTTTCCTTTCTCCTTTTAGGTCAAGCCAGTGTGAGGCCTATTCCCAGTGTTGCCTCTTCTTTGGAATCAGAGAATTCTGAAGGTAAGTGTAGATTGTTTCTACTGTGTTTCCTTTTTCTTCCTTTCTTTTCCTACACCTTTTCCCCCGCCTTCTTCTTCTATGGCGAAGCCCCCTGCATCTCTACCTTCCTTTAGCCGTTTCACCACAGTTTCCTCACCCTTTCTTCAACTTGCTTTGTGTCCTTTCCCAGAATCTTCCAAGAAATCAGAGGAGCAGGAGGAAGAGGCTCCGCCTCAGGAGGCTGATACTGGTTTGCTCTTTTTTTTCTTTTTCTTTTTTGTCACTTCTCCCCTTTTTTTTTGAACTAAGTCTTTTTTTTCTTTTTCTTTTTTGAGTGTTGATACAAGTGTTAGGGATTCTGAGTCTGTTATTCCTAAGGGAGTTGTGAGATCTGTTCAAATTGCTGATCTTCAAACAAAACAAAAGGCTGAAGGTTTTCTAGTTTCTGCAGGTGGGGATATAGTGATGGGAGATGTTCCAGGAGTGGCTGTTTTAGATCTTGATTCAAGGCTTTCCACCTTTTTAGCTCGTTTTGATCTTATGGAGTTCAACAGCCTTCCTGCTAGCCACTTTTATTCCTTTGGGTCTTCTTATGGCAGCTTCCTGCGCTTCTCCGTCCCTGTTGAAGGTTTGCCGTTGTTAGAAAGTTTGCTCAAGAGTCATGGGGACTTCACCAGCGGTTTTAGGGGAGGTGTTTTTCTGGGTAATATCTTGATGGAATTGTTGTGTGCTGTGCTGGTTTCTTTGAGAGATTCTTCTGTAGACTCTTTATCTGAAGAAAAGCTTTTGGAGTGGAGAGGGGTGGTACAAGACCTTGTAGAGGCCAAGTTCAACCTGTCCTTTTTGCTGGATCATCTGCGCCTACTGGCCCCCGTGTTGTTTCAGAGGCAAGCTTCTAGGAGCATAAATGCTGAGATTGCTGCTGCTGAGGGAGCTTTGGCCCGTGCTTACAAAGCTTTGCAAGATTTGAAGGTCAAAAGGCAGAGAATTCTTTCTTCTTCAGCTGTGCCTGTTATTTCTCCAGATGGCTCCCTGTTGGCCGGCCTTATTTCTTAGCCTTTTCCCTCTCCCTTTTTGGATCCATATAAACAATTTGGGGTTGTATAAGTCTCTATATTTTTTTGAACACTTTTTTTTTTTTTTTTGCATAGATCTGTGTTTGTGTTTCAAAACTACTTCTAATTTTTTTTTCAATAGCATGTGGATTTTCTTTTCTCTTTGATGCATTGCTTTTTTTTTTTTACTGAGTCCTGGGCTATGGTTCCTACAAGCTTCACTGTAGGTCCTGGATCAGGTACCCGGTAGTTACTTTGTTGTGCAAGTACTGAACTGGGTACACTGGGTATCTTCTCCCTTTTTTATACATATATATTTTTATAGATATGGTCCCAATTCATGAACTTGACAGGTCCCCCTTTTGTCAAGTGCCAGGCTAGGTATCCTGGGCTCTTACTTTTGCCTGTGATCCTAGACCATGCGCTTGAAACTATCTGTGGGGAATTTGGAATCATCTATGAGGTGGATCCTGGGTCATGTGTCAAAAGGTATTATATATACTTTTTTTTTGTCTTAACCTAGATATCCTCCCTCAATTCTGTCCAAACCTGGACTTTGCAATATTTAAAACTCAAAGATTGAAGGAAAGAGAACTTCATTAAAATATGGTCATCAATTTAAGGAACATAGGAAAAATCATTAAAGATAGTACGGACCACAGAGTGTCAATCTATCATAGGTTCCTAAACAAAATCATTTAGACAAGAATTCATAACAAAAGCGAAGAAAACGATAAAAGAAAAACACTTAGCGAGCTGTGAAGTTGGCAAAAGGATCCTGGCATGCTGAGATCCCTTCTTCCTTATGCATAGTATTGTTTCAGTCATTTCCCGTTTATGAGTTCTGTCAGGACTGTCCCATCTTTTTTTGTAAGGTAGTAATACCCACTTTCATGGGCTGTCCTGATGATGTAGGGTCCTTCCCATTTTGGGGTTAATTTGGAGGGCCCCGGTAGGTTCCTCCTTACGTGTTCCGCCATCCTTAGTACCAACTGCCCTTTAGTGAAAGTTCTTGGGTGTACTGCTTGTACATATGCTCTAGTCATTCTTTGCTGGTACCTCTGGCTTCTCTTCTTGGCTAGTTCTCTTTCTTCTTCTACCCCTTCCAAATCTGCCAACCTCCTTTCATTATTTGCGTCCTCGTTTTCTTCTTGGCTTTCTTCAAGGACCACTCTTGGTGTAGGAATAACTAATTCCACAGGGTTGATAGCTTCTGTTCCATAGACTAGGGAAAATGGCGAAAATCTCGTGGCTATTTTTACAGAGCTCCTACAGGCCCAGAGTACATCTGCCAAATGGTCACTCCATTTCCCTCCATACTTGTGCTTCATCTTTTTAAGGATCTTCAACATCACCCTATTGGTGGCCTCAGCTTGACCGTTTCCTTGTGGGTAGTATGGGGTAGACCTTCCATGTTTGATGTGATATGCCTCAGTTAACCCCTTCATGTCTTTGTTTATGAATGGGGTCCCGTTGTCACTGATCAATCTTCTGGGGATCCCGAACCTTGTAATGATGTGGTCTCGAACAAAGTTTGCTACGGCTGCTCCAGTGGCTTTTTTCAAAGGAATGGCCTCTACCCATTTTGTAAAGTACTCTGTGGCTGCCAAGATCCATATGTAACCATTGGATGGAGGGTTTATAGGCCCTATGAGATCGAGCCCCCAAGTGTAAAAAGGCCATGGGGTCGTCATATCCTGCAAAACATTTGGGTGAGTGTGGATCGCATCTCCAAGGACTTGACAGGTGTGGCAGGTTTTGACTAGCTCCTCAGAGTCCCTTTTCATCGTTGGCCAGTAATATCCCAACAGTAATAACTGCTTATAGAGCCTTCTTTTTCCCAGGTGACTCCCACAATCACCGGAATGGACTTCCCTGACTACTTCTCTAGCTTCCCTTAGCCCCAGGCATTTTAGGGGATCCCCACTGTATCCCCTTTTGAATAAGATCCCGTTCTGCAAGAAATACCTGTCTGCAAGTTTCTTGAGCTGGTGGGCTAGTGTCCTATCAGTTGGCAGGATCCCTTGAGTCAAGTATTCTATGAAGGAAATTCGCCAATCTTCTGCAACAAACACAGCATAGCTTTCTTCCTTATCTATCGCAAGTCGACACTCTTGACATTTTTCCTGTATAGTTGCTGCCTCTTTGTTCATATTTGGCCAGTAGTATCCCATGCGTTGCATTCTTCTATATAGGCTGATTTTTTCTGGGATTCCACAGGCTTGGGTATGTAATTCTTCTAGCTTCAGCTTTCCTTCCTTCTCGTTGATACATCTGGACAAGATTCCCCCTGGCAGCCTTCTATACAATTCCCCTTCTATCTGAGTGTAATCTTTTAGTTCTTTGATGTTCCCTCCGGGTTCTGCCTTTTTCATTTTTTTTTTGACTTCGCTCCTTGAATCCCACTGCTTGGACTCTCCGGGGTACACCCTTTGGAGGATCCTTACAATAGAATGTTCTTGCTTTCCTATCCTTACCAGCGTGTCCCTTCCTTTGAATGGTATTTGGGATCCCAGGGTGGCGAGCGCATCAGCAAACCTGTTTTCACTTCTTTGAGTGTACTCTATGCTAAAGGTCTGGAATTCCAGCTCCAGCCTTTGTGCCCAAGTCCTGTAGGCTGCTAAACTTTGTTCTCTTAACGCAAAGTCACCTTTCACCTAAGAAACTACAAGATTGGAGTCTCCCAATACTCTCATATGCTTTACTCCTACACTGAGTGCTATAGTTAGCCCGGTCAAGTACGCCTCATATTCAGCTGCGTTATTAGAGCATGAGAAACCAAGCTTAAAAGACAAGGGTATGGTGTCCCCATTCTCACAGCTTAGTACGATTCCTACCCCATTTGAAGTTGTTGTAGTTGACCCATCGAATCTCATTGTCCATTTCTTTCCTAGGATCTCTGTTATTGCCACCTCACCCGGGATTTCTTCACTCAGTGGGCTTTCTTCCTTTCCTGGGAACTGAGCCAGCAGATCTGCTATGGCTTGGCTTTTGACATCCTTGGGGGTTCTGATGCCTATGTCATATTGAGAGAGCAGGACTAGCCATTGTGCTATCCTCCCCGTGAGAAGGGGCTGGTGCAGAAGTGCCTTTATGGGGTGGGACTTGGTCACTAAAAGGATTTGGTGAGCTGAGAAATACCTTTTCAACCTCTGGGACGCGTAGATGATTACTAGGCAGACTTTCTCTATTCTGGGGTACCTAGTCTCGACGTCTTTGAGTGTCCTGCTTACGTAATAAACAGACTGCTCGTTCCCATGGTTATCTTCCTGTGCTAGCAAAGCTCCTATTGCCTGGGAGTTTGATGCTAAGTATAGTAACAGAGGTCGCCCATGCACTGGCGCTTGGAGGGTGGGCAAATGATTCATGATGTGCTGAATCCTATGGAAGGCCTCCTGTTGTTCCGTTCCCCAGGTGAACTCAGTTCCCTTTTTCAACAATTTAGATAAACCCATCGTAACTGAAGCTAATCCGGGCACAAATCTCCTAATATAGGAGACCCTTCCCAGGAAGCTTTTGAGCTCCCTCACAGTTGTCGGTCTTTTCATTGTGGCAATGGCTGTGGCCTTGGCTGGATCTACACTTATGCCTTTGTGATATACCAAAAACCCAAGGAACTTTCCAGTAGACACCCCGAAGGCACATTTCATGGGGTTCATGCGTAGTTTGTACTTCCTGCATCTTTCAAAGACTTGCTTAAGTACTCGAAGGTGTCCTGTTCTAGTCTTTGATTTGACCACAATATCATCTACATAATCTTCCATTTCCTCATGTATTATGTCATGAAAGATAGCTGTCATGGTTCGTTGGTACGTAGCCCCCGCATTTTTGAGGCCAAAAGGCATTACAGTGTAATAAAAGTTTCCGATTGGAGTTCTGAATGTCGTTTTCTCTGCATCTTTGACAGCCATGCGAATTTGGTTGTACCCACTATACCCATCCATAAATGAGAACATAGAGCTTCCTGCAGCTGAATCTACAAGGAGGTCGATATTGGGCAAAGGGAACTCATCTTTTGGACATGCCTTATTCAGGTTGCAAAAGTCCACACAGCAACGGATCTGACCATTTTTCTTCTTCACGGGTACTATGTTGGAAAGCCATTTGGGGTGCTGGATGGGTTTGATAAAACCAGTTGTTAGCAGCTTTTTAACTTCTTGAATTATCTGAGCTTCTACCTCGGTGTGAAAGACCCTAGCCGGTTGAACTACTGGTCTTATTCCTGGGTCCACATTAAGAGAATGAACTACCAATCCCGAGTCTAAACCAGGCATTTCATTATAGGTCCATGCGAACACATCTTTGTACTTCTGGAGTAAGGCCACCAATTGTTCCCTTTCTTGTGCCATCAGCTGACTGCTAATAAAAACGGGCTTCTGGAATCCCAGCTCAGTTCCCAAATTTATTTCCTTTAATTCTTCCTCAGGCTGAATTTGGGCTTCTTTGACTGGTTCCTCTGAGATTTCTTCTTGGGCCATCATGCAATCCGGTGGTCCGGGACCTTTCTGCGTGATGCGTTCAGGTCCCGTGCACCTTCACAAGTGATAAATCAACCTTCCTTCGGGTTCTCGCACCACTACACATTCTCGGGGTCCTAAAGAGCTGAACTCCCTCTTTTGCCTTTTTCTTTCCAGAAGGTTTCTTAGGTCACGAGTGCCCTTTCCTCCTCCTTCTTCATCTTCCAGGATAGGTGTACCTGGAGTACCTGGCGTAGGGCTCTCATCATCTGGCTCTAGCTTATCGTAAAACATTGTTTCTACAAAGTTCACTTCTCCCTGGCTGAAAGGGTTACGGTTGGTAGGGATCCTCACGGGCCTCCTGTTCGTTCTTCCTTTGATGCACTGATGGTACGTAGACAGAATAAGGCGGTGTTTATGGAGCCATGGGCGTCCCAACAGTACATGGTAGGATACCTCTGCGTTAATTACATGAAACCTTGTCAGGACCACTATTGGTCCTACTCTCAAGGCCAGCTGCACGTACCCTTCAGTTGATTCCACCGACCCTCCAAATCCTGTTATCTCCATGGGAGCCCCCAGGATCCTTCTGTCAGCCAGGCCTACAGCTTCCAGGGTACTCAAGGCTATGAGGTTGAGTGATGCCCTTGTGTCCACCAAAGCTCTTCTAACTTGGACACCATTTATGGTGGCCATTAGATAAAGGGGCCTACGGTGGTCTAGATGCTTAACCTCCATGTCCTCATCAGTAAAAGTTATTGCATTGGTTGTTTCTAGGAAAGCTCGACTAGCATGTGACTCTGCTGTGAAACATTCCATTCCCGAATCTGCTGCTATACTCATGAGAGACTCAGTGGCCACCCTTCTTGCTTCTGATCCAAATCCCAGTTGGTTGAATAGTGACTTGAACTTGGGATTCTTCTGGAGGGTCCTGACTATGTTTGGGTGGAAGGATCCTTCAGATTCTCTTGCTTCTGCCGGGTTCCCATGGATTACTACTGCTACCATCCCCTTCCCTTTCTGGTTAGGCAAGGGGTTCCTCTGCACTTCTGGCTCCTTCTGAGTGAGCTTCAGGGTTCCTTCTCTTAGCTTTTTGTTGAAGAGTCTACGGAGGGTCCAGCAATCCTTGGTGGAATGCTTGACATAATTATGGATCCTGCAAAACAAAGGGTTCTTCCTTTCTTCTTCAGTTGGCGGCCTGGACACAGTGAATGGCCTAATAACTCCATCTCCGATCCACTTGTCCAGGACATGGTTTAACTCCTCGGCTGTACATGGGATCACTGGTGGTTCCTCGAACACCTTCCCGTCAGGCCTCTTCCTTTTCTCTTCCACTGATGCTGTCATGGCTTGGGATACCGGCATCCTTTTTGTCCTCATAGTTTATGTTGTCCTTCTAGTTCTCTGTAACAGGTCAGCAAACTGTGCGATGCATAAATTTTCAAGGTTGAGCTTGTAATCGAAAAGCATGTTGGATATACAAGTTTCTACGAGTTCTTTTTCTTCGTGGTCCCCATAGCAATCTAGGGACACATCTTCAAACCTTTTAATGAACTGGATGGGATCCTCCCTAGGCCTCTGCCTTACCATCTGGAGGTTTTGGAAAGTGATCTTGTCCTCACCGAGGTAATACTTAGCACAGAATCTCTCCATCATTTCCTCCCAGGTTTTAATGGACCCAGGTCTCAGCGTAGTATACCAAGTGTATGCCCTATCCACTAAGGATTTAGCAAATTCTCTTAGACATAGTTCTCTGTCTCCTGCGTAGGGGCCCATAGTGTGAATGAACCTACTCACGTGTTCCACAGTGCTTCCATTTCTTCCGTCAAAAGGATGGAACTTTGGGGATTCATACCTCTTGGGGTATGGCTTGCCAAGAAGCTCCGGAGGGAACGAGGGATCTCGAGAGAATTGCTTGGGGATCCCCGAAAGCTTTTCCCTTTCTTACTCTAGGAGGGCACTGACATTTGCCAGTGTTAAGTACTGGGGGTTGGTTCTTCCTCCCACTGCTGATCCTCTTTCTGGTTGAGTTCTGTCTTGGTTACCAACAGGGGGAACATTGTTTCTGATTTCCTGCGTCCTGCCTTCTTTGAGAAGGCGAACTTCTTGCTCCAGATCCTTCAACATTGCTGTCATTCGAGTCATGAGGTCTGATTCCTACCTTGCGTGTCTTTGTCCTGACACAACCTCCTGCTCTACCAGGGGTACCTCGCCTCTCTATCTGGAAGCTACCTCGTTTTCTCCCACAGGCTCAGAGGCCGCAGGTGGCATATTAGTACCTTTGCTGTTCCTTTGTCTTGGAGGCATGCTCTACGAAGGGATTGCTTCTTCCCTCTTCTTTACCCAGTCCCTAATGGAGTCGCCAAAATGTAGGAGTGCCTTTTCTGTAACACTCAGGCCCAAGGATCCCGAGCCGAATAGTTGTAGTTTGGTGGACCGGGCTTTGATTCACCGCAGCTAAAGGGCTGTTTAAGAATCAAGTGGTGCACAGGGCATGCTTCCTACAATACATATAAACTGACAAACAAGGATATTTGTATTGAATAACAAATCAAAACAGCAAAGTAATGTAGAGAACAAAATAGTAAAAGCACAAAGTAATGGTTAGGGATCCTCAAATCAGTAGAGAATATTTCATTGAATTTTCTTGATTATGATTACAGTACACTCACTAAGACATGATACAAAGTTCAAGCAAGCTCAAAAATTACAGTCTTAAATGGTTATTCTAACATTTAAGACTTGCAAAGTTTGATTCTTTCTGAATCCGAGTATGTGCTATAGTGGCTTTCTCTAGGATACCGGGAAGTAATTTTACTAATTTTCTCTAAGTTTTTCTTCTTGACAGAATTTTATCAATGATTCTCCCGTTCCAAAATTTTCCTCCCTTTTCTTCCAATCCTTTCCCCTTTTTTATAGTGTTATTCTGGAGTCTCAAGGGAACTATTGATTCTCCTGTTTTGCCCTCTGGGTACCAGAGTATGTATTGTGTCCATCGCCCAGTAGGTTCAGTTTCCCTGTTCTTCATCCTTTCCTTCCTTTTAGTTTTGTTTCTTTGAAAGTCCATGGCTGACTACCTATTTCGGAATATGCTGAGGTCACGCTCTTCACGATCCAACTTTTGGCCGTCCTTCTTCTTTATCTTTTTTCTCAAACGGGCAGAATCCCACTCTGCCGGTTTGAAAGTCTTTCGCTGCTACTCCCTTTTTTATACTTCTTCATTCTGGCTTCCCGAGGTGCTACCCACTTGCACTATGAGAAGTCGCTGATTCTTTCCTCTTTTTCTTGCTGGGTCGTTTAACGCTTGAGAAGGACGTGGCCTCTCCTCTGTTTTTTTTTGTTTCTTTTTGTCTTTTTCTTTTGAACTGTCTTAATCTTTTCTTGACTGTGCTTACACGCCTGGGGGATTCCGAGCCTTTTGGCAGTCTCTGAGGATCCCGACTCAGTTTTCTTCTTCAATCCTCTGACATGGGCTTCTTTTCCTTTTCTTTCTTCTTTTCTCATAAGCTTCTGGGCTTCCCCTTTTTTCTTCTTGATGTTTTTTGGGCTTCAAGCCTCTTGGACTTACCATTTCTTCTCTTTTTCGTGGCCCCTTGCGCTTATTTCTTTGGGCCTGGGTATTGTGACTTTTTAGACCTCAACAAACATTTATTAGAGAAAAGAGGTGGTGTAGTCTTACCCTTATCTAGCTAATTCTTTTTATAATCCCTTTGTTTTGCGGAGAGAGAGAAACGCTTCTTTTGAAAAAAAGAAAAGTCAGTGTATAATATATAATAGCTAAGATATTAATCTTTGGAAGTGGTATCCCATACGGATTAGTATTTCAATTGTGGGTTTTAAGTAGTTAGAAGTTAGCGCATAGTAGTTAATAATTAGAAAATTACTTTGAAATTTTTTTAAACCAATCCCTTAAAAAAGTTTTAGTAGAGTTTAAATCACGTTAATAAATTAACTCTCTATTCAATTTTTTGTAAATCATGTTAATAAAAAGTTATTGATAAAACTATTATTAATAAACATTTCTTAGACTTATCTATTTAGCTTTGTTGCCAAATTTATATAAACTCTTTTATTCTTTTTTATTTTTTTGAAGAATATAACACACTAAAAACCTATTAACAACAATTTAAACTCAATATAAAGAATATAATCAAACTTATTCATAATTTAAAATTAAAAAATTAACACAAATTATATATTAAGATATAAATATAGAAAAAGAATAAAGAATAAACCTGTTTGTTTTCTCTATCACTTTGAGAGATGAAAGTATGAGTATGTAACTAAAACCTGAACCAATTATTGTAGAAGAGAATAAATGAGTACAAAATTTTAATATTATGAATTGAGTTAAAACGTATGTGAGAAGTTTTTATTAATTTTTTTGAAGTTAAAGAAAAATAGCTTAAACAAAAGAAAAATAGCTTAAACAAAATGAAAAAATAATAATGAAGAAAGAATGCATAAACAATTAAGATAGGTAGAGTTTCATTTGATATAGAATTTAAATCCTATTGGAATTAAGATTCTAATCAATGTGTTTGTTGCTATCTCATAAATCCCATAAAAAGTGGAATAAAAAAAATGTCATATGAATAGAAAGAAAAAAAAATAAAACTTTTTTTTTAATGAAAAAAAAGGAAACTTTTTTTTTATAACCAAAAAAAAAAAAAAAACAAACATTTTTTTTTAGAAGAACAAATGTTTATTACATATAGATACTTTTTTTTTGGGGGGAGAAGAAAGAGAAGGTGTTTACTTGAAACTCAAATACTTATTACCTTATTTACAATTTTTTTTTTTTAAACTTTATCCAAAAACATTTTTGGTAAATCAGTATGTACAAAAACTTCTCTCTTTTGTTTTTCCAATAACGTTACTGTTTTTTTTTTTTTTTTTTTTTTTTTTTTCTCTTAAGACTGTAATATAATTTATTTAATAATAAAAATATTAGATGAAGAATTTGGATTGTAATCAAATTGAGTCTTTTATCAACTTATAAATTATAGGAGAAGAAGATAAGAACAAAAAAAATAATATCTATTTTTAAAAAAATCTAAATTTTTTTCTATAATTTGTTGAAGTCGCTTGGTACAATTACGGTTTCTAAACCCAATTTTTATTATATAGTATATAATATAGAAAGTCTAGACTTTTTATATTATAATAAAAATTTTTAAAAAAATCATAATTTAAAATTTTTATTTTTTTATTTTTATTTTTTTTTTTCACAATAGTTAAAATGAATAGGTTCATTAAGGGACAATAAAAAAAAAAATGTTGGTGACAGATTTATTTTTCCAATAGTCAAGAGAGTGAAATTTGAACTCTAATGATTTTTATTAGAAACATTAGAAAGTGTCAATTGAGTTATATATAAGATCTCTTGACTAAATAATGTATTCATTTCAAAGTAACGTTACACCAACAAGTTTGAAAAGATATTTGAAATTTATGTGTTTGGCTAATTTTATTTGTATAGATGAGAAAAAAGCTATTTGAAGCAAGAAACTAGCTTTAAGCAAATAAACCTACTTAAATTCACTTCTATTCTTCTTCTTTTTCTAAGATAGAAATCCTACTATAATAAAACTTGTGTGAAGCTCACACTTAGAAAATTGAGATTTTAACCTTTATCCTTGTCTCTCATTCCTATAAGAACTTATATTTATCAAGTGGCCATCACACTATAGGTGTGCAATGGATACTTTTACTCATCTTACTTTAAGCAAAAAAGCGCTATCAAACCCACAGTTGTGTCACTAAAATTGTTGTTTCGATTTCCTTGCCTTCACACTAACAAAATCATCACAAAAAATGTTACCTTACCTGGATTTGATTCGACCTTTTGATAAGTCATACGGGAAATGATTGGACCTGATTAGTTCACAGCATGTAGCACCTATTTTGTTTTCATACTATTGTATATATATTCCCAAAAAAATAATAATGTTCTTATCGTTATCTCCCTATTTCAAATCAATTCATCGTGTTTAGCAAAAGAAAAAAAACATCAATTCATCGTAAAAGTCAATCTATTATAAATTAATACTTATAAACAAATCTATGATCAAAATTTAATTTGATAAGACTATATATGCTAATTGAAATTTAAGATACTCCACTAACTTTTGACTGTCTATAGAGACTAGAGAGAGTATGAGTTTTAATCATTTACAACATTTTCGTGTAATGTTTTTATACATCTTTTGCTATGTTTTACAGTTTTAGTAGCATTTTTTTCTACGTTGATTTTTTCTATTTTTAGTGATACCAAACTCCTAACATGTTAGGTTGATCGGAAACAAAAAAAAAAAAAATATATATATATATATATATATCATCTCACAATTTTTTTTTTCTTTATATGTTCATAATAAGTTAACCTGTGATCTGATTGGGTGATTTATATGGTAAATTGGTAATCTCAACAACATTTGGTGACTGTCAAAATCAGTATAGGAATCTAATCACATCTGATCCTATCTGACCATAGAATTTAAAATCTGCCAATAGGATTCGTGTTACATTTCTAGAGAATTCCAGACTGGCGCTTGATCAGGTTTTAACTTTGAACTGTATTGTCTTTTTCATAAAGTCAACAATTTCATAAACTATTTTCTTTAAAAAAAAATAATTATAGACTATTGCACGCTGCCAAACTTCTGTCAAGTTCGTGGACTTTTTTTATTTTTATTTTTTTTATTTATTTATTTTTTGAATAAAACCTGGATTATCTTAGGTACAACATAAATAAAAAGGGCAAAAATTTATATATGGATAAGGCTTGGGTTGAATGTTTCTGTCCACTGAATTTATTGGAATGTGATTGTGTGCAAGGCTTAGGTTGAGCGTTCATGTCATTGTAAGGTTGAATTTAATCAACCATCTTGTTGGCTTTATTCCGTGCCAAATTTGTTTGTATTTCAGCATTAGTAACCCTATATTTAGGTGGGTTTGTTGTAAGGGTAGTGAGTGAGATAGAGTGTTGAAATGCTCAAGAGTGTGCAAGAAAACAGAGACTCGCGGCTGGATCTCGCGGGTGACTTGCGGCTGCAAGCCGCCAGAAGATGCACACGTGCCAAGCATGCCAGAAGTTGAAGCGTCATGCTAGCTGGAGCACTACAGGACAAAATAGGACAACTGGCCGTTCTATTATCTCGCGGCTAGATCTCGCAACTCAGTCAAGCCACGAGCCAGCCCTGTTTTGAAAAACCTGACGTTTCACATTCCATTCTCACCCCAGTATAAATACTATTTATACCCACGAAAGAATGAGAGCTTCCAGAGAGAATTTTGAGAGAGAAACCCTAGAGTAAAACAAGATTGATTCATCCACAATCTTTACATAAGAGACTCTTCAAATTCCTCAATTCTCTTCTTCTCCATTGTTAAATCCTTGAGAGACATTTTACCAAAACCTTTTCTCACCATATCCATTACTGTGAGAGGGCTGTTTGGTGTTCTGGGAAACAGTTAGGAAGGAACCAATTTACATTGGTTGATGCTATGGTCAAGTAGCGGAATCCGGAAAGCTAGAAAAGAAATAGGTTCGGCGCAACCTCGTTGGAGCAAGAAGCTTGGAGGGCTTAGGTACACTGGGTAGATTAGGCTTGGAGGGTCTATTGCTATTCATGTATCCCAACTACATTTTCTAGTGGATTGTTTACCGCTTGGAGGGCGGCGGAGAGGTTTTACGCCGAGGGCTTCGGTTTCCTCTTCGATAACACATCGTGTGTTGTCCTTGTGTTTGCATTTCTCTTCCCTTTATCTTTACCATTTAATTTCTGCTGTGAATGTGATATTATTTGGTTTAGATTGTTTATCAATTCTGTATTAAGCTTATGTTCATATTCCGCACATAAATTGTTTGATATTAAGCTTGAATTGGTAATTTGTAAATTGGGGGTCTAAACGTTCAAGGATGTTTATACACTATTTAAACTTTCAATGTCACTTATGGATTGAACCCGCTTGGATGTGGACACCTAGCAAGTTGTCTAGATTATGAATCTTTGATTTTTTAATTTAATTCAACCACATATATGATGCTTAGAGTTAGATGTTGTATTTTAATCTCTTAATTTTTTTCAACCTATAGTTGTATTGATTAATAAATTATCAACAATATTCTCTTTCCGATGATAATTAAACTCAATCCTATGATTAATTGGTCAATGTAAAAGTGTGGTTGAATTTAATTGGAAACAATAATATATAACACAAACCACACCTAAGTTGTACCATTTTAAAATAAAACTTGGGCTTTGCATCATATATTGCATGTTGTGCAACATATTTTTACCATATGATGCATTATAAGTGCAATAATATTGTTAACATAATTGTGGGGCCCGGCCCAAAAATAATGGGCTATTCCAAATCCAGACCCGTCCGAGGAGCGTCCTTGCCGAAGAGAAACCACATATGAAGCATTACTCAACCCCAATAACGCCACGGAAACCTGTCCGAGGAGCAACTCCTCCTCGGACATCACGAAGTCCATACGAGGAACTCTCCCCATCCATTTCAATCCATCCTCCCAACATATAAAATGAATAAAATCCAAAATATCTCATGGAAAGCTGCCACCACCACATTAATTGCGCCCCAACCATCCTCTTGGCCGCATTAATGAGGAAAAGACCCCTGAACAGTACCACCTTGGCCTCTGCAACTCACAAAGGGAGAGATGGGGGCGTCTGATGGGACAGGTGCTCAAGTAGATGCTTAGATGATCGACAAGTGTAAGGTTGAGATGAGAGGAGGGGAACTATATAATGTAGTGAAATCCCCCAAAGAGAGGGGGAGAAAAACTGTATTAAGAACGGGAGAAATAGAATCACTCGTGGAGATCCATTCTTGTGTTTTTATTTTCTGCAACTATATTATCCATGTACAAGACCGAACAGGCTCACTGAGGCGAAGTTCTTTGACCCATCCTCTACAAATTTCTATTGTGGGTTGCGCTTTGGGCCAAGGCCAGATCAATAAGATTTGGGCCAGGAGAATCGTGCAACTACAATTGGCGCCGTCTGTGGGAAGAACTAGGGCATCAGCTAGCACAATGGTCAAGCATGGCAGAACTAGGTCCGCACCCGGAGAATCCTCAGCAGGCTAACCCCCAACAGGCACAGCCCGCCGAGTCCCAGAGGCAAAATAACCCCGTCAACCCAGGCCACAAGGGGAATCATGAGGGAAGTGTGCATACTACCCGGACAAGCCAGAGTCACACTCAGATAGGTAGTCACGTGTCCCAAAGACGAAATAGTCACCAGGCCATGCAGCGAGAGATAGACGATCTGAAGAGGAAGCTACGACGGGCACAGCGAAAGCGATCTCCTTCAGACTCAGACGAGTCTTCTAATGCGGAGGATGCGAGTTACCGACGGAGATCAAGGACCCCCCCAAGTGAAACTTTTTCCTACGAAGAGGAACCACGCCCTGTGCGGAAATACGAGAGCACATCTAGCAGGGGTTCGGGAAACGATGCCATGAAGAAGGCGTTGGACCGGGTTTCAAGGTCCCCCTTCACGAACAAAATTGAAGGGGCTAAGCTGCCTCGACGGTTCAACCAACCGGCGTTCGCCATCTATAACGGTCGAACAGACCCGGTAGAGCATGTGAGCCAATTTAACCAAAAGATGGCGATCTACTCGCAAAATGAAGCCCTTACGTGTAAAATCTTCCCGTCCAGCTTGGGATCAATGCCGATGAGGTGGTTCAACGGCCTGAAGACAAATTCTGTAAGCTCATACAAGCAGCTCACCCAGGATTTCTGCTCCCGCTATATCACCAACACCAGAGTCCCCAGGCCCCTCGGTTCGCTATTGTCCTTATCCATGTACGAAGGAGAGACTCTGAAAGCATATTCGGATAGATACTGGGAAGTGTATAACGACCTGGATGACAACCATGATGCTGTCGCTATCAGCACATTCAAAAGCGGGCTCCCCACCGACCATGGCTTAAGGAAGTCCCTCACTGGTAAACCGGTTGCCAATGTTGATCAGTTGAGGGATAGGATCGACAAATACAAAAGGGTGGAGGAAGATCAGCTGCAAGGGAGGGGAAAGGAGAAGGTTATCCCCCCCAAAGCGACTGATTTCAGGTCAGAACAATACAACCCTGGTCAGCCGAGGAGAGATTTTTCGCGACAGGCTGGGCAGAGCATCCCGCAAACAGTGAATGCCGTATTCAGAGAACCAGTACAACAGGTACTGGAGAAAGTAAGGAATGAGCCCTATTTCAGGTGGCCAGGGAAGATGGCTGGAGACTCTTCCAAACGTAACCAGAACCTGTACTGCCACTATCATCAGGACAACGGGCAAACTACTGAGGACTGCAGGAATCTATGGAATCACCTAGATCAGTTGGTCCGAGAAGGAAAATTGCGCCACCTGCTGCACCCGTCGAGTGGCCATCCCGGCCAAGCAACACAAGAGCCTCGAAGGGACGTGTCCTTAAGACCCCCCACCGGGACGATACATGTCATTCTCGCTACACCAGGAAGAACGGGGCCACCCATCCCCAGGGTGTTAGCTGTGGATCGGCTCCTCTCCGAGGGCAGGCAAAGGGAACCCAAGAGGTCAAAAAAGGGAAGCTCTTTGATACTGGGATTCTCGGATGAGGATAAGAGAGGAACTATTCAACCTCACGATGATGCCTTGGTGGTCACGCTGAGGATTGGGGGCTTCGACGTGAAAAGGGTGTTGGTGGACTCGGGAAGTGCAGTAGAGATAATGTACCCCGATCTATACAAGGGGCTGAACCTGAAGCCGGAAGATTTGACAGCTTACGACTCTCCCCTTCTCAGTTTCGAGGGAAGGACTGTTACGCCAAAAGGGCAAATCCGATTACCCGTGCAGACTGGGGCGGAGATAGTGGAGGTAAATTTTATTGTGGTCGACGCTTATTCACCTTACACCGCAATAGTTGCAAGGCCGTGGATCCATGCCCTAGAGGCCGTGGCCTCCACACTTCACCAAAAAGTAAAATACCCATCCAGAGGACAAGTAGATGAGATCCGAGGAGATCAGGCCGTATCCAGGCAGTGTATGGTGGCCGCCGTCTCACATCGGACCCATGCCGAGTCCTCGGCCCCTGAAAGTTTATAGCAATCAGCCGCCTCGGCAGAACAAGACGATGGACTAGCCGAGGAGATAAGGTGTGAAAGTTTAGATAAAATCGCTATCAGCGACGACCCGGAGAAGTTCTTTCTGGTCGGCTCTGAATTGCCCTCTCAAGAAAAGGAGGAACTGGTTAGATTTCTCAGAGAAAATGTCGACGTGTTCGCATGGGACGCCTACGATGCCCCGGGCGTTGATCCTAGCCTCATTTGTCACCACCTGAACGTCAACCCCTCTTCCACTCCGAAGAAGCAGCCACCCCGACGCCCTTCAAAGGAACATGCTGGTGCCGTAAAAGACGAAGTGGCAAAACTAAAAAGAGCAGGGGCTATTAAAGAGGTCTTTTACCCGGAATGGTTGGCAAACACTGTGGTGGTAAAGAAAAAGACAGGGAAATGGAGGGTCTGCGTGGACTTCACGGACCTGAACAAGGCGTGCCCAAAGGACCCATTCCCCCTACCCCGAATTGATCGATTGGTGGATGCAACCGTGGGGCACCCTCGAATGAGCTTCCTGGACGCCTTCCAGGGCTATCATCAGATACTCCTAGCGCTAGAGGACCAAGAGAAAACGGCTTTCATGACGCCCATCGGAAACTATCATTATAAGGTGATGCCGTTTGGGCTAAAGAACGCAGGCTCAACCTACCAAAGGATGATGACTCGGATGTTTGAACCACAACTGGGCAAGATCATTGAGGTTTATATAGACGATATGGTCGTGAAGAGTAAAAGGGTGTCCGAGCACGTGAAGGACCTCGGAACAATCTTCGCTATATTAAGGGAGCACCGGTTGTGGCTGAATGCCTCCAAATGCTCATTCGGGGTCGGGTCTGGGAAATTCCTGGGGTATATGGTCACCCACAAGGGAATAGAAGTAAGTCCCGACCAAATCAAAGCCATTAACAACCTGCAGGCTCCTCGGAATCCGAAGGAAGTGCAGAAGCTCACTGGCATGATCGCGGCGTTGAACCGGTTCATATCGCGATCGGCGGATCGATGTCGGCCTTTCTATCTCCTGATAAACAAGTGGAAAGAGTTCGAATGGTCGGAGGATTGCGTTCAGGCTTTCCAACAGCTTAAAGACTACCTGTCCCGACCACCCATCATGTCCAGCCCTGAGACAGATGAGGTGCTGTTTGCCTACATCGCCGTAGCCCCTCACGCTGTAAGCCTGGTACTGATACGGGATGATAATGGGGTGCAGCGACCGGTGTACTATGTGAGCAAATCACTACATGAGGCCGAGGTGCGATACCTACCTTTAGAAAAGGCAATTCTGGCGATAGTGCATGCAACCCGAAAACTTCCTCATTACTTTCAGGCGCACACGGTCATCGTTCTAACTCAGCTTCCCCTCCGAGCAGTGCTTCGAAGCGCTGACTACACCGGAAGGATCGCCATGTGGAGTGCGCTTTTGGGGGCCTTTGATATTAAATATATGCCAAGATCCTCTATCAAAGGACAGGTCCTCGCAGACTTGGTAGCGGAGTTTGCTGAGCCCTCTATAGAAACAATAACCGAGAAGAAAGACATGGATGGAAAGTCGGTTGGTGCGATTTCAACAGGGAGGAGCACGCATTGGAAGGTCTATGTAGATGGCGCAGCTAACCAGAGGGGGTCAGGAGTTGGGATAGTTTTAATGTCCCCGGACGGGGCCGCCATTGAAAAATCATTGAGGCTCGGATTCTCGACTACGAACAATGAAGCCGAATACGAAGCCTTACTTCAAGGGATGACGATGGTTCAAAGATTGGGCGGAAGAATAATAGAAGCGTTCTCGGACTCCAGACTGGTTGTCGGACAAGTGATGGGTGAGCTGGAAGCTCGAGATACTAGGATGCAAGAGTATCTGGGACAAGTCAAACGGCTACAGACGAGTTTTGAATCCTTCAGTCTGACGCACATTTCCAGGAGCGTAAACACCCATGCAGATTCGCTGGCCACTCTCGCCACGTCCTTGGCGCATAATCTGCCGCGAATAATCCTTGTTGAAGATCTGGCACAGGCAAGTCCCGTCGGCAGAAACCCGGCTCAGGTCCATCAGATCAGAAAAAGTCCCAGCTGGATGGACCCCATAAAGAGCTTCCTCCAAAACGACCTCTTACCGGAGGAAAAACTGGAAGCCGAGAAGATACGAAGGAATGCCCCTCGGTTCTGGCTATCAGAGGACCACAAACTATATCGACGCTCTTACTCTGGACCGTACCTACTCTGTGTGCATCCAGAAGAGTCCGAATCTTTACTCGAGGAGTTGCACGAGGGGATTTGTGGAAGCCACACCGGAGGAAGGTCGCTGGCGCACAGGGCACTCTCCCAAGGGTACTGGTGGCTGAACATGCAAAGAGAGGCCCAAGAATACGCTAAGAAGTGCGACCAATGCCAAAGATTCGCCCCGAATATCCACCAACCTGGAGGGGTTCTCAACCCCCTCTCTAGCCCATGGCCGTTCGCACAATGGGGCCTTGATATAGTCGGACCTTTCCCCAAGGCTGCGGGGAACAAGCGATATATAATAGTCGGAACTGATTACTTCACTAAATGGGTGGAAGCTGAACCCTTAGCCAACATTAGGGACGTGGACGCCCAGAAATTCATCTGGAGGAACATCATCACCCACTTCGGAACTCCGCGGACACTCATTTCCGACAATGGTCTGCAGTTCGACAGTAAGAACTTTAGGGAGTATTGCCGCGAGTTCGGAATCATTAACCGATATTCCACCCCCGCCTACCCTCAGGGAAATGGGCAGGTCGAGGCCGTGAACAAGGTCATAGTGAACGGACTGAAGAAGAGACTGGACGAGGCAAAGGGGAGATGGGTAGAAGAACTCCCCCACGTCTTATGGACTTATCGGACGACGCCGCGACGATCGACCGGTGAGACCCCCTTCTCGATGACTTATGGGGCTGAGGCCGTGCTCCCGATCGAGAACAACTTTCCCACACTGAGGTCTAGATCGTTTACCCCAAACGATAACGACGGTTTATTGGAACGGAGTCTGGACCTAGCCGAAGAAAGAAGAGAAAAAGCGGTGATTCATATGGCCTATTATCACCAGAAGCTGAGACAAGGGTACGATGCTAACGTCAAGCTGCGGCCTCTGGGTCCAGGTGACCTCGTGATGAGGAAGATTCTTGGCAGCGCGAAGAACCCCTCTTGGGGCAAGTTGGGGCCCAATTGGGAGGGACCATACCGTGTCACATCCGTGGCCGGAATAGGCGCCTACTACCTAGAAGATTTGGATGAAAAGCCTGTACCTTGACCCTGGAATGTAAATAACCTCAGAAGATATTATTATTAATAAGAATGGCTTAGCATATGTTTTCTTTCATGACTATCCGTTGCTTGCTGGTCCCCTGACGACTATTCATAGTTTTAAACAGAACCTAAGTCCTGCATGGCTCCTCGGACCACAGACTTAGGGGAAATTATTACTCATGACAATTTTTATAAGTCTTAAACAGAACCTAAGTCCTGCATGGATCCTCGGACCACAGACTTAGGGGAAATTAATACTTAAGGCAACTATTCATAGTTTTAAACAGAACCTAAGTCCTGCATGGCTCCTCGGACCACAGACTTAGGGGAAATTATTACTCATGACAATTTTTATAAGTCTTAAACAGAACCTAAGTCCTGCATGGATCCTCGGACCACAGACTTAGGGGAAATTAATACTTAAGGCAACTATTCATAGTTTTAAACAGAACCTAAATCCTGCATGGCTCCTCGGACAACAGACTTAGGGGAAATTATTACTCATGACAATTTTTATAAGTCTTAAACAGAACCTAAGTCCTGCATGGATCCTCGGACCACAGACTTAGGGGAAATTAATACTTAAGGCAACTATTCATAGTTTTAAACAGAACCTAAGTCCTGCATGGCTCCTCGGACCACAGACTTAGGGGAAATTATTACTCATGACAATTTTTATAAGTCTTAAACAGAACCTAAGTCTTGCATGGATCCTCGGACCACAGACTTAGGGGAAATTAATACTTAAGGCAACTATTCATAGTTTTAAACAGAACCTAAGTCCTGCATGGCTCCTCGGACAACAGACTTAGGGGAAATTATTACTCATGACAATTTTTATAAGTCTTAAACAGAACCTAAGTCCTGCATGGATCCTCGGACCACAGACTTAGGGGAAATTAATACTTAAGGCAACTATTCATAGTTTTAAACAGAACCTAAGTCCTGCATGGCTCCTCGGACCACAGACTTAGGGGAAATTATTACTCATGACAATTTTTATAAGTCTTAAACAGAACCTAAGTCCTGCATGGATCCTCGGACCACAGACTTAGGGGAAATTAATACTTAAGGCAACTATTCATAGTTTTAAACAGAACCTAAGTCCTGCATGGCTCCTCGGACAACAGACTTAGGGGAAATTATTACTCATGACAATTTTTATAAGTCTTAAACAGAACCTAAGTCCTGCATGGATCCTCGGACCACAGACTTAGGGGAAATTAATACTTAAGGCAACTATTCATAGTTTTAAACAGAACCTAAGTCCTGCATGGCTCCTTGGACCACAGACTTAGGGGAAATTATTACTCATGACAATTTTTATAAGTCTTAAACAGAACCTAAGTCCTGCATGGATCCTCGGACCACAGACTTAGGGGAAATTAATACTTAAGGCAACTATTCATAGTTTTAAACAGAACCTAAGTCCTGCATGGCTCCTCGGACAACAGACTTAGGGGAAATTATTACTCATGACAATTTTTATAAGTCTTAAACAGAACTTAAGTCCTGCATGGATCCTCGGACCACAGACTTAGGGGAAATTAATACTTAAGGCAACTATTCATAGTTTTAAACAGAACCTAAGTCCTGCATGGCTCCTCGGACCACAGACTTAGGGGAAATTATTACTTATGATAGATTGGGAGATTATTACTTAAAGGAAATCATTTTAATACGTGCGCGCAGTCTGGCACCATCGCAACCCTCAAATGCGCAGCCCAAAAACCCATTTTTATTTTGGCTATTTGCCTATATCTACATCCATAGTAAGCAAAGCGAACATCTTATATTAATATTCCGAGTACATTAGAAAGAGATGTCCTTACAGAAGAATGGAAAAATAGGACGACTCACATTCAAAAAAAAAAGGGGTACAGAGATCAAAAGCCTAAAGGGCTAAGCCTTAACAGGAGGATCTTCTTTCTGCTCGGGCTGAGGGGGAGGAACCTCGATGGTAGAGTCTGCGACGGGATCCTTCGCCATATCAGGCACAAGGACGGCATCAGGCGCCGCCAGGTCCTGCTCTGAGGCCACTTGGACGTCATCAGGATTCTCTCGGATCTCCGGAGGATAGAAGATGTTCTCGGGCAGTCTTAGTGCCGAATCCGCAGGAACTCCTGCAGCATCGAGAGCATGAGCCCACGAAATACTGCAGTAATCCCTGCACACCTCGGGGATTTCCTCAAAGAGCCTCGCCTCCGTTTCTACGGCCCCGAGCTGGCGAGCAGCATTCTTCTCAACTTCTGCAGCCTCTCGGATCAGCTGGGCCTCCTCTTTGACTCGCCTTAGCTCATCCTCGACTTTTTGCAGGGCAGTCTTGAGATCCTGCACTGCCTGCCTCTCTGTGGCGAGGTTAATCTGTGTCGAGTACAGCTCTTTGCGCTGGTCCTCCGCCTGGGTCTCGGCACTTTTCAAACCAGCCTCTGCACTTTTGCACAGTTTCTTCGACTCCTTGAACTCGTCCGTGAGTTTAAGGTGATCGTGCTTAAGGGACCCTAAGGCTTTCTCCATCTCCGTCCGAGCCTGGGTCTCAGCGTCAGCCCGACTACGATTACCTCGGCAGAATTCCTCAGCCACAAATACCTGCTGAGTGATCTACGAACGAAACAAGATTGCTTTAAAAAAAAAAAAAAAAAGAGAAAGAAGAGGGGGACCCTTTTAATGAAGCAGTAGAAGGGTTACTTACCATCGCGAGGTCCCTTTTAAGGGATAGGAAGATCTCGGGCTGAGAGAACCGCCTATAAGCCTCCATATCCCGAGGAAGGAGTAGGGGCTGCTCTAAAGCCTCGGCCACATACCCTGCCCGGCCTCGGTTGTACTCTCGGACCGAAGCATTATAGGGGATGGCCACCCCATCCAGCTCCAACTTGGGGCTCCATACACGCGGGGCAACTCGTACCTCCGCAAGGCTCTCCTCGTCCCGATTCTCCGAGGAGTTGCCCCTTCTGCTCCTTGGTGCACGAGCAGTCTTTTGCTGCTTGGTCGGCTGAGCAGCCACCTCACCCTCCTCAGGGGTATCAACCGGCCTTTTCTTCTTCAGGTCCGGAATAGCCTTAAGGCCAGGTTCCGAAATGCCCTGAGGGACAACAGGAGGAAGGGTTTTGACTTGTGATGGAGGTGGTCCCTTCGATGACTGGCCTTTCCCTCGGGAGGCCATCAGCTCCTTCAGAGACTTTCCCTTTCCTGCCATGGGCTCTGTCTCTTCGTCCGAAGTATCGTCCGAGCAGATAACAATGGAAGGAGCGCCAACTGCAGAATGACGGTCCCGCTCTCCTTCAGGACCGGAAAGTTCCACCAAAGGGGTTTGCTGAACTTCCTCCTCAAAGTAAAACTCGTCTATCTCTTCCTCAAGGGAAAGACGAGATGATTCAGTTTCCTCTTCAACCTGAACGGCAACACCAGGCTCGTTTGGCGGAGGTAGCTGCTCTGCTAAGTAAGGATTTCTAACACCAGGCAACACAACTGGTGGCAGATCGTGTTTAGCTAGGAACCCGTCCTTGGACACGTCAATCCTAGCCAACCTCGGACTGCCCGCCCTTATAGCGTGGCCGATAGCCTGGAAAGAGGTGCTCAGAGGTTGATAACCCAGAACCAGATGGGCCGCACGCAACTGTCTGTCCTCGGAAACGTAAATCTCCGACCTAAGAAGGTAGTTCAACGCTGGCACGTTCACAAAGTTTAGCCGAGGAGCGACGTGAACTTTATCTGCAAGCAACCAAGAAAAGTGGGGTTAGTTCATGAAATTTTCCAATTACAAAGAAAGCAAGAAAGATAAACCCTCAACACTAAATCCTTTCCCAAAAAGGACCGATCCTAAAAACGTCGCACCTGGAGTTCCTGCCCCAGTTGGACAATGAATACCGTCGGTCCACTCCCCAGAAGCAATAAGGAAGTCATTCTTCACGGTTTTATTGGATACTGGGAGACAAGAGATCAACCTAACATCCTCGTTCCGGGATTTAAGATAATACCCATCATCCCCGAGGCGGTGACATTCGTACAGATAAGCCACATCGTGCCAAGTAAGGCCTAGATTCATCCGCTCGTCTAAGACATCTACACAGCCTAGTATCTTGAACATATTCGGGGCACACTGATACGGCGTCAACCTATGGTTGAACAGGTAGTCCCTTGTAATCCTACGCATGGGAAGTGTCATCCCTCCCTCTATAAAAGCAATCATAGGGATAACAACTTCTCCCATACCTCTCTCTGTCAATACTCCTTCAAGAGGACAGTACTGCAACCCAACCCCCGGGGGAATGTGGTATTTAGCCCTAAAGGCCTCCATAGCGGCTGGAGTGTTTACTAATTTCTCAAATCTACCCATCTGAACTGAACTGGGGAAACGAAAGTAAGGACTGAGAATAAAAGTAGAGTCCGAGGAGGGAATTGAAACGGCGAAATGAACGAAATGTACTGGTACCTTCGCAAAACGCTCAGTGGGACGCCTGGAAATCTCTCCTGGAAGGAACGCTTCACGAAAGACGGCTACGGAGGCGTAACGGGCGCAAGTATTCGTATGTCTCTGGGGTTCGATGGAGTTCTCTGGAAGCCTCTGAGGTTTATGAAATGCAGATAAAAAGAACTGAACCCCTCTGACGTCTTATATAGCCGGGAGGAGAGAGAAAAGATCATTCCTGCCTAAAAATACGGGAAGAAACGATGGCCGTTCAATCCACGCCACACCGTTGGATGGAGGGAACATAACGCCTCCAGAAGTTAATGACCACGCCTCGTAAATTGTAACGCGTCAAAAGTAACGGTCCACACGCGCGCCCCAAGCTCTCCTTATTTCCACCCTCTCACTAACATCAAAACCCCGCTTTTCCCCTCGGAAGGAGATAAAAACCGGAGTTTTGAGGGGCTATTGTGGGGCCCGGCCCAAAAATAATGGGCTATTCCAAATCCAGGCCCGTCCGAGGAGCGTCCTTGCCGAAGAGAAACCACATATGAAGCATTACTCAACCCCAATAACGCCACGGAAACCTGTCCGAGGAGCAACTCCTCCTCGGACATCACGAAATCCATACGAGGAACTCTCCCCATCCATTTCAGTCCATCCTCCCAACATATAAAATGAATAAAATCCAAAATATCTCATGGAAAGCTGCCACCACCACATTAATTGCGCCCCAACCATCCTCTTGGCCGCATTAATGAGGAAAAGACCCCTGAACAGTACCACCTTGGCCTCTGCAACTCACAAAGGGAGAGATGGGGGCGTCTGATGGGACAGGTGCTCAAGTAGATGCTTAGATGATCGACAAGTGTAAGGTTGAGATGAGAGGAGGGGAACTATATAATGTAGTGAAATCCCCCAAAGAGAGGGGGAGAAAAACTGTATTAAGAACGGGAGAAATAGAATCACACGTGGAGATCCATTCTTGTGTTTTTATTTTCTGCAACTATATTATCCATGTACAAGACCGAACAGGCTCACTGAGGCGAAGTTCTTTGACCCATCCTCTACAAATTTCTATTGTGGGTTGCGCTTTGGGCCAAGGCCAGATCAATAAGATTTGGGCCAGGAGAATCGTGCAACTACAATAATATTCTTTAAATGAATTACTCTACTGCAAAAATTTTAAGAAAATCAAAATAAGGTTTTATTATTTATTCTAAATTATTTTTTGATAAATTACTTTTATTTTGATAAAAATTTCTTCCACAATGTGTTATCATTAATTAGCTTAAATTACTCTTTTATTTTATTATTATCTATTTCATTTTTCAATTTTATAATTATTATATTATTAAAATAGTACTCACAATTCAAATAAACAGGAGAGATGGAATGATAACGATGAAATTGGATAATAGACATATATGATATATCAAATCTAGCTTTGAAAACGCATAGGACAAAAACACTATTGTTTGAAATGTTCAACAACTTAATTAAAGTGCGCAACTAGCTATTATCTTATCTCTCAAGTTGAGTGAAACTAACGTCTAACTTGTGTTGCACATCTTAGAAAAGGAATATGAAAAACTCATGGATGACATATATAAAAGAGTTTTTGGGTATACTGTAAAAGAGTCTTTATTCATGTTTTTTGCTTGCTTCCTTTTTTGCCCAGGTTCCATGTCAACAATTGAAGAATTAATATAAGAGTCTGAGGTCTTGTAGTAAGCCTCTTCCAACTCATCATTGCTTTCGAGCTTTCAATTGTAGACTTCTCCACAGACTCAACTACTTTTGGGCTATGCATGGATTGACTCACACCCTTATCTTTATTACCACTTCTTTTGGGCCGACCCTTACTAGTACCCTTGCTACCTTGCCCATTACCACAGCCAACCTTAAAACGTATCTCTGATCCCTTAAAACCCGATGGAGATATTTGCTCACCTTGTTTCCCCATTAAGTCACGACTACCACCTCAATCAAGTCAGAGGAAATCTCGCTATTATCTGGCACACAATCAGTTGGAGTTGCTTTTGAATTTGAAAATCTAGACCGGTTTGGATAGCACGATCAATCTCTGTAATCAACTCCTCAAAATCTGGAACATGCTTCTTCACAGTCATGATTGCACCCGTATTAACCGTAACACCATCGTTTGCCGGAGCACCGTCAAAGCTACCACCATCAGTTAAACTGCCCAACTGCGTTAACGACGTACTCCCACTAACACTTCCAATTGCCGAATTAACCTGCTCATTTACCTTCCATTATGAAGAAACTCGATACCCCTGATCAGCTTGGACATCGTCATCCCGCCGTCCTGGGCTATTTATTACTTTGTTTGCATTACCATAGTTTCTACAATACCCCGCCTTCAACCACTCCCCATTGTTGTTGATCCCTTTGGAAAGAACAATCCCTAACCTTATGACCAATTCGACCACACTGATAACAGAGCCCAACTAAACATTCGTACTTGAAACCAATACAAACCTTATCTCCTTTAGGGCTGGCGATGACTCCTCCTCAACGTAACGATTTATCCAACGACAACTCCACCCTTACTCTGATAAAGCGAGCTTGGTTAGACGAAAACGCCTTTAAATTAACTTCCAATACTTCTCCCAAACCACTGCCAATATCCCTGCCCACCTCCTCCAATAACAAATCATAAGGTAAACCCCCCACATCGGCATTAAAGTGAATCTAACCGAAGTGGCTATCATACCTCTCTCCCATCTATGTAACGCCAAAGGGTGGTCCTCAAAACTCCACAAACCATTTGCTAGCACCCACTTCCACTGACTCTCCATGGTAAATTTGAATTGAAAAAGATCATCCCCCACGTCAACATTGCATAAATCCAAGCCCATCCTCCACACAGACCTTAGCAAAGCCTTGGCCACCCGCTAGTTGAAAGCTCGTGTTGTGAGAAATCTCCCCAACAAACTAAGGGAACATTCTTCCAACATCCTTTCCCTTTGTGTGACCCCAACCTTAATAACTTCTCCCTCCTCCTCCGTCAAGGTTATACTTGCAATTTTTCTATAAAATCCGAATCCATCATGTGAATAGGAAAACACTAAATAGATCCCATTAAACTCTAACAAAATTGTAAACAAACAATGTGAATTAACTAGTCCTCACCTAGAGTGTGAGAAGAAAGTTCTCTCCCTAGAGAGAAAAAATACTCACCTAGCGTGAGAAGAAAATAAAGAAAGGGTCATACCTTCCTTCTCGGATTTTTCAATTTATCCTTAGTTGCACTATGACCACTTCGGGGTATAGATTTTAGGGTCAAGGTTATTTATGGAATTTTCACTCATACAAAATTACCACTCCACCTCTAGTGCTAAAATAATGTGAAAAAATAAGGATCGCAAAATGGGGTACCCATAGGGACATGAGATTCAATATTGCATACATAAAAAGAAACCAAATGTTATCTTAACCCAATGAAAAATGACTATAATTATGGATAATTTCAAATTTTATTGTAATTATATATATTTAAAAAATATGTATCATGTATAAATTTTATTGATGATAAATAATAAAGTAGTGTGAATGATTGACATATATGAGAATTAAACAAACTCTTTAATATATAATTGATTGTGTTGTGTCTGTTTTGAGTGCGTTATCAAATCATACTTTTTCAAAGCACAAATTTTTTAAACTTCAGTTTTTATCCTCTCTTATAATTTAATTGGTTGATACCTGCTAATATTTTTAACAGAGATGTCTAGGGTTTAAATTTCAAATCCTTCCTTCTCCAACTATTAAATTATCAAAAAAAAAAAAGTTTTTATTCCAGTCGAGAAAAGGAAATAGGGTAGATAAAGGCAGGTTGATTAGAATATTAGATGTCCAAATTTGATTACACATTTGATTCTTGAGAAAAGGAGTTAGTGAGAAAGGTAAATTCAAGACAACCACGACCTACGTTAATTAGGAGCTCATAATTAGGCAACCATGGACTTTCTAACTGATCTTAGTAGGGTATATATATATAGATTATATAGAGTCTAGGGTTAGTCTTAGATGGGCTCTACAATTACACAACAACCAATATACTATTATCTTTTAACATTAGCTATAAAACTTCTAAATAAAATATGCTTAGAAGTTAGAAGCATACAAGTTCCTTCCACAAGAACTTGTATACCACATATATCGATCTCAGATGTTTGTAAGAGGGATAAGACGGTGTTTCTGCAAATGTATATACGAGATGTAGAAAGATGATCATGATATGGCAAACCATATATTTCTGCTTCATCTCGATCCTCTAGCCTCAATATCATCATCCTCATTCCCAGCCACTCGCCATTGTCTACCATCACCATCATCTTCTCCAACCAATGCTTCTAACATCATCACTCAAATCACTGCACTTGACTTGACCTGCAGCTAGGGACGGAACCAAGATTTTAACATTGCCATTGTCTACCATCACCATCATCTTCTCCAACCAATGCTTCTAACATCATCACTCAAATCACTGCACTTGACTTGACCTGCAGCTAGGGACGGAACCAAGATTTTAACATTGCCATTGTCTACCATCACCATCATCTTCTCCAACCAATGCTTCTAACATCATCACTCAAACCACTACACTTGACTTGATCTGCAGCCAGGGACAGACTCAGGATTTTAAGCTAGAGGGAGCCGGAGTATATAGAAAAAAAAAAAAAAAAATCTATATAGTATTAAAAATTTATAAATACTCAAAATCACTGTTTCTAAATACATTAAGATACAATCATTTACCAAAAAAAACAAAAACAAAAACAAAAACAAAAACAAAAACAAAAACAAAATAATGTTTTTTTTTAATACTAGGCTAGCTAGGATTTTTTTTTATTTTATTTTATTGAAATTAGAGCATTCACAATGGTGGTGTTAAAAATTTTAGCTTTTAGCATCTCAAAAAGTTATTTTATTTATTTTACCACCTCACTTTACAATGCATCCAATATCAAATGTTCTTTTTATTATCATTGCATTTAAAATAATATAAACAACTTATTAAAATAATAAAGAAAGCAAGAAAATTTGAGTTTTTTAATTGAAGGAAGAGATATAATCTTAATAAAATATTGTATTTTATTTTTAACAATTTGCTACAATCAACTTATATTTATACCAGTTTACTGTAGTTGAAAAAAATTTAGCATTAGTTTCTCCAATAACACATGATTTTTTGGTTCTTTGATGGTAAAATAGATTTTTTTTGCTAAAATACAATCACCTTTGTAAATTTTTTTATTATTTTTATTAAATTTTTGGGTTGGATAGTTGCTATTTGGATGAAACTAATTAAGCTTATTGAAGAGAAGGGGCCTAAAGTTTTAGAGGGGAAATTCCACTACAAAAATGAAACATATTATTAAAAAAAAAAAATTTGAACCCAGGAGCCCGGGCCCCCTTGCCCCTTGGGCTCCATCTGGTCCGTCCCTGCCTGCAGCAAATGTCCCACCAATGGCAGAAAACGACGACCATATGTGTCTTTCCAATTAATCCTCCATGCATTGCCACCCACCATCATTTTATGGCCACTATAACCACACCTGTAAAAACCACGTTTAAGGCCACCGAAGATTGACGTCGTCATTACTAATTATGTATCATCACACTGATTGACTCATTCCAATTTCCTAAAGCACCACTCACCAACTTCTTTCGGTCGCAATATCAAACATGACAAATATGGAATAAAAGTTTAGCTTTTAGTAGGGCACTAGGGTTACAAACAAATCAAGCATGGCTAAAAACAGAAACTTGTATACATTCATTCAGTATTTGACAATCAAATCAAGCTCAACTTATAACTTTTGAATTTTGGTCGATAAAGATAAACAATCCTAGAATCATAGATGGTAAATACATAATTTATGGATTTTCATAAGAGTACTGTGAAATATTAATCATGATAGTTACTTTGTATAAGAAGAAAATAAGGGGATTTTTATCCTTATTGGTAAATAGGAGGGACCAAACCTTGCTAACCCCACAAAAAGAACAACATGCTAACGGATTAGAAGATCATCAACTAAGAAATAAATTAATCAAGTAGTTCATAAGTAAAGAGGCTTTATTTACAATAAATGAATCATATATATATATATATATATATATATATTTACAAAATAAATTAATCAAGCATGAAATTTGGTAATAAGCTCGCCTCTAGCTAATCAATGATTGTGGCTGCCACTCTAACATCATGGAACTTAAACTCCAAAACTAAGAAAGACTAGTGTACCTAAAGAAATTAGGAATATGTTTGGGAAAAGCAAGACATAAAAGTAATATACATTGTACGTTTTCCCACCTATAAGAAAACCAAGAACATTAAACATATGAGGAAACATTATCTTGAAATGGAATGTGGATGTTGAGCTTGAGATGTTAGGAAAGTTAACATATGAGAGCCATGATTACATTGGCCAACTATGATCCTCAACATAAGAAAATAGTATCCTGTAAATAAATATAAAAGTATCCTGCTTGTAGCAAAAAGTCATCATTTTTGGAAGTAGAGATAGTGTTTTGTACTGTTAGAGCATTCTTAGCAAAGCGTCAAATGCTAAAAAAGTTATTTTTTAACAGCTCACACCATAAAATAAGTCTCCATCAATGATGCTATTGCTATAATATTTAGCATCCAATAACTTAAAACCACTTAATATAATTTTGTACATACTTAGTATATATACATAATACAAATAACCATTCAATTATTTATAATCTTTATAATTCTTATTCAATGGCATTATAAAATAATATGTTTATTAAATACTCTTCTATTAATTATAAAAAGAAAGTGGCTTAAAATAGTAATTAACCACTCAAACACATAGTTTAATTATAAATTTGGGTCGGGGTGTTACAATTTCTTGCAATGGGTTTTGGTGGGTTTTTAATTAGAGTTGCAGTGGTTTCTGGCGGGTGTTGATGGTTTCCAACGAATGTGGCTGGGTTTTCCGATGGTGATTGTGAGAGGATTATGGGTTTGTGATTTTGGTGGGTTGTTTTTCTTTTTCCAATTGTTGGTGGTGATGAGGTTGTGGGTTTAGGTTTGTGATTTTGATGGGTTATTTTTCTTTTTCTGCTTGTTGGTGGTGATGAGGGTGTGGGTTTGGGTTTGTGATTTTGGTGGTTGGGATTGTGGTTGTGGGAGGTGGTGGCAGTGGCATTTGTTGTAACTGTGGTGGTTGCTGGATTGTGGTTTTTTTTTTTTTTTTTTTTTTTTTTGTGTTTGGTGGTGGTGGCTGGCAGTGACTAGCCGTGGGTGTGGCTATGCCTGTGGGTTTGCTTGAATAGAGAAGAAAGTGGTGGCTTTGTTCAGGGAAAGGGAGAGACAAATAAGAAGAGAGAAAGAAACACAGTGAGAATAAAATAATAATATTTAAATGAAGTTGTAAAAAAAATAAAGCCTTTGATGTTAAGTATATTGTAAAATGACGTGTTAAAATAAATAAAGTAGTATTTTAAAATGTTAAATACTAAAAATTTTGCCTCCCTTGATACGAATGCTCTTAAGAGGCTGGTGGTATCCTTTCATAGAATACAATACACTTTTCTCCATTTTTATTCAAAAATTAAGAAGAAAATTTGTCTTTGCATTACTTGAATTCACATTGGGTACTCACTCTTAGCACTAATTAAATACATTAAAAGAAGTTATATATTAACAGGACAAGAGGAAAGAAAAAAAAAAAAAAAAATCTTCTGATGTGTTATTTTTGTATTTTTGGTTTATTCATTTTTTTCCCTGCTAAGTGTTCGTTTGACATGATTAATTTTGCTAACTTATTTTATTATTCAACTTATTTTTGTTACTATTTATGAGTCCCACTGCATTTTTTGGTACTATTCATGAGTCATATTGTACTATTTCATGCTAACTTTTACCTTTATTTATAGTACTTTCAACGAAAAGTTTTCAATTTTAGCAAAATAAACGAATTCCAAACAGATCATAAATGTATTTTTGGTCAATCATTTCTTATCATCTATGATTTCTTTAATATATCAATGTTCAAACACATATTTTTTCCCGTTCTAAATGCAAAAAGTCAAGGCATGGCCCACGGATCCAGTGAATTTTTCTGAAAGTTTATAATCTTTTCTGGTGTCACCTCATTAGATTATTTCGCACAAGAAAAATGACCCGTCAAATGTGCTAATTATTCGACTCATCCAGCAACGATCTTCTATCGTATTTGCGACGACATTTTCCCCTTTAACATTTTTCTATATGAATGCTAGCGAAGAGACAGTCGTTTTATTTATTTAGGCTTGGATTAGTTTTTTCATTTCTTTATATATGTATATACTTTTTAAATAATTTTTATTTATTTATTTCAATATGGCATTTCATTTGCTTTCAAAAAAAATAAAAAAAATGGCATTTCATTTCATTGCATAAACCAGCAGTGATACAACTTCATTAGTAAAATACAAGTGATGAGAAACTTTTATCAATTTAATAAATAAGCAAATAATTTTTTAATCTAAACCCAGATCATATATTATGTGGATTTTGGCAAATTGTTTTGCAGACATTACATAAAACAAAAAGGAAGGGTTTAAGGCCCATTTGGTAACTAATAGGAGTGCATTTTACAGATTATTATTATTATTTTTTTTAAACTTTTGACTGTTTGTGACAGTATTTTTAAAATCTGTGAAATGCATTTTTTGAAAAATATATTTTGCATTTTTTATATTCTATAGTTAAAATTGAGGATTTTTGTTTTGCATTTTTATTTTTATTTTTCTCATTTTTGTTGTTTCTTCTTGCTTTAATTTTTATATTATAAATAAATTTAAAATTTTCGAAAATAAGCTCATGGTTTATTTTATTGATTTAATTATGTGTAGAGTATAGATTTTTTTAAAACATTATAACTTTCTAATTTTTTTTACGTAAATATTTATACTTTTATATTATTTATTCTTAAAATAAAATATACCAATAACAATAAGATCATTCAGGGCATACCTTCTCCTACTAATTAAATACAAAAAATGTTATAAAATTTTTTACAGTTGAATTAAATGTTTAAGTCTCCACTCCCCATTGTATTATATAAAATAATTAGAATAAAAATACCAAAAACATTATATACTTAACAGTCCATCTGATTTTTGTATTCTTTTGGTTTTTTTATTTTTTTATATTGTTTCTAATTTCTTCACATCACTGATATATATATATATATATATATATATATATATATATATATATATATATATATATATATATATATCCAAAATATATTATCCCCTTCTAAATGCAAAAAGTCAATGAATGAGCCATTATTCTCTTTTTTGGTGTCACCTCATTAGATTCATTTCATACGGGAAAAATACTCATCGGGCAGGCGAGATCCTGTTGTATCTACAACGACATCTATCGACAACACCCCAACTTGACCTTTTGTACGTGAATTGCTTACGATAGTGAGCAGCCATTTTATTTATTTAATCTTTTTTTTTTTTTTGCTGAATTATTTATTTAGTCATTCATGAGGTTTTAGCAAATTATTTTGCAAACAATACATAGTACTGACACACAAAATGAAAGGTTTAATAGTGGGTCCAATACTAAATAATTTTTTTAGATAGTTTCAACTTATAGCGTCTTCTTCTGATGATAGTTTTTTATCAGACCAAGATAACAATCATTTTTTGGTGTAGATTGGGATTGAACCACAAATCTGTTATTCAACCATAAAAAATTTTATTAGTTGAGCCAACTGGAACCCTTTCAATACTAAATGATTTGTTTGCAAGTAACTATATTTTATACTTAATTAAGTTATCAACATAGTTTGCACGTCTTGTTCTTTTCTAAATATAAACTTAATGCACAACTCTCTTTTTCCCTTATAAGAAACTAGTGTAGTGGGTGTTATGATGAGAATACTATATATATTCCAGATGTAACAGTCAATCGAACATTATTATTCATTGATATTCCATACATCCATGCACTACAAAAAACGAGGTCTATAGCTGCGTTTTTCAACGAGGTCTATAGCTGCGTTTGAAAAACGCAGCTATAGACCTTAAAAATGCAGCTATAGACAATGAGCCGCATTTCTATAGCCGCGTTTTCAAACGCGACCTATCCTGCGCGACAATAGCCCCTTGCTGGGACTTATAGCTGCGTTTTATACACCCTATAGCTGCGTTTTGTCAGAACCCATAAGCTAAGACCTATAGCTGCGTTTTTGTAAAATCTAGTTCTTCCTCCAACCATGCACAGTGCATGACTGTCTCTTAAGTCTATCATGAATAAAATATCACTTGTAAGTTGTAACAGTTATATTAAGTTTTTTTTTTTTTTTATACAACAGTTATGTTAAGTTATTCCTATAATAATTCAATAAGTGAATACTATATATAAAAGATTGGTGGACCAACTCTATCAAAGAAAAGAAGTATTAGCTTGAATCACATAACATTTGTGACCCACTTGGTTACCAAATCTTCAGATATACCAAATCTTCATATCTGAGATGAGAGACAACATAAAATCTGGAAGTTTCAAACACCTATTTTTGTTTCTTTCAATTTTATGTTCCACACAATGGACCTATCCATATCTCTTGCATTAGTGGTAACCCCTTTTCGAGGATAATATCCTGCATATATACCCCACTTCCTTTGAGAAATCAAGTGTTCTCAAAGTTACAAATATTGCTTCATCAAATTATTCAACTTGGTGGATTCTTTTGACTCTTCTGCTTATATAGTCACTGCTCCTACGTACACAAGTTAGAAGATATGCTTTGAAATAGTGTCCCATCAGTGTTTATTGTTTATATAATTTTATATATATATATATATATATATTATATTATGCTTTTATCATTACTACCGTTGGATGCTGTAAGTACTCTTGAAGATGGTTAATTGCCGCCTCTGCAGTCATCTAAACTTCTTGAAGATAGTTGAAGTCATCTAAACCTGCAGTTCATGTTTATATTTTCACAATGCATGCATGCATGGTGCGCTAGTCTCCATTTATAGGTAGTTTAAATAAAATTTATGTCAACACCTTTAACTTTTAACTTTTTAAAAATAAACTAACTTTTAGTTGCAAGTTTAATAAGCACTATGCAAATAAATAAAAATTTGATAGTACTACATATGGTAGTGATCATACACACACAAAATCATTGTACCAAAAAAAAAAAAAAGCGCCCTAAAAGCAATGCTAATTTATTAACTAGTCCATAGCATCGACCAACATTTAAAAAAAAAAAAATCAACAAAATGAAAAAAAAAGTTGCTTTGACAAGTTTTAATTTTTTTGGATTATTTTATAATTTGATAAATATTAATGAGATATGAGATTTAAACAATGGACGTTTCCGTTGACAACAACAAGAGGTTCTAATTGGGTTAAAAGACTCTTGACTTCAACAAGTTATTTTAATACTAGCACTACAAAAAATTGGACCTATAGTGGCGTTCGTGGGTGTTTCACGAATGCCACTATAGGCCCATTTGAGCTATAGTGGCGTTTTCTATAATGGCATTTACAAACGTCACTATTGTATCGTGACTATAGACCTATAGTGGCGTTTTATGATAAGTCTATACCCTATGGTGGCGTTTGTAAAACGCTGTTATAAACTAATTTTTTTTTTTTAAATAGGCTATAGCAGCGTTTTTATAAACACCACTATAGGGTATGGACCTATAGTAGCATTTGTGAAATGCCACTATAGCCAAATTTATATTAAAAAAAAAAAAAAAGTCCTATAGTAGAATTTGCAAAGTCACTATAGCCAATTAAAAAAAAAAAAAAAAAAACCTATAGCAGCATTTGAAACGCTAGTATAGTGTATACATCTATAGTGGCGTTTTTTAAACACCGCAATAGGTCAAAATTTGTTTTTTTATTTTATTTTAAATTGCCTATAGTGGCATTTCAAATGCTGCTATAGGTCATAAACAATTTTTTTTTTTAATTGGCCATAGTGGCGTTTTAAAACGCCATTATAGGTCCAAAAACGCCACTATAGTATTTATCTTTTTAATTTTTTTTCCTAGACAGAACTAGCTACTTATTTGTTTATCACTTGTCCAGAACCAAATGACCTATCCACAAAAAAAAAAAAAAAACACTGCTATACACACACACACACATTTCACTTATCCTGGGCAAATCACAACATAGGTACACAAAACATATCACCCTTTCTAAGGGTACAAAAAATAGGCCCTAATATATATATATCCGTATATGGCATGCATTCAAATAAACTACATAATCAATATAAACACATGGAGTAGCAGGACAATACTCATAACTCCATCAAAATAATTTGTCATCACCGTCATCAAGTTCATCCCCATCATCAAGATCATCCTCATCATCAAGTGTATCCCCAAGTGAATCCCCATCATCAACATCAGCATGAGCATCATCTTCACCCCGAATAAAATGGAGGCAACATCATAACAAAGGAACAAACAAAGCCAAATATTATATCAACTTAAGCTTGATACATATATATATATATATATATATATATATATATATATATATTTATATATTAAGAGGATTCAGAAAGTTAATTATTTCCTTTTCTAATTCCTAAATTGCCCCCAAAATTTTAAAACCACATCACAAAGCAATTGAGTATAAAAGAAATTTTTGGTAAAATGACAAAAATAACCCTGCAATATATTTTTCCCTATTTCACTTCTAAAATATGACACAAGGGTATAAACAAAATCTACATACCCAAATCTGCCCTTGAATAACTCCCACTCATTAGCCTTCAACTGCTCACAAACTTCCTACTAACACATACATAATACATCCCACTATCCCACTCACAATCCAAAAAATTTTAACCTCCACGTATAGTTTAAACACTCACTACAAAAAAAACTGTACTATTGCGGCAGGCCAAAACAACCATAAAAGCCCAAAAAACTGCCGCTAAAGGTCAAATGGACCTTTAGCGACGGGGGCTATTGCGGCGGTTCTACCCACCACTGTTGTGGTGCTGCTATAGATCTATTGCGGTGGTCACCAAAAGTGCCGCAATAGATCGGCCATTTAGCAGCGCTTTTGGCCTATTGCGGTAGGTAGAAAACCACCACCATATGAGGTTACCATTCAGGTCAAGTGACCTTTTAGTGGCGGGCATTAAGCGCCGCTATAAGGTTTATTAAACAATAGACTGTACGCACCTTTTAGCGGCGGTTATGACCACCGCTATATGTTTGAGGCTTTCGCGGCGGGCTATAAATGCCAATATAGGTCTCCAATTATTTCATAATTTTAGTCCTTTAGCGGTGATTTTTGCCCACCGCTATAGGTTTTTTTTCCCTCCTGGGTTCTAAAACCACATTTCTATTACAAATAACTTGTAATAATTTTAGCTCCACTAAGACAATACCACAAATGTAACTAGATAACACCACAAATGTCTCCAAACTAACGTTATATTAACATAGAAATATATTATCAAATACATAACATTGTCTATAACCATCAACCTAAATTTAACAAAAGAAAGATATGGTCCTTTGTACACAGAAAGTCCTTCAACACTTAAATTAAACTAATACCATAATCAAAGTTTCAAAGTGTTTCAAAATATTTTTCAACACTTGCAAAAAATGTGTTTGTTCAGATATGGTTCTTTGTACACAAAATGTCCTCAAACACCAATATAAAATTTATAAGCTGCTTGGTTGACAGGATGCAATTGATGATTTTTGGAGAGCTGGGGATTGTAGGATCGAAGGAACGTGCTACATACCAAAAAAAAAAAAAAAAACAATAATTAGGACACAACATTGAAACCAATGCCTATTATTATATCTTGAATGCACCTTTGATCCTGCATGCAATCAAAGTGATTACATAAAAAATAAAATAAAAACCAAGACAAAGAATTGTACCTGCACAAACAGTATTACAAAAGTATCAAATATGGCATAAGGATTTTACAGTGAGACCATTTTAAATAAATATTATAGCAAGCCAAAAAGAAAAACTAAATACCTAACATGGGTAATTCTGATCTAGAATAAAAATTTAAAGAAAATTTTAGCAGAGTTATATATGAGAAGCAAAAGTAGCTAACATCCTAATAGCATCTGCAACAAGTAAAATTGAAAACATGGGTCTCAATAATTACAGTTTACATTATTAAAAGCATGTAAGCAAATAGAATCTTTATGATATATCAGCCTAGAAGATAGAAAATTAAGCAATAATAAAAATTTGTTCTAGATCTGCAAGAAATGGCCATGCTGATATACATCTAAGTCAAAAGATTTCTGATAAAGTATCAACAGAGTGACTAGGTTAGAACTTAAATAATTTAGCCAGTTAAGCCATATGAATGCCTTGGATTTAAAGGGTCATAATACAATCTGACAACGATTTGAGGTTTGTAATTTCTGAATGGACTACCAACTAGAAACCTATATATGTTCTATTAATGGTATTATCATTCAAATAGCTCCCATAAAAATTATCACAGGGAAAAAAGTTTATGTTTCTAATATGCACTTCTATTGAGACCATTGACAAGGATCACAAAGAGCCCCAAACCATTTACATAATCATCAAAACAGCATGTACCCAAAGACTAGACTTTAAATATGGAAAGCAATAATAAAGCTCCCACGTTCCAAGAAATCATCAACCAGACCCTCCATTCTATTTCAAAGGCTATGCAAAAACAAAAATTTGTCATATAATAAGAACCAGTTAACAAATTCACTCATCAGTCAAGCATCACTCATACACAAAGATTCCAAATAAAAACATATCAAGAATCAACCAAACAACCATAATTCGAAAATTCAAACATGCTTTCAAAGTGTATTTTGCGCTGGCTTCAACCTAAAGTGAATCAATCATTTATAGAAAATCAATTCAAGAACTAAATTTGAAAAGCAAATCAGACTCCAACTAAAGTCTTCACTAATGTAGTACAATGTTATTTCTTTACAGACATAAATAAGAATCAAAGTGCTAATCATATTCATGATCAAAACCCAAAAAGAAAAAAAAAAGAAGTGGTAAGGGAAAGAATGATTGTCTTTGTATGCCAAGAGAAAATGATTTCATTTCATATTCTTTGACTTCTAATGTTTATTTTTCCTTTTTCAAGGTATGAGCATGCCTATTGCACATGTGGAAGAGAGTTGGCAAATGGCTGAATTTTACAACAACAAGATAAGAAGAACAAAACTTTAATGCCAACCTGACTGCATTGTGATGTTATTTGTTGCATTTGTTGAAGCATGCGGGCCATTCTTTGCTCCATCTCCAAGTTAATACACTTAATGGTTCATAGCAGACATACAACAACAATTTTTCAAGGTTAGTGATAGGCCAAAAACGTATTGACCTCTTGTGATGAATTAATTAATTAATCAAATTAGCATACAATTGTACGTGGCAGCACAAACAAATCACCAATTAACTAAAGTATGCAACGGAAAATAAATTGACACGATAATTTGTTTACGAATGGGGAAAACCTACACTGCAAAAACCCCACCGGGTGATTTTAAGATCACCACTCCCGAGAATATACTATTATCACAACAAGCGGTTACAAGTAAAAGAATCCCAGTACCTTATACCAACCTACAGTTAAATCCTTACCCCAATACCCAATTGGACTTGTTCTGTAGTGATAATCTCTCATTTCAATGCACGACTCCCAGTATGTGACTAACTAATTGCGCGGATCCCAGTACGCGACTTGATCACCAACTTGAGAAGGAAGTTGGCTGCAAAGTTCTTCAGTTCATCACACGATGAAGATCATGAAGTTGCTTGGTCACAAAACCCAATGGTGTACAAACACAGCAGCTTCTTCAAGAGAAAGAAGAACTAGGGCAAACTAGGTTTCCGGTCACACCTTTCTTCACACTTGTGGAATTGTGCTCTTGTGCAACTGTGCGTAACCTTTTATGGCCCTTAAAATAATCCTTATATATGTTTAGGGTTATGAGAAAAAAAAAAGCCCAAACATACATTCATGGATTTGATGAAAATTAGCTTGAAAAACTGAATTTCATAAACCTCAATAGATAGCCATCTGTCGAGCTAGTTGTCGAGCCACAGGCTTCAGCAGCTTTTAAACCTCGATAGATGCTAGCTGTCGAGATTTAAAATACTGTACTTTCTCACTTGATTCTTGGATAGACTTGCATGGTTTTAACACTTGAATTTGAAACCTTATTTCTTGAAGCATTAAACTCATCCTAAATCTACCCAATTACAAGTAGAGTGCATTTTGTCAAAGGATTAGCCAATTACATAAAATATTGACATATGTTCCTAACATCAAATCACATATATCCTAACAGTTAGTTTCTGGGATAATGTGGACATCCAAAAGGAAAGATACAAATGTGAGCAAATCAAGCAACCAAAACAGATACTTCAAGCATTGGATCAACAGTGAATAAAAAAAAAACACTAATCCTGTATTGCTAGTTACTTCGAGACAATTGTATCACTAAGATTACCTTCTAAATAGTTTATTAAAATCGAAAAAACCAACTACACAAAGCTTGAAAGATATTAAACAAGTCACTCTTACATTGTACATTTCTTTAAGGGTCGTCATCATTAATATTATATATTGTCTAAAACTTCACACAAAAATTGTACGTGTCCCAATTTGATACAAGCATTTTTTTGATAGTTTGCTTAGTCTTGAATTAGTCAAATGGAAACCCCTCTTTCCTTTGAGTAGGACTTTGTTGTTCAAAAGGGGTCCATCAACTTTCTTTGGGAAAATATTGGTGGAAAAGTTTGGTTACCAGCTCCTTTTTTGTGGGAGATTTCATCTTATGCTTGGTTTTTGTCAAAAAAGACATGTTGGTTCAAAAGTTATATACAATATTTTGCAAGACGTCCAAGACTTAAATTATTTGAACAAAGCTCATCTTTGAGACAACTTTGTAGGGCAAAACTATAATATTGTTTCTTGAATTTCTATTTTGCCCCCCAACTACAATGCTTAAATTACTCACCATTTTTTCTTGCACTACAGGATTAACTGCAAATTCATCTTTACAAGTATGTAGCATTTGATATAACACTGCACACTCTACAAGACGTCCATCCGTTTTTGCCTACATTATGAACAACATATTTATGTAGTGATGAATATTGGTTCCACATAAACTTAGGAGAAGTCAAAATCATTTAAAAATTAGTCATACTACTTATTACCTTTTTTGCAACGTGCACAGCATAGCTACAAGAACCAATAATATGTAAGTCATCCTGTTTAAAACGACGGTCCTTATTCTAGTCTAACTCTATCTACATTCAACAAAATTACATGTTTATATATAGTATGCTTTAAGTATCTAAAGCCACTTTTAGCTAAAGCCAAGATGCTCAAAAATATCATTTGGTATCTATTGGAAACCAAAGTAAAAGAATGAGAGGAACTGCATGATGATAAAGAGTAACAATTTGGTAATTGAAGCTTTACTTGCAGCAATATAGTGGACAGCAAATCATAAGCACCCCAAAGTTCATGTGACCTAAAAGTGTAACTTTGTTGCACAAAAAAAAAAAAAAAAAACCCTTATTTGGTTTAGTAGTAAAATTGATACTAATTACTAGTAATATAAGATTGGTAGATCTAATATCTAAAAAGTTCATAAATTTAAGTTAATATATCTAATTAACTCAAATAATATATAATCTCAACTATATGTTAATTATTACTTATTAGTATAGATTTGTAAAGCGGTACAAATTCCTAGTTATTCATTTATACAGTCTCCCATATCATACAAACTAGATCCCTAGGATGACCTCAAAAAATTCAGAGAATGTTAGGCTGCGTTTGTTTCAGGTGAAAACCTTTTCAGGAAATTATTTTACACCCTTGTGTGTATTTGGTACCAAAGGAAAATATGGTCAACCTGAAATTCTTTTACACTTTGACTGTAAAAAACCCCTTCTCACCCGTAAAACCATTTCCATTCTTATTTTACCTTCAAATGTTTTACACTTCTCACACAATCCTCACACGCACTCACAGACATCACACACTTGAAGATCTCAGCCCACCCCTCCCTTATCACCGATCCACAAACACCCAAGACCCACCTCTCCGATCGCCAGCCATGCACTGACGAGTACAGGTTAATCTCCGATCTTGACAACCGACCGCAGGCCGTGCTCTACCAGGCTCTCCAACGCACTGGCCGATCTGGCCGGCACCGACCACCAGCCCATTCCATTCCACCCCCAAACCCACCCGACCTGGCCACCACCGCCTCCATCCACTCTGATCCTCTCTTTCACGATCTATCTTTCTTTCCCTCAATCTCTCACTCTTTCTTCCTCCTCTCACCGAGTTTGTGAATAAGAAATGTTTTTATTTTGATTTTTGGTTGTGTTAAGTGTATATTTTGAAATTTTCTGTTATAAAATTTGTTTGGGAGTTGAGAAAATTGCTAAGAAAATGTGAAAATTTTGTAGGAAAATAGCATTTTCAGAATGTTACCAAACACCGGAAATCGTTTTCTGGACTATTTTCCATTGCAGAACCAAACACCCAGATTTCATTTTCCTTACGAGAATTCACTTTCCCCTGCACTCATTTTACACTCGGAATTTGATTTACATAGAACCAAGCGCAGCCTTAGTGACAAAAGTCAAGACTCCTATGTTGAGTGATCATGAGTTTGAGGAAGACCATCAAACTAGTCTATTACCACCTAGTCTATTACTTGAATGATTAAACCCCAATATCTCCACCAATTATGGTAATAGAGTTAGTTCTACCAAAAAAAGAAGAAGTAATTGTTATGAATGCAAAAATATATATTTTTAAAAAAAATTCAGCATACTAAATACTAATATTCACAAAAGCACTGCCCTTATTTGAGAAAAGGGCAGTATTTCCTTTATAAAACAAGAACTTTAGTTCTATAACTTCTATAAGCTTCATTAGACTTGACTTTCTTTTGGTTATTAACATGAACAAACAGATTTTGTAAATATCACGTATTTTTTGGTAGCATTTTTCTTTTTATCTTAACTTTAAAAAAAAAATTAAGAAATTTTTTTTTTTTTTTTTAAATTGAGCTAGAAAGTACATAAACAGTTAAATATTTGACATAAACTATATATTTTGTCAAATATTTAACATATACGCTAAAAACTATGGGTACCCAAACCGTCATTTGTAAGTCATACCGGACCCAAAGACTACAAAAACAGAGTTAAGAATGAGTTTAGAAATATACCCAACTGATATTAAACAAATTTAGGAAAATTGACCCATCTCTAAGACTAGTTGGAACTCTCTAAAATGGTTTTACCTGTCCAAAACATAACATGAAAACAAGAGAATGTTTCATTCCCGTACTCATAAATAGAAAGATTAAAAAGTAGGTTTCTTGTACCGGAAAGGGTGGCGGAAGGTGATTCGGGCAAGCGGGGCTCCGCGACCCAGGTCGTGGATGATCTCGGTGACGACGCCCTTGAGGTAGCCGTTGCGCTCGCTGAAGTCGAGGCTATGGAACCTAGTGGGGCCCTTGCGGTGGTGGGTGTGGGACTTGAAGACGAACCCAGCACCCTTACGTTGAGCTCTGATTACACGACCTATTGATTTGGGGAGGGTGAAAGGAAAGGTGAAAAACTGTGTGTGTGATTGTGAGTTTGACGGCTAAGAAATGAAGGAAAGATGGGAAGATATATATGTTTGTGGGGGATTAGGGTTTTGTGTAAGAGTGTAGAGAAGGAAGCTAGTTTGGGTAATGGGCCTAGTCTATAAACAAAAAAGTTCAATAATGGGCTGGGTATGAGCTGGCCCAAATGAATTTTGGGCCATTTTGAAGAAAATTATGTTAATTGTTTAATATATATATTTTTTAGTAAATTGTCTTAATTTACTTATTATAAATATGATGATTGAAAGAAGAAAAAAAAAAGTGAATAAAAATAATGAAAAAAATAAGGCATCCACTTAGTTCAAAAATTTATGTCAATGTCATGCTTGTTTCATTTTCTCTCTTTAGAATGAAAAAACAGATCAGGGGGGTACGTGAGGAATTTTATTTACCATGGGTTGATGTAATATGCCTAAGGCTTCGTTTCGGAGTTCATTAAAGTTTATGCGCTTCCAAATTAAATTCCCTATCAGTTTGTTAAACAGAATATGAATGCTTTAACTTTATGTGCTTCCAAATTGTGTGTTTCATTAATGAATTGGTGATACTTTATTTTATTTTAAGATGGAAGAAAAACTAGTAGAACCTAAAAAAATCTTCTATGATAGCAAAGAGAGAACAACTTTTCAATTGAAGAATGGAATTTGGTTTTTACAATAAATTGGCATTTTGTTCATAATAGCAGAAAATATCAGAGACAAGGATAAATTATTCAGCCAACAAGAAAGACAATTAATATTTTCTATCAAAGGGCCTATGGATAAACAGGCAAGACCACTAACGAAAAAATTAACAATAACTCACTTAAACATTCTAAGCATGAAGTGATATAAAACTAATCACCTTGCTTTCTAAGTCAAGTGCTTTGGAAGCCAAATCTTCAAGCCATTGAACAACTCGGAGACATAATTGTGCTGTATGATCTTCTGCAACAAACTAGAAAGCCTCCAAATGCGATGTTTGGGGGTACTATCATAAGTCAATCAATTTAAATGAGAATAAACTCATCTTTTAAAACATCAAATAAAAGACATTTCTTCTTTGCAAATTTAAAATATTATTTTCCTATGAAGCAGCACATGCTAGAAAAATATTAAGAATCTAATATTAATGAGCTATGAAATAAAATTTAAAAACAAAAAACAATAACATATACTCAATAAAAATCACCACACAACTTTCTCAAAAAAATAAAATCCCACACAACAGAAATTATCACACGTTCTATCTTATTAAAAATTTAAAAAAAAATGATCATAGCTATTATTAAATTTATGTAAGAATTTTAATATGTGACTAACTATGTTTACTTAAAAAAATAATAATAATATGACTAATTGGATAGTCAGATTGAGAGAACATACTCATACAAGTACACAACACATGTCCATCACGTACCATACTTAGATTTGAAATCTAACTATTAGATTTGAAGAGTATAATGCAAGGTTAATTCTAGTAAATTATGGTCACAATTAAAGGATTGGATTTAGAGAAATACGTGGTCAAAGTTTAGGCAAATTTGGTCAAACCCGATCAAACTTAATAGATGGTCCCGATACCACTGGACTTGGTGAAATTCATATTCAAATCTTGATTATTAGGATTGAAGAGTATGGTGACATATTGATGTTGGTGAAATTTGAGACCAATTGGATGGTCAAATTAAGAGAATATATATAGCCATATAGGTACACAACACATGTCCATCACATGCCATACTTAGATTTGAAATCTAACCGTTGGATTTGAAGAGTGTAATGAAAGGTTCATTCTAGTAAATTAAGGTCACAATTAAACAGTTGGATTTAAAGAAAGGCGCGGTCAAAATTTAGTCAAAGTTGGTCAAACCCGATCAAACTTAATAGATGGTCCCGATACTACTGGATTTGGTGAAATTCATATTCAAATCTTGATCATTAGGATTGAAAAGTATGGTGACATATTGGTGTTGGTAAAATTTGAGACCAATTGGATGGTCAAATTGAGAGAACATAGTCATATAGGTACACCACACATGTCCATCACGCGCCATACTTAGATTTGAAATCTAACCGTTGGATTTGAAAAGTGTAATGAAAGGTTAATTTTGGTAAATTATGGTCACAATTAAACGGTTGGATTTATAGAAAGGCGCGGTCAAAGTTTAGTTTAAGTTGGTCAAACCCGGTCAAATTTAATTGATAGTCCCGATACCACTAAACTTGGTGAAATTAATATTCAAATATTGATCACTGGGGGCTTCAATTGGCTAGCGGCAATAGTGAGTGCTAATAGAGAGAGGCCCAATCTAGGGTTTGAGAGTGAGAATGCATGGTGGTGGTGGGAAGATCGATCTTTGGGTATTGAGATCAATAATGTGAGATTTTAATTTGAGAGTGAGAGAGAGAGAGTGTGCGTGTGTGTGTGTGTGTGTTTTTTTTTTAGAGGGATACAATCAGATGAGAAATGAAAAGGTTAGGGTCTAAATTGATAGATTTAGGTGGGGGAGAAAAAAAAAGGGAAAAAATTGGACTAATTATAGGTAATTCAAAGGTCTATTGCGGCGGTCACAAAACCGCCACTATAGACCGAAACAAACACTGGTAAATCTTAGCTATAGTGGTTGGTTTATGGGGCACCACTATAGCTAAGTATAATGCCGCTAAAACTTACATATTGCGGCAGTTTTCGATACCGCCGCTATAGTATCCCCATAAATGCTATATTTATTGCAGCAGGTTTCTAGAGCGCAACTATATCTATGTAAACGCAGCTAAAACACACATATTGCGGCGGTTCTATGTACCGCCGTTGTAGTGTGCCGCAAAAGATTAGAACTATTGCGGCAGTCTGAAAAAATGCCACAATATGCGACATATAGCGGCAATTTTTGCACCTGCCGCAATAGTATAGATTTCTTGTAGTGACTAATTAATAGTTTTTCAATAGTAATCAACAATTTCACAATCAGTTATTCACAAAATGTTAAACAATTTTTCACCCTATTTCGATGATAAAAATTGAGATAGTTTCCAACCATCACTAACTTTTGACAGAGCAGGAAGGTACTTGAAGTTCCCACAGCTACAATTTATTTCCTCACAAACAAGTTCCATGTTTCCAAAATAAAGAAGCAAATGGAGAAAGGTTCTCACAATAATTTCTAAAATTTGACGTTCATTTCCATGTTTCTACAGTTTCTCTTACCCGCTTATTTTAAATGTTCACATTCAATATATCTTTTCTGGCCTCCTTAGTTTCTCTATAGATCTCCAGTTCTACACTTAGTCTTATAGTGATTACACAAATATGCAATTCGAAGAGTTGGCTAATGTGTTTCAAGAACCTGTGTACTTCCACAAGATCACACCAAGTAGAGATGGATTAAGCCAATTTTCAACATAAAAGCCCAAGTCAGATGTTGAAATGACCTATCTTGTCTTTGTATGCATTTGTATCAATGAGTACTAACGACTAATACATGAAATGACATTAAAAAATTAAAAAGCTATACTTAACTCTACAATGCATGCACATGTTGGCTAAATGATTCTATCATTTTCTGAAATTGGGCATCTCGTTCCATCCTTTGATTTCTCTCAAGTGTTTGTAACTAGGCCAGTTCCAATCTTTGATTTCTCTCCTCTACTAGAAACTGGGTCAGTTCCGTCCTTTCATTCCTGATTTCTGTTAGAGACTGGGTCAGTGTCTCTATTTTATCTGCGTTCTTTGTTTGAGCCTGGGTCAGTGTCTCTATAGGATCCTCCAACTCCACAAACCTCTGGTCACTGGCATAAGATGGTTGTGGAGTCGTACTGTACGGCAGAACATCTTTCGCCTTTCTACCGGATGGGGTTAGTCCAAACCCTATTCCACATACACATCCATGACGCTCTGGCCGCATCACTTATGCATAGGCATCATCTAGTGCCCAAAGAACGCCTCCACCACGACTACTCTCTCTAGTTAATTGGGTTCCAGCACTCAGTAGTTCTTCCATCCTCCCCTTTTTTCATAATTTTACCAAATGACTTATTAGATTCTACATATAGTGCAAAAAAAATAAGTGTAGTTATAAACATCAATTTCCTTGTCAATTTAAAAAATAAGCAAGTCACGAAGGATTAACGGAGAAAATACTTACAATGTTTTCAGTGGCTCTATCTGTTACAGGTATCCCATCTTTTTGTCTATAAGCTTTGTCATATACTACAGCACGCTCCACCGGCGCGCTTGTTTCTTTTTTCTACAACACGTTCATTATATCCATTAATTATTGTGCTAAGTACAACTCTTAACAAGTAAGACAACATTCAAAAAAAAAAACAAGTAAGAGAAGCAGTCTTATTTCTATATGCTACAAATCTGAAATCTTTAGGAAACAAATATGTGATGCAGATTGCAATGCTTATATATTGGCTCTAAGATCACTCATGGTTGAATAATTGCATGGTGTCTAGGTCACTATGCAATTATTCAACATGGTTGAACAATAACTTAATGACTTTGGCTTGGCATTACAGAAAACATTAAAATATAAATTTTGCCATACTTGAGAGAAAATTTGAAAGAGAGCAAAAAGTTCTATCATCAATGCTTTTAGAACCTTTATTAGGATCCCTTGATACAAATATCCCCTCCCATCTACATTATATCAAACTGGATATCATCTTATCTTGTGTGCCTTCTAGCACCCTCGAGCACTTCAAAAAACTTGAAGCCCCTTTAGGGGGCAGATAATAATTATAAACAAATATTGATAAGTTATTTTTTATTAAACATAGTTTATAAAAATCAACAGCTAATGTAATATTAACTTCAATGATAGATTCTAAACAATCTCCCCAAAAGAATTGCTGATAATTTCTCAAATTGATCCCAAAATTATGACTATAAACTATGTATGGACTGATTCCCAAATATTTTCCAAGGGTATAAGTAAAAATTCTTTTCTTTAAAAAAAAAAAAATATATATATATATATATATATATTTGCTAAGTAGTTAAGGAGGAGACGAGTAGATCAAGGCCTTACGATCTAGAGCTTATATTGTCTATAATTTCCAAAATTATTAAGTAATCCAAGATTAATAAATCAGATTTGCAACTATGGTTGGTAACAACTTTCTTTTTCGAAATTAAATTCTAAATTTCACAAACCACTTTCTAATAGATGAACTTGTATCAACTAACGCTACATAAACAATAATAGCTCAATTCATAATATGCTTAGCCCAAAATAAGGCTTTTGAGCGATGAACCATGATATAGCTTTAGAACAAGCCCACAAATAATGAATCACACAACTTTTTCAATAAAAGTAACCTATTTAACATATTCGCTTTTTGATATGCTTATTATGATAGAAAATTGAATTGTAAGAATAGTGTAAGAAAGATATATATATATATATATATATATATATATATATATATATATATATTGTAGCACTAAATCTCGTATTTAAATCTATAGCCTACTTAACATATTCGTTTTTTGTTTTTTCATAGAAGTAATGTAAGAAGTAGAGATCATACTAGGATAGCAACTAGTTGTGCGTAACTTCTTGGTCCAGTCGTAGGTATTTCCATTTGTAACTCACGGCAGGCCTTGTTCTTTAAAGCCTTTGTCTATGAATGTGATCACACAAATCACCACCAAATAATATCGTCAATCTAATATAGTACGTAAAGTCCAATAATATCAACCCATTGTTACCGCAAATAATCTAAAGGCAAAAAATGTTAGTACCCGTATGTCGTCTTTAAACCAGTATTCCACCAACTGCTTCCACTATTCGTCATCACAAGTCTTTGGTTTGTTGTCCACAACTTGTTGTTGTGTCATACCTTCCAAACAACGTTCCACCTTTAACTTGTTCCTACGCCCCCTTCTCAGCTTCCCCAATTATTGCATTGCCCAGTCCTCTTGTTTCTCTGGCAGGACTTTGTCTGCAGGGATGTCCCATCGTCTCTAGAAAGAACACGCCTAGTCAACATACATGTCAAAGTTGATCCTAGTCAAAATGATAATTAGCACAACTACTCATAATGATACTCTAGTCTATATTACTTCATCTGCATAACTACGCATAACCATAGTTACTTATAATTTGATACTATTAAAGCAACATGCCAAAGTTATTGTCACTATTACCTCAATCTCCCTCCAACACTCTCGTCTATACTGGATAAGCACATTCCACCAATCAATAGGCACCAGTGGGTACTTATAGTACATCATCATAATAGTGCTTATCCACCTTTTGAATGTCACCCCACTTTCCCCAATTAGTTGGCTTTCTCCATTCAAATGTAGTACATGTTTTGTTCCTCGTGGCAGATTCTAGATTTCTCGCATTATCGTACTACCACATTTTGTACAACTTGTAGCAGGGGTTGCCATCACATCATCTGTATATAGTGAACCACAATGAGAATAGTTTCCAATATTCACATCACAACTAGTACATACATGGAAGCAGGAATCTGAAAAGTAGAGTTCATACCTGGAGGTTGTGTGGCATCATCGTCACATGCAGAGTCATGTGGAATGTCTTCCTCCAGTACAGCATCATATGTCTCTTCGTGTTGGCTCCCTACTACATGAGAAGAGCCCTGCCCACTTTCCACTAACTGTAGCCGCCGTTTTCTACCCATTCCTACCTCCAAAACCTGAAAAACAAAAACATAATAATAGTTATACACCAATAATTGCATAGAAAGGCAGTACGAAGGCTACAATGAAACAAGTAACAATGAATACCATGTACTTATTTAGGATATACTTTAAGCAAGTAATCATCTACCATATTAAATAACTATCATTACAAAATACCATGCGCTAGATTTAAAGATTTGAACATAAAGGGACACATTTTGGACAACTTCTGCCGGAAGGAGTTCACTATGCACACATTTGCAACAAGGGCATGGGATCTTCCTATCGTGTGCATTAAAAGACGCAAATTCCACAAATCTTTTGACACTTTCAAAACATTTCCTAGTACCCCTCTTCTTGTCCATCCAATTCTTATCCATTGCTAAACAGTATCTTAGCACAATCTCCTTCAACACCACTTCATTAGTGCACATATAAACCAATGGTTAGATCCTAATCTCCTAACATCTAAAACATTAAACATGAACATAAGATACGTAGATGACTTATAAAATGTAATATGCTAATCATTTTAGTAATAAGATTATATTTAATTAATAACTGCGTACACAAGTATATAGTAACTTTTATACATGTTCATTCAACATATTCTGGATTCTTAATTTCATAAAGCCATAAGCATAAATAGCAACTCAATGTATACATCTATTCCAGAATTTAAATACATTAATATTATAAAAAGCTAATCAATGGCTCACAATACGTTACACAGAAATCATCAAATATACAGAATACATAGAATGCATTCAACACTCTCAATATACAATGAAAACCGCCTTATATCACCACACAAGCCACCCGCTTGCACCAATTCAACAACCCACCATACAGTAGATATTTCACATTTAATTGATCTTGCAGAGTTGGGAAATAAGAATAGGTTGACTGAACTTATTGTGCTCTATAGCTTACCAACCTTGTAACATCCCACCACGCAAGACGCAAGTCACCTGATGCAAAACACCTCTCAATACAAAGGGCAAAAAAATTTTAAACTAGGAAGTAAAAAAAAGAACAATAATAATATTTATTATTATTGTTTGTAAGTACCATTACTAGTTCTATGACAAATTTAATTGGAATTACTCTGCCAAATTATGATAAACGAGTTAAGTAAGATTAAATCATTGTAAATCTGCACGCTAATAGCAAACAAATATCCTTTGACTTCAAGAGAAAGGAAAGAAGGAAACTTATAAAATCAAGTACTAAGTAGGATAGTGCATTATGTAAAAGACAAATAATTACGTAATAGGTTGCATTACGTGATTAATATAGATGATTTATCCTTTTCAAATTGCATAAAAATCTTGTTTATTATTTAATACTCGGTCCACAACGTTAATTGATTTTTAATGGAGACAATATTTGAATCTGTTATCATTATAAATAAATAAACAAATAAACCCTTCAAAACCATTCCGCCACTTTTGGCATATAGTAGAAAGCTAAAAAGTGAAATTGTTTTTGAAAAGGACAAACCATCTATATTAATTTTTAACATAAATCAAATGTTAAATATTTGTAAAGTATATGTTTATTTGTGAGAACACTTAATTAATTGTAAAAAAACCTAGATAGAATGAACGAAATGACCTAAATATAGGATTTTATTGGGACTTGAAAAATTCTTGCCTTTTTTATATTCATATGTATAATTTGTTATAAAATCATGGGAACTAATGCAATATAAAAACTTTCACCATTAAACAATGAGTTTTACAACAATAATCTCCTGAACAAATGCTAGAGTAGAGGCTATTAAGAACATATCATTCTTGAATCGAGGGATAAAATATACCATTACTTCAATTGAGGAGAGCCCCAGTATGAACACACACAAAAAAATCATAAAAATTCAAACTATCATCAACTTAGTATTAACAAAATAACAAATGAAAAGATATAAAAATAATTTTTTCTTTAATACATTGCAATTAAGTTATCTATCAAAATGAAACTTGACAATCTTTTAAATATTGAAAACCATCTATGTTTGATTTTCTACAAGATATAGCAACAATTTCCTTTTTAATGTATAAAATCAAGGACTCTATTAAATCAACTACAATTTAATTACGTTATTATTTTATTATATGTCCAATAATATAACAGCATTTTACAAATGCCACTATAGGTCACTCAAAAAAAAAAAAAATTGGATTGGGCTATAGCAGCGCTTTATAAACGCCACTACAGGTCCTTGTCCCTTGTAAGATAACGGCCTATAGTAGCGTTTGGACAAGGGCCTATAGTGACGTTTATTAAACGTTATTATAGGTCATTTTAAAAAAAAAAAAAACCGAAATAAAAAAGTGCCTATAGTGGCGTTTATAAAACGCTGCTATAGGTCCTTTTTAAAATATTTTTTTTTCTCGATTGGCTTTTTAAATTTTTTTTTTTTTTAAATGGACCTATAGTGGCGTTTTTAAAATGCTGCTATAGTCACAGTGTTTTAGAACATTGCTATAGAGTTGATAGAGCCACCGAAGGCGGCATTAGATATGCCTATAGCAGCATTTTTTGTGAACGCCACTAAAAAACACTGCTATAGGCATTTTTTTTTTGTAGTATAGCCTTATCACATGCACTTTGCACATGCAATGAGGCTTTTTTTTTGTGTGTAGTGTCATAATTTTCTTTTTAAAAAAAAAATTGGATAAGTTTGTTTTGAAGACATAAATTAGTAGGAGAGTGGCCTATTTTGTAGGCATTTTAAGTGGAGTTGGAGATATATTTTACTGTGTTGTCTTTAAGTTTTTTTCCGTTAAACATAAGGGTATTTTTAAATTACATAAAAATCCAGTCTAAAGAGGGAAATCCTCTTATAGATAGTATAGGTTAAAGACATTCATCATCATATTATTATTCGGCATTCAAATTTCGGGAAATAAAATTTCTATAATAACCAATCTCACTGGCCTAAATGGGCTGGGCATACTATAAGCCCGAGTCTAGTGCAAGTAGCCTTGGAAGTCCAATCTCCCAGCTTAAACTGGCCCAAATTTCAAGCCCAGTGACAGTACCGACCAGGCGACAACTTTTTTTTTTTTTTTTTTTTTTTTGACTTTGGTCATTTCGAGGTGGTTTCAGTATCACTAGTTGTGTCTGATCACAGAGAGAGCTGAACTCCACAAAATTATCGAAACTCGAAACCCTTTTCCTTTCTGAATTAGGAATTACACACTCATTCATGCCACTCTCGTTGAAATCATAAACTCCAAAAAAAAAAAAAAAGTAATTCCCGTTTCAGTTTCTTTCACTTTCTGATTTTCTGGTCCTTTTGTGGTAATTGGAAAAAAATTGGGATTTCATTTTCTTGATTGTGTGCAGGATTACAAGGGTTCGAGTTTATACCAGTTAAAGAAACATGAAGGGCCATGAAGCAAAGGTAAATTCTATCTTCTTGTTTAGTCTTTTTTTTGGGGTCTTATTATCTGATTATATATGTGACAGCTTAGGAAGTAGTGGTCTTGTTACTAGCTCCTTTAATTCTTCAGTCCCAATTTTGAGAGGTTACTGAAAACAAACAAAATAAATGAAAATTTTGGTTATTTAGGGAATTTGTTAATAAAAGGAAATACAAGATGTAACATTGATTGCATGTAGCACTGCATTACAAAGTTTTACGGCATTTGTTAACGGACCATTTTAGACATTTTAGGAAAGTTTTAATACCACTTTCATGAGAAATATAAAAGGCAGTAGAAGTAAGTTACTTTTTTTCTTTTTCCATAAAAAATTTCTAAAAATAGTTCTAAACCAATGCCCTTAGGACATTCATTAACTTGGCCCTTTTAACAATTCATCATCAGATTTGTCTTTTGTAACATATTGTAATGGGGGAGCAATCAGAGTTTGTGTTTTGATAATTCAATACTTGAGAGAGGGGGGATTTGAATCTTGGACGTCCACTGGAAACATCAGGAGGTGTCAGTTGAGCTACAAGGCTCTTGGTACAATTAGAGTTTGTTGCAAAGTAATTTTAGCATAAGGCTTCTCAACTTGGCACTTATAAATAGCCAAGCCAAAGCATTTGTAAATTGATTTTGATTGAATTTGATAATTATTCAGTTTAGACTGAGATTTTCCAAGAGTTTTATTGAAGAGTAGAACTTCCTTAGTTTCATTCTCTAAGTTAACATGGCAACCTTCATAACCCTGTCATTGTTTCTATTGTCTCCTAACCATGTCAATTTGCTATAGAGAGCATTATGTTGTTTAATGATAAGTATCCCATTTCACGGTTTTGCTTTTTGTTTGTTTGCATTACGTTCTTTGGTTCAACATAATTCAAGACTAAATGATAGGTTCAAACTGTTCAAGCCTTCAAGTTGAAAATTTCAGATACAATTTGCTTTTGCATTGTGTTTGAGTAAATAGTTGAAAGCAACTTGTGGCGTTAGTATTCTGATATTTATGTTTATGCACTGAGAACCTCATTTATTTCTTTCTTCATGGTTTTCATTGTTTGGTTGACCCAAAAAGTAAAATGTTTAAGAATGGCATTGAGAAGTATATTATGTAGTTATTGAAACATCTACTCCTCCCTTCTCTTTAATTGTTTGATGCATTTTCCTATTTTAAATCCCTGATTATGTCCACTCGTGTGTTTGATACTCTTTGATGCTCTGAGTGTCTTTCCATGACCTGTCATATGTTGGATTGTCACTCATATTTTCATTTTGTTTTGTAGATGCCAAGAATGGAGGATATTTTAAGCCTTCCAGTGCAAGATCCTCCTTGTGCTGAGTTTTCTGCTGCTCAGATAAAGTGGGTAAAAGTAGAAGGTGGTCGCCAAGGTGGTGATGATATTGCTCTCATTCCTTTTGCTAGAGTGGACGATTTTGTAAAAGGAGAATCTTCTAATGCCGAATGTCCCGCTAGTTTCCGCATTGAGTCAAGAAGGAAGAGACCTGAAGGGAGCATCAGCAAACCAAGGGTCGATGGCTATCTCGAATACACATTGTATGTTATCCATGTAAATTTCAATCCTCTAGGTGCTGATTGGATGGTTTTTTCTAACTTTTCTTCTTCCTTCAACCCCAAAAAAAAAAGAAAAAAAAAAGCATTAAGACTATGCTCATTATTGTTATGTTGTGTGTAACATTTTTCAGCAAAAAATTTCTTAAAACGCTTAAATGTTTAATTATAGGTATTTATTTTCCAGTAAACCTCAGCTGTTAACTTTATTGTCTTCAACAAAACAGTATTCCAGTAGATAACAGTTTTCATATAACATAGTTATTATTATTTTTTTTTTTTAAAATATTAAAAAAGGTATGCATTTCAACAATCTCTTCTAAGTTACATTGAACTAACATTATCTGTTATGGTGATTCTTCAGATACTGGTGTTCTTATGGTCCCGAAGACTACCGAGACAGCGAGTCTGGGATGGGAGATGGCTCAAACATCAAGCCTGCATCAGGGAAAGGGAGCAGGCCAGGGAGGCGTCACATGATGAGAGGCTGCCTTTGCCATTTTACTGTAAAACGATTATATACCCGCCCCCTCCTAGCCCTCATCATCTATAATCAAAGAAAGCATGTAGATAAATCAGGGGCCCCATGTCATGGGATACTTGATCAGGATGCTGTAGGGACACGAGCTATGTATGCCCCACGAATCTCAGAAGAGTTACGGCAGAAAGTGATGTCTATGCTTTATGTCGGAATATCTTTGGACACTGTAATTCAGCATCACATGGAGGTGGTGCAGGGACATGGTGGACCCCACAATCGTGATGATTTTCTCACTCGAAATGATGTTCGTAACATGGAAAGGCTTATTCGTAATTCTTCACATGAGTTACATGCAAGTGATGAATGCAGTATAAAGGTGTGGGTCCAACGCCATCAAAAGCATGTTTTCTACTTTCAGGAAAATTCTGTTTCAGAACCATTTATCTTGGGGATACAGACAGACTGGCAGCTGCAACAGATGCTCCTTTATGGACATAATGGTTCGATAGCTTCTCATTCAACATTTGGCTTGAAGAAGCTTAAGGTAGTGTACTCTCTTTTAATCTTTGGGCACGGGATAATAAGTTTTTCTGTTTGTTGTCCTGTCAAAAAAAAAAAAAAGAGCACGATCTTCAGGGTAGGACATTAAGATAATTGTCAGCTACATTATTACTTAAGATATTGGGGAACTTAAATATAGTGGTTGTTAGGCTGGCCTTAGGGCCCCAAGAAAAGGTAACACCATTTTTGAATAATATTAATGATATATTAAGGGGTCTGAGAGAAATGAACACATGTCAAGGATTTGGTATCTATTTGAACTATTATGCTAAACCTAGTTATAGTGACGTAACCAGTAATTAGAAAATTAATGCCACTGGATGGTTATGTGCTTGCACCTAACATCTTGCATAGGTAGTTTTCACAAGAAGCAGTTTAGGAAGGAAGGAGTTTACCATGTTTCGATGTATAAACAGCTATTAATTTCTTCATGCCTAAGGTTATTGAGTTTGATTGTGTACTACGATATACTTAAATTTTCTTTTTCTTTTTGTCTCTCTTAACAGTATCCCCTCTGTACTTTACTTGTTTTTGACTCAACCCACAATGCAATTCCAGTTGCTTGGGTCATTACCTCTTCTTTTGTTGGTCAAGATGTCCATAAATGGATTGGATTACTTGCTGAAAGAGTCCATACCAAGGACCCCAGATGGAGACTCAATGCCTTCTTAGCGGATGATCCTTCTTTTGAGGTTTCCATAATAAGGTAATTTATTAGTGAGGCCTTCCAGCTTTATTAATAGTTTTGATAATAAAAAAGGAATGTGAGTGCTGTGATTATGCTTATTTGCAGAGAGGTTTTCCAATGCCGAGTCCTATTATGTGTCTGGCATATTCGCCGTGCTTGGATGAGAAGTATTTTAAAAAAATGCTGTAACTTTGATGTACAGCGAGAAATGTTTAAGCATTTAGGCTCGATTTTATATTGCACAAGAAATGGGCCAAATGCTATGGATGCGATTGAAGAGTTTATGCAAGTATTTGTTGATCAACGTGCCTTTATGGATTATTTCAAGATCCGGTGGCTGCCAACCACAGGTATTTTCCCATATAAGCTTGAATTTTTATTATTTGGAAGGACTTCTTCACTGTCATAGGGCTAGAATCATCTTCTTCTTGTTCTTCTCTGTACTGTTACCTGTAACATGTGGAACTATTGACGTATTTTCATAGAGTCATTTGGTTTAAAAGCTAAGAACAAAAGTCAGATGAAGAATGGGAAGACCTAGGATGTAGAGGATCATTACGTTACTAATTAAATTTTTGTCTTTCCAACTCTGACAGTGTCATGGTAAATGGCATTCATAATCCTTTTAAGATTCACCTTACTAACATAGATGCCCAATTTAACTACTTTTAGTATTCAAACATCAAATATACAAAATTCAATCAATGAGGTTAATGTTATAATGTTTGATGTTACTTCTATAATAATAAAGAAGGATCAAGGACCCCCAAAAATTGTGAGCTACTGAGCTGTTACACACAAAATCTGATCTTGATGTGCTTTCTTGTTTTGTAGAGTTGTGGGTTAATGGTGTAAGGTCTCTTCCTGTGGCCAGTCCAGAGCCCTATGCTGCAATTGAGTCGTATCACCTTAGGTTAAAATCTAAGCTTTATAATGAGCAGCATGCCAATTCCTGGGCAAGAGTTGACTGGTTGATCCACTTTTTGACAACTGAATTTCACTCCTCATATTGGTTAGACCAATACAGTGTGGAGACTGGGTATTTTGAAAATTTGAGGGACAAATCTTTCTTAACCAATGCTTGGTTTCACGCTGTACACATTGCTGATGTTGATGTGATATTGGATGAGCAAAATCTTGAGCTTGCAAAAGTCATCTCTCAAACAGATAGAAGCCTGGCATATACAGTTTGGAATCCTGGTTCAGAATTCTCCCTCTGTGATTGCCCCTGGTCAAGAGTGGGAAATCTCTGTAAGCATGTTATCAAGGTGGCAATTTTATGTAAAAATCGGCAGGTTGCAAGACCATTATTGGCTGCTCAAGTTTATCGGCAGACCTTGGTTTCCCTTCTGCAGAACCCCCCAGATGATCCTCTAGTTCTAGAGCATGCCATTTTACATGCAACCCGCTTGCAACAGGACATCAAAGGTTTGGAAGACTTGTCTAATAATGGGTTACTCCAGCCATTACCTCCTGAGATTAATTCTCAACTGGCAGATAATGTTTTGCTTTTTCCGCGTCTTCATTGAGCAGACCATTGAACAGGTGATTGAGCATCCATGTTTGGGCTGATGCTTTTCTGCTTATATGCCAAACGTTTTAGACAGGGCTGTGACATTTCCGTTCTTTGATCAGCCCAAATTTCACTTCGAAACAAGTCAGATAAAATCAGCACTGTTTGATTATATGAGAATTTGGCTTCATGAAGGTCTGACTCTCTGCTTTTGTAGGTTCCTCTTGCTGCCTTAATGAAAGCTCAAATTGAACCTCCTCCCCAGGTAAGTACAGCATGGAGGGTGTGATCTTGAGTTCAAAACCCACAGGGTGTGTTTTACTTATCACTTAAAAAATGAAAATTCTATTCCATATACCTAAATGCGTTTCATATCTTCTCAGGTTATGCATTCTCCTATCTTTTTCTCTTCTGCTCAATTTTCTTGGTGAACTGTAGCTTCTTGACTTTCTGACTGCAGTAAACATCAAGGCAGATTCCATGGTTGGTCATCTTTAATTTTGGTAACTGACCAAGTCAGGGAATCAGCATCTCTTAAAAAAATTTTGGGCTAAGGTTGGCTACCAATCACCTCTCCTACACCCTGCAAAATTGGGAGCTTTGTGCATTGGTGGATCTGCTGCATCACATGGAGCAATTGTGAGGAATGAACAAAATCCAATTACAATGGAATGGATGATACAAACTCCTCCAGCTTTTCATACTTTCGGAGAACTTCTGGCTATCAAGGAAGGGGACAAATTAGCAGAGACATCAGACTGCATACCTGTCATTTCAGAGGCAAGGAAAGACCCACTCTCTACTCTCCGCTCGGAAAGGCTACTATTCCTTGTTGTGGCTTTCACTGTATGCATTTCTAGGTGAAACGGAAAGAGTAGTGGCGGGCTTGTATTTATTCATCCTCGTTGACTGTGGCCCTTCCTTTCTCCAGGTGCTTGTTTCCTATCCATCTATGCTTGCGGGTTAGGATCAAGGGTTGCCCTAGAGGACTGGATCATGAAACTTGTGGCGACAAGGATCTACTTTTGGAGTCCACATCCACCAAAGAGAGAAAAAGTTAAAAACTCTTCCTTTTAGCGGCCAAAGACCTCCAATCTCTACCACAGGCGCCAAAGAAGAATGAGAAGCCCCAAAAATAGCAAAAAGGAACAGCTGGAGCGCATACATCTTATCACTAAACTAGGTAGAAGCTATTGCTTTGGGTCAAAGCACTGAAAAAAGGGACCTGGAAACATAGCGTCAGGTAAGAACTTGGAGAAGGCACAACTCCAAAGGATCATCTTCAAATTACCGAAAAAGGAAAATGTGAATCCAACTCTAGAATCCCAAGCTGGTATTAGTTTGTACCTCGTTCTACTATTAGATAGTACTGAGCAAGACTTATTTAGTTATTTACGTGACATTTTGGAAGCATTTTAAAGGAAGGACCTTGTGGAAGTTAGACATGACAACACAGTTCAACCTGCTCAGTAATTAAACAAACTTTGCCAGGATACTTAAAACCCCTGGCTCATGGCCATTGGAAGTCTTTTTTCTTCACAGAAATTATTTCTCAACACATTTTTCCATTCATATGTGGATGGTTTGACCTTGAATTTGGATTTTGAATATAAGTACATAAAATTCTGTGCAGGTTGCAGGCTGTTGAGCAACTAAGGTGTGAATTGGAGGTCTAACTACCCTGCAGAAGCAAGCAAATTTTTTCCTAGAAGAATGTATTTAGATGGCCCTTGATTATATCATTTTCACGTTGTAAGTATTAATTTATTGTAGTTTTCTTTGGGGAAACATTTTTAACATTGGAATGATACCGCATATGTATCACACAATTTCATTTCTAATAAATTTCATACTATTTCTTTTCCTTGGTATATTCCTTTCTTCTGAACTATAGGCTACAAATTACTACATTACGTTCTATTCTAGAACAATTTGGCACCATCATATATATCATTACTTTATTGTGTGAAAGCCCCATGCATCGCAAACATGACGCTAGTTAGCAAGCAAATGTCCTCTCAAACTGCTAGCACTTCTGTTACCAACACTGACTGGGTTGCAATTAGGTACGTGTTCCCCACCGCCAACTTGCCCTTATGATCCCTTTACCACAACTGCAATGATTCGATCAGCATCAAATGTTGCATTGGTATGAAACTTTAAACCAATTAGGTAGAGTTGCCTCAGAGATGGAGAGGGGAGAGCAAATTATGCTGATTGTTGCCGATTGCAATTGGCTTTGACTTTGTTCAGGAAACTTTAGGCCCTATTTGGATTTTTTTTTTTTTATCACTCATCACTCCTAACTCAATTTTTGTCACTCATCACTTAAAATACCCCAAAAATTTTCGTCACTCATCACTTAAAATACCCCAACTTCCTACACGAATTCTGTTTGCCACTATCACTCAACTTGTCATCACTCAAATTTTTCAACTATTTGTAGGTCTCATACCTGTAACTTGGCGTAGCTTTTACTTTTTTCTTTTTTTCTTTTTTTTTCCTTCAACCCCTAGTACCCAAACTCACCGAACCCAGTGAAAAAAAAAAAAAAAAAAAAAAAAAAAAAAAAAAACCGAACCCAATGAAAGAAGAAGAAAAAAAAAACCTAGAAACCCGAACCCAATAAAAGAAGAAGGAAAAAAAAAAAAACCCAGAAACCCGATCCCAGTGAAAGAAGAAGAAAAAAAAAAACCCAAAAACCCGAATCCAGTGAAAAAAAAAAAAAAAGAAGAAGAAGAAGAAGAAGCCACCTAGTGTGGAAAAAAAAAAAAGATGAAGACACCAAACCCAGTGAAGAAAAAAAAAATCAAAAGTTGCGGCTGACTCTGACCGTGGAACTCACTATGTAGTTTTAATTACGGAAATGCCATTGAAAACAAAGTTATGGAAACTGAAAACACCTAAAATGTGTTTTCAGTTTCTATAACTCATCACTCATAAATCAAAGAATTGAGTGATAGAAACAATAACTGGAAACAAAATCCAAACAAGCCTCTCGGTCATGGGTCTCACCATTTTTAAGTTATGGGTGATAGAAACAGAGTTATGAGTTATGGAAACATGAAATCCAAATACCCCCTTATTTATCAACCTCCCCTCCCCCACTATATATCTATCTCAAAAAACAAAAACCAAAACAAAACAAACAGGATTTTTCCCCCCTCACATGTCAAGAAAAGGATGAATCTGAATCTGACTGTTATTCTAGATGTAAAAGCAAAGAAACAAAACTGTGGTACAAAAGAAACAGCATTTAAATGGAAAATAGACCTGCAGTCATGGCTAACATGAATCTCATCTCTGTAATTACATTCCCTGCGAGTAATCCTCCTAACTACATCTTTCATCTTATTATCTACTCAAAAACATCCACAACAATTCAAATAAGATGGAAGAACTTTCCCTTAACACCCTCTTTCTCAGCACTATAACTTTTCCTTACTCTTGAACTTCACCACATAACCACTTCTTGGACAATTCTAGCACAAGCGATCGCATTCTTCTACCTTGTATCTCCTTTGGCGTGTTCAAAAGGAGAAAATGCAAAGAGAGTTAAGATGAAGAATCCACGGAAACTAATTGAAATGTATCAAAATTTTCTCACTCAAAAGGGATGGTGAAAGGAGAAAAATCCGTTTAAAAAAATCAAAATTTGAATGGTGGTGGTGGTGGAGACACATAGGGTACCCATATAATTTGTGGCAGTGGACCATTATATGTTGGACTAGGTGGTGGAACCGAAGGTTGTGGGGGTGGTCAATATTCCACACATGGTGGGGGAGACGGAGGTGGTGGAGTTTCTGTGCATGAAGATGAAGGTGGTGGTGAATTTGGTGGGGGCGGTGGAGAAGCGTTAGAATAAGGTAGAGGCGGAGTAGGTGAATGTGGTGGTGGTGGTGACTTATAAGGACTTGGTGGAGGGGGTGGGGAAGAATACAAGGGAGGTGAAGGTGGTGGTGGTGGTGGAGAGCGAACATAGTATATTGGAGGAGGTGGTGAAGATGGTGGTGGTGGTGGTGATGGTGGTGATGGCAGTGGCAGTGAAGGAGGTGGAGGTGAGTAAATTGGTGGCGGAGGTGGTGGTGATTTTGATGGAGGGGGTGGTGAAGTATACATGGGAGGTGAAGGTGGTGGTGGTGGAGAGTGAACACAGTATATTGGAGGTGGTGGTGAAGGCAGTGGTGGTGACGGTGGTGGCATTGAAGGAGGAGGTGGAGGTGAGTAAATTGGTGGTGGAGGTGATGGTGATGTTGGAGGCAAAGAAGGAACAAACGGATGACATTTAAAAGCACTACAATCGAAGACATGCCTAGACAAAAACATTTTACACTGTAATGTTGATCTCTGATTTGGCCTACCCCGCAAACAATTCCTTGTATCATCAAAACCCTCCAAATCCAAACACAAAGGCGGTTCACCAGTGAAATAATTATACTCATAACTAAAATTACGCAAACTCGGAAGCGAACACACACTGTCAGGTATAGTCCCTGAGACCATATTATGAGCCACATTCAGCTCTTCCAAGCTCACCATTTCTCCAATTGTCTCAGGCAATTCACCCACTAGACTATTGTAGCTAACATCAAACACTGTCACATTCTTCAGCAACCCAATTTCCTTAGGCAAACATGACCTTAACCCACTATTTATAAGAATCACCTCGTTCAAAGTCTTTGACATGTTGCCTAGACTCGCAGGTACACACCCCTGGAAACTATTGTGCGCAAGAACCACAACGGAGACCGGTGAGTTCCCAAAAGTATCAGGGAGTTCAAAGGCAAACCTGTTATGGTTCATGAATATGGCATCAAGGTCTTTTTCAAAGAGAGCTTTAGGGACTTTACCTTCGAACTCATTGAAACGAAGGTCGAGATACTTAAGGCTTGGCAAACCAAGAACAACATAAGGGAATTTACCCTCAAAGCGATTGTTACTTAGATCAAGCTCGAACAGAAGCTTTAGTTTTTTGAAACTCTTTGGGACCGTGTCACAAAACCTATTGGAGTTGATATGAAACAATGCAATATCTGAAAGGAGGCCAAGCTCTTCAGGGAGGTACCCAGCAATGTCAGCATGATTTAGGTCAATGCCAGCAACAGTTTGGATCGAAGGGTCATCAAGAGCTTTGGAGCAGAACACCCCGGTGTAGTTGCAAACATTGGATCCTACCCAGTGGGATGTGAAATTCAGAGGATCTGAAATGATGGCTAGTTTCCATGCATGGAGGGCAATGTAGGCATTCTTGAGTCTTGGGTTGTCAAAAACAAGGGAGTGTGGGACTGAGGCAAGCTCATTTCTTGAGCCAAACTTGTCTCTGTAATACAAGAGCTGTCTTTGCTTGATGTGTGAAGCTTGTGTGAGGACTGCATTGTTGGGAATATGGAATTGTTGAGTAGTGCTAGTGCTGAGGCAAAAGAGTGTGAGAAAAGTGAAGGATAGAAGAATGTGAATCTTTTCCTTCATCACACTCCAGTGAACATATATGGGATGGAGTTCTCTCTATTTGTTTGTTTGGTTTAGATTTTAGAGCTCTTGCTGGGTCTGAGAAAGATTGATGGGTCAAGATTTATACAGCAAAAATAGCCACAATGCGGCTTCTTTTTCTTTTTTGCTAGTCGTTTCCTGTTTTTTGATGGCAAGCTTTTGGTGCAACTCTTTTCACAATAATGCGGCTAAATTTTCTGGTCAAGAGTGGAATTTTCTCCGAAACCAAAAAGTTAGGAGCTAGAAATGTGAAGAGCTTGTTCAAAGTTTCTTGCAAGGAAAATATGCCACATAACATGGTTTTCTTTTTATTTAAAAAAAAGTGTTGTTATGTTGTTTGACTCGTAATATGTTTTTCATCTTCAACCCAAAAAATATATATACCTGGTTTGTAAGGTAAATTTGAAAATTTTGATAGATACAATACTAATGAACGATTTAAATCTTGGATGTCTTGAAAACATTAAAAAATGATAGCAGGTTGAATTGTTGGTGGTTTGTAACTTATAAGTTATTAAAAGTAAATCATTTTTTTTTTTTTGGTTAAAATCTATTGGCTAGGAATTGGTATAATAAGTTAGGCCTTGTTTGGGTGGTAAGTCATCTATCACTCATCACTCAAATATCATCACTCATCACCCTATAACTCATTTTTTATTACTTAAAAATCCCCAAAAACACACCCCAACGTTGTTTGGTACCTAAACCCAGTTCAGTTTCCAATCCAAACACTCAAAAAACTCACCTTTTTGTGGGACCCACTCGCTGGCCATTTTGCAGTGCACACAGAACGGCTACTCGCAGATTCCTTCTCTTTTGTTTGCATTATCCTTACTCCTTCTCTTTTATTTTCATTATTTCCTTGGTCTTATTTCCTTTAGCAAAAAAAAAAACTCCAAAGGCACCGAACCTAGCACCTCATCTCCTCCATCCTCGCCCAACTGCGCCAAAGCCATGGATCCTTCCTACATCATCTTCCTCCTTCCTTGTACCTGAAACCGAACCCACTAAGTACCTCTACACCTCCTTCCTCCATTGTCAGCCCTGAAACCGAGCCCAGTTGCAGCCCTAAAACCTCTTTCTTCATAAGAAAGTGAAGTGTGAAAAAAGGAAAAAAGTTGGTTGGGTAGAAAAGTGAAATATGGCCGTTGGGGGGAGTCAGGGACGTAGCTATGCTTGGACCGGGGGGGGGCAATGGCCCCCCCTGGCCCAATGAGGAAAAGCAAAATATAAAATATATAAAGCTTGGTTTTGAATTTTCATGCTCCATTTTTGTTCAATACTTCCATGCTTTCATAAAAAGAACACTTTCTTTATTCAAATTTATATTAAATTTTGATTCTTTTTGTGAGTTTCTGTCTGGGTTCTAAATGATTTATGAAATTTATCTTAAAGTATTAGCATAAGATAATTGCAGCTAAGTGTTTGATGAAATTCCCCAAAGAAGCTTGGGATAAAAAAAAAAAAAAACACACACACACACACACACACACACACACACACATATATATATATATATATATATATATATTTATATATATTCTTTTATAAGTAGTTTGGATAAAAAAACATGGTTGTCTTTGGGTTCATCTAGAGGTACAATATAAAAGTTTGGGCTATAACAAATTTTTTAAGCATTTGGGTTTTGAGTGTATTTCGCCCCCCTCACTTGAAATCCTAGCTCCGTCCCTGGGGGGAGTAAAGGCAAAGACCGATGAGACAACACTGTGACCGTGGGGCCCAACTTGTGAGGGAAATTACTATTGTGCCATTGTAACTCAGTTTTTATAACTTGAAAACAACATTTTTTTTGTTTCTGAATTCATTAACTCATAACTCAAAAATGTGAGATATGAGTGATGGAAACAAAAAATGAAAACAAAGCCAAACAAGCATTGCATGCGTGAGACCCACATATTTTGAGTAATGAGTGATGGAAATAGAGTAATGAGTTATTGAACACCATAAATCCGAACAACTCTTAATAACTTGACATTCCATTATGGTTTAGTATTGCTTTTCTCTATTATCATCACATTTTTCTTCATTAATCCTTCTATATAGTTTTCAACGTATTAATTTGTATTGAATGATATATTAATTTGAGAAGTTTCTTTCCCAAAAAAAAAAAAAAAAAAATTGAGAAGTTTCTCATATATAGCACCTCAGACTTCTACGTCACAAGATTGATCAAAACTTGTAATAATCCCTTTTTTTCCAAGTGATAACTATTCCCTTCTAATGTATTGCATCTTCCTTTTCTTTTCCCGTTTATCCCTCTTTTTGGTGACAAATCCAAATTCCATTACGACTTATTATAGCTCATGCGTCACGTAATTAATTGTAAAGCCCCATACATCACGAATAATGCTCTTCATGCGCCACGTAGTTCATTGTAATTAAAGCCCCATACATCATGATTCATGAAGGATGCTACTTTTCTTTTGTTATATTTTTGCTGAAAAATATAATGTTACACTTAGGCCTCTCATCTTTGCTCTGTATTGGTTCCAATTAATTCCTCTATGTTGGTACCAATTAATTCAAACTGTCATGTAAAATGAATTAAAAACTTAATTTTTTTTTTATTGTTGATTAAGAAATTTAAATTGAAATCTCATCTATACTAAAAACGAAAAATTATCTTGATTTAATGGTAATAAGTAATAACAATCATCATTGAACAGATGATAAAAACTCAATTCCTATCATAATTGGAGTAAACTAATAATCATCTTTAATCTTCTTGATTGAATCTTCCTAGATGACAGGGATGGGTCTACACTCGTTTCCTCAATTTCTTCTTAATACAATTATTTTTAATTATAAAAAAAAATTAATTAAAAATTCTTATCATAATTATTAAAAAAATTGATATGAGGTTCTCTTTGGACCCTCGGTAAATAAAAAATGGGTCAAATTTGGTTACTCTATTATAAAAGAAGATAATATAGTTCTTGACTTTTTTCTTTGGCAAAAAATCTATGTAATCATTGTGATCACGTTTAGTGGATAGGTACAAATTAAAATAATATTAATTAATTCGTTGCACGAATAGAAAATTGACAGATCATCCCAAGAGAGGATTACATTAATATCATGATAATCCTTCCACGTCATATTCCGCAACTTCAGCCCACCGACTGTCGGCCTTATGACACGTGTCAAATTCCAGTAATATAAACCGAATTTAGTAACACGCGTCAGCTTCGAATTCGTTTCTACTTAGAAAAAAAAACTCAAGCTTTCTTTAAAAAAGGCGGTAATCACATCTGTGTAGGCTCAACTTCAGATCAAGACGACCGACTATTCAGAAAAGAATAACTACAAAACAAGCAATCCTCTATTTCAGCCGTTTGATTAAACAAAATTAGATCTGACGGCTGTGAGTAGCAATGTTCTACGCACTATCAATTTGAAAGTAGAAGATATTTTTAGACGAGGGTATAAGAGTAATTTCAAAAATTATTAGAAAGCTCTGGAAGAAACAGAATTGTTCAGAGCTATAAATACGACGCGCTTTCGAATTCTCTTTACCAAACTTTGTTTCTCTCTCTTATCATATTTTTCGAACTCTGTTTCTCTCTCTGTCTCTCTAATTTGCAAACTCAAAACGTCAGCGAGTCACCGCAAAGGCGAGTCGGAGCTACGAAAACTGAGTTGGATCAATCTCAAAGTGTTCGAATTGGCGACCGAGACGTCTCTCTCCGCGGATTGAAAGTTCGTCATTCTGTTGTTAATTCGTATAATTTTATACTATTTTCTTTCAATTGATCGTGTTTTGAGTGGCTCTATTTTTTTTATAAATTAGGTAATGAAATTATCGATTTTGGTTTTATTTTTGTGTTCGTTAGATTTTGTTTGGTTTCTGAGAAAATTCAGCTGAGGAGAGAGAAACTGATTTGAAATCTTACATTTTCTGGTCTAGTTGCCTAGATAACGAAATTTAAAGTTTCTTTTTCTCTGGAACGATTACACGGAGAATATAAGGTTTCAAAGCTCTGGATTCCTTTTCCCCTTTAACGCTAGGTTTCTCAGTAGCCAAACAGTACGCTAGGGTCAAATTGATGAAATTGGATAATTTAGAGTGTCATTGTTTCATTCTGTGCCTGCGTGTGTGAAAGTGAATTTTGGTTGAGCTATGATTGTGTATGAAATTGAATTGCAATGCGTGGATTGCTGTGGATGTTATTTTTGGTTGAAGTAATTGTGAGAATTTCGCATTCAGTCTGTATCTTAGTTTTTCCGGTCATTGCTGATTTATGTTCCATTCAAAGTTTTTTTCTGCTAGATTATGGCTGATTTATGCTCCATTCAAAGTTTTTTCTGCTAGATTATGGTTGTTTAATTTCAATTAGTGTGATGATATGGTTGTCTTGGTGCATTTTCTGTGTTAATTATATACTGTTACATTTTTGAATGTTTAGTATGTTTACATGTTGTATGATATTTAAATCTACGCGGGAACGCGAGTTATATCATGTGTTTGGCGCGTGTGGTGATTTCTTGTTTCAATAGATTTTTTTTTTTTTTTTTTTTTGGTTTGTCGTTGCGTGATATCATTATCAACGCTTTTGTTTGCAGTTGATATTTTATGTGGCAAATATCATTTGTAGTTTTGCGAGCATATTAGGAACTTCTTCGATTGTGTGCATTCTGGTTGGAAGTCAATAAAGCAGTTCCTTAGTAGGGTTGATATTGCTCCAGTAATCTTTCTAGGAAAAACAACCAGCGTTTCATTTGACTTTGATTTCGTTAAATTAAATATTATTAAGCTGATATGGTAGTCGAAATTATGTCTGCTTTCGGTGTATTGAATTCTTTATTAATGGAGAAACCAACACCGCAGCTGAAATGGTCTTCCTTGAAGGTGTTATGAAATAATTACATTGCATCATGAGAGTATTGTGTTTGGAAACAACTCATCATTCAGTGGGGGTATTATTAGGATTGATTTAATTAACAAAGAGTGAATCTTTATAATGGCAATGGCATAGGGAATTTAGAAACACACCCTAATTGTTTGTGTTTTTTTTCTTTTTCTTGCTAATATGTCTCAATATTTTGAACCTCTAACTAAGAGGAGGAGGAAGAAATGGGGGAAGGAAGTAAACTACAAATATGATCAGAACAAACATGACATCAAGTAGTGGAAAAAATAACTTTGGAAGTCGGGGTGAAATGGCTTTTTTTTATTTGGAAGTAGCTTTATGGACACATAAAGAGTTACTGCAAATATAAATAGAACGAAAGTGAATTCATGAAGCAACTTACTGACTTAGGAAGCTGGGGGTGAAAAAGCTTTTTGTTTTGGTAGTGTCTTTATGGACACAAAATTAGGTACGGGAAAAAATATACATTTTTGTTTTGGTAGTGTCTTTATGGACAAAAAATTATGTACCGGAAAAAGAAACACCACTACTCAATAACTCAGCGTTTCTGTAACATTGCTGCTCAATATATCTTGTGATATTTACAAATTCTTTATAAGCGTTTGAGGCATTTTGAATTGTAAGTGATATACTTGGAGCATTTTTAAGGCTAACGGCTACTACAGCTGTTCATGCTAATGGCAGTGAAAAAGTAAATTGAGAGGAATTGCATAAACAACTATTCTATCTCTAGTAAGCTATCTTGTGTTGACTGTCTAAATAAAAGCCGGCTAATAAAGAGCCACTTCTTTTATGCCCCGTGGTCTGTGCTTGGTCTTTCCATCTTCTTCTCTTACCAAGTATAAGTGCTTAGGTGTGGGGGTAAGGGCGGGGTTTAAGCCTCTAGGAAAATGCTTTACACAAATATACACTTAGTCTATATACACTTAGGTTAGATTATATACACTTAGGTTAGATTAGGTAGAATTTCTATCTTGTATTAAAATAAAATAAAAAATAACTTTTCCGTCTTTGTGAACCCTCCAAAAAGAAAAATTATGCTGGACAAACAAACAGCATTTGTTAGGTTCCACCATCTCTGCTATTCAATAGAAACCCTTCACACTGTCATAAACTCTAGAGCGGGCCACTATAAAGTGTAAACATACCTGGGAAATGGGCAATTAACTGCATCACCTCTTTTAGTGGTCCTTAGTTTCATTGCTCCACCCTTACCAAAATAGCATTAGGCCTCTCTGTCCCCTTTCTAAATCTTAAACTGTTATTGAAACCTATCAATTTTACAATCCATGTCAGTAGAGAGAGATGATGCTCCACTAATTTGGGTAAGGATTGTATCTTCTTGGATATGAGGATTGAGGAGCCTCAGTCTTGGAGGATACTGATATCTTCTGGCAATCAGACCTTAAACCTATGACAATTGTTGTGGTTCAAGACTCAATTAATTAGATAATGAGAGGATTTTCTAAGACACAGATGAACTGAATTGTGACTGGGGAGAAGCCTCTCAAGTCCTTTGACATAAGGTTTTAAGATTGTGGTAAGTACAGTTCTCAATGGAGACTTGGTTCAGAGATGCCAATTGAGGTAGGCTTGTCCTTGTCGGACACTCAAAATGACACTTTTCTTCAATCTCACTTACCCCTCAATTTCTTTTTTGCTTTCTGGAGCGCATTTGATTGTGTGATATATTGCTTTTACCTTAGGTTGGGGCATCTATTGGTCGTATCCAGTATAGTGGATTTGGTTCCAATCAAGAAGTGATCATGCCAAGCTTTTCGTTTCTATAAAGTATACACAGATGGAGGCTCTGGAGTTCCGTTATATGGGACTCTTATAGATCTACTTGTTTTGATGAATCCTTGTCTTGGAGTATTGCTGATTGGAGCACTTCAACCTTACTTGGATTATGTTGTTGCTGATTTCCATTGGTCTGCAGCTGTGTAGAAGAAATCAACAGTAGCATGCGGTGTTTGCCTGGCATGGTCGGGTGACTGAGACTGTCTTTCAAAGTATTAGAATGATTCCTAACTTTTTCCTTTATGCAGGTGCTTTAGGCTTATTGCCAGATTCTAGATAATTTATAATTCTATCCAAAGTATCCAATGGGGGAACTGGCTATGGCAATTAATCATTCTGAGTATCAACAATTTGCGCTTCAAGACATACAACATATAGCCTTCAAAGGGAAGGAAATGGAAGCTGTCTACTCTGAACAGTCAAATCAGGATTGCATGATTGCAGAAGAATCAGCAGATTCTACAAAAACTGCTGAAGTATTTGAGAAAGGACTAATGCACTATGGGTAAAGTCTTGCTCGTTTAGCTGCTTGTTTGGATTTGCATCTCCTTATCTTTCTATTTTTATTTATTTTTGTCTAAATTATCTTTTCTATTTTCTTGATATTTAATACTTGGCAACATTTATTGCAGATGTTCACATTATCGGCGAAGGTGCCGCATTAGAGCTCCTTGTTGCAATGAGATATTTGATTGTCGTCATTGTCATAATGAGGCAAAGGTGAGTTAATTGGTCATCCTCAAATAATTTTTTGTGTTTTTTTTTTTTTTAATGAATATTTTGTGATTTTTTAAGTTTTCTGTTGTTGTACAGAATAGCATTAATGTTGATCAAAAGCATAGACATGACATTCCACGCCATCAAGTCAAACAGGTAGAAATCATTCACAAGTTTAATAGCTTTTGTTTTTCTGGCTTTTCTATGCATTCTTCATGGTTTTAGTACCTCTTTGACACTGTCACTGACAAAGTATTCCTTGTTAAATATTTTCAGGTGATATGTTCACTATGTGGCACCGAGCAAGAGGTGAGCAGAGATTACTTTGTATTATTGTTTTCCATCAGTCCTTCATAACCACTTATAAAAAAGGGAATGCAATATCACAGAACTTTATGAATTTAATATTCATAAAAGTGGCTTGCTAGTCAATTTGTGTACCCATAGTTGTACTTTTAACTAGGAGACGATCATAGTTGAAGATAAAAAACAAAATAGTCTACTCAATCTAAAAGATTTATTTTCTTTTAAAGATATATATTTTATTTTTGGTTGATCTCTTAGAAGTAACTACTTCTATCTAACTCAAGTTACTCATTGTGTTGGTTGCTGCTACTACAGGTTCAGCAAGTATGTATTAATTGTGGTGTCTGTATGGGGAAATACTTCTGCGAGACTTGCAAGTTGTTTGATGATGATGTATGTAATCAATCTTTTCCTTCAACCTCCTCTCCCAAAAAAAAAAAAAAAAGAAAGTAACAAGGACCTCAGCATGGTTGTCGATTCCGTGCATCTTCTTGGTGTCACAGATGGTGTACTGAAACATAAGTACCCATTATTGAAAGTTAATGACAATTGTGTAGACATGGATTTTGTCCTTGTTACTTGGTCTTTATTTCAGCCCTGTTGTCAACACTCATGATATCTATTACATTAGTAATTTATATTTAGGAATTGATTTAATTACTCGTCTTGTTTTTCATATGTTGCAGACATCCAAGAAACAGTATCATTGCAATGGCTGTGGAATTTGCAGGTATGCCTGGTCATGTCTCAATCTGGTTAGGCCTTAGAGCATATTTAGGGACATATTTAGGGAAGAATTACAGCTGATCATAGTGAGTGATTCAGTAGAGTTAAAGAATGAGACCAAGAAACCAAGAATCTAAAAGATGAAAAAAAAAAAATATATATATATATATATATATATATATATATGGTGTGTTGGCATAGCCCTTCCCTAAAATATGTATGTGGGTGCGAAGAGCCCCAGAAAGTGGAAATGCTAACTCTGTAATCAAGGGATTGCTTATCACCATTGCATCTCCACAACTTTTAGGAGATACTGCCCCCCTAAAGTCCCCGACAGCCAGCACATAATCCTCCTTTAATATTTGCCGTCTATTTCATCATGCTTGAATTTCTTTTCTGGTCATAACCTATATTTTTATATTTTGTGACAGAATCGGAGGGCGTGAGAACTTCTTCCACTGCTCCAAGTGTGGTAAGCTACTCTTGTCTTATTATTCTTATTACCTAGAATCCTAGCTGGGAGCTTATGTGTTACTATTCCATGCGTTATGTTATCTAATTGTGCTTATCATATATTTAATTATGATGAAGGTTGTTGCTACTCAATTCTGTTGAAGAACAGCCACCCATGTGTAGAAGGAGCTATGCATCATGACTGCCCTGTTTGCTTTGAGGTAATACACGCTAGCTTCCTCTCATTTTCTAGTTGATGTAATATTTATTCTGCATGATCAAAGCTGAATTGCAAGCGTGATAATATGTTGATCTGCAGTATTTATTCGAGTCAAGAAATGATGTGACTGTTCTGCCATGTGGTCACACTATTCACAAATACTGCTTGAAGGAAATGCGGGATCATCTCCAGTGAGTGCTGGCACTTCTTCTCTTTTTTTTCTTTTTTCTTTTTTTTTACTATAACCCGTTTGCTGTACAATCTTACTGATCATCTCCATATTGTGTTCTTCATTGAACAGGTTTGCTTGCCCTCTTTGCTCGAAGTCTGTTTGTGATATGTCCAAGGTATGGGAGAAAATTGACATGGAAATTGCAGCTACACCTATGCCGGAACCTTATCAAAATAAAATGGTCAGTCCTCTCTCTCCCTCTCTCATGTTGATTTTAATCAACTCAACTAAGCATTAATCTCAATGAATCGACATCGCTTTTGAGTCCTTTGTTTATCAACTAATTGGGGTTTGATATCTTTATCTCTTTTTCACCATTCACATTGTTCAGAAGTAATCACATTTAAACCAGAGCTCTATACAGTTTTCTATGCCATTCTAGCAGTACATAATATCTTTGTGGAAACCCTGGTTCAACATCATGTTCTTAGTTTAGGAAGGGCCAGTGTGAGGAAACCTGCCATACAGTTTCGCACATTTTTCATTCAATCCTCTGGTTGAAGAGGAACACCTGAACACTATCAATGGCAATTACTATTTATGAAAATCTGATGGAAATACTGTTTTGCAGGTTTGGATCCTTTGCAATGACTGTGGTAAAAAATCAAAGGTACAGTTCCATGTTGTGGCTCAGAAATGCTTGAACTGCAAATCTTATAACACGCGCCAAACACGGGGCTGAGCAAGTGGCTATGGCTAGACCGTTACAATGAAACTGGCAATGGCAATGACAACTGCAAGTGTACTCAAATTGAATGCATCTCTTACAGGGATTTCCCTTCACTGTTTCAATTACCTGAGTCATATTCATGGATAGAGGGAATTGTGGTCCTCCCTTGGTGGTACTGACCTTGTTATCTGCTGGGAATCTCTCACAATCGATCCTGTCCTGCAGCCTCTCTACCAGAAGATCCCTCATGATCCACTTGCAATCCCCTGTTATCCTATGCATTTGTACCCCCATATTGTTCTCTTGTATTTAAAGAATGCCATCTATGCTTTTATTGCCATCTACTTTCTTGTTTCCCTGCACTGGTATGGTGCAGACTGCTCGCCTAAATAATTATCAAAAATTATCGAAATTTTACTTATCTATTACCATTTTAATAAACCTAAACAGAGCACATTGATGTTAAGTAAATACAAATAACGAATAACCTGAATGGGGATTTTATTTATTTTTAAATACAAACTAATGGTATCTAAGCGTCTTTGAGTATCTTATTAACTTCTTGAGTGTATGCAATTTTTTTTTCATACATATTAAGTTATTATAAGGGGGAATTCTTTGGAGATGGCCTTAAGGTGGGGGCAAAAGATATTTTGAATTCAGATCTTATAGACATCAAGAAGTCTTAAGAACAATTAAACCAACCATTTGGCAACGCCAAAAAAGAAGATTGTTATAACAACTTGAATACATACAAGACTAATAAATTCAATTTTTATGGTTTAAGTTTATGAACTGAATGAACCAACTGAAATGGACAAAAAATTATATGCTGATGACATGAGCATGGTATTAATAAATATTATGTTTCAGTATTTAGATATTACTAATTATTAATCTATGCTATGCACAAAAATTTTGCATTGATGTGATAATAAATATGCAATACAATTAAATAGCATTTCTCCACTATATAAAGATTAGAAATCTATAAATTATTATGAATAGCACAAAAAACTGCATTAATGTGATAATATATATATATATATATATATATATATATGCACTACAATTAAATAGCATTTCTCGTCTATGTAAAGATTTTTCATCCATAAATTTACTCTACTATTATCCCTCAATGTGAGCATATCCAATGATTATTACAAATTTACAATCATCTCTTAGAAATCTAAAACTACTGCTTGTCTCTAATATATTTTTCACTAATATATTTTTCATCACTTATGAGTGTTAGTTTTCTTGTTGGTGAATGGTGAATTCATTATTGGGATAACAGTATCTTAACAAAGAATCCTTGACCAGGAAAGACCCCAAGGTTTTGTTCATTTGTGGATCAAAGTCTTTATTAGTGGTCTCAATGTGAATGCAACTCCTTCATTGTTAGGTTCGTATGGTTATGTAAAAATGCATTAGTTCTTATTGGAGGCAAAGAGAAACCTTGTAATGGTTTGATGGTTAGTCATATAAACACACTCCATAATCTACCATAGCTAATGAGTTAATAGACTATAATTTTCTACCAATACAAACTTTGGAACCTAAAGGCTAGAAAATAAAATGGATCGAAGGGATTATAAAAATGATTGTCTTTCTTAACAAAGTACAAATACATGAATGTCATTGCTCCTTATTGATGCAGGACTGTTAAAAAGTTCAGCACTATACTAGGTTTCTTGATGAATTCTTGAATAAGGGTTGATGTTTAAGAGTTCAGGTTAGAAAAGAATGAATGATGATGGCTGTTTTGGGACTGAAACAGGGGATAAACAGAAAATAACATAAATATGTCACACCTAGGTCTTTCTAAGTATCACACCTCAGAGAAGTTTGCATCACACAAACAAAACTTAAAATAAGCTGCTGAATTTTATTAATCAATCACAATATTCTCTAATAACATGAAAACAAAAGAGCCTTTATATAGAGGCTATAGTTATCCTTTTCCTAATAAGACTTGGACTCTAAATAGCCTATTCCTAGAATGAATAGAAATACTAATAATAATTAAATAAAAGACTTAATAATACATAAACATAAAATAAGACTCATGGGCCTTTGTACGGCCAAGGCTAGCCCTTTCCAAATTTCTAGAAATTACCAAATTGCCCTTATTCTAATAGAACTTAATTAAAATTGATCCAACAACAACAAAACAATAAAATAAGACTAAGCAAGGTCCCACGAGAACGTCCCATCATCCGAAACATCCCAAATTAAGGCTTGAGCATTAGAACCAGCTTTTTGCCTCTTATAGGCTTTCAAAGTGGGCTGCCACTTACGTTCCCCATCATCTCTCCCCAACTTGGAAATCCTCGACACCGACGAGAAAAAGAATGATAGCTCTCATAAAGGTCAGAGTTGATATGTTGAAATTCTTCAATAGTAATCCAAGTACACTCTGAAAGAAAGAGGATGATTCTTCCATTTAACCAAATACTTTTGATACCCACCTCCTATTGTCAACACAATTTGATCATCAAAAACATCGTCTATGTCTTCCTTTGTGTGAGGGGCTGGAGGCAAGTGAACAACAGCCTGGTCCTCATCTTTATGATCAGAATGCCCTAGGTACATTGTCAAATCTTCAACATTAAACATGTTGCTAATACCCATATTTGATGGTAATTCAAGGACATAAGCATTAGAGCTTATTTTCTTCACAATCTTGTATGGGCCCGCATTCTTGGAATGGGGCTTTTTGTAAGTACCTTTAGGAAACCGCTCAGGTTGTATATGAACCATAATCATATGTCCTTCAAAATCAACAAAGTGTCGTTGAACATCAGCTTGAGCTTTGTATCGCTCGTTACTAAGTGCAATCTTTCTTCTCACATCATCATGAATCTCCCTTATATGACTAGCAAATGATTCAGCTTTAGCACTTGATCTTGCACTTGGAGGTAAATTAATCAAATCAATGGGCTATCTAGGTTGCAACCCAGTAAGAACCTCAAAAGGACTACGACCAATAGATCTGTTAATAGAACTATTATAAGCAAATTCTGCAATAGGAAGTAGTTGGTCCCAATTAGCAACATGATCCCCCACCAAACATCGTAAAAGATCACCCAAGCTTCGATTCACAACTTCTATTTGGCCTTCAATTTAGGGATGGAAAGCAGAAGAAAACTTAAGCCTTGTATTTAGCATCCTCCACAAAGTCTTCCAAAAATAGCTCACAAACTTGACATCTCGATCAGAAACAATTGTTTTAGGCAACCCATGTAAGCGAACACAACTTCCTTTAGGAAAAGTGTAGTGATATGGACAACATCTGATATCTTTGAACAAGGAATTTTTGAGAACCTATCAACCACCACAAATATAGCATCATGACCCCTAAAAGTTCTTGGAAGTCCAAGGACAAAATCCATGCTAAGATCCTCCTGAGGAATATGAGGTACCAATAATGGTGTGTAAAGACCAGTATTCTTCTTTCTCCCCTTGGCTAATTGACAAATGCGACAATGAGACACAACCTTCGCAACACCTTTCTTTAAACTAGGCCAATAAAGACAATCTTCAACCATGGCAATTGTCTTATCATGCCCAAAATGGCATGTTGCCCCTCCAACATGCAATTCTTATACCACTTTTTCTCTAAGAGAAGTGTTGGGCATGCATAAGCAAGTTCCCTTAAAGAGGTAACCATCATGAATAAATCTAAGTATTATGCTCGTTGCCCATTCAATAATTCAGAATATATGATGCTAAAATCCTTACACGAAGAGTAGTCTTTAATGAGTTGATCGAAGTAGGTCACTTGTACAGCCAAAGAAGTAAGTATATAAACTACTTGACTCAAGACATCTGTTGCTCTATTCTCAACTCCAGCTTTGTGCTTGAGAACAAAAGTATATTCTTACAAAAAAGAAACCCACTTTCCATGTCGATAATTCAGTTTCTTTTGAGAGTTGATATATTTTAAAGATTCATGGTCTGAAAAGAAAAAAAAAAAAAAAAAAAAAAAAAAAAAAAAAAAAAAAAAATCCTTGTAAAAGAGATAATTGTGCCAATAACGAAGAGCTTGCACGACAGCATAGAACTCCTTGTCATATGTTGAATATTTCAGTTTAGCATTATTTAACTTCTTGCTGAAGTATGCAACCGGATGTCCCTCTTGACTTAGAACACTTCCAATCCCCACATTTGAAGCATCAGTCGTGACTTCAAATGCCTTAGAGAAGTCTAGTTGGCGAAGAACATGCACTTCTGTCATTAATTTCTTTACTTCCTTAAAAGCTTTGTTTGCTGCCCATATCCCAAAAAACTATCCCCTCTTTAAACAATCTGTTATAGGAGCCATAATTGTGCTGAAATGTCGAATAAACCTCTTATAGAAAGTCGCCAAACCATGGAAGCTATGAGCTTCAAGTAAATTAGCAAGTTCAAGCCATTCCAAAATAGCTTTAACATTTTTAGTATCAAATTCCACACCTTTAGATGAGACAACAAAGCCCAAAAATACCACATGAGATGTCATGAAATAACACTTTTTATGTTAAGATAGAATTTTTCTTGTGGAAGAATCCTCATTACTTGTTGCAAACGTGCGGTGTGCTCTTCTTTGGTTTTGCTATATATAAGTATATCATCAAAATAAACAACCAGAAACTTGCCAATAAAGGGTTAGAACACTTGTGTCATAACCCTCATAAAGGTACTAGGTGCATTAGAAATGCTAAATGGCATATAACCATCCATTTATAGAGACCATCCTTTGTTTTAAAGGTTATCTTCCACTCATCTCCAGGCCTTATTCTGACTTGGTGGTAACTACTCTTAAGATCCATCTTTGAAAAAATAGTAGAACCTCCCATCACATCTAACATCTCATCAAGTCAAGGTATGGGAAATCAATATCTGATAGTAATCTTGTTAATTGCATGACTATCAATACACATGTGCCAACTATCATCTTTCTTAGGTGTAAGTAAGGTTGGAACAGCACATAGGCTAAGGCTCTCATAAATAAAACCCTTTGACAGCAACTCCTCAACTTATCTTTTAAGCTCTTCGTGTTCTGATGGATTCATACGATATGCTAGAAGATTGGGCAGTTGTAACCTAAGTACCAGGTCAATGGCATGTTGAATGTTACGCATCGGTGGCAAATTGTTGGGTAATTCATTTGGAGCAACATCTAAAAATTTTGACAGCAACTTAGACACTTTTGGAAGTGTTTCTTGAGGTGTTGTGGGGGCTGATTGCTCATTTCTTTGGCCATAACAGCAAATACAACTCCACTCTTCCTGCTTTCTCTTTCAAAATTCTTCTTGGTTAGAACACATAGATGTGTGCTTTGAGCTTCAACAATAATACCAAGCCTTTTATGAGTTTCAGCAACATCCTTAGTCTTGATCTCTCGTCTTTGTTTCATTTGCTCTGCGCTCATAGGCTTTAACACAATTTTCTCATTGTTGAACATGAATTGATACGTATTTTTCTTTCCCCTATGGTACACATCTCGATAATAAAGCCAAGCGCAACCCAATAAAATATGCATTACAGTCATAGGAATAATATCACACCAAATAGAATCATTATATTGTCCACACGAAATAGAAACCAAGCATTGTTCAATTACCGGAATAGAGGTGCTATTTATCCATGCTACCTTGTATGGTTTCGGATGTGGTTTCGTTGGTAGCTTCAACCTCTCCACAGTAGCCTTAGAAACAACATTCATGCCACTGCCACCATTAATAATAGGCGAAAAGCACATTTTAGTCCCTACATTTTCAGGCGATTCTCATTTTAGTCCCTACATTTTATTTTTACCGCTTTTAGTCCCTATCCTGAAAAATGCTTCCCGTTTTGGTCCCTGCCGTTACTCATTTGACAGAAATATCCTACGTGGCAAACGGTCTAACAGTAAATGCTGACGTGTCTATTAAAATAATATTAAAAAAATATTTGCATTTTTAAAAATGCCACGTCAGCAATTTAATTTTTTTAAAAAGCCACATCAGATAAAAATAATATAAAAATTTCTAACCTAATTATTTAAAAAAAAAAAAGAAAAGAAATTATTTAAATTAATTTTTTTTTGAAGAACATGAAGAACCCAGAACTATGTGTTCTTCATTTTTGGAAGAACATCATCATGTTCTTTGTGTTCTTCCCCAAAAGATTGACTCATATTCTTAGCAAATTAATCCTTATTTTCTTCCCCTTTCTTTGTCTTCCTTTTCTTTTCTTTTTTTCTTTTCTTTTTCATGTATTTTCTTGGCATCCAAACCCAAAAATTTCTCATTCACAAACCCAAAAAATTTTCACACACTCAAAAGAAAACCTTCAAAGCCCAACACTACCTTATCAAACCGATTCCCCTTACTTCTAAATCTCAAACCTTCCTCTCTCTTCCAAAACTCTCACAACTCTTTCAAACTCCATGGCTAGCCTTCTCTACTCATCACCACTACCGTCACCACCACAACCGGCGGTGGTTCTCTTCTTTTCTTTCTCTGAACGACCTATGCTCTCTCTCACGATTGTCTCAAACTCAGACCCAAATAGCTTAAACTCTCTCTAACTCACAGATCGTTGTTTCTCTATCCCAGATCGATAAGTCTCTCTCTTTCATCTCTCTATCTCTCAGCTCAGTGGTGTAGATCGTGGTGGAAATATGTATTCCGACGGTGGGTTTGTGGGTTGTGACTTTTGTTGATCTGGGTTTGTGGTGTATGTTGATTTTTGGGTTTGTGGGTTTGTGGTGTATGTTGTATTCCGATGTTGATTTTTTGGGTTTGTGGTGTATGTTGAGTTATGGGTTTGTGGTATGTTGTATTCCGATATTGATTTTCTGGGTTTGTGGTGTATGTTGAGTAATGGGTTTGTGGGTTTGTGGTATATGTTGTCTGAATCCAAATCGACTACTCATTTGGAGAAGATTTCGAATCCAGAGTGGAATCAGGTGTACGCTTTCTCTAAAGATCTTATTCAGGCTTCGCTGGGTTTGGTTGTGCATGGAGGCCGAAAATCTGGGTTTGAGTTTTGTGTTTGCTTTCAAAGCATAAGAAAATCTTGTTGAATGTTTGTGTTTTGTAAATTTTTATGGGCATATCTTTTTATTTTGTAAATCTAAGTGATTTTATGGTTTTGGTTGCTAAGAAAATGCAAGAAAAGAAAAGTAAATTTTTAATTTTTAATTTTCAGGGCAAGCTTAGTTGGGGAAGAAAAATGAAGAACACAGTTCTGAGTTCTTCATGTTCTTCCAAAAAAAAGGAAAAAAATTAATTTAACTAATTTCTTTTCTTTTTTTTAAAAAATAATTAGGTTAGAAATTTTTATATTATTTTTATCTGATGTGGCTTTTTTTAAAAATTAAATTGCTGACGTGGCATTTTTAAAAATGCAAATATATTTTTTTAATACTATTTTAATAGACACATCAGCATTTACTGTTGGACTGTTTGCCACATAGGATATTTCTGTCAAATGAGTAATGGCAGGGACCAAAACGAGAAGCGTTTTTCAAGATAGGGACTAAAAGCGGTAAAAATAAAATTTAGGGACTAAAATGGGAATCGCCTGAAAATGTAGGGACTAAAATGTGCTTTTCGCCTTAATAATAAGCATCCGAGCTTCAATCCCACAACGTACTATGGTCTGAAATATTGAAGTACGCTTCCAATCCTCCTCTTGCTTGGGTGCAGCAAGGAAATGCTTAGCAACCAAAAGAAGCAATGTATCTTCTTCCACTTCTTCAAAATCATCAACATTCAAGGGTCCAATTTCGTTGCCCGAGTCATTACCCTCTCCATCTTCCAATTCTTCTTTGGGCATAGCCATGCCATGCGTCCCTTTTCCCCACACTTAAAACAGTGATCCTTACCTTCTTTCCTCCGATCACCAATAGTAGCATTCGCTTTGTAGTTGGGATGCATAGTAGGTGCCTTAAGGTCAATTTTCCTTAAAGGTGTCTCCTCGGCTAGGGAAGGAAATCTTCTAGTAAGGGGCTGCTTTAAGTGCTTCTCAATCTTTAGCGCCAATTGGAATGCCTCATCAACTATGTAAGTTCGTTGGGTAATCATTTAGCTACGAATGTTAGCCCTTAACCCTAACTTAAATCAAGCCAAAGTTTGTCGTGGATCCTCGACGACTCCTCTATACCGAATTTTTAGCTCCTCAAATTTATTCATGTATTCAACTATTGACATATTCCCTTGTCTAAGAGTAGTCAATTGTTTGAAGAGTTCATTCTCATAATTGCAAGGCAAGTACTTTTGTTTTAGTGTGTGCTTTGTGTCATCCCACTTAACAATTTGAGGTTGCCTAGCGCATTGGTGATCATACTCTACTCTGTCCACCAAATCTAAGCTTGTCCAATAAGTTTCATAACAGCAAATCTAACAGTCCTTTCGTCGGACATATCATACTAGTCAAAATATCTTTCTAAAGAAGCAAGCTAGTCTAAAAATACTTGGGGATCAATTCTTCCCTCAAAATCTAGTACTTCTACACGAATTTTCTTTGTTATATCTCCAGCCTCATCACAATACTCACGTCCCTCATAATAATTTTGTTCCATTAGCTCTTGTGCCAGTTCCCAAAGTGAAGGGTGAGGCCTTTCGAAGGCAATCCTACCTTTAGCTTTAACATGAGAAGGTGAGGTAAGATCTTCTCCTTACTATCCAGATTTCTCCTCTGAGGGCTTCTCCTTATCCTTGACACCACTGCTTGACACAATAGACTTATGGGCTGTAATTTCATTATTGTGAAATACAGTAGCTTGCAACTTTCCAATTGTCGCTTCTAAAGCATCAACTTTGTCAGCCATGGAATACAATAAGACCTGCCTCTACTAATCAGACATGTTTCCTTATAAGGTTAACCACTCCTAGTTGTCATGGTGCTGATTTAAGCTCTGATACCAATTTGATGCAATACCGTTAAGAAGTTCAATGCTATACTAGGTTTCTTGATGAATTCTTGAATAAGGATTGATGTTTAAGAGTTTAGGTTAGAAAAGAATGAATGATGATGGCTATTTTGGGGCTAAAACAGGGGATAAACAAAAAATAACATAAAAAACACTAGGCAATCACACCTAGGGTTCCTTGGCATCACACCTCAGAGAAGTTTGCATCACACAAACAAAGCTTAAAATAAGCTGCTGAATTTTATTAATCAATTACAATATTCTCCAATAACATGACTACAAAAAGAGCCTTTATATAGATGCTATAGTTATCCTTTTCCTAGTAGGACTTGGACTATAAATAACTTATTCCTAGAATGAATAGAAATACTAATAATAATTAAATAAAAAACTTAATAATACATAAACATAAAATAAGAATCATGGGCCTTTGGTACAGCCAAGGACAACCCTTTCCAGATTTCTAAATATTACCAAATTGCCCTTATTCTAATAGAACTTAATTAAAACTGATCCAGCAGCAACTAAACAATAAAATAAGACTAAGCAAGGTCCCACGAGAGCGTCCCATCATCCAAAACATCCCAAATTAAGGCTTGAGCATTAGAACCAACTTTTTGCCTCTTATAGGTCTTCAAAGTGGGCTGCCACTTACGTTCCCCATCACTTATGCTACCAATGAATTGCTATGCTACCAATGACTAGAGTTTTTTTTCTTGACACATATTATGAAATTATGTGAAAACAATATAGCTAAATTGTTACTAACTAATAAAAAGTTACACTTTTATATTCAAAGTTAAAATATTTCTTTGTCAATTATATTAACACAATCACATTTTTATTAAATAGTGTTGGAAATAAGCCAAAAATAGAACTATAAAAAAACAAAATTTTAAATGAAATGTTAGGTTTTCTAATCACTTTAAAAGATTTAAAACTGCTAGTGTTTATAACTGCCATATATTCATCATAAGCATCCCATTATTTTCTCCATCAAGTAAAAAACAGTTGTAGTCATGATCATGGACCTTTTTAAAAAAAAAAAATAGTATTCATGATCATAAAAAATAAACACAACATTGTAAAATAACCCTAACTACCACACACATTAACTTGAAATACTAAAATTTTGGATAAATTTATAATTGATTTTTATTCATGACATGTAAATTCAAAATGAAAATTAAGTTACCAACGACCATGAATGCCAATAGGATATAACAACATAGAATTTTTTTAAGCAAATGCATATTGTCAATAACTATATTAGAAAAACTTAATTATAAAATAAGAACTATAAAAAAAAAAAAATTAGACAATAACTCCATGACTGGTAAGTACATATAGTGATATAGAGCACTTATCACCCAAATAAATAAAAATAGTATATGTATATATATATAAAAATAAATAAAAGTTAATGAAATAAAAATCACAATCCAAAAATTATTATTTTAAAGTAATTTTAATGGACTTAAGTGAACTAAAATGGACCGAGTAGACCTAATGGACCGAATAGACTGAAATGACCAAAATAGACCATAGTGGACTGAAATGGACTGAGCTTTATTGAAGTGGGCCCAAATAAATTGAACTGGACCATAATGAACTGAATTGGACCAAATAAGTTGACCGAAGTGGGCCAAAATTGACTGAAGGGATGAAGTGGGCCGAAATTAAGAATATTTATAAGAATCATGTTAGGGACACAACTTTCACCACAACTTACTCACATGATAAGTTGTGAATAGTAAAATAAAAGTAGTAAGTTTAGAGTTCCATCACTTACAACTTGTCTCGTGAGCAAGTTGTTACAAAAGTTACCTTGGGAGTGAGCCAGTGAGCATTACTCTATTTATAAAGGTTTCTCAACTAAAAAAAGTTACTAGTATAAAAAATAGTATTTATTGTCATTTCAAATATACATCCACTTCACTCGCACAGTCGCACCCATAACTGTCCCTTCGTCCTTCCCTCTCAAATTCTCATCCATTCCCGCCCATAATTCCCAAATCGCTCTCTCTCTCTCTCTCTCAAAGCAAAGCAATGGCGGCCTCACCATCTCACTCCGATGTTCAACTCCTTCCTGCTCCGGAACCTGAATCTCAGCTCTCATCCCTCGTCTACGGTCAGTCTCTTCTCTCTCCATCTTTCTTACATTCTATGATCTGAGAAAATCTATTCTCACTGCATCTGTTTACGTTAACTATCTCTATTGTACTTTTTTTTCAAAATTTTCGTAATGTGCTCGATTAATCGCTGTGAAATATGTGATTAATGTTAGAATTCGATTTCTAATTCTCCGAATTTTGTAATTTCATTTGTGTGATTTACTCCGACTTTTTAGGCCTCGTTTGGAAGTACTTTTTTTTTTTTTATTGCTTTTGAAAGCATAACAAAGCAGATGTTGATTTCAGTTCTGCTCAGGAAAAAGAAACAAAAATGCTTTCAAAATCGCCAAACAGTTTTTTTACTCGCTGAATCTAACTCTGGCTCACATTTTTCCTGTATTTTATGTGCATTTTGTTCATATTTGGAAAATGAGAGTTATCACACCAAGAATATTAAAGATCCTGCCAATTTTACATTAATGCTTGATAAATTAGTGTTGTTTTAAAGCTGAAACTAATTTAAACAAAGCATAATCTTCTGTATATCTAACTTTTACAACGTTTTTACCAAACTATTATTTTACTCATCGGATTCTTATTGATTTGGTGAACCTGAGGGGTTGTACCTTGTTGGATTCGAGGCAATCGAGGCTATTTTTGTTTGAGAAATAGTTGATCATGTCACATTTTGGAAGATTCTCTTTCTCAATGAATGGAATTTACACTAGTTTATATAATAAATGACAAAACGTATTATAATAGTTTGGAATTAATCAAACCTCTAAGTTACATCGTCAATTTGCACTCATTTTAATGACAATATAAGATTCCTAGAATTTTCTTAATACCTTGTGTTTCTTTTAACGAATGCAGATTTGTCACAACAACTCCAAGGGGCAATGGAGAACATGCTTAAAATGATTAAGTGAGTTCATAATCAGTACTATAAAATTTTAGAAATATTGCTTCTCGTCACTACAATGCGCACCAATTACTCACTTTACTTATCACTACTTTCATATTCTTTGTCCATCACATTGTTGCTGTTGTTGTTCCTCCTCCGTGTAAATCAAAAACTTTTATGTTATATTCTTTGTAGTATTCTTTTTCCGAACACTGCTACTATGTCTGAGGTTAATTTTGCCTCTGTTATCACAGTTTTGGTTGTCTTTGACAATGACTATGCTAATGTTGACACAACACAAAAAAGTTTATTCATATAGTTTCTACAGGTATAATTTTATCACATTTTGTCTTTTCCCACCTCACTTCCTTTGCTTCTTATTTGCTAACTATGTATAACATCTTTTATGGTCTCCTATATTGCATGGAAAACAAACCCAAAGCTTCTTCTTCTTCTGCAGGTTTTGTTTGGTCATTTGTTGTTAATATCTGACCATTCTGTAGTCTCTCTCACGCACACACACACTCTATATCTTTGCCCTTTTGGTTACCCAGAAAACAGTTTACTCAATGAAGGATTGGATTTGTTAATTCTATACTAGTATACTATTCCTTTTTGTTAATAACTATATGCTGAAAATTTGTCATCTCTACTTGTTTTTTCCTTGACAAACTCCCTGCAGTGAAGTTGATCAAAACTCTGCTGGAATAATGGAAGAGATAGAGAAGTGCAAAGATTCTGCTCTTGAGAGGAAGAGAATTTTGGAGGAAGAGAAGCAGCGATTTCAAAAAGCTGCTTACACTGTCTTAGGCATGCTTGACAACAGAGATTAGAAACTGTAAGTTCTACTATTTTTACACTGGTAGCCCTTTGTGCCTTAATGGAATATATGATTTTCATAAATACCATGAGTTCCATGACACATGTTTATACATAAGAGGTTATTCTCACCACATTTCATGCTTAACGTCCATTTTTCCCCTTGTTATCTATTATGACTCTATCATGCGCAAAAATACTTGGAAGATGGTTGAAATCATCACTTGCCCATAGCAAAGGATTATCTGCATTGACATTTGGTTAAATATCATCTTGGTCTTCAAAAGATAAACAAGTGATCATTCTCTCTTAAAGCACTCAATTCTTCCACTTCTGATCCATCAGCCATGAGAATTGTACTTCCCCTTTTGCCAAATTTTTTCTCTGCATTGATAGAATTTGAGACAGTTTCAATGTAATACATCATTATGGGGATTCCTCCCTCAATTATACATACAAAAATTGCATCAATAAATTGACATAGAGCAAGGGTTGAAAAGTTAAATTTTGCTGGGAATGATTAGTACTCCCATTTTATGAGTAACTTGTATCAGTGTAATAACTTTTGCTATCTAAATAATTCGGCCACATGTTAAATCAGTAAACCAGTAGGCCTTCCATAATAGACTCTCGAGATCTTGTTAATTTAATTTTATGTGGCAATTCCTCTAGTTTTTTGGTGAAACATTTAAGGTGTAATTTGGATTTGTGTTCTTTTTGTTAAGGATATTTCATATTATCTAGTAATGGTTAAGCCCTTTAGTCCTTTAGCATGTCTTCCAGGACTATTCTGAAAAAAAAAAAAAGAAAAAAAGAAAAAAAAAAAAAGCATTTGAGCATCTTTTGGAGGTATGCATGCCAATGAGTTATGGCTCCAACAGCACTTCCTCCTCTCACAAGCGTGGGTGGAAGGTAAGGGCGTGGGTTCAAACGCTGCCGGCATGCATAACTTACCAATAAATGGAATTTTTTGGAGGTATACATCTCAACATGGTAATACCTGCTAATCTGAAAAGATCTTCTACTGATTCAGGCAGATTTATAAGCTTTCCCATCATGTCGTCTTTCATTGCATTTTCATTTGGAGGATGTCCATGGACTATCACCCTTATAGGAAATGTGCTTGATACTGTTGTAGAAGTTTCTTGTGCTTCTGAAAAAAATAGCTCAAATCATACTAAAGTTGACAAATTGCTAGATGTTCTTATATTACCATTTATTTAAGAAAAATATATAACCATATTGGATTGAAACTTTGTGGGGTTCATAGGGTACCATATGGTCACATCCCCCCACCACTACCACCAAAAACAGGAATGAGCTTCAAGTTACCTAATGCATTTGGATTTTCTTGATTACTCAATTGTTCAAGATTTTCATTGCCCTCATTTGGTGCTGTATGCTGCAAAGAACATGCAGGGATTATCATTAGCTACAATTTGAGAACTTGCATTCCTTAAATTTATGATAAGGTCAGGTAAATGATTGGACATTTCGGGAAATATTTGTCATATGAATGAGAAGAAGATCAGAAGATGACATGTTTGTGAATATCTAGGATCTCATTGTACACATATTGTGTCTGTGTGCCATAAAAGTTTTCTTATCTGTCTGAAATATGTTTTCAAGTAGGCATGCATGGAACCAAGGTTCATAAGTTTGTTCAACCTAAGGGTTTCCTTTTTCCCCTCATTGCAACCTTCCTTTGCTCTCTTACTTTTTCTATGGAAATATTCCCAGCAAAGGGTTAAAATGATATAATTTTCATAAAGATTTTACCTGGTCTAGGGGAAATGCCATTGTGTTATTCTAGAAGAAGTGATATATATCTCTTGATATTTGACTCTCTATACGTACATAAATAATTCACTCAAATCATTATCCAATGTTTGCAGACATGTGAATATGTATGTAGAAAAGTGATCATGTGGACTGTGTGGGCTTATCTGTATTGGACAAGATGAGTAGTAGTTCATGTCATATGGGCATGTATTAGATATCTTGAGCATATTCAAACTATATTACATATTTCAAACAAAATATCAAACTATCATGTTGTATTGGAAAAATCGTTTTAGGATGTATTGGGGTAGCATTATTTGGAATACCATTCCATTTTATCTCATGTGGTGTATTTGAATGGAGAAAAATGATTGGACTTCAAAAGGAAATGTGCTCACAGTGATTGAATTGAAGTCTTTATTTCTCAATTCTTTTTTTAATTGGACAAGAGCCACAAGGGCTTTTCCTCCACTATTTTACTTGGGAGTTTTTGGATCTTTATAATCTTAGATCCTAGGCAAGATATATTCCTAGGAAATTATCAATTTCTACCTGAAAGGTGAAGATATATACCTCTGTTGTCATGTCACCCAGCAATTCTGTTAGATATGGTATTTCCTGTAGCACCTCTTTTTTCAAACCCCTCAAATTCTGAGTGAAAGTATCAGTAGAAACAAATACATATGATATCAGAGTGAGTTATAAAAATATCAAGAAGGAAAGAAACAATAAATTTTTTAGCTACTAGCTATGTTTTGAATACAAAAGTCATGGTTGGTTGAAAATGATATTTTTCCAGCTCATAATATCCATACAAGAAGAAGGTCTTGCTTTATTTTCTTATCAAACCACGATGGTTCTTGTGCTGTGTCAAAATCAAAGTATCATTACATGTGCTTGTTTAAAAGTTGTTTCAACTTCGATAGGCCCAATGTGGGCATTTTCCAGTGAGAAGTAACTTTCATTATAACTTCTTTTGTGATGTTTAATCTCTTTTAATTTCTTCATGAAATTCTAAGTCAGATTAAAGCTTAGAATAGAAGAGATCACAATTTTCCAAACCTGAATGAAGTTGGAGATAATTTTCTTTCCATCTTCATTATGTGGCTGCACCAATTGCTTGAAATCATGATGACTGATTCTAATGACCTGAGACAGCCTCCTAGTTCGCACTGTAAATGGTTGTGGGATGTTGAAAATTACCCCAATTTCTCCTGCCATGTCTGCCGATCCTAGTATTGACAAAAACTGAAAAACTCATATGAGTTTGGTAAATAACATAAAAAATGTGTTATGTCTTGCAATAGGCATGGCAGAATCTCCCCTGCAACATCTTTTCCTTCTTTATTTATGATATGAAGGGAGGGCAGGCTTTTCTTTTCTCTTTTTCGGGGGGCGGGGATGGGGATAGTCATTAGGGAACTCACTGCTGTATTTGTATTACTGCTATATGGTAATTTATATATTTTTTTATGCTCAATCTTATGCCTGTACAATGTTGATATTTGAGATGAAACTCTTCTACAAGTTATGGAAATAATTCACAGTTAATTATTGAACCTTTTGTTAATTTTCCATTGCAGGTTGTTGTTGGAAGTGTATAGAAGAGAAAAACCGGTCTGTTTTGTTGAGAAAGTGTGGACTTTCATTCTATTTTGGCTGGATACATCTTCTTGTAGATACAGTCTGAGCTATCAGCAGCCTGTCAAATGCTATGTTTTGCAAGTTTTGATTCACCCTTTGCTTCAAGTGCAGAACAGATCTCATGATGATGATTTCCAAAATTCTTGGTTTGTGCAAAGTAAACATGTGACTTCCTCTTTACTTTTCTAAATATTCTTTGGTTCACTATGATGTCATATGAATGAAATTACTGCTAATGTACAGGTGGTAGAATTTCCAGGAAAATTATTTTTGTCTTGCTCTACATCTACACATATTAAACTGTGAATCTGTTACCCTCTTGGTTGTCTTTCTTTTTTTATACAATTCTTGTTCTCTAAGCTATGTATGTTGGACTGCAATGATGGTTTTGAATCATAGTCCTAAACTATGCAGGAGTATCTATATTCACCACCACCAATGTATTAAAGTTTACAAATTTAGAGTTCCCACATTGTGATCGTAGTGTTATTGCCATCTTTTTCAGTACTAACTACTAATACTAATACTAATACTTTTGCTTTATGGTGGATAAATAAGTTGGGTTAAGTACTTTGGTGTTAAACAGCCATCATCTTCCATTTTTCACTGATTTATGTTGATTTCTTAAACATTGTCTTTTCTTTCCCCTTGGTTGTGAACCCACAACCTCCCCCATCACCTTGCTCTAACAAGGGGTAGGAGGTGTCATCTGCTGACAATTTTTTTCCACTTGAAAACTTATTATAGAAGTACAACTATTTATTTTCCAAGTCAGTTTCAATACTCTTACCTCCCCACTATCTTCTGGATTCGTTAAATAAAAGTAGGAATAACAGTGTGAGTAGCAAATCGGGATTTTATTTAATGTAGAGTTGCTCAAGCATACCTGCTCCATTCCATTCTTGTGTGTCAGCATGTCCTGCAGTTTCAGATACAATTCGGATTTTGTATATGAGATTGCATAGAATGAGAATGCAAGAAGACGAGAGAGAGAGAGGTGATATACCACTGCTCCTGATACTAAGATGTAGAAATCTGTTGGTATTTCATTTTGTAAGATAATATCTACTTTAGGTGGAAAATATTCTGCTTTCATCTCTGACACCTGTGAGAAGAAAAGCTATCAGATACTGCTGAAATTACAACTTTGAAGAAGTAAAGATTACTTTTTCTACATAGTACTGCAATTTTGTATCGATGATGGCAGTACTTCCAATTCTATGATTTTACTATAAGATGCTGTGGACATATGGTATGGTCATAACCAAGCTTCAGTGTTATGTAGTATTCATGCTAACATCTTTGATTTACGTCCTGTCTTTTCCTATTGATAAGTCATTTTCAGTAAGACTATTATTACTTCTAAAGGTATTATTAATAATATTATTAATCAACATGGCACAATAAACTCCAAAAAAAGTTACCAACTGTATAATGAGGTCGTCTGAGACTCCATTGAATAGGTACACATTTTCAACAGTTCTGCGGAAAAGATGCTGGGCAATGCTGGATCTTATTGCCTTGGGCAGGTCCCCTAGCACTTCTTCCTGCTTTAGCTCCGCTGTCTTGAATTTTAGTTGCATGTGTGCCAGCATTTGCTCTCTCAGATTTTCTGGGAGTCTACTCTTGCTTGCATATTGCAATATCTCATTGATGGCATCTCTCTGTGAAGCAACAGTATAAGTTTAAAATATGTCAAATAGTTTGTTTTGCTTAGATCAAAATGTATATATGGGGTGGCACAATATGGGGAATTGAGCATTCCAGTCAATTTTACAAAACAAGATGTGGTAAGAGTTTTGCTTAACCTGTTTGGCTTATTTCCGTGGGAATAGTCTGAGGTGTGTGCATGTTTAGGTTATTGTTTTTAGAAGAAGTTTATAATGATTTGATATTCATATGGACAGACATGTATGAGCAGTGCTTTTAAAAGTTGTTATCAATTCTTTTGGTCTAGTGAGTGCAAGTTATAAATTCATTTTCATTTCTGGTTAAAGTCAGTAGACGTGTGTGTTTGGATGTGCACTTTGCTGATTTGCTGTAATTGGTTAAAATAAAATTAATAATTATAAAAGAAGAAGAAGAAAATAATCTACTTTAAACAGGGCAGGGTAGACTCTACCATGGCAAACGTTCGGGCAGCACTGTGGACGATGAGATTTGTCATATTGCCAATCAGATAAGCTGTGAGGCCTATGTTGAATAGCATGTAAAACATATTAAAAATCTTCTCCGCTGTATTCACTGCATGAAGGTCTCCATAGCCAACTGTGCTGAGGGTGACAAGGGACCAGTACATGGAATAGGTATAGCCCACCCAGATGCTTCTTTGTTCAAAATCCTGGACCTCTGTTCCAATCCATGTATTCTTTAATGATTGATGATGGATGGCAAGCCAGTAATAGAAGCACCCAGCAGAGTGCACTGCGAATAGTGTTACCTGTGATAAATTATTTAAATTTCTTAATGAAGTGCTAAGATAAAAGTTTTTTCCTCCCAGTGAAGTATGCATAATTAAGAAAAAAGATGGGAGCAATAGTTTAAAATGAATGCTTACACATATCAGCTTACAGTATCTTGTCCAAAAGTAGCTGAAACGTGTATCTTTCTCTAGCCTGGAAAAATATATAAAAGTGCGTTATCAGATAAAAAGTTGCTTTGGCTGCTTGATGTTTTATTAATAGAGCTTGTCAGTTTGTGTCCATGGAAACAGTAATGGTTTGTTTGGATTGAAGGAGAGGAGAGTAGAGGAGAGTAGAGTAGAATTGAATAGAATTGACAAAAAATTAATCTATTTTCAGTAAACTCTACTTTACTCCCCTCCACTCTTCCTCCTTCTCCCCTCAATCCAAACGGGTCCTAAGAGAGTAATATACCTTGTGAAGAGTTCACTGACACGCCGAAGTCGCCAGAGGCGAAGCATGTTGAGGAAGCCAAAGATCTCACCATAATGCATTCTGCCGGTGAAGATTCTGTATAGTAACGGAAAGGGCAGGGTTGAGGCTATGTCCATGGGGAGCCATAATTTTCTTACGTATCTGATCAAGAGGAAACAAATCTTGTAAACTAACTAACTAATAAGAAGTGTTCTACCAAAAAAAAAAAAAAAACTAATAAGTGGAAATATTTATCTTGTTAGCTATTTGCTGTGGGCTTGTTTGGCTGCCCTCAATGAAAAGGTCAAATTGATTTTAGTTAGTTTACTCATTTGCATATTGAGGTCAAATTGATTCTAGTTAGTTTACTCATTTGCATCTACTAACAATGACGTGGGATTTCATTCTTGTTCTTCGGAATATAAATTTTTTGTCTCATAATATGGCCCGATGGTCTATCTTTTGTAATTGGGATGGGCCTATCTCTATCTCCTCTCTTCCTTCTTGAGTGCTAGATAGCCTAGATTTAAAAGTTGGAGATAATTTAGGGCCCTTCTCTTTTTTTTCTTTATTATATACTTTTTTATCATTTTAAAAAAAAAAAAAAATTTGATGTGGGAGTGGTTTGGCTAGAATTAACATTTTTTTTTTTTATAACTATTACTAAGAATACAGAACTTCTAAAATTATTTGACAAAATTCAATACTTTTTATAAATCATGACTTGGAGTTTCAATAATATTTCAATCTCACTACATAATGCTTATAATTTGGCATGATAATAAATGTAATTAGTGCTATATCAACCTAATAAATCAATTTTTTGATTATTTTTTTCGATATGTTTAAAAATTAACATCAATTTTTAAGGTTTATGATGTAAAAATTGTATTAGGAATAAATAAATTTAATAATAAATTCTTAGTAGTTTGGATTGGAGTTTATGTTAATTATCAGAACACCAAAAATCACTTAGGAGAGTAGCAGGGTACCTTAGGGCGATCTTCTTGTGATCATCTACAAGGAGATAGGTTGACTTATCCAAGTAAGCCACAAAGAAATTTATGACTATATCAGTGGCAAAGAAAGCATCTACGACTAAATCCACGGGCATGAGTGAGCCGGTTGCGACTTTTCTGAAAGCTAGCTCAAAAGGTGATGCCCATGCTGAGTATATGACTAACACCACCAAAAATGTCTGCCACCACCTGCATGATATGATATCACACTACAATTAATTAAATTATCCATTTACAAAATTATGACTAAATTAAGTGACTAAACATGAGTTGAGTTGGAACTTGGGGTTGGCTTGGAAATTAATGGTCCATTAATTTATGTAGTTTTCTGTCAAAAAACTATGTGGTAAAATGGAACTCAAAACTCTAGTAAGTCGAGAAAGTATCTTATGCATTTGAAATATGTATCTTCCCTCTAATAAATCATAATATATGGATCTCATTCCATTGATACATTCTAATACTGCCACGTTCACGATAACATAAAGTGTCTCACTTCTTGTGAGGTCTTGGGTTTGAGACTTGAGTTCGTCCTATGCACAAGTTCTTGCTGGTAGAATTGCATGTGCATCTGATTAAGCTTTCCAGAAAGAGCATGCAGGTATCTGGTTGTTAGAATAGTAAGGCCCCAATTTTGAATAGCCTGTGTACCGTTGGTTTTTCTATAGTTGCATACTTGCATTGCATTACTAGGTATTTATTACATCTATATACCAGTTCTGCTACAAATACCCAAAATTTCACAGAAGTTTTCACACCCACTCTCACCTAAAATTGTAACTCACCTCATTTACCCAACACAACACACACACACACAAAAAAAGAGGGTGTAAATTAATTTTCTGTGCCCTTGGACTTATTGATGATGATAGAAGGTCTGTTTGGATTGAGCTTATTTTTGCTGAAACTGAAAACTGAAATTGAAAACACTATAGCAAAATAATTTTTAAATGTGTGAATAGTGCCTTGAGACTTATTTTTAATGAAAAAGTTGTTGAAAAGTGGAATTTGTGGGTCCGTAAACAGTGCACGGATACACTATTTACCGTGGAAAAGTCAACCTTTGCGGCTACTGTTTATGAACAGTAGCCGCATTACTCCCTGAAACGCGTGAAAAAAAGAAGAAAAAGAAGCCAAAAAATGCAACACAAAACGTAAACGTGAGATTCAGCCCAATCCAAACGGGTACATAGAGTCTATACTTGTATAGTTGTATAATACTACTCATATATATGTCATATTCAATGCGCACTCTTTATTTTATAGTTTAAACAAGTCAATACTATTACAGTTTCTGTAATTTCTTCTTCTCTGTCACTCTTTGATCTTTCTTTTCTATTCCAACACCAGTTATCATCAGTTTCTTTGTTTTTTCCTTATACATTACATAAACTAGATCCAACAAAACAGAAGGCATCGTTACTGGACTCTAAAGTCTTGGCTGTTTTAACTCTAAAAAGCAATTTCCTTAAAAGGATTATTATTACCTAGAAACCTTTTTATACTGGCTTTAAATTTCCGAGGTTATTCTTAGTTTAAGCAAGTCTAACACCGCCCACCACATTATAGGGAACTTGTAATGGAAATTCTGTCTTTCTCTATGTCTCTTTTGCAACACTAAGCGACAAAGTCTTTGTTTTCAAGATAACAAACATGATGCAAATAATTCTAGACTGGAGTTTTCTCCTCCCTTCCACAAAACTCAAAAATAAACACAAGAATTCAAGAAAGAACCATTACTAGGCTACAGACATTGAAATTTGAAAATGAAAACACCATCCTAATCCTATGCACTTTTTATTTTTATTTTATTTTTATTTAATTTGCACCAAAGAAGAGAAACTTCTTGGGGTACTGAAAGAAAATCAAAAAAAAGAAGAAGGCAAAATCACCTGTATCTACGATCGTAGGGAGCAATAACATATTTCTTGAGCTGCAAGTATCCTTCATCCACGACTGTTCCAAAAGCTGGTAACAGGCTGCTAGACAGTGAGTTCAAATTCTTGATTTCATGACTACTTGAGTGCCTACGGAATTGCAAAGGTGGTACAGGAGGCCTTGTTTCTGATGACATCCTTAGATTCTTCACCGGAGTTTTTCTACAATTCACGCGCACACAAACACAAAAACTCACTCTGAGAGAGAGAGAGAGAGAGAGAGAGAATGTTCTTGTTTTCTTAGGCCTTGTTAAGTATTAGAATGCCATAGCTTCTTGTCTGTCGAAGTCTTTGAGCTCATTAGAATAATATAGGGAAGGTGGCAAACAGCTTTCATAGTTACATATTATAATTATTTGGTGTGGTATATTTAATTATTCTGATTTCTGTGCAGTGATAATTTAATTTAATGGAGTTAGAATATTAATCACAGACTAAGATACTATAGATAGATTGCCAAATCTCAAAGCCAGAAAACGCTTTTTTTATTTTTATTTTTATTTTTAAGAATATGTCAGAAGCACTTCATATACAGGTTTTAGCACCCGTTATAACCATCCGATTATCAGATTTTCACTACTATTCTCGTGATGCACATATATGTTATAAGTTCATTTTAAAAATTTTAATAATAAATTATTTCTATTGCTCATATAATACTCATTATATGTTATAATATTTTGAGAATTATTTTTTATTGTATTACACCTCATTGAAAAAAAATGTAAATTGTTATAATTAATATATATAGATAAGAATACAACTATTTTTCTTTAGTGAATTGATAGATATTTAATTATTTCTGCTAAGCAAAGGACACAATTTTATTAATTATTCAGTGTATATGTTCTAAAATATGTTTTTCACCATTTGGTTTGATTATATTTCCATTGTTATCAAAGTAACTAAATTTGGAAATACCATAAGGTGCCAGTTGAAATACAAGTCTCTTGAGCAAAAATATCATAAATCCCAATCAATTGTTTCCCAAATGATTTTTTAAAATTGATTATAAAAATTCCTTTTACAAAAATAACTAGTGGACCGCCTATATATATATATATATTTTTTTTTTTTATAGAAGAACCGCCTATATAATTTTTTTTTTTTTTGAGAAACACCACCTATATAATTAATAAATAGAAATAAATGCATTTTTATTCCCATTAAACTCTTTTTAATAACATAGCATAAGTTTAGACTACGACAACTTTGGTGCAAATTATATCTTATGTAAATTTTAGCAATACTACACTACAATCACTACTTAATAATTTTTTTATTAAATTTGTATTTTGAAAAATCCATTATTGAACATTTTATGTATATCCTCCTTACTTCCAAAATTCAAGACAATCAAAGATTAATAGATATTTCATCTACAAAATGTTTAAATTTCAATTTTTTTTTTAAAAAAAAATTTAATTATGCATAAAAAATGAGTTTATAGGTCAAATATTAAATAAGATCTTACTAATATGAAATCTGACTTATGTTAGAGAACATGTAACCTTATGATGAAATTTTCAAAAATTATTCAATCAAAATTTATAAGGTTGTAATTAATAATAAGTAAGAGTTATACCATGTGTAACTTGATTCTAACACACACACACATATGCACAAATAATAGTTATACTAGTTAGTAATAAGACGTGCATGTAATGCACAAGAAAGTTTAACATAATACAATTTTTTATAATAGGAATTTATTAGGGTTGTAGTTGTATATAAAACTATACATTCTAGTATATTGTGTTTGACTTTCTCAAAAAAAAAAAAAGTATATTGTGTTTGTATATAAAATTATATATTCTACCATTTAAAGAAAATATGTTGGACAAAGATTTAAATGGAGGGTTTAAATATAGAATGAAATTTAAATTATATATATATATATATATATATATATATATATATTAAAATAATGATGTGTGAAATTGTGAACAACTAGGGGAGGGTAAGACCTAGCAACCCTAAGGAAAACAAATCCATTAACTGAATTGAACTTTGACAAATTGAATAACACTATTCTAGTTTGCTACTGCCTTGTAGAACTTACTATTGTTATTTATTAACATAACTCCGAATCCAGTCAAAAATATATATACTTCTAAGACTAATACATAAAAACTTTATTGATCACGGTTTGCCAGCCTAAGTCCTAGACTCAAGTCACTTAACAATGACAATTCAGCAAGCCTATAAAATGTAATTAAATTGTATTTTTGAGAGAGAGAGAGAGAGAGAACCATACAATTCAGCAAACCTATCAGATGTAAATTAATTTTAATGGTGCTACTAGGCATTTGTTTAAAGGGAAAAGCTCAAAGACGATTCTCATTCTTTGCCTCCTACTTTGGTTGATGGGGTGTAAATATATGAACTGATACTAGCTGAAATTTGAAAATAACATTTTTTATTCTGTCTTAAACTCTCTCATTTGCGACTGTTTTTTAACTTTTCATGAGCTCATTGCGTGACTATGACATATTATTATATGCGAAAGAATCAGATAAGTTGTTCTAGTCTTTTCATTTGTGACTCGATTTCTTTTTAGAAGATTTTATACTCGAATTGATGTCAAGAATTTTCAAACTATATATGCTTGGCTTACGGGTTTATCTCCAAGTATCAGGGATGGACACAAAATTTTAAGCTAGCGGGGGCCGGATTATTAAAAAAAAAAAAAAAAAAAATCTAGATAGTATTAAAAAATTATAAATACTCAAAATTGTTGTTTCTAAATATATTAAGATGCAATTATTTACCAACAAAAACAAAATAACGTTTTTTTTTTAATACGTTAGGATTTTTTTTTTTTTTTTTTTTTTTAAAGTTAGAACATTCACAATGATGGTGTTAAAATTTTTAGCTTTTAGTATTTCAAAAGGCTATTTTATCTATTTTGCCACCTCACTTTACAATACACCAAACAAGGCCGGCTCAAGGTATTGTGGGGCCTAAGGCAACAACTTTAAGTGAGATCTATTCTTATACTTTGAATATTTATTTAACTTTTGGTTTTTTTTTTTTTCATTTAAAATCTATTTTTTTAGAAAAAAAATTACAAATTAAAACGAACCCATCACATTACTCAATGACTATACAACCAAAATAAACACTATTTATTGAATGAAGTAACCAAATACTAAAAAATTATGATTGAAAAGTTTAATAAACTTATATATTTGATATTTCTAAATAGAATTTGAGTATAAATTTATTTACTAGTGGAAGATTAATGAGTTCTTTTAACATTTATGTATGAGAGATTAAATGATTGATCCATTCAATGAAAATATTTTTCTTTAATTGGTTTTTCTTTGATAAAAAACAACTACTTTTTATTTATTGGTGAATATTTAGGGCTTAATTAATACTTCTATTGGTACAAGAATATCCCTATTGGTAAAAAATTAGGGGCCTTTTTTCATTGGAGCCTTAGGCGGTTGCCTATTTGGCTCACCCATTGAGCCGGCACTGACACCAAATATCAAATGTTTTATTTTTTTTTTATCACTTCATTTAAAATAATATAAACAACTCATTAAAATAATAAGAAAGAGAGAGAATTTGAGTTTTTTAATTGAAGGAAGAGATATAATCTTAATAAAATAATGTATTTTATTTTTAACAACTTGCTACAGTCAACTGGTATTTATACCAGTTTACTATAGTTGCAAAAAATTTAGCTTCAGTTTCTCCAATAACACATGATTTTTTTTGTTCTTTGGTGGTAAAATAATTTTTTTGCTAAAATACAATCACCATTGTTAATATTTTTATTGTTTTTGGATTTGATAATTGTTGTTTGGATTAGGCTAGCTAGACTGATTGGGGAGAAGAGAGGCCCAATTATAAAAATGAAATATAGAATAACTAAAAAAAAAAAAATTTGGACCTGGGGGGGCCTAAGCCCCCACTTGGGTCCATCCCTACCGAGGATGATAAATAAAATGGATATACTTCCTCCTCAAAATTATAACTAACTAGTCCCAAACCTATGCATTGCATAAGAAAATGTAATATAATTATTTTATAAGAATATAATATAAAATTTGTAAGTTAAATAGTACATGTGTTATTTAAAAGTATTTTATATTTTTATAAGATTTATGTAATAGAACATATAATGTATTTTGAATTCAACAACGATATATATATATAAGAAACAGTTCAGCATAATTTTATTCAGTAGCTGATAAATCAGATATCACAAATTTATCAATATATATCAAGAGGAACAAACTCTATCCAAATTAAAAGCAAAAAAGAAACTTATCAATGTATCAATTTGATTTTATATAAATGGAAAAGATGTTATTAAAAGGACTAAAAAAAAACACCAGTTGACTAATTTGAACATATCCAAGATATTAAAGAAAAAGTATACTCTCGTTCTATGGAACACATGTAACATGGTACATTAAATTTAAATTATTATATAAGTTTAGAATTGTAACATTTTTTTTTTTTTTATTTCCAAATATAAGTATTAATACCTATTTTATTGAAACTTGAATTTTAAAGATATAAAGAATATGCAAATCTAATGGTTAGATTTTCAAAATATATAGCCATATTAATTTTTTAAATGAAAGTTATGTCCTTAAGCTACAATCAAATTAGATGCATTGTGTGTGCAATATTACAAATTACATCTTTTAAGTTTGGATGAATTGTCATTTTAGTCTTTAGATTTTAACATTTCAATCAATTTCATCCTTCCATCCAGTGCCGTATATAAAATTATAAATAGGATTAATTTTTTGCTGTGTCAATTTGAAACTGTATTTTCCTTCATTTTTGTTATCTTGTTCACGTCAAAGAAGAAATTATGTAAGCATACTGCAAGTTATTGGTACATGAGAAGGCATCTGACTGCTACACATGTACATATAACATCAAAGATGGAATGATCAGTATGCATTTTAGTCTTGTAATGCAACGAATGTTACAGACCTATTAGTCTAATAGGCTCTGCACTTCAATTCATCATTTCTTACAAGTGGTTGGACTCTTGGTCTCAAAGTGCTTGTACTGGGCTCGACTAGGTGTGCTCCCTAGTTCGAGTCCTGTTACCTGCACTTTGAAAAGAATTTCCTGGGTCAGTGCTTTACCCCTTCGTGGGCCCACCCGGCACAAACAGTGATTAGTCTCTGGTTGAAAGCCTTGAGAAAACATTGTGAGCAACCAAAAAACAAAAAAAAAAAGTCTGATAACTAATTTTCAATCTTATAAATAAAAACCGGATCCATATATGTGACCTTTTTGGATTACTTTGCAATAATATGAGTATATGACCATAGGAGGACAAAGAGAATTTTGTTTCTTCCTGAGGATAGATAGTGGAAGACCAATCACTTGCCTAGCGCATTCACATTAATTTGTACAAAAATTCATGTCTATTTTAATAAAAGAACCTACTTTTTCTATTTTACATTCTCACTTTTTAAAATACCACTCATCAAATTATCTATTTTTTTACACTACATTCATTAGAATATTAAATTTTCTTGATTTTTTTTTAATTTTTTCTCTTTTTTTACACATAACAACTATTATCCATTTTCTTCCTAGCTTCATCATTGGGATATATAAAGAAAGGAGGACAAAAAAAAAAGTCTGATAACTAATTTTCAATCTTATAAATAGAAACCGGATCCATATATGCATGTGACCTTTTTGGATTACTTTGCAATAATATGAGTATATGACCATAGGAGGACAAAGAGAATTTTGTTTCTTCCTGAGGATAGATAGTGGAGGACCAATCACTTGCCTAGCGCATTCACATTAATTTGTACAAAAATTCATGTCTATTTTAGTAAAAGAACCTACTTTTTCTATTTTACATTCTCACTTTTTAAAATACCACTCATCAAATTATCTATTTTTTTACACTACATTCATTAAAATATTAAATTTTCTTGATTTTTTTTTAATTTTTTCTCTTTTTTTACACATAACAACTATTATCCATTTTCTTCCTAGCTTCATCATTGGGATATATAAAGAAAGGATATAAAAAACTAAATGCAAAGTGAATAGTGTCAGTATAAAACTATAAATTTACAAGGTTACTGCAACAAATTTGTAACTTTACATAATTATATATTGATTGATGTGGGTAATTTTTAGACAAAATTGTGTAAATTTTAAACATTTTTCTATTATACAATATACACCCACTAATGTAAGTGGCACATGAAGAAAGGATGTTGACATTGAATTCGATTTTCTTGTTAGGAGGAACAAGCAGATTGGAAAACGTGTTGAAAAAAAGAAAGAAAAGAAAAAGCGAATACTAGAAAATAAGTTGGTGTAGCCGTGTAGGTGGGAAATAAAGAAGAGAATTGCTACGCGGATTCTGATAAGCCCAAAGGTCGGACATCCCAAGGATCACAGGTAAGAAGTCGATAAAATGAGAGTTACCTATTCATTAGGCCTAAGGGCAACGAGTGTGGTTGGTTAGAGGCACTACGACAATCAGGTCAATAAAGAAAATCACTGAATAAGCTCAAGAGAAATGACAAGAGTGTTGAGAACTTGAGATAATAAACTATTATAAAGTGTATCAATTTCTTTCTTGGGCTTCCTATAATTAATGTGGGGTGTGAAGAAAGATGCATACTCTCCTTTTTTTAAGTGGAGGTGATCGACCATTGATCTTTGAGTGAGTCTCTCTAGGTATGGTATAGATTATCTTTTAGATTGCTAACTTAGCCATTTTAAGAAAACACAATGTTTCCAAACAGTCAACTGGACTATTTGTAACCTTTGCGAATACAGAGTTTAAGTTATGTCCTTTGGCTAACAGTAAATATTAATTACTGTAGTATGATGTGGTGCATGGAACTTTTTGCTTTAAGAACCACTGTAACTATTATTGTGGCTCATAAACTATTGTAATTCTTAACATCTCTCAGTTTATCGTTACTATTTCCCATGGGATTCTGTTTTAGAAGCATGTCATTGGCTAGCTGATGTTTTCCACGCTAGCACTAGCATACGGGGATAAAATAAAATAAAAATTAAAAAATTAAATTAAAAAAAACTATTTTACATCCTCAAATACCACTTTATCTATTTTACCAACTCATTTTACAACTCACCCTACATCCCAATTTTTATTTTTACATATAACTCAATAAAATAATATAAACTAGCTAATAAAATAATAAAAGGGATAAAACACTTTCTCGTCCCTACATTTTCACACGATTCTCACTTTGGTCCCTAACTTTTTTTTTCACCGATTTTAGTCCCTATCCTAAAAAACGCGTCTCATTTTTGTCCCTGCCGTTACATCAGAAACGGAATTCGCACAGCTGGCAAACGGCATTAGTTAACAACATTAAAATAATAATAAAATTTTTTATTTTAACATTAAAAAATGCCACATCAGCATTTAAATTTAAAAAACTAATTTATCAATTTTAACTAAATAAAAAAAAAAACTAAAAAAATAATTAAAAACCAAAAACCCCGTAAATCAAGATCTAGATGTATTTAGAACAAGAACAACAAAAATACAAGAACCCAACCCAGATTTAAATACAAGAACAACATTTCAGTCTTTCATCCTCTCCTTTCCATTAAAACCCACACAATCCCATCCTCTCTGTCTCTCTTTTCCTCTCTCCCTTGTCCTCTCAAATCCACAACTTCACTGGTTTTGCGTTGGGCCGCCACCAGTCATGCCGTGACAGCAACCAAATCAATACAAGGCCGATCTGCAAGTCAAGAGTCAAGATCCAAATCAATAAAAGGCTTATCTGCCTCATGACGGAGGTGGAGGACTGGCCAGAGGGATGAGGAAGATGATGCGGCGATGGAGGGCGTAGAGCTAAAGGTTGAAGCTCTCTGGTCTACAAATTATTTTTATTTTGATTTTTGGGGTTTCAAGGGAGTAATGGTTGATTGGCTTCAAAATGGTTCAAATTTGGGTTTATCTCAAAAACAACTTGGATGTGGGCTTCGGCTATGTATGTGGGTTTTGGGAATTTGGTACAGATTAAGGTTATTTTCTTTCTACTAATGTTATTCTTTGTTGCTGGGTGTTCTTATTTGTTGAAGTTTCTTGTGAATATTGTTGTTTGCTGTGATGGGGTTTTGGGTGAGTGGAAAATGAGAGATTTTTTTTTGGGTTTTAGGCTCTGTTTACGGTATGGTTTCTGGGATTTTAGTTTTTTTTTTTTTTTTTGGAGTTCCTTTGGTTGCTTTAAAAATTTCCCACCAAATGGAAGGAGAGAACTAATTCAGTTTGAGTCACAACTCTGGTTTCTCACTTCTATTGCCTTAAGTGCTTCAAAAATTCATGAAGAACACGAAGAACAAGTTTCTTACAAAAAAAAAATGAAAAGTAAAAAATGTTTGGATGCTAAGAAAATGCAAGAAAAGAGAAGAAAATCTTGAATTTCTTATTTTCTGGGCAACTATGTTCTTGGAGGAAGAACAATTATTATTTAAGTAATTAAATGATAACTAAAATTTTATTTTATTTAAAATGAAAGACTGAAATGTTGTTCTTGTATTTAAATTTGGGTTGGGTTCTTGTATTTTTGTTGTTCTTGTTCTAAATACATTTAGATCTTGATTCATGGGGTTTTTGGTTTTTAATTATGTTTTTAGTTTTTTTTTATTTAGTTAAAATTGATAAATTAGTTTTTTAAATTTAAATGCTGATGTGGCATTTTTTAATATTAAAATAAAAAATTTAATTATTATTTTAATGTTCTTAACTTATGCCGTTTGCCAGTTGTGCGAATTCCGTCTTTGATGTAACAACAAGGACAAAAATGAGACGCGTTTTTCAGGATAGGGACTAAAATCGGTGAAAAAAAAAGTTAGGAACCAAAGTGAGAATCGTGTGAAAATGTAAGGACGAAAAAGGGTTTTATCCCATAATAAAAAATACTCCATAAAGTCTAAAAGTGAGAGAGAGAGAGAGAGAGAGAGAGAGAGAGAGAGAGAGAGAGAGAGAGAGATGGAAGAGAAGAGAGAGAAACTAAATTTTTTATATTCTTTTAATGAGTTGTATGTAAAAATAAAAATTGAAATGTTGGGTGAGTTATAAAATGAGATAGTAAAATAGATAAAATAAGTTTTGAGGATGTAAAATAGATACTTTTTTGCATCCCTAGATGCTAGTACTCTTTGCATATATGCAACCTTTACTATAGCAAGGATGGAAAAAAAAATTGGGTTTACATACCCAGATGTAGTATGATTTTATTTAGGAGAAATTACAGTAAACTCACCTATGGTTTGGCCTGTTTTCATTTTGGCTACCTGTGGTTTAAAACTTAACACTTTGCCCACCTGAACTTTAATCTGTTTGCTCTCCGTTACCCACCTCACCCTCAGATGTTATAAAAACACATTTTTAATACAAAGCAGAACATAACACGGATCAAAAACATGAACCATTGAAACTTTTCCTCACGAGCCCTAGAAACACGAAAAACCCCATCTACATCTGATATTGAAATCGTGCTGCAAGAATAAACCTAGACAAGCAACGAGTTGTTCAAGGGACTAAAATCCTAGTAAGAAATCAGTCACAGTTTGGGTTTTCGAACTATTTTTAATTTGGGTTTGTGGTTGTTTTATAGTTTTTTGAGTAATCAGTCAATAGTCAATGTTATATGTTATATGTAACGAAATGAGAACATTGGTTGTGTTTGTTGATGTTTATGAAAAATGTGACCACCTGTTGTTTGGATTTGTGTTTGTTTATGGGCATTTTGTCTGTCATGGTCATTGTGTCTCATAGTGGACCCTACGAATCTGTTGGGTTTATTAGTAAAACAGTGTTTGCATGTATTTATTAGTAAAACAAAAGCAAAGAGGAAAATGTGGTCCCTCTGATGTGTGTGTTGCATTCCAAAAGCAAAACAGAAACATACAAGTATTTACTCTTTATATGTCTGTTTTTTACAATTCTTTAATTGTTTACGTGTAAAATGGTAGTTTGTTATTGCAGATGGATGATAAGGAAGTGAAATTTGAGGTTCATTATGGGGATACTTTTCTGTGGAACCCAAGTTTAGAATACTTTGGTGGGAAAGTTGAAAGTGTATAAGGATCCTGATAGGCTTAGTTATTTTGAAATAGAAGGTATATGTGAGGAATTGGGGATTGATGAATCGTTTAGGGTTCATTATTTAGCTCCTGGGGGCAACTTGGAGCAAGACTTGAGGCTCATACATGATGATACAGATGTAGTGTCTATGTGTAAGCTTAATGAGGGGGGCCAAGAGACACCATCATACTGTATGTAGAGAGTGGTCATACTCCACTTGCAGTTGAAGTTCCTGAAGGGGTTGGTGGAGGAATATATTGAAGGGTTGGTCAAGGAGGTGGTGCAGGAGTTACTACAGGGGGTGTTGCTAGTGTGGAGGTAGATGAGGAGTTTGATCGGTTGAATGAAGGTCTGGAAAGAGAAGACTATGCTAATGATATTTTTGGTGAGTCTTCTCCACCTCACAGTGTTCCACCTAAGCCAAACATTATTCCACCTCAGTCAAACACAGATACACCTCAGCCAAGCAATGTTCCACCTCTTAACACAGATTTAGATGAAGAGTGGGTTGGACCAGCTTTAAAGGATGATATTGCAAGTGTAGATGGTTCTAATGATGAGCATAGGCCTGAAAAGCTAGAATTTAATGAGAAGACTGATATGACAAATGTTTAGTTGGTAAAAGGGATGAAGTTTCAAAACTCTAAGGTTTTTAGGAAGGCTTTGAGGGAGTATGTGATTCAGCATCATATTGATATCAAGTGGAAGTTGAATGAGAAGAAGAAGATTTATGTACATTGTAAGAACAACTGTGGATGGAGGTGTTATGCCTCAATGGTGACTGGAGAGTGTACATTTGAGATCAAGACACTTAATCCTGAGTGTACCTGCCCCTTAACATTTCAAAATTGGCAAGTTACATTAGCATATGTGGCAAATAGGTATTTGGAGGATTTTAGTAAGAATCCTAACTAGGAGGTCTAAGGTGTTAAGCACCATGTGATGCAGCAGATTTCAGTTGATTTAAGTCTTAGTCAGGTGTATAAATCAAGAAAGGCAATTAAGGGTTTGATCAGTGGGAATGAAGAGGCTCAGTATGGCCTACTTAGAGATTATGCAGAAATGATAAGAAGGACAGATGTAGGAAGTAAGGTGATACTGCAAACAGAGATAGAAAATGAGAATGTAGAACCCAAGTTTAAAAGGATGTACATTAGGTACAATGCTCAGAAAGTTGGGTTTCTAGGTGGTTGTAGACCCTTTGTTGGGCTAGATGGATGCCACTTGAAGGGTAGGTTTGGTGGGCAATTATTGTTTGCCACTGCCAAGAATGGAAATGACAATATATTCCCAGTGACAATGGATGTGGTTGTGCAAGAGAATAAGGACAGCTGGATCTGGTTCTTGCAGCTGTTTGTAGATGACATTGGCAAGCCAGAGGATCTCAATATAGTATTCATCAGTGACAAGCAAAAGGTATTATCATCTAGCTTATGTTTATGACTTGATTACTTACTTACTTGAATGCTTACTTGCATAGTTGCTTACTTGAATGCTTACATGCTTACTTGCTGACATTGAATGCTTACTTTTTTACTTGCTTCCAATACTGAGGGCCTTATACCTGCAATGGAGACTTTTTTCTCAACTGTAAAGCACAGGTATTGGGCAAAGCATATATACAACAACTTTAAGGCTTACCACAAGGGCATGGAGTTGAAGAGTGTACTGTGGAGGTGTGTTGGCACAACATCAGTTAGGGAATTTAAGAGGGGGATAGAGTATCTTAAGAGTTTGGATGAAGAAGCTTGGAAGTACCTTCAGATATAGAGCCTGCACAGTGGACCAAATCCCACTTTTCTCCAAGGGTTTTGACAGATTGTCTGATAAACAATATGAGTGAGAGTTTTAACTCTATGATTGTGAAGGCTAGAGACAAGCCAATATTGTTAATGCTAAAGTGGATCAGAGTTAGGCTTATGAGCAGGTTGTATATAAAGAAGACTGGCATGGAAAAGTATAGTGGCAAGTTGTATCCAAGCATACAGGATAAGTTGGAGAAGTTGAAATTAGAGTCTAAGAACTTCTATGCAATGCCATCTAGGAGGTTTATGTATGAAGTTGACAATGAGAGGGAGAGGCATGTGGTGGACTTGGTAGGGAAGACATGCAGTTGTAGAGTATGGGACTTGACAGGAATCCCCTGCAAGCATGGAGTTGTAGCCATTTTTGTGAATTGTGAGAAACCAGAGGATTACACCCATCCATGCTACTACAAGGATGCTTATGTGGAGACATACAAGACACCCATACCTCCTATGCCTGGCCAGTCTAAGTGGATCTCAAGTGGCCAACCCAAGCCTGTTGCACCTACTATCTATAAGCCACTAGGCAGGCCACCTATAAAGAAGAAGAGAGATGCTGATGAGCCAAGAAACCTTTATAGGGTGTCTAGAGCAAACAAGTCAGTGAGGTGTGGAAGGTGTTAAAAGGAAGGCAAGGGAATGCAAGGCTAATGTCACTGGTGAGACACCATGGGAGAGGAGGAAGAGAGTGCAAAAAGAGAAATCTATATCTTTGTAAAATTTTATTATATGCAAAATGCCAATAACTGACACTAAACATGCTTATATTTGGTTGCAAGCAAGGAGAAGGCCTTCTACATGCAGACAAGGATCCTAGGCCCCATCTTCATCACAAGCCCAGTCCTCATCTCAGGCCTAATCTTCATCCCAAGCCCCATCCTCATCTCAACCCTTAGCATCATCTCAGCCCCCACCAACACATCAGCCTTATACTATGGCCTTATCCTACTAGACAGCAAGGTCACAGCCACTAGGTCAGACTCCATGGTTACAACAACCAACTCAATGGTACTCTTCAGACTTCAGGTATACAGTTAGGGGAGCTCATTGGTTCTCTTCAAGCCAGCCAACAACACATACCCTTGCAGAAACATGGGAGACTAGAGCACCATCATCACAGCTTATAAGACCACCTGCTACCAAAGGAACTGCTTTGAGTGGAAGGAGTAATGCAGCTAGAACACAAAAAAGTAAAATAAGAGGTGGAAATGCCAGCTATGGTGGGAAAGGCAGGGGTAGTAAATGAAACTTATGTCAAGACAATATTGTTGCTATGTATATGTAGTGTTAGGACAATATGGTTATGTGTTAGGGTTATATGTAATTTGTAAACAATGGCAAGGCAAACAATTGTTGGTTATATATGTTGTTAAAACACTGTTGGGATTTATTTGTATTTTTTGTAAGTTTTGTAAACAAGGGCATGTGCAACTGTTTTGGTTGTTGTTGTACCAAATGCCCTATATTGACTGGTGGTTGATGAAAGACAATATTCAATGCCACCTTATATGTGTATACAATTTCCCAACTTAATGGCAAGTGTTCAAAATTATTATTTTGACTAGTTGTTGTCATGTGGTTGATTATTGCAATTGAACATATCAAATTTATGTGTGTATGTATTAAATATAGCAGGGACTTGATTATGCAGAGTTATGTGTGTATGTATTTAATATAGTAGTCACTTTTGAATACAGCAGGTGTATGTACTTTCAACACAAACACTTTACACAATGCACTTTAAAGTTTAAACATTTCACTTTCAACGCAATTATCTTCACACAATGCATTTTATGCACAAACAAGTCACAGCATCCAACACAATTCACAGAATCCAACAAAACAACAAGTCACAAGTTGCCAATTCACTTTAAACAAAAACACCAACAACGTCTAAAATAAATAACACTTTATCTTTAAAAAGCTTATATTATAAAGTGGTTTCAAGTCAACAGCATCTTCTGCTGCTATCTGGGTAACTGCTCTTTCCCTTTCATTTGCAAGTTACAGCTCACTCCGCAGTAAATCCAACTTTTGTTACACCAAATGGGCAGTTTCATTCCCACTCATACAAGTGGGATTATCAATCTAATGAAAGAAAGGGCACTTAGGACCAACCTATTCATAAATTGAATTGAACACATCGCATTCCAAACTCACTTGAGTCAACTAGATTAAGTAAAAACTATACTTACCTTATATCAGCTACAACCCAAAAACCTTCTCCCAAAATTATCCACTATCAAACTTGTTCTCAGCACACAAGTCTCATATGTACACATATGCCCACTTGAACCTGAGTAATTTCCACTCGAATAAGACATCACTTATCAACTTTTGCCCAAATTTCCTGTGAATCAAAACTAGCATCAAAAGTTGAAACCCCGACCCACATAAAGCAGAAATTTCATACCTAGTGATGATGTATCTTCGAATATTCAATGCCTCAAGACAATCCAAAGTTAGAACCTCACCCTCACATGAAAGTGTTAAGCACCAAGATCAGAAAAATCAAAACCCCAGCTCAATATAAGGGTTTTTCGTGTTTCTAGGGCTCGTGAGAAAAAGTTTCAATGGTTCGTGTTTTTTATCCGTATTATGTTCTGATTTGTATTAAAAATATGTTTTTCTAACGTCTGAGGGTGAGGTGGGTAACAGAAAGCAAACGAATTGAAGTTCAGGTGAGCAAAATGTTAAGTTTTAAACCACAAGTAGGCAAAGTGAAAATGAATCAAACCATAAGTAGGTTTACTGTAATTTCCCCTTTTATTTATGTGGTAAAATAGCAATGGGGGGGGGGACGGTGTTTACACCCTCCAATTCTAGTGCATAGTCTTTATTGTTATTGATAAATTATTAGTGGAAATCAAGGAGTAATTTTTAGGTACTTCTAGAGCACGGTTAAATAGTGCTCCTGCTAATTCCTCTCACATTCATGTTTTATTGTTATTGATAAATTATAATTGGAAATCAATGAGTAATTTTTAGGCACTCCTAAAACATGGTGAAATGGTGCTCCTACTCCCTCCTCTCACATTCATGAATGTGAGAGTAAGAAGCAAGAGCACCATTTCACCATGCTCCGGAAGTACTTAAAAATTTTCCGAAACCAAAGTGTATATTTAAATAATATAGCATACTATGTTGTTATAGTGACATTATGCTGAGCTTACTATATGATATCAAAGCATATGTATAAGAATGTGGTGTCAATATTATTTGTACTCAAGTAAGCTCCAGCATCTCACCAATATGTGGTATCATCGAGGAATAACGCATGTGCAGGGACTTTGTTTTAAACTAATCAATATTGTAGTCTCCTTGTTTGCGCTTTTAGTTGTTTTTTCTTTTGAGCTAACATTGGAATCAGTTTCAAATCCTTCAGTTGGCATTTGGCCTGGTCCATGTTTACAGAGCATCCGAGAAATATGGATACTTTGTATATATTGTTAGTTTGCATTTAAATCACAAGTTCTAAGTTCTAACCTTTCTTGAAATCAGTAAATCAATGCTTACCATCAGTTCCGTTCTTGGGAAAAATAAATAAATGTTATTGATAAGTTATACACACGATCACTCACTCAAAGATATAAGACTTTCATTTGAACGAATAAGAACTAATTGGCCAAAAGTTCCCTTTTTGTGAAAAAAGAGAGGATAGCTTTTACAACAAACTAAAGCATAATTAAAGAATCTTTTTTTCCTTATCAGAAAACAAGTTGAGATGAGAATGGATTTTGTTCCACCGCAACCAAAAAAATGAGATCGGATTTGGTTCAGTGCGCAATTAACAGCAACAAAAGTGAATCCATGCAGGCTGGAATCATGAACTGCCTTGTACAAGCATAAAATTATTACTGATGAGTATCATTTGAATGGAGAGGACTCTGAGAAGATCTACCTAAACGGCATTAGTGAAAAGTGAACAGATTCTTCCCTGGGGAATCATGACGGAATATATAGAACTCAATACAGGAACAAAAGAGATGCACAAGCTTATTATTTTACACGGCAAAATTTAACCCCTTAGGGAATAGATACACATACATTCATACATACATACATACATATCCCTATTTTACTTTTTCCTTTCTCACAATCTATACAGAGCAATGGAAATCCACTATAGCTGTTGCCGTGCCGTTATATTTTACATCCAAATGGTCTCAACCTCAGACCTTATATGAGCATCTTGGGATGATTCCTGACTCACTGCGGTCCTATTCAGCCTTGTGACTACATTTTCTTTGTATATCCTTCAACCTTTGACCTCGTTACAGCATGTTACCCATAAAATGGGGCCAACCCAATGGTTCAAATCTATGACAATTTAAAAGCAGCCTCACCAATGCCACATAGCAGATAAAAGGGCAACAGAACCAAAAAGGTGACAAGCACAAAAACCAATAAGGTAAACCACCTCTTTCTCAATGTCTCAAGGGTTGTCAATTTCAAGAAGATAGCGTCTTCAAGTGCGTCTTCAGGTAACCTCGTTGCAATCCACTTTCCCTAAGCAATGGCTGTTGAAACCTCATTGATTTGAAAGTTAACAGAAATTCCACTTTGCCCAAAACCAAATTCTTTTAGCTGTAATTTTCTCTAGCAACAAATTACATGTACTGAGCCAACCATTGTTTACACATATCAAGCACGGGGAGTGCATTCGCATGTAATGCCTGAAAAAAAGTAGGTACCAGGATAAGAAAAATTCCTTACAATCCAGTGTGACTAAAATCAGAGAATAAAACAAAATTAATGTGTTAAATTTTTTTTTTGATAAGTAATGTAAGAAATTTTATTTTAAAAAAAACCAAGTACACTGGAAGTGTACTATAGTGGCACAAATCAAAAACCCAAATTACAATGATCTTTAAGATCAGGGAGAGAAAATCAAGAATAGGAAGGCAAAACTAAGCTCCACTCAAGGAGAGTACAGAAAAAGAAAAACTTAATGTCAAGAATGGACCATTCACAATCCTCAAAGTATCTAGCATTCCGCTCCTGCCATAAGCACCAAAACAAACAATGCAGCACAAATCTCTATAAACCTATATTTCAATGTCTACCAAACTTCCCCTGCCAAGAAGCTAACACCTCACTAACTTTATACGGCATAACCCAATGTATACCAAACAAACAAAAAACCATAGACCACAACTCATATGCTATAGGACAATGAAGAAGAAGATGATCCACCGATTCCCCACACCTTTTACACATAAAGCACCACCCTACCACTGCAATATGCCTCTTCCAAAGATTATCCGTAGTTAAGATCTTAACTAAGGTAGCAGTCCAAGAAAAGAACACTACTCTAGGAGGAACCTTTGATTGCCACACCATTTTCCAAGGAAAATCAATGACAAAAGAAGGAGATAAAGAGTGATAGAAGCCCGCAATGAGGAGAGGTTTTGAGGTAAGGTGTTAAATTGAACAAGACAGACGGCTCATTTCAACACAATCTCGAAATTTTGGACTATGCCATTGACTTAAACAACCACTAGTTTCAAAAGGGCCTTTGTACACATGTTCCTATTAATTGCATTTGGTGTTGAATTTAAATGACCAAAACTCGATCTCAAAATGAGAAGCACCACAATTTAACTAAACAGTAACAATAATGTTAGAATTCCCAAAGTAGAAGTTGAGGGGGAAGGCTAACCTGATGGGCTACATATTGAACATCAGCTACACTTCCACTTCGAGAAGCAATTTGGAAAGCACTTTTTAAACGACCACAAACCACACAAGCCAAAACCTTCCTGCTCACATAAGTCAAGATACAAAGCACGGAGGTCTCACATAGTGATAAAAAGATAATAAAGGAATACAGACAGACAAATGGTCATATATTAAGATATAAGTCATGTTATTGTCAATCTTATGGTGTTATATTAAGGCACCTATTTGATGCAACCATTCTCATATGTTTATCACAAGTGACACTTTAAAAAGTAATAAGCATAGATAAATACATAGAAAAATTCAACTTTTAATTTCTTTTAAACAAAGCAGTATTACTGTATCCTCACTAGAAAGTCAAGCTTCATTTGTTTTTGACAAGTCAGCCAACCTAAACTCTTCTGGATACCAAGTTGTAAATTTTGCAAAAGCGTTAAATGAGTTCATGGACCCAACCTGAAAACACACTGCCCACAATCTGTTTGCATATGTTGCATTTAGAGTTACCCATTTTGAAAAGGTCAAACAGGCAATGAGTATAAGTGCATTAATGACAGACTACGCTGAAAGCTCAAACACACCTTTAAGTTCATTCTAAAAAGGATCACAGACAGTGCAAGATATTTTTTATGCAAAATTATCAAATGCATGTAAATTAGTAGAAACCATTACCTGTGGCTGCTGGTTAACATGTCTATGAGACGGTCAGGGCGTTCTTTGTGTTTATTAGCATAAACATTTATTGCAGCTCCCAAGACCTACACAATTTCAGATACACACGTAGTCTTCTTATTTTAATAGACAAAACAGACATACTGTACACAAAAAGAAATAATAAAACTTCCCAATCTTGCAGAAAGAGCAAAGTGATTGACATGTACGAAACATCTGATTCAAAATTTTTGTGGCAAGTACACACAGAGTTCAAAACTAAGTAACAACTTGGATACCATGTTGGCATATCAGCATGATAATTAGTACTAAGAATCTTAATTAAACATCATACTTAATTTTCTGCTGTCTTCTAATGATTAGCTTAAGCGTGGGCATTTCAACTAGCAAACAATTGAGAATATCAAACGGCTTTTTCTTTTGCCTTTATTAGCCATACACAGAATACTAAAAGAATGTAATCGTATTACCTGGTCCCAATCATCATCATCAATTGTGCCTTTTATATTTCTAAAAAATTCTGTCAGTTGACTGCCTTTTTTCCTCTCAGCAAGTGATGCGGCAACACCAGCATATATATCAACAGCTGCATGGTATGAGAAGAAGACATGATGTAGATAAGCACAACTGCACTAATTCCAAATGCTAAATTGCCAAAAAGAAATACTAGATTGAATCGGAAGTTATTATGTAATGGCTACCAGGAAGACTGAATTCATAGATCACTTGGAAAGCTAAATCAAAATTCTTCTCCACAAGAGTCTCAGCAATTTTACATCTTCTCCTGCAGAGAAACAGCAAATAAGTCTCTCCAAGTATGTTCATACATTTCTGGGGCACTATATGCCATGAAAGAAAAATGTACAAATGTGAAATCATTTTTACAGAAATAAATAAATGCCAGGTTAGTTTGGAATCAATTTATTAAAAATTTGTGACCCTTTGGCCTTGAGGATACCAAGTTTGCTTAGATTAAGTAAATATAAAGATATATAAGTTTCGTAGCCTAAAGCATCAGTCTCCTTATCAACAACAGGAGATTCTATGCCTGTTATGTATATATGCATAACACTTGATAGATATTACACCACCCAATAACTTTTGATTTGAGCAACACTTTATCAAATCCACTGATGAATTACACGTTCCCCACATACCTGTTGTAACGTCAAATGTCAAGAAAATCAAAATTTAAAAGATACCTCATCTATAATTTTTTTTTTTTTTTTTTGATAAGTCATAAACTTCATTGAAAAAAGAAGTAAAAAAATACAAAGGAAACAAAGCACACAGGCCGTGTGCTAGAAGCAGCAAAGAACCTCATCTATAAAATGTTAAAAATGATAGTTTTGTAATTTTCAAAATTAAGTATCTTGAGTTTATAATTAAATGCTAAATAGCATCCAATTGATGTGGAATTTCATATACATGATAAGAATGGGAAGCACGTGTGATCTAATAGAGGATTTGGTAATATGTTGATCCTTATAAAAATATTAAGTGGCATAACATTAACCAAGTGACGTCAATAGTAACTTGATCCTCTCCCCCCCCCCCCCCTCTATCTACATATATGCCTATGAAGCACGGGTGCGGACTTGGATTCAGGTGCAGGTGCGGGTGCGGTGATTAAATAATTATTAAAAATATTTTTATTTATATTTTCTATATATTGCTAAGCATACTTTTTCACATTATATAAACATATACCAATTTAAGAGCAATAGTAGATAATAACTAAAACATGATGTTCATAAAACATTCCATGATGGAGAGATTGAGACCAAGAGATGAAGAGTGAGCTTGGGCAGTGAGGCAAAGAAGAGATTCTGACTTCTGAGTGAGCGGCCGTAGGTTAGGGAGTGAGAGAGGGGAGATGGAGAGTGAGATAACGAGAGAGGCAGTAGGCAGAGAGCTTCAAAGTTCAAAACGGTGAGTTTTGCATACTTTTTTTTTTTTTTTTACTAGAATTTCAGCCTGATTCAAAGCCGGTTTCAGCCCTTTTCGGCATGTTTCAGCAAATTTCGGCCGTCGGCCGATATCATCCAATTCAACCCGAATCGGCCCAATTCAGCGCAAATCCACAAATGGAAAAAAAGAAAAAAAGAAGCGACGCGGCACGGATGCATGGTCAGCGGCGACGACCACCGCACGCCACGTCCGTGCATGTCAGGTGCGGCTGCAGCGGCCCTGGAGCCACACCTGTGCTTTCTAGATATATGCATATGTACAAGTGTGTGTGTGTACGCCTCTCTCTCTCTCTCTCTCTCTCTCTCTCTCTCTCTCTCTCTCTCTCTATATATATATATATATATATATGTACAAGTGTGTCATCATGCATCATAGAATAATAACACTATTTAATTACCAAAAAGAAAAGGAACTACACTGATTAAAGCCAACATCCTCTTTTTATACTTTCAGATTGAAACCAACTTCCTCTAAGAAGGCATATACCTGAATGTTTCAAGATCATTTGGATTCCCAAAAAGCGAATATTTCCACTGTGGCCCATCTGAATCATTAAAGGATCTCACAACTTCCACCTATAATATATAAATAATCCAAAGGGAATAAGTGAAAAAATTGACCTACGAAATTGTTAGAGAGAGAAGATATTTTTACACAGATAAAATACATACTTAGATTCTTTGATTTTCAGTTTTCAACAAATAAAAAATATATTATCTACTCATCTGGTTTATATAGAGTATTATAACCAATGTACAATCTGACTAAAGAGACACCAGGCAATTAATAAAGGTTCCATCCCAGAAAATATTTGATAGAAGATTGTCTCTAAGTAAGAAGTGAAAGCTTGCTAACTGACATTATTAAGATTGAGTAGACATGTTTGATACATGGTCCTAGCTTACAGGAAAAATGACCCTTGCTTTGACCGTGTGCGTAACAGAGATGTCAGCATATTTATTTCCCAGCGATTCTTATACCAAGGATCTAATTCCAAAAGTAAAAGCAAGCACAAGGCAAAGTTCCTACCTCAACAACTGGGTGTAAACTTCAAAATAATCCATTACTTCCAATCAATTATGAGTAGAAAACAGAGAGAGAGAGAGAGAGCAACAAATGATTTAGATGTACAATTGCTACCTTCTGAGCATTACATTTAAAGATGAGGCAGAAAGCATAAGTAGGTCAAATGTTCACACGCACATACAAATATGCCAACTTGCACAAAAGAATACTCTATGCATGTAGTTAGGAAGCATATAACTTTGGTGAATCTAATTTCAACAAGGGCTTGTGTGAAAAGGAATCTTCTGAAATAAATTTTTTTTGATAAGTACGAATCTCCTGAAACAATATGAGAAATTGTGAATCAACAGACGATCTTTTCTCTACTTTCCTTTCCTTCTTTAAGTTTCCAGATATACTAACCAACGTACCTGCCAACCTCTGATGTCTTAACCTAATATTTAAAGACCATCTTCCACGACTGCTATCACCTTAAAAGTAGTAAACTTTTCTCAATAATCAATAGATGTCATTACCTGAATTGAAACCCGAGCAGAAAACTTCACAAGTCCCTCTTCAGTAAGCTTCTCAGAGGCACTTTTTCCTCTAATGCCCTTTGTGACAAGCTTAGTAGAATCTCCACCTCTATGTCGTGCTGACAAACCTTCATCAAAATGCATCTATAACCAAAGCAATATATGAAAATCAGCGAGGAAATAAAATGGATATAAATTAAACAAGAGAAACTATACAAACCCAGGAAGGATGAAACTTAAATATATAGATAAACTGTGCAGACATCAATTTCTTGTTCAGGCAGCTGATGCAGCCATGGTTGATTGACTTGTTACTACCTTGCAAATTCATCTATTTAAGATCTATCTTATGGGGTCCACATGGTCCAATTAAAGTAAAAGTTGTGTGATTATAAAGATCTAGTTATATGTGTCCTAACAGTTTTTAATTTAGGTTTTTATTAAACAAGTTATGGTGAATTTTGTATTCAAGGGCAAAATTGCAATCTCTACAAATTAAGGATATTTTAATAGTTTAATTGAGTCTAGAATTTTCAAAGAGATCCTAAGCATCTTTGGTTTTCTTTTCTTTGGGTTCAAGTTAGTCTTTTATCAGTTATTACCTTATTAGGTTTTAGTTTACTAGTCAAATTTGGACTTATCAAAAACATTTACTAGTCAAATTAGGAGTTCTAATACTATTAGATCAAGAAAAAGTCCTAGATATATTTATGCTCAATGTTCTTGAAGAATAGATGAAGTTGATTAAGAAAAATATTGAGTGTTTTTCCAAGAGCCTTATAATTTTTTTTGATAAGTAAAGAGCCTTATAATTTATATCTCAACTGGCAGATACTGTTGTTCCCAACGGAGACATCTAAGCTTCATCAACAGAAGCTTTCCCTAGTATGTCTATTGCAATTATCAAAAAAGAAGAGCATATTGTAAATTTATCTTTCTTCCTCTTGCCTCTATTTCATGCAATTATATCCTGTTTTCTAGTTTCTCTAGGACCTGGACAACAAATCATTGAAGACATCACATCCTAAATCTTAGTTGCACTCCAACAATCCTATTCTATCAACACAAAATCACCCAAACATAATATCCAGAAAACATAACCCCATTTCTTAAACCATGGCACTGAAAATCCCAAATTATCTAAAAAAGGCCATTATTCTATATATTAGAACAAACAAGGGTGCTCCAGAGCAATAATAAAGATATACCTTAGCATGTTCCAAATGTTTGATAGCTTCCTCTTGTGCAGAAGAATTCATAAACAACTGAATACAGCAAAGTCCAGCAGCGACATGATCATTTTTAATAACCTGGATCAGTGAGTAAATTCAAGTAAACCTTGGCTTAACCTGGCTTAAATGAACCTTAATCTGGAACTAGAAAATACTTTCAACGAATATCCAACCACTAAAAAAATTTATATGGGAAATAATACAAATTCAACAAAGTCTATGATAGAATTCTGATGTTATTTCAAGTCATAAATGTAAAGCTAAAATAAGAATTTGCAACTTATATGTTTGACCAAAAAGGAATGCAACTAGAAGGAGAAATAAAAGAACAGCTCATAAAGTTTATTAACTCTGAAATTAAATGCTACAATATAGAAAGAACAAGAAAGAACAAGCACACAGGAAGGACAAGCAACGTGGTCCTTTTCAATAACCTGGATCAGTGAGTAAATTCAAGTAAGCCTTGGCTTAATCTGTGGCTTAAATGAACCTTAATCTGGAACTAGAAAAATACTTTCAGTGAAAATTCAACCACTAAAAAAATCATTTTTATTTGGGAAATAATACAGATTCAACTAAATCTCTGATTGAATTGCGATGCTATTTCAAGTCATAAGTTTAGCCAAAATAAGAGTTTGCAACTTATATGTTTGAACAAAAAGGAATGCTGCTAAAGGGAGAAAGAAAAGAACGGCTCATAAAGTCTCTTAATACATTTAAATTAAACTCTACAACATAGGAAGGACAAGTGATGTGGTCCTTTTTAATAACCTGGATCAGTGAGTAAATTCAAGTAAACCTTGGCTTAATCTGGCTTAAATGAACCTTAATCTGAAACTAGAAAATGCTTTCAACAAAAATTCAACCACTAAAAAAATCATTTTTATCTGGGAAATAATAAAAAATCAACTAAATCTATAATTGAATTCTGATGCTATTTCAAGTCATAACTGTAAAGCTAAAATTAGAATTTGCAACTTATGCATTTGAGTTTGACCAAAAAGGAATGCTGCTAAAAGGAGAAAGAAAAGAACAGCTCATAAGGTCTTTAAATACTTTTAAATTAAACGCTATAATATAGAAAGGACAAGCACACAAGCTTTTCTGCTGAAACCATGTCAAATGAACATGATGTTTTGTTCAATAGAGTGTAAAAAATTCATAAGAGCATCCTATTTACCTTACATCCTTTTCCCCTCACACCAGAAAAAATTCAATACCATATCTGTAAGAATTGTTTAACAATCTCTATACAGCTTATTGAATCACACAGCAGCTTTAATCTTGCAAATGCCGCTAACTTAAAGTAAACAAAGAAAATAGAAGGAGGGATACATGAGGTATGCTGTGTGAACATTCCCAATGGCAAGATGCCCATGACAAGATTAATAAACACAAAAATATGCAATAGACATTTTTAATGGCCCTATAGATAACTGTATAGATAAAATACTAGAAATAGACTGCAAAGTCTCTTTTTCAGTCAGTGATAAAAAATTTCAACATATAGGGATAAACATGCACGCAACAGAAAACCACCACAAGCTGTGTACTTAATGAAAAAGTAACCCCAAAGAACACAGAAATACATGAGTCTATATATGTGTGTGTTTCAAGAAAAAAAAAGTAATTAAACAGAATTTTGCTATCAAATCCACCCAAACCTACACCTTTAGTTGGGGGCAGAGAGAAGGTAGCAGTAGGTGTAATAGAGAAAGATGCGGAGGTCAGTCTCCAACCAAGGATAAGGGGCCTGATCTCACAACTACTAGTAGTACTAATAATATATTCAGTTTAAAATCAAAATATATGGTCTGAAAATTACCTGAAACTTGTATAAATAATTGAAATGTTTGTGTGTTTCACAATAGATGCAAATACGGACAAGGGCTGCTGCTGTATACTGATTTACTGCCACATCTCGTGGATTTGCTGATGACATTCTTGTTGAAATCACTTCCTCAAGAACAGACATTGCACCATAACCAATACACAAGTCACACAAATCATCTATTGTCCCATAATCTGTAGCCAATGGATCTGGCCTTTGAGGGGATGAAGATGAAGTTGCTACTCCCCCCAATATTGATGGTTGAGGAGGGGGAGGAACAGCATTTGGAGGAAAAAACAACACGCAAGCATCATTGTAGTGACCATGCCTAAACATAAAACTCAGCAAATGCTGGCGTGCATACTGCAAAGGTTAAAAAAACGTATTAAGAAACTGACTACCATGAATAAAGCTAGAAAATTAATAATAACCATGGCACAGGAGAGAGATACTGAGAATAGTCATATTCATAACCATATCACCGGTGGTGTCAACAACCAATGGTGGAAAAAAGAAAATATAACGGAGAAATTTAACAGAATTCTAGATTCCAGGTTAAAATAAATAACAGAAACAAACTTCAAGCTAGAACCATTACTAAATAGTTTTAAAATGTAAAAAAAAAAGAATATATATATATCATCAACTTCTAGATTTATTTGTGTAAATAAACGTGCATGTATGTAATACAGAATAAGAACTTTAAATTAGCTACTAAGCCAAGAGATACCACTGACTCCAGATGCAGGGGAAAATAGAAAGGCACTGGCATCTGAGTGCCAGCCTAAAAACAAAAACTTGATCAGTGTAAGGATGAAGCTCACGTCTTGTAAATAGTTCACACATTCAACATATCGAATACTGTCAAGATTGCTGCGAGGTCCATCTTCAAATTCTGAACTGAGGGAGGAATTATTATTTTCAGATTCCTGAGCCCGCCTAGATCTTTCTGAACGTGGAAAGGTGGATGGCATGTATAGAACATTGAGATATGAATCAGCAGAAAGAGAATCATCCAATATCATCGGTGCACTTTTAGCCAAATGCTCATACCTGCAGTATAAGTTGCATCAGTCAGATCCTATGTAATGACTAGCATCTAAAATTGTATCCTTTTTTTTTTTTTGTAGAAATTTAGGCTTGACTAGCTTTAATGTACTCCTGCCTGTTCACAACTAAAAGGTGAGATTCAATGCACAGTATACTACTAAAATTATATCAGAATCGCAGGTCTTTTAGAAACATAACCAAAAGGATTCAACACGCATAACCTGGTGCAAGACTAAGGAACACAACATCTTTCAACATTCTGGTAAACAGTAATTCTCAAAGAGTAATGTTGCTAAAAGATATAGTTAAATTTGAAGCAGACAATAAAAGATACCACTTCAAATCTTCATCAACATTGGTTCATGATCTTTAGTGGTAGGAGTTCAAAGAGATACCTTGCTTAAAATTTCACAATCAAAATGCTTCTTCATCATCACAAACAGGGCTTCCATGGCAAAAAAGGTTTCATGCAACCCACCCCATCCAGTTGGGATTAAGAGTTGGGAAGTTGATTTTCTTTTTTTTCTTTTAGTTTATACAGCAATGGGAAAGTGCCGAGCACAATCAAGTTCTCTGCCTATCTTCTTATCCAAGAAATCCAAACAGATCAAACTTTATAGGTTATTATAGTCTGAAGTGTATGTGTGCATGATAATTGATAGCTAATGGCAGTAGTTATAGGTGAACTATTGTAAGTCCAACAAATTACGTGTTCTTTTTTACAGTCATTGATATTGTATTTTTTTTTTTTTTCCTTTTTTATAAGTAGTCATTGATATTGTATTATAATATCCAAAATACAAGATTTTCAGAAACTATCAAGGCAACACTGTCAATAGCAGAGGCTGTAGTCCAATGCACAAAGCTCCCCACTTCTGAAAAATTTGAGAGAGGTGGTTGGTAGGCAACCTTACTCTCAAATTTTGGAGAGACGAACTCCCAGACTTGAAGCCACAACACATTGAAGGCACTTGCCATCGCAGCAAGGTCCAATCTCTTAGCAGAGGTTGTAGACCTCCTATAAATTAAAACCTAGCCTATCATGGATCTTAAGCCAACATTGATTCAGCTACTAGTTCAACAACTCTAATAGAAATTTATTGTGGCAATAAATATAGGAATTCTGACATAAAAGCTACATGATATCTTACATGGAACGAACTGCTGAAACATCAACTGGTGGACCTCCTTCGATTGTATTAATAATCTCTAAAATGACAGGTGCAGCATCACTCTTATACAATTGAAGAGCTTGCCTGAAAGCCATTGAATAGGCATTAAAGAATAAGACCACTCTGCATCCCACTTTAGAAGAATATGAGAGAGAGAGAGAGAGAGAGAACTTAAATCTTGTTAATTTATTGAGCAACTATCTGAATAAATTTGACATACTTAAACTTCACCCGAGCTTGAGCATAGTGCTCCATCCGTATCAAAGCATGTCCCCAAGCATTCCACACAGGGAAAACATCAATCTGGGAGAATCCAAAAACATACATAAGCTCAATCTAAAGACCAGCAGTATAAACCACAATGCCTGGACACTATATTTACCTTACACTTTTTGCAAGTATATACAGCCATGCTGTATCGCTCCTCTACACTCAACCGGTCACGGAGACGTTCAGATGACTCCTTATCAGCAATATCATCAAGAGAAACAGCAATCCCTGATCCCAAAAGGCTTTGAAGCAGTTCAGCACGTCCTAGCCAGATCTCCACCTGTGAGAGAACTTCAGATAATTCATCTGTGAACTGACTGCCCACACTGGTGCTACCAGCATCAGAGGATGCATCATCAGCATCCCTACTTCTGTCAGAATGGCTGGAGATTTCACTACCCCCTGTAAGCTTTCTCAGCACAGATTTACAATATAGTAGCCCCTGGCATTCAACATGTCATATCACTCAAGAGCATTACAAACTAATCACATGTAAAGGCAACTGAACTATGATGCCATAACTATCTGCATGTAAGGAAAGCAAAAATGCATGCTATTGGCTATTTTGACCTTGGATTTTTAACATGTGACATATGATACACAAAAATAGCAAAATTTTAAATTAAATAAATAAAAATAAAAACATTGTTTCATATAATATGCATTACAGGGGCTTGGCAAAAATAATACCTGTACAATTGTCTCTGTGGCATGATATGCACGACCAATTGTTTCCATGGACGCATTCTCAGGCAACTGTTGGGAGCTTAACACATTCTTCATCTGATTAATACACAAGTCCAGGGCACTTTTGGCAGACACCGACTCATCAGAACACAGACAAAGCAGTGCCTATAAATAGAATACCCAAACCTTCAGCAGACTCACAGCAGCATGCATAAAATAAAAATCATTTGTAAACAAATCACCACATAAGAATTATACCATAATTCACAGTATGCACACTCCATGGCCAAGAGAAGCCACTTTAATATATTATATTGTGTGTTGTTATGCTTCCACAGAAGAGAGAAAATTCAAATACCAAATCTTTCAACAAATAAATAAGCCACAACTTCTCATAATTCTCTTCTTCTTTTTTTATCAGTAACAACTTCTCATAATTCTCTTCCAACTTGTATTTAGATTAATTCAAAATTTGGTCAGAAAATTCTAACATACATCAGAGCTATAGTTTAAGCAAAATCGTGCACGATTTAACCCAATTAATGCACTAAAACCTCACATACAAAGAGTAGAAACATCTCTTATCTGCTAGTTTGTGTTGCACCAGTAGTATAAAACATATATACTTAATAATACACCCAAAGTCCCAAACACACTAAACATGGAGGCCTGACCCATCCCACCATGAGCCCCAAAGATGAACTCCTGGATAGGATTAGCGGCATGCTCCTATTTGAGCTTGAGATAGATAATCTCTCACTTGTGCAATGAGTTATATGCATCCATAATTCAATCTCATTATTTTGACTAATGCTCATCCCAGTATAGATTTATAGTAATCAACTACCCACCTGCAACAGTTCCAGCACTAAATTGATAATTTATATAATACTACACAATGCCAAGCTTCCAACATATGCAACAAACATGTTTCACCACTTTCACTAGCATACCTTAAATAGGGTAATGTCGGGGGCACTTTCATATTTGTGAGATGCACGAACAGATTCATCCTTAATTGCATCACCTGTCAGCATCCATTCCTCAGCAATTGAAACAGAAGGAAGCCGTTCTTGCCCATCTGCAGGATATGATGAAACACGATCCTCTTGAATTCCAGTCATAGCCTCCCAAGCAACTTTTTCAGATGAAGTCAAACCAGAACTCTTTCTTTTACGATAAGCATCTTTTGGAGCAGCCTTGTCTCCTGTATTTCGTGGAGCCCAAGAAAAAGCTCTGCGAGCCTCTTTTTGCAAGTTATTTAGACTGCTAGTAAAAGATGACCTCGGAGGAATGCCTGCCTTTGTTTTCTGCCTTGGTCTTGCTCCAGAAACAGATATGCGATGTTCTCTATGGGGAGAGCTAATACTGACAGCCATAGCCTTTGCAGCATATGCAATAATTATATTGTTGTTTCTCAACACAGGAAATTCTTTTAGGATCTGTTAACAAATACAATCCAAACATAATGTAAATAAGTAACAGAGGAAAAGAATTTGCCAAGAGCCTTGTGGCACAAAGGAACTGCCCAGTTTTCCCATGGACAGAACCTGAGTTCAAATGCCCCCACCCCACTTGTTGTAAGCAAAAAAAAAAAAATATATATATATATATATATATATTGGGGAAAACAAAAGGCATGATCAATCTATTCATTTATAAGAAAAACGCATGTTAGTTAAGGCATCTAAGAAGTTGTCCAAGTAAGAATTACAATACCAGAGCAGCAGATTGCAGTTGTTTTCTCATCAGAAGCACCTCCAGTATCAAATGAGGGTGCTCATGCAATGAAGAACATCTTTGCTGCCACGGCAAAGGCAAGGCAGCCAAAACACGAAGACCCAAGGCCCATGAGTTAAGCCGCGAAATCTCAACATCTGAGAGATTTCCTTCTCTTCGCTTCAAAAAAAAGTGAACCTTCAAAAAGGCACAAAAGAAAGTCATAATGAAGGAACAAAAAATTTCTATACCCAAATAAATATAAAAAATAATAATAATTTAAAAAAAAAAAAAAAAAGGAATGTAATCCAATCACATCTACAAAATAAAGGGCAACAAGTAGTTACAAGAAGTTGCTTTGACCGTAAATTGGGTAGCAACTGCATTGCACCCATGGCAACTGGTAGAGCATCATCAGAGTCACGTAGTGAAGAAAGAAACCGAGAAGCTTCTGCTGGACCTCCACCATTTAGAGGGTCTGCAGTGAGAAGCTTCACAAGTTGCCGGCCCTTCAGTTCTCTCCGCAAGTCTATAGATAATCCAGCACTTTCAGCCACTTCTAAAGCAGCAGAAACAGCTCCCTTTCCAGCTAGTCTAAGTGCCAAGCCCTCAGGATCTTCCTTACATTCTGCTTCAACCTGCAATTTAAAGAGTATTAGGGAGAAATAATTCCTAGCAGGAAAGTACCACTTATAGACCACTTATTCCAAACTTTTCATCTTAATCCAGATACAGGAGAGAATAACAACCTCTTGCCAGCTGCTATGATGATCATCTGCACTTAATATGTGGCTGAACCTCTGTAAAGCTTGTTTCATATGCAAGACCTAAGCAACCAAAAAAATTATGTTACCAAAGAAAATTTAACACCAGCATAAAGGTAACATACCAAGCTTCATGCAAACGAATCAACACAACAATTTACAATAAATAAAATACTATGAAACAAATAACAAACAAGCCAGCACCTCATTCCTAAGTGGATCACTTTGTGGCAGGTGGCAGCTGCACATAGTCAAAACATCCAAAGCAGCATCAAGCTCCCATCTGTGCATATACCTGGAATAAAATGTGAGTCCTAAGATTCAACTTACAGGGAGACGCATAACATATCTCACAGAAATCATCATAAATGCAAGTATATTGTATATCCCCATCAATGGTGTAGAACAGAAGATACAATGAGAGTGATATATTGTAAGAAAGGTTTGCCAGTTGTAAAATGTGACGTAGAACAATAGGCAAAGATCACAAAGGTATGGGAGGACAGGATAAAAAAAGGATAGACATGCGCGCACACGCACGCACAGAGACCCATAATGGCAACAGAAACAAAAGCAAACACCAAAACCAAATCTTAAACAAGTAGGCTCCCAACCCAGGGTTCGACCACTAGACCTTTTAAACAAACCAACCTCTGGTACTTTTTTTTTTTTTTTTTTTTGGATAAGTGAGTTTTCAGCCCCAGGGGTGGAGGAAAAGGAAACTTCAAGTCTTTAACTGGAGACCTTAACTACAAGAAGCGTCATCTCCAGCCAATTGTGCTACTCCTGGGGTTAGCTCTGGTACTATGTTCGAAACTAATAACCCTAAATTCTTAAGTAAATGCTTAAGTGGTCAGGATGTGGACAAAAAATGTATATCAAGCAGACACTAACAGAGTAGCAGTTTTAAATTCTTAAATATCAGATGGCAAGGGCTAACAAGGAGAAAGAATAAAAAAAGAACTGCTTCACATTTGAATAACAAAATCAAAAAGAGAAGCTGGCCATAAAAAATTATCTAGGTGTATTCCAAAATTTAAGCAAGCATTTACCACATTAATGGAAAACACCCATACATACTTGAGGGCAAGTCTAGCAGCCAGTTGTTTGTCCTTCAACCGCAGGCAATACTGCCAACTATTGCTCCAGATGTTGTGGCCCCCATATCCTTGAGGCTGTCCAGAGATTGAATGATTCTCTTCCCCACGTTCAATGAGTAGCTGAAGTAAACGGTCTGAGGCTCCGTTACGTAGAAAGCGATCCGAAAGTGCAAGAGCATCCATTAGTTTTCCTTCATCAATCAACCTATTAAAGATAACGAGGGCCAAGAATATTGTTAAATTACTGATTGTCCCAAAAGCTTCAGTTGTTAGGAAATGATGAATCTAATCATTTAACCATAATTCTAACACTCCCCTTTCACGTGTAGGCCTAAACTCCTCAATAAGTGGGGCCTAAAATGTGGGATTTTTAACATTTTAAATGGGAGGTAGAGTAAAGTCAATGATCAAAATCAAGATTTCATACTCTGATACTATGTTAAATTACCAAATGTCCCAAATGTTTGAGTTGTTAGGAAATTGTGAATTTAATCATTTAAACATAATTCTAACAAATATTATTAAAAGTAGTGATAAAAACAACTATAGACACTAAAAATTTTCAAACATGACAAAAAGGGCCTTGTAAAGCCCCCAACCCCCACCCCAAAACAAAAAACACACACACACACAAAAAAAAAAAAAAAAATAGAAGAACCCCAATAACAATGCGAAAACTATGTTAAGAGGAAAACTTGGTAGGAGAAGCACTCATTTTGTTTATTTGTCATGTTAAAAACTATTAGCATCCACATGTTTTCTCACCAATATGCCCTGAGAAAACTGGAAACTTCTACATACAAACTTCCTAGAGGCTTAAAATGAAATTCACAATCTGTACAGAAAGTTCTGATTAAGATCTAAGATTTGATGCATCTTTATTTGTTCCTTTTTATTTTCTTATTTCTCATATTATCAAATCATAATTAAGTATCACAGTTACCAGATTTAATAGCTGAAACATCCAAGCAATCCTGGTGGTGATTACATTTCAAACAAGTATATCAGGATGAAGCAAACTTAAAAAATCATATGCAACTTGCAACACCAGAACAAAGATGACCAAAGAAGACAAGTGGAAAAACTACACAAGATAACCATCAATATATAGTAAGGGATGCAAAAACAAAAAACAATAAGCACTGATACCGTTCAACAGCTTTCTCATAGGGTTCTTCATTCTCCCAATCAAAAGAAAGGAAAACTGTATTATCAAGTTCAGCAAACTCAGATTTTGAAGAATCACGCCAAGGATCGGGAGCTGCATCCCCTTGACCATTGAAGTCTTGCAAAGCAGTTGAAACATTAGTGCTGCAAACAATGTCATCGATTTCTGACTCAGTATCATTGTCATGCTCACGGAGTCTCTTAATAGCAGATGTTGCTTCAGGTTTACGCTTGGTATGATCAGATGTTTGCTTGGTTGCTACAGCAAATTCTGAGACTCGATGAAGGTTAGTTTGCATCTGTATCCATCGATTTAAAGTTGGGAACCTGGACATCAAATTACAAGCTTAAACTAGATAACCATAATGCACATTGGATATAGGTGTAACTTGGTGTAAATTATTCTTAGTGCATGTATCTTACCTCTCAGATTGATCAAGCGCAAACTCATAAAACAACCTGTCAGCATCAGGTGCCTGAACTAATCCATCATTTAAGGAGCCTGATATAGAAGAATCACTGCCAGAGTACAATATACTGCTCCCAAAAACACATGCTAAGACAGCCCTCACTGGAGACATTTTAACAAGATGTTTTACTATATCCAATTGGAGGGGGTATAGAGGGATTCCGGGGGTCGCTGAGGAACGACGATAACAATTAGGTTTAGCTTCTTTAGAAGAAGGGGAGAGTAGTTTATTTTCAGAGCCACTCTTGGGGCAGGTAGGAATGACAGGAATGCACGCCCATCCATGGCCAGACCGCGGAGGATAAACTGGAGGTACACATGCAGAAATCACTTCATGCACAAAATCAGCACCCATAATTTCAGCAACCTTTCCAGCGGCATCAGTGCTGCCTCGGTCAAAGACCAGACGAGTTAAAAGCTGCAAAATACCACAATAATACATTAGCATATACATGATCATGTCGAAAAGGAAGATAAGGTTATTGAGGGTTGCTGAAAGATAATCTTGTAAATGAGAACCTTATTTCCTACCTGTCCTTGCTGAAGTTCAAGTCGGATTGATCATTTCATATAGATAATCACTTTATGCATGATTTATACAATTAATATGCTAATTATATTAATTGGAAATATAAGGCTTAACCTATCAATACTGCGATTGAATGATTAGCTCACTTTTAATATATTTATTTGTAATATGAAGTATTTAACAAAATTAGTAAGAATCAAAAAAAAATTCATGATTAAATTAGAGGGCATTGCCCAAATTTATCACTATTACCCTCATCCATAAGGACCATTGAATTATGTTTTCTTAATAATTATCATGAAATGAAAAAAATTAAATAGACATATATTTAACTTGATTAACATGTGTGATGGGCACGTCAAACGGTATGGTTCCAATAATTATCAGTCTTTTGTGTGCTCTGCTATTGCTCATCATATAACATTTATAGAAGCTTGTATTTTGGTTGGCTATTACACAAGTAAATGTTGAGCATAAACACATTGGGACATATTCCCCGGTTCCAAAGTGATGTGCTATGATGTGCAGGCTCACTACATGCTAATGATGCATTTTGCATCTAAATTATTTCTCCCTTAAATTTTTAAGAACTTCCAAATTTATTCTAATCTATTCTTTTTATCACTCTATAAGGCTTCCAGACTCCATTCTCCAAAAAGTTAACTTACAATTGATATGGAAGCTATCTATATATATAAGCAAAACAACAAAGATAATCTTCAATGCAAGAAATAAAAGATCTTACATCCTTAGGCCATTCGAACACAAGGGAAAAAAAATTGAAATCATGAGTTGTATCAGTCCCGTCAACTATGTCACCAATTGCAGCAATATGGAGAATAAATTGTGATAGATACGTTGTGGCCTTGGTACTTAAACCATACAACCTCTTCCCAGTATCTTTTAGATCATAACTAACAGGTTGTGCACTAGTTTCCCCAGCCATTGAGCTTAAGGGTATCTGTCTGACAGCTCTTAACCCAAGCCCAAGAACGATATCCTTGTCAGTATTGGAGAGAACCTTTCGATCAGATGATGGGGCTTCCCCTTTCGAAAAATTAGGCTCTGTTTCTTCATCAGCAACTGCTCTTGCAAGATTATGAAGCTTACCTGCAATTTTACAGGATAAAGGCACATTAAAGCCATGGAATAAAAAGTAAGTGTAACCCATAGCTCCACCTGTCAGAAAATAGATGTCCAAAAAGAAGGAAATACTGGTAGTCCATAATATACCCTCCCCCAAAAGAAAAAGGTACCACTTAAAAACTGCCGCTTGCCCCTGTGAGCATCTTCAATCATCTGATGTAGCATTGCAAGAGCACGTTCCCTTTGTCCCTGTCGGTGGGACTCCTTAGACAAAGAAAAGATCATTTCCCCAGACAAAAGGGCCTGAAGGACAGGAAGGCTATCCTGCAGAGCAGACCACAAAGCAGGATCAATAACCAAGTAAGTATCTTCTTGCTTACTTTTTTTGTAAAAGTTTCTAAGGCAAATTTAAGACCATTGACATAGGTAAGGATAAAGTTCTCTCCACAGATTCTCATTGCCTCAGTCAATTAACTGGAATTATGAATAAGTCTTCAGATATAGAACTACATCAATATTAACAAGAACTCCTTCTCCATCATAAAATAAAATAAAATACATACATAGATAAACTTCTACCTGTTCCAAGAACTCGTGTAAACGCTTGAGGACACGCCGTGAGACAGTAATCACTCCAACTTCAAGGATTTGATCCCAGTAAGTGGAGCCCATCTTTGGAGCACCTCCTGGATATATCTCTGACAACATAACTTGCGCCTGCATATGATACAAGTCAATGCATACTGTAGAACCACGCCACAAGGCAACATCTATCTTGTAGGGGAAAAAAAACTATGGCTAAAACCTTCAAAAGACAAAGTAAAGGACATTTCAAAAAGTAATTGATACTGGGAAACTAACAAAGCTCAGTATGTGGCAGATGCAGTAAAAATAATTTTATTCAAAAGAGAAGATAGATCAGAACACAAAATGCAAATTGGCCTACTCCTAAAGAATTACAATCTCAAGCTCAAAAAATCTAGAAAGTCTAAAGAAGAAGACTGAGGGATGACAATGAAGACATTATTTTTGGTACGAGTAAACGAAGTCATTACTGACAGATGATAACAATGAAGGAAAATTATTTCTTCCCAAAAACATATGCTTATTCTTGCATACTAACTTCGTACTTAAGAAAGGAATGTTGCATGCTGAAAAGGTTTAAGGGATAGGCTTTGTGTAGGGAAAGTAACATATTAATGGTAAAAGAAAATTTTGGTACAGGATCAACAGGAATCACCCATAATTTAAAAAACAAAAACAAAAATGAAGAGAAAGGAATTTCTACTATATCCTTCACATCATTAAATTCTCAGAAAAGTTTAAAGAAGTAGTATGAAACAGGTGTCACTATCATTCTATCAAAAAGAACATGTGAAAATTCCTTGACAATTTTTTAAATAACTCCTCTTATTTGCTAGGGAACTAGAAATTCAAATAATCCTTCAAAACCAAGACAAAGATTACTTGAAGAAAAAAGATATACCATTCTTTTGACTACAGCCACACCAAGTAAATATTCCATGTTTGTAGGTTTTGAGCATTACCTTATTCAAAAGCTGTTGGGACATCTTTGCAGACCTTGCAGAAGTAGCGGCAATGTCTATACAAAGAAGAATCTGGCAAAAAATACACACACATCAGTCAATAAGCACATGGAAGATATTTAAATATTAACTTTCACAGAATTTGAGAATAGGAGAATAGAGATTAACATTGCGGGCACTTACTGCAGCCAAAGGACCTAATTGGGAGCGTAAAGAGGCAAAATCTAGATCTTGTACTGCAGAAGTCCCATCAGCAGCACGAGACACTACATCTTCTACCTAGAAAAATAAAATAAAAATGTATCCCTTTTTTAAGAGACTAAAGAAACCATGGGCAAACATCTTTTTTTTTTTTTTGATAGGTAATCAAAGCTTTATTGACAAGAAAATAACAATCAGTTTACGATGTTAAACTCACTGCACAAAAAACCATGGGCAAACATCATTTCACATATGAGAGGAAAATTGCAACCAAGACAAGATTCATTCAGAACTAAACATCAGTAGTCAACAAAAAGACATCAAATATCACAATACAGAGAAATCCAACACATAATATATGCTAAAACATTAATGGTGCATATATAGCATGATTAGAGAGAAATATCATTTTTTATAAGTAATGACTTTGTCTTTATTGAGGGAGGGAGGGGGGGGACTTTATGCAAGGTGCCCAAAAAATACAAAAACCAATCATTAGGTTTAAAGAGAAAGTGAATAAATAAAGTCTAAAACAGAATTCAAGTCATTAGTGCCAATGATGCAAACCACTCAAACAAATCTCTTAAGAAACCAGATTTCAATTCTAGACCAGTTGACTATTTATGGTTACTTTCTTCGGTTATTCCTCTCCTTCCATACTGTCCACATAAAACAAAGAGGGGCAGACTTCCACGCAAAAGAGCTTCTATTCTTGCTAAATCCACTACACCAACCAAATAAAACATCTATCACTCCCTTATGGATCACCCATTGTATTCTGAACATGGCAAAAGTAAAAGACCACAGCTCAGTAGCAACCAGCAATGAAGTAACAAATGGTCCACTATTTCGGTAGTGCATCTGCACATACAACAACAATTTACTAACCCCATGCCCCTTTTTATTAGATTCTTCCCTATCAGAATCCTCCATCATGCTGCTGACCAGGCGAAGAAAGCAACTCTCTTTGGTACGTAAGTACACCCTATGCCCCTTCATGGAGAATTTGTACCATTAGAACCACAAAGAACTTTAAGTAGGATTTGACATCAAACATCCCATTACCTTTCAAACACCATTTCAGATGATCTCTGGCATCTCCACATGGAATATTAGAATACAAGATACCAAAAAAAATTCAACCAACTCCAATTCTGAATCATTAAAACCACAGAAATCTAATATTTCATGGAGTCCCTCCAGCTATTTCATATAAGCATAATATGAAGCCTCTCTATCAACCACAATCGAGAACTATGGAAACAATTCTATCAATGCAAACTGCAAAGTCACCACACCAAATATCCTATCAAAGTCCAACCCTGCTTCCATCCCCAACCATGACTAGTGTAGCTCACAAAGCTGTCCCATCCTGCTCTTATACTCTTCAATAACCACACCCATGGGATCTCCAACATTCTCTGCAATCCAACGCCCCCATTTGTCCCCATAGTTTACACCAATCACACTTCTTCAAAGATGGTTTTCCTCCTCTTCAAAGCACCATAACCATGTCCCCAGTTGTGCTTGACTGAAGTTCCCAATTTCCTCACACCCCTAATCCTCCATTTTTCAATGGAGAACACAAAGTATTCCATCCCACAAGATGAAACTTAAAGTCATCTCTCAGACACCCCCCCCCCCCCCCAACAAAAAAAAAAGGAGATACCTCAACAACTTCTCAATTCTATTTGCCACATAAGTAGGAATAGTGAACAAACGCATAACATACATAGGCAAACTAGAAAGAGTATTCTTCAAGAGAGCTAATCTTACTTTGACAAATAAATCTTCTTCCAACCACCCAATCTTCATTCCACATGTTCTATGATTAAGTTCCAAATCCCCCTTTCTTTGAAAGATGCTCCCAACAGCATCCTCAAATAATTCATACATAGTTGCGCACCTTAATTCTTTGAACAATTAACAGCAACCACATGCAACAATCTGAAATGCCAAAGGCCGTGAAATCACACAATAACAATGATAGCTTTCACTTCCTACCTTCGGTGATACCATCCACAACTTAGCTGCTATAAGAACCTCTGATGTTTTAATTTATATTTTTAATAGGTAATAGATAATTTCATTAAAAAAAGTACATCCTGTTCAAGATGATGAACAAAATACAATTGACTGGCTCAAAGTACAAAATGAAAAGAAAACAGCAATTTGTAGATATACCAGTAATATATGAAAGCATTAAATTTATAGTTAAAAGTTGATGATCTGAATCATACAGAAGCTCTTATGAAGGCTCTATCTACCCATTCAACTACTTCAAGGGTTGCTTTATCTTCAGCAGATAATGAAAATCGATGAACCGCCTCTTCTCCAATGTCATACTTTGCTCTTTGCATGCAACTGCACAATAGAAGAACATAATCATATTCACCTCTGCACAATTAGGTATCGCCATCATCAATATAATCAATTAATTGATAATGTTCTGTAGTTACTGATTCAACTTGGCTTACTTGGGGTCCTCATCCAATGTCTAGCTATAACAGGGCAACAAGACAGGCATAAGTCCAGCACAATTAAATAAAAAACATCTTCTTTTTTATTTTATTTTTTAATAGGTAATAAAAATGTTATTGATAAGAAAAGTACAATGAGTTTACGATAGTAAACTTACTACAAAAAAATGGATACAAACAAATCAAAGGGAAAAGCTAACAAAATTAATAAAATCAAGCAAAGACGTACAATGCCTAAAACGCCAAATACGAGACCACTCAAACAAAGTCCTAGTTAGTAAAGAATTCAATAGGTCCAGAGTTCTTTCAGTGTCCTCAAATGTTCGGGCATTGCGTTCCTTCCAAGTTAACCACATAAGACACGCCGGTACCATATTCCAAACATTGGAAGAATGAATGCCCAACCAATTCCACCATGTAGAAGTAGAGAGACTACTGTCTTCGGCATCACCCATTGAACCCCAAACAAGTAGAAGACTTCACTCCACAAGGTATGGACAAACTTGCAATGCAGTAATAAATGATCCACGGTTTCCTCCTCACACCACATAGGCAACCCCAATTAACAAGAGGCAAGTTCTTCTCAACAAGGTCATCTATTGTGAGAATCCCACCCCTAGCAGCTGTCCATAAGAAAAAGACACCCTTCTAGGAACCTCTTTACCCCTACCTTGACCCCACAGGCTTTCAAAATTTCAATCAATCTACCCCTAACCAAAGCATGTATATGCCAGCCCAACCAGAGAGATGGATTAGGACAAAACACCCACCTAAAAGTACTAAATATATAGGAGTAAAGGATAAACTAGTGCTTTTGTGTGTGAAAGTCAAGTTCAAGCTAAACCTCGTATAAGTAACAAAGTTTTATTGAAAACGAGAAATACTTCATGTTCACGATGATGAACACAAAGTATTTAAAAAATTACAAACAATCAGAAAAAAGATCCTAAAGAGTTTTGGAACCCAAAAATGGAAGTACAATGTGTAAAGTCCTATGCCCGAGACCAATCAAACAGGGTACGGATCAACAAAGATTGCAATTGATCAGGAGACCTCTCCTTATACCTTCAATGCTTGCAAAATATTAAAATCATTGTATATCAATAACCATATCATTTATGAAATGTTTAAATTTCATATTTTTTGTATTTTAAGAATCATACATAGAACATGAGTTTATAAATCAGATAGTTAAAAACGTTCGATTGACATGAAGTTCAGCATGCGAGTTAAAATGAATAGAAAGTGTAATCTAACAATGGGATGTTCAAAATATTAATATTTTCTCCCAGAGGTAGTTTTTGTGGTTCGTGAAGACAATCGTATACGGTTTTGGTATGATCCTTGGAGTGACCAACTTCCTTTAACGGATCTATATCCTGATCTGTTTGATTGCCACTTCGAATGTGTTGGATCCCCCATCGCAGGGGATAGTGAGAAGTTGGAATTTGCATTTTCATAGAGATTTTCATGATTAGGAGGGGATAGTGTACTCATTTTTAGATTAAATTTATAAAAAGCTGCCAACAGGGGTGGGGGGTGATAAGCTATCTGGGAAGTGGCAATTTTGATGATTGCTCTTTTCATAGTGCTATTGGTGGAACCAATACTCATTCTTTACCATGGAAAAGTATTTGGTGTACTAAGGTCCCTAAGAGGGTGTCATTCTTTTTGTGGTTAGCTGCGTGTGGTAAGATTCTCACAATTGATAACCTCATTAAGAGGGGTTTACGGCTGGTCAATTGGTGTTGTATGTGTCATTGTAGTGGGGAAATAGTAGATCATCTTTTGATCCAATGTGAGATTGATTATGCATTATTGAGTGTTTATGATTTTTGGGATTCATTGGGTGTTGCCATACAAGGTAGCATCCCTTCTTTTTGGATGGCGCAATTGGTTTGGAAAACATTCCTCGGATGTATGGAATTTGGTGTCGGGGCAGGTGGTGTGGTTAGTGTGGAGGGAGAGAAATAACTATACATTTGAGCAGACTATGAGATCTCTTTATCAATTGAAGTCTTTGTTGCTCTGTACCTTGTTTGATTGGGCTTGGACATGGGGTTTGACCAATTGCACTTCGATTTTTTATTTCGAGCTTTCTCTTAGATCTTCTGACTAATATGCTTGTATTTTTTCAAGGTGCTCTCTGTACATCATCGTGAACATAGAGTAGTCCTTTTCATTCAATAAAATTCTATTACTTATAAAAAAAAAATGTACAATTGGGGTAATTTTTATCAATATTACACTGCTCAATAATTTTTTATTGGATGTAATTTTTGACAAATCTACCATTGGACTACATTGTCTCCTTCGACCTTATACCCTATATGCATGCAAATCATCAAGACAATAAGAAATAATAACTATCTCATCTATAAAATGTTTAAAATTCAAATTTTTAAACTTTGAAATTATATATAGAACATGAGTTTATAGATTAAAAAGTAGAGAACATCCAATTGACATGAAATTTGGCATGTGTGTTAACAACATACGCTCTGTTTGTTTCAACATTAACGTTTTCTGGAAAATAGTTCATTTTTCAAAGAGTATTTTCTGGAAAACTATTTTATTTTCCGGTGTTTGGTAACAACATTGAAAATGAGCTTGAGAATGTTTTCTAGTGTTTGGTATGCAAATTTTTTTTATTTTTCTTTTATAATTTAAAACATGTGTATTATGTAAACCAACTAACAAAATCAATTTCCCCCTCAAAAAAATAAAAAATTTTAAAAAAAACTAACGTAATCAATATAAATAAAAAACCAAGAGTGAATTTGGTTTTCATACTAAAATTTTAACAATAGATACAGTCAAAATTAGTTGTCAAATTTTCGTGATCTTTACCACTCATCTTGCTCATTTATATGGACAGTAACATGTACACACACATATATATATGAACCGTACATACATACAGAGTCGGCTCTATACTAGAAGCAAATATTAGGGTCGCCTAAGGCCCCAAGTAGAAAAAATGCCCCCAAATTTTAACCAATAGTGATTTTTTTTTTCATTATAACAGTATTAATTAAGCTCAAAGACAATAAATAAAATAATATTTTTTTTAAAAAAAAAAATGCTACGTCCACAACATTTTTCACAACACTTTCACAATAAATCCTAAGTGGTAGGTTATTACAGGCTGTTATTAATGACAAAAATTAATTTCAATGGTGAATATAAATTAAAATCAGTAACAACTTAACACCTAGAATTTGTTGTGAAAATATTGTGATTGTAGTGCTTCTCAAATATTAAAAAAAAAAAAAAAAAAAAAAGCAATACACAAAAAGATTCACTACATTTTTCAGAAGTTGAGTTGGTAAACTTTTATTAGTTATTATTTTTTTTTACTAGTTCTTATTTAAGTCCATCACTAACATCACTTTTTTACTTACCCAGATCAACATGTGTGAAAAGTTTTGTCAAATTTTTTGTGTATAGACTTTGTAAAAAAAAAAATCTACGTAGTTCATGTTAATTAGTAATTTAGTAATAATTTTTGCATCTAAAACAAGATAATAAGTTTAAGTAATTTTTTTTTTTTTTTAAACCGTATTTAAATACTCCATATAAAAGGCCTCAATTTTAGTTTTCGCCTTAGGCCCCAAATACATTAAGCCACCCTTGCATACATAGCGCATAAAAAGCAATGGGTTTCATCCTTATATGGGTATCTACATAATGTATAATGTATCTGCAAAATATATCATCACTTCACAGTATCTGCATAATGTATCTACCAACAAATGCAATTCCCCTAAACAATTATCATTCATTATATAATGTAAAGATTGTCCCATGAAAAAGCAATTTAGAGGAATATAGGCACTATGTTTAAATTTTTGTCTTTTACTTCATTCATTCTTTCTACTTCTTTTTTTTTTTTTTTTTTTTTTTGTACTTTTATGTGTGAAAAGATGTAACTTTTGCTTGGAAGAAGGAATTAGAGCAATGGGCAGTTCTGTCCTGGGCAATATGGAATGCAAGAAACAAAGTTTATTTTGAGAATATTCAAACAAATCCACAAGTGATTCTAGAAGGAGTCAATGCAGTTCTGGAGGCATATCAGCGAGTTTCGTCTACTCAGGTTTAAAGGATAAGCATGTTTTTGTGTTCTAGAAAGTCATTGTTCTTTTTATAATTTTTTTGAAGTTTCTGTGGTTGGTTTGGTACCGTAACATGCATAGTGTTGGCATGTCTTACTCTGTATATGTTTTCTTTTACATCAATAAAGTATTTATTTTTAATTCCAAAAAAAAAAAAGTAATTTCTGCCTAGAATCCATCAAACCGAAAATTTCTTAAAGAAAAAAAATCAAGCTTGAAATTCAAAGTAAAGAATATATGATTAGAGAAAAAGCAAAGAGAAGAGAGAAAAAGTGAGAGAGCTTACTGTGAGAGAAAGAAGGCGCCCAAAAATTATGTTTTCCATAGCTACTGAAGAATATAATATTATAGGAGATGCAATGAGTGAGAGAGAAATTGTTTTCCAAAAGTTTTTTTTGGAAAACAAGCTATAAAAAATAAGCATTATTTTTATTAGGGTTTTCCGTTGACTAAAGATTGTTTTCCGTTGACCAGTTTTTTTTTGTGCTACCAAACACTAGAAAATGCGGAAAACTATCTTTATAGAAGGTTTTTCAACGAAACAAACAGAGCGATAGAAAACATGTAATTCAACATTACGATTTTCAAAATATTAATCCAATAAAAAGTTATTAGGTTATGTAATATTAAGGAAGAGTTACGCAAGGTGTTGTATGTGTAAGAATGATTGAGAATCGGTGGACCACCTGCTCATTTATTGTCCTTTTGCCTCTGATTTATGGTCCTTTGTATTTAGTTCATAGCTTGGGTTATGCCTAAACAAGTGGTTGAGTTGGTTGCTCGTTGGCATAGAGGCGTTGGGCGACATAGGTCAGCATTTGTTTTGGATGTTATTCTGCAGTATATTATGTGAAACATTTGGAGAGAACGGAATAATAGAATCTTTCAAGGGGAGGAGCATTCTATTATTGAGTTGAAGAGCGTTTTCCTTCTGTCTTTATTTGAATGGTAGACTGCTTTGAGTGGTCTTGCAATACCTTCTATTTTAGATTTCGTAGATTTATGTAATTTTGGGTAGGCTTTTGCTTTCCTGTACACTCCCTGTGTACGAAGGAAGTTGTTTTTCTCCCTCTTGTATTTTTCCTTTTTTTCAATAAAGTTTTTATTTACTGATCAAAAAAATAAAAAATAAAAAGAAGAGTTACACAAGGTGGTGTAACTTGATCTTGACCCTATACAGAACAAATTTGTTTAAACAACAAAAGATTCCCAGATCTGTACACAACCAAAACCAAAGTTAAGAATTTGATTACCACAACCAATAAAAATAATGAACCTTTATGTTCCAATTGGTAGTGAATAAATCAAAGGTAAAAGAAACAGAAAATTGAATACTACAACTTCAAAGATTTGCTTGTTAAGAATTCCTGACCACTACACAATTCCCTACCATAGATGAGTTGAGAATCCTCTTTTCTTAGTAACTTAATATCAAATATTAAAATTTTTTATTATCCACTATATTTTATTACTTTGTTTATCAGCAACCAAAATTTGGAAATCTGGAATGCAGACATTGCAGAGGATCATAAAATATGCACTTCAACGGGACAAAATTGTGAAGTCTAACTAGAAGTAATTGACAAATTTTAACCTAGGGCCTAAAGCAACAAAACTTGCTTTATATTCCACCATCTGACATACTAGAATTACTCAATAAGATACATAGCATGCATATCATGAGCAAGAACCAGTTACTCATCTTATGAATTTCAGAAAAGAGTTTATTTAACTCACAGGTTGAGAAGCTTTGAGGGGGCTGCACGTAATACAGTCAATGCTTCCTTCCATCTCCATTGGCGTTCGGATAATGGTAAAAGGCGCTGCAAAGTTGACAACCGCCATTCCCACTCTTCAATGAAACGTTTAGCAATTGAGACTCTCCACTCTAAGGCCTGTCTTCCACCCATTATTACGTCCTCGCTCAATGCTTGCTCTAGTTCAATCACAGCTGACGGAAGATTGCGATTTAATATATCAAGTAGAATCCCCATGAAAGATATAACCATTTTGTTCCCTCCATCACATGGAGTGAGATCATTATTTTCCCAAGCATGGGTGTAGCATGATTTAGAATCTCTCTCTGGGGAGACACAATGCGTCAAATTCAGAGAAAGATCATCCATATGTAAAAGAGAAATTATGACATTCACCATCAATATCTGCATCATTGAATACAATCCACATTAATTTATACCATATTAAAAATGAGGAAAAGTAACTAAAAAACATTAAATATATGCTGCTACAACTTGTAAATTAAAGGCATTTAAATTTAAATTCAAAGGGATATAAATGTCGGAGAAGCTTCTTGTTATTTTATATTAGCATAAGAGTGTTCTTGTAATCATGTCATAAATCCTAATATAAATATGTGCTAAGGTGAGGGACTGATTAACATAGCCCTAGACCTTTTCTCTCTCCCTCTCTCCATTCTTTCTATTTTTTTCTGCTATCTCTAGGCATCAGAGTGTCCTAATCCTAAAATGCATTAGAACATCTAAAGGTCATCATCCATACATTAACATCATCACTAATGTCAATACCAACACAATCGCTAGATTCTAGCAACCACATGATCTGAGTCACCAGCCTCTCATGATAATTATGGGGATTTTTCCATATATTTTTGAAGTCATTTGATGTGAGTTTTTATTTTCTATTTTTATATTTTCGACACTATTTTTTTTCAATCTGCAGTTTTTCGTTTGTTTGTTGGTTTTGTTGCTTGGGTTTACTCCCATGGCAGCTGAATAAGACTTAGGAAGCCTTAGGTGATAGTTGCTTTGCAAATTTATGGAGTTTGGCAAATGATTCTGTATATTTGGAGCGTGTCAACAGTTCAGTCCTTCAAAGATTTTTTATTCTATAATTTTTTTTCCTTTGCTGATTTGTTAAAGTTGAGTTGTTTTATGACTTTGGGAAGTTTGACCAGCCTTGAAAACAGAATTTTTTAAGTTCTGTTACAATTTAACTTTTTGGGAATGTTGGCTAATTTGGGAACCTACTTTCTGGCTTGGGGTTATGCAAGTGCTGGGATTCGGTAGTTTTCCTCTTTTGTTTTCGGTTGATTGACTATTACCGTGCTGAATTTCAATAGTTTTCTACCTTGGATTAGTGGTGTCTGATACAACTAAAGAAAAATTAATTGTCATGGCTGAGAGAAAGACATTACTGCTCAAGGATGATGATGTATCTAAATCTATTACATTGAAAAGGTTGAATATTGTAAATTATCTGTCTTGGGCACAAGCCATGAAAATCTTTCTACCAGGGAAATGAATGTTGAAATATTTGACAAATACCTCTTGTGATAAGAAAGATCAACCCTATGAGAACTGGATGAGTGAGAATTCAGTTGTTATGAGATTGTTGTAGCATAGCATGGAACCTCAAATTGCAACTACAGTTGAATTTTATTACTCTTCTAAGAAGATTTGGGACTCTATTAAAAAATCTTTAAAATGAGCCTTAAGCGGTAGGTTCTTTGGAGGCCCGGCTACCTCGAATTAGCCAAAAATCCTGTTTTAGTTTTACATTTCCTAGGATCAGTATGGGTGGATTTCGAAGTTTCTTTATTGAATCTAAGCTATTTCAGTTGGTGGTTGTGGAAGGAGGGAATTTTTTCTCCCTTAAGATTTTTGAACACGGAAACTACTACATGCAATCGGTTTTTATGGGCAAGAGTGCAACTCTTTGGATAATGCGGAATCTGGAACACACCGTGATTGGGGTTAATCCTAAGCAATTTTTCACGTTCAGGGAAGGTGATACTGCTTACACTTTGCAACGGGGGTCCAACTTATTTGGGCAGTACTTATCAGTGACAGAGCTTAAGGTAGGTGGGCTGCGGCGAACTATCATTATTCCTGCTGGTAAATTACAACAAAGATGGAGAACTTTTGGGATTGAATTAAGAAAATTATTGAAACCTTCTCAATATGCATTGGGTGTATTGAATTTTGTACCGTACAAGTCTAAGCAGATCCCAAAATTTCGTGCTACCAGGTCATATGTGGAAGCTGCCAAAGCTCTAGTGTAGGCAAGGTTGAAGCCTGTTCAGTAGCCCTTCATCAAAGAAAAGGTTAAGGATGGTATCGTGAAGAATATTGTGGAGCTTCCGAGTGACAATTCTCACACACAGGTTGTAGTTTCTAAAACTCAAGCCAAAAGTTTTCCCCAGTCAACCGTGGGTGGTGGTGAGGGTGGAGAAAGTGGTATTAATGGTAAGAAAAAAAATTGAGGAGAAAATCCCAGAAGGAAATAATCTCAATATTCCTTTGAAGTTCAATTTGAATTCAAAAATTGTTGAGTTTGGAAAGTTGCGTGATAGAGGAAGGCACGTTGGTTAGGGAGAGGGTTGATTGTGAATGTGAATGAGTTTGGAAAGAGGCGGGTATCTTGGGATGGTTTTAAGGGTGGTAAGCAAGCTGGCAAATGGGTAGCAAGTAATAATGCCCATAATACAATAGTGGGACTGGGCCCATCCAGGAAGAAAGCCCAAGCTCTATTGGGAAATAAAAAAAAACCAATTTTGGGCCTAGGTCTGTCAAGCCCACTTAACTTTGAGGCTGGCGAGAGTTCCTTTAGTGGACCAAATGCTCTAGAGCCTTCCTACTAGAATGGTATCTCTATTCCGAGTTCAGGTAGTAGTGAACTCACTGCCACGAAGGAACTTGAGAGCTCAATGTTCTCGCCTACGACATCGGAGCAGCTTGCGATGTCACCGAAGGTGACCTTGGACACGATCTCTTCCTTAGCAGCGACGGAAGTGGCAGGTGAGAGTGGTCAGCACAGCCTAGCTCAACTCGCTTAGCCACCCACTGTGCCGACAGGACCAACGGTGGTGGCCCAAGCCTCCCAAGAACCACTATCGGCGATCAATGCTCCAAATGGGTCGAGGTTGGTGCCGGTGGTGTCCTCGGCCACGATTTCGGAACCGGTAATGACCTTTACTGACCCAATAGTGTCGGCGCTGGTGTCTTTGACTTCGCAAATGGCATCGGATGATGGGGATGAGGATTTTGTGGATTCGGAAGGATCAACGACTACAAATAATGATTCTGATTTTAAGGGAGCTCATCTACCTGGCCCAACTATTAGGGAATTGGTTGGAGATTTGGATAAGTCTTGGGGTAATTCCAAAGACTGGATACTACAATTGCATGACGGAAGGCAATTAGTGCTTCCACTGTCACTATATCGATCTCTAGATTGTATGTCAGTCTGCTCAAGCTTGGAGGGAGAGTGTGTACCAGGTAATGCTTCTATTACTAATGAAGGGCAGAGGGTTAGTTGGGCAGATGAGGGTGAGGGGCTAGTAGAGTCTTCGTCTGTGGTTCCTGGGTTAAAGAATAAGATGTGGGAATTTGATGAAAGGTTGAGGTCTTGTCAGAGAGGTGATGAGCCAATTGTGGTACCTTTGGCCACTGAAGGTCCTTTGGAGTTGGTGTCTAGTCATGTGAAGGAGATTGGGTGTAAGGAGAGTGTGGATAATAGTCAGCTATCACAATGGGTAACCAATGGATAAAGGCTTTCAAGAAATCTGTGGGCACTTCGTTGGATGGTTTTGAGGAGCAAGTTACAAGATTGTTATTAGCTATAGAGGCCAAAAAAAAATATAAACAGAAACTTGTGGTGGGTGATCAGACGAAGTTGGTCAAGTCAAGCCAGAAAGGTCAGTAGGAGTTGAAAAATTTGTTGTCATCTTTGAATGTTGAGCATGATCCAAATAAAGCAAGGAGTGTAAGTATTGAGCGGGCTGTTGTGCCTTATCGATGAGTGTGAAGATTATTTCTTGGAACGTTAAAGGGTTGAATGAGCAGGATAAAAGGCTTAGGGATAGAAATTTGATTAGGAAATGGGGGCCAGATGTGGTTTGTCTTCAAGAAACCAAAATGGGGCTGATTAATAGAGCGGTACTTCGTAGCTTGTGGGGTAGCCAACATGTTGACTGGTCTTACCTAGGTTCTTGTGGAGCTTCTAGAGGGGTGTTAGTGATGTGGGACACTCAGGTCGTGAATAAAATGGAGGAAGCAGTGGGGAGATTTTCCGTTTCTTGTAAGTTTACAAGTGTGTCAGATCAGTTTGTTTGGGCATTTACCAGTGTTTATGATCCTAATTTACACCATGACAGGAGGTTTTTATGGGAAGAACTCTGTGGCTTGAATAGTTGGTGGTGTGTTCCACGGTGTGTGGATGGTGACTTTAATGTGGATAGGTACCCTTCCGAACGATTGGGGTCTAATTCTTTCATTGCTGCTATGCGGGAGTTTTCCAATTTTATTTCGAAAGAGGGTCTCATTGATCTGCCATTGCAAGGGGGTACTTTTACTTGGTCAAATTCTCGAGAAGTTGCTTCAAAGGCTAGGCTGGACAGATTCTTGTTTTCTGCAGATTGGGAGGATAAGTTTCCTACAATTTCTCAAAGACGGATGTCTAGGTTGTGCTCGGATCATTTTCCAATTGTCCTTGAGGGTGGATCTTTTAGAGAAGGAGTAGGCCGTTTAGATTTGAGAATATGTGGCTTAAAGATGAGGGTTTTGTGGATAAGGTTCGATCTTGGTGGGAATCCTATCATTTTCATGGTGCACCAAGTTTTGTTCTAGCCAATAAATTAAAGCTCTTAAAAAATGATTTGAAAAGATGGAATGTGGAGGTGTTTGGTCATATTGAAGATCGGATTAAAAAATTGTGGAAGGACCTGAGTGTTCTAGAGAATATGGAGGATAGTCGGGGTTTATTAGCGGAGGAACCGATAGAAGTGGGAAGAATTCGTGATGAATTAAAAAACGCTACTATGTTGGAAGAAATATGTTGGAGGTAGAAATCTAAAGTTCTCTGTGTTAGGGAAGGAGACAAGAATACTAAATTTTTCCACCGTATAACTAACTCTCACAGGAGGGTTAATTCTATTGATAGGCTTATGGTGGATGGGGAGTTGTCTTCGGTCCCGACAGCTATAGCAGATTGTATCTCTCAGTTCTATAGGCAGCTTTATTTTGAGAATGTGGCTCATAGACCTGTCTTAGATGATGTGGACTTTTCTAGTATCTCGGTGGAAGATGCAAGTTGGCTAGATAGGCCTTTTGAGGAAGAAGAGGTGTTTGGGGTGATCAATGATTTTAATGGTGATAAGGCACTTGGCCCGGATGGCTTTTCCATGGCATTCTTCCAGTCTTGCTAGTGTGTTTTGAAAACAAAAATTATGGTTGTATTCCACAATTTTCATACTCAGGCGGTGTTTGAGAAGAGTCTTAATGCTTCATTCCTTGCCCTTATTCCCAAGAAAGTGGATGCTGTGGAGGTAAAGGACTTTCAGCCTATTAGCTTAGTTGGTGGGATTTATAAGATTATTTCTAAGTTGTTGGTTAATCGGCTTTGTAAGGTGGCGCATGGGCTTATTTCGGATTCACAAAATGCCTTTGTGAAGGACAAACAAATTTTGGATTCTGTCTTGATTGCTTCTAGATGTATTGATAGTAGATTGAAGTCAGGAGTTCCAGGTGTGTTGTGTAAATTGGATGTGGAGAAGGCGTATGATCATGTGAGTTGGGATTTTTTAACGTACAAGCTTAAGCGTTGTGGTTTCTCAGAGAAATGGAGAAAATGGATAAGGTATTGCATTTCAACTGTAAAGTTTTCCATTCTGATCAATGGTAGTCCATCTGATTTCTTTGGAAGTTCTAGGGGGCTTCGGCAAGGGGACCCATTATCTCCATTGTTGTTTGATATTGTGATGGAGGCATTAAGTCGTATGTTGGATGTGGCTGCCTCCGCTGGGCAATTCTCATGCTTTTCTGCGGGTAGTATGGCTGGTCCATCAGTGATGGTGTCTCATCTTTTATTTGCAGATGACACTGATTTTTTGTGATGCTGAACCTTCTCAGATTGCTAATTTGAGGGCAATTCTTGCTAGATTTGAGGAGGTGTCAGGGCTTCATATTAATTTGGAGAAATTTGAGTTGGTACCTATTGGTGGGGTGCACAATTTGGAGGCTTTGGTGGGTCTGTTGGGGTATGGGCAATCTTCTCTGCCCTTGAAATATTTGGACCTTCCATTAGGTGCTAAGTTTAAGGATTTATCTGTTTGGAATCCTATCCTAGAGAGAATGAAGAGGAGATTAGCAGGCTGGAAGAGAATGTATTTATCTAAAGGGGGTTAAGGTGACACTCGTTAAAAGCTCACTCTCATCTTTACCTACATATTTCCTTTCCCTTCTTCCTTTACCGGGTAAGGTGGCAAAGCGTATGGAGAAATTACAGAGAGACTTTCTGTGGAATGGGATTGGTGGTGAACCTAAAATTCATTTAGTTAATTGGGCCAAGGTCTGTAAGCCTTTGCAAGTTGGGGGGTTGGGTATAAGACGTTTGGGAAGCTTTAATTCTGCCTTGCTAGGAAAATGGTGGTGGAGGTATGGTATGGAGACTGATGCTTTATGGAGGAGGGTTATAGAGGCAAAATATGGGAATATTTAGGGTCGTTGGTGTACGAAAAATGTGACAAGTCCTTATAGGGTCAGCCTGTGGAGATACATTAGAAGTGGCTGGTTGAACTTCTCTAAACTCCTTGTATATGATGTGGGGGATGGTACTAGAGTGAAATTTTGGAAGCATGTGTGGTGCGGGGATTGTACTTTCCAAGAGGCCTTTCCGGAGCTTAATTGTCTTAGTAGGTCAAAGGATTCCTCGGTGGCTGAAGTTATGGGTTGGTCTGTTGGGAGGTTTCACTACAATGTGCAATTTCGTCGTCCACCACAAGATTGGGAAGAAGAAGCCTTTGATCGGTTTATGGGGTTGGTCTATTCTTCGACAATGCGGGGGTTTGGCCCAGATAAGGTTTGTTGGAAGCCTGCAAGGAATAGAGGTTTTGAGGTTAGAGGATATTATAGCTCCTTCTACCCTCCAAGGGTGGCTTTCTTTTCTTGGTCTGCTTCCTTACGTAAGATCTTAACAACAGACAACCTTCGTAAAAGACGTGTGATAGTGCTTGACTGGTGCTATATGTGTAACAGATGTGGGGAGTCGATGGATCATCTTCTACTTCATTGCTCCATAGCTTGGGATTTGTGGTCTTTGGTTTTCTGTGTTTGGTATTCAATGGATTATGCCTCATACTGTTCTTGAGTTGTTTGAGGCTTGGCAAGGAAAGTTTGCGCGACATCGTCACATTGATGTTTGGAGATTAGTGCCTCATTGCTTGATTTGGTGCATTTGGCATGAAAGGAATGCTAGAAGCTTTGAAGGTTGTGAACATTCTTTACTAGAGATTAAGTCTTTTTTCTTGCACACTCTCTTTGAATGGAGTGTGGTCTTTTCTCATTTTTCTTGTTCTTCTTTTCCTATTTTTCTTGATCGTTGTACTTTTGTTTCCTGATTTGTGCCCCCATAGTACATCCCCAATGTACTCGGCTTGGCACTTTTTCTATTATTATTAATATTCTTCCGTTACTTATCAAAAAAAAAAAAAAAAGTTTCTTAAGTTTTAGAGCTATATGAAAAGATTTCCACCACTAAACAATCTGGGGAACCCTTGTTTGAGTATTATGGTAATCTTATGAATTTGTGGAACCAATTACTACAATATCGACATTTTACTACTAATTTAGAGTAACATAAGTGGCATTGGGAGGAATTTATGATTGCTTCCTTGTTTATCTGGTGTAGGCTCCAATATGTGTGGGTCCAAAGGTCAAATTCTTGCTAGTGAGACCAGATAAACATATGATCTTTGAAGTTTGAACCCACGCATATTGGATATTTGAACCCACGCATAAGTATAATAATAATAATAATAATTGAACCCACGCATATTGGATCCACTAGCAATATGCATGGGTTCAATTAGCAAGATACTAACTTCACCTAAGTATAATAATAATTGATTTATCACATATAATACTAACTTCACCATGAGCTGTTCTTGGCTGATAATGATACCAAGATGTGATAAAAAAACAGCTCATGGTGAAGTTAGTATTATATGTGATAAATCAATTATTATTATACTTAGGTTTTTCAAAGAATTGAAAATACTATGCAAGACCAACAAAATGCTACATTTTCAGCCAAGAACAACCCACAGGTGCTTGTTTGAAATTTGCATATTGAAATGGCCACGCAAGAGTGTATGAAGATAACAACAGCCTTAAGATCACAAAAAGGAAATCACAGTGCAAAAAGTTCATAAAGATGAGCAACTGACCTTGCGTGCAATATTATTAATAGCTTCCAAATGGTTCTGCAGGTCTTTCAAATGGCATAATGCCAACTGATGATGACTTTCTCTTTCATCACCTGTACACCTTTCCATTGATGCTAATGCAAGAACAACTGATTCCAGAGCATAACGCATGTGCATGAGTTCAACATCTTGCTTTCTAACACCCCCACCCCAAAAAAAAATATAAAAGAAAAATATCAGCATATTGGAAGCAATTAAGGAAAATCAATTTTTTTTTAAATGGCTTGAAAATATCAGGTGCATATCTAGGTATCAGTGACAAATATATATAGACATTGATGAATATCGAGAATGGAAAACAATTCTTTTAGTGTGTTATCATATGAGAACTAGTTGTGCTTCCCATTTGCTGATCTTTTTTTTTTTAATCATGTCATAAAAGTTCAAATTCGTAATTTAAAGCAGCTTTGGGAAAGATTCTTACTTTGGATAACCTTTTTTGATAAGTAATAAGAATTCATTGATAATAAAAATAGAGACACCCAAGCACACAGGGAGTATACAGGGGTGAACAAGTCAAGAACGAAAATTACAAAAGTCAAGTAAATCCAAAATAGAAAAAGGATGGTTTCTCCGCACAGAGAACCATTCAAGTAAGGTTCGGATGAAAAGAAGCTTGAGGTCAGGCATAGCACGCTCAATGTCTTCAAAGCATCTACTATTCCTCTCCTTCCAAATACACCACATCAAACAAAGAGGAACCACCTTCCAAATAACTCCATTGCGGTGGCGACCAAAGTGACCTTGCCAGCAAGCAAAGAGCCCAACAACAGACAAAGGCATGACCCAACACACTCCAAATAAACCAAAAACCATATCCCATAACTCCGAAGCAACCGGGCAATGAAGGAAAAGATGGTCAACACTTTCACTATTACACTTGCACATATAACACCAATCCAAAATGCAAACCTTTCTTTTCCTTAGATTGTCAATAGTCAAACATTTCCCCAAGGCTGCGGTCCAGACAAAAAAAGCCACTCTAGAGGGGATCTTCTGCTTCCAAATGCTTTTCCAAGGGAAAATTTGCTCACTATGGCCAACAAGAAGATGGTAGTATGCACTAACCGTGAACCCCTTACTCTTACAAGGCAACCAATATCTCTTATCCTCCTCGATTCCCCTTACAGGAGTGCTATAAATGGAATTGATGAAGCTCCTGAAAGCTTCCAATTCACGATTATGCACCTCCCTACAAAACTGAATCTCCCAATGGAGGACTCCATTGGAGAACCTCATTAGATCCACCACACTTGCCTCTTTGCTACAGCTAATCCTATATAATTCGGGATAGCGAACAGCAAGAGAGGAAGTCCCACACCAACGATCTAGCCAAAACTGCACTTTTGAACCATCTCCAATATCATACATAATAAACCGAGATAAAGAGTGCCACCCCCTACTAATATTTTTCCACAAACTGACACCATAAGGACCAGAGGAAGAGCTAGAACACCAACCACCCCAATCACAACCATACTTTACCTCTATCACTTGACGCCAAAGAGCATCCCTTTCTTGCCCAAATCTCCAAAGCCATTTCCCTAAAAGAGCTATATTGAAAGTTCTCAAGTTCCTAACCCCTAAACCACCTGAAGAAAGCGGGGTACACACTGTAGACCAATCAACCAGATGAAATTTGGGCTCATCTCCTAGGCCACCCCACAGAAAGTCCCGCTGAAGTCTAGCAATACAGTTGGCCACAGAGGCAAGAATAGGGAATAAAGAGAGAAAATAAGTAGGAAGGTTAGAGAGAGTGCTTTTAATTAAAGTGACTCTACCTCCCTTGGATAAATATAATTTTTTCCAGCCTGCTAATTTTCTTTCCATCTTCTCAAGAATTGGATTCCAAATAGACTTGTCTTTAAATTTTGCCCCCAAAGGAAGACCCAAATATTTCATTGGGAGAGACCCTTGATTGCAGCCTAAGACAGCCACCAAAAGATCCATGTTATGAACAGCCCCCACAGCCACCAGCTCAGACTTACCCAAATTGACCTTCAGACCAGACACAGCCTCAAACCAAATGAGCACCATACGGAGAATAAGCAATTGATCAATATTAGCATCACAAAAAATTAGAGTATCATCAGCGAAAAGGAGATGAGAAACCATCAAAGATCTACCAGCAGAAGCACCTGCATTAAAACCTGACAAGCGACCTTCATGGACAGCCTTATCCAACATTCTACTGACTGCCTCCATAACCAGAACAAATAATAGGGGGGACAAAGGATCACCTTGCCGCAACCCCCTAGAACTTCCAAAGAACCCATGGGGAGTACCATTAATAAGAATAGAAAAACGAACAGTAGATAAACAAAAAGAGATCCATCGCCTCCACTTATCAGGAAAACCACAATGCTCAAGCAAGAGAGTAAGAAAACCCCAGTTCACATGATCGAAGGCTTTCTCAATGTCCAGTTTGCATAACAACCCTGGCTGACCAAACTTCAATCTACTATCAAGACATTCATTAGCAATAATAACAGAATCAAGAATTTGCCTATTAAGAATAAAGGCATTCTGAGGAGTAGAGATGATCTCGCCTAAAACCAAGCGAAGACGAGAAGCCAAAACTTTAGCAAGAATTTTATAAACCCCCCCAACAAGGCTAATGGGCCGAAAGTCTTTTATTTCCACTGCTACGGCTTTTTTAGGAATGAGAGCAATGAAGGTTGCATTCAAGCTTTTTTCAAACTGGCCAGTGACATGGAAGTGGTGGAACACAGCCATGATGTCTGTTTTGAGAATCCCCCAGCAAGCTTGAAAGAAAGCCATCGAAAAACCGTCAGGCCTAGGAGATTTATCCCCATTAAACTCCTTGATGACTTCTAAAACCTCAGATTCCTCGAAAGGTTTCTCTAACCAATCCACGTTGTCCCCAGAAATACATGGGAAATCCAATACATCCGGGAAAGGGTGCTGCACTTGCTGCTCGGAGTATAGGTTCATAAAGAATTGTTCAACATGGTCAACAATCCTATCCTGGTTGGTAGTCACAGCCCCATCAATCATAAGGGTTTCAATACAATTATTTCTTCTATTAGAATTAGCCATTCTGTGAAAAAATCTCGTATTGGAGTCTCCCTCCTTTAAAAATAACACTTTGGACTTTTGCCTCCAACTAATCTCCTCAAGCAAGGCAGCCTTCTCAAGATCGGCGCGAAAGGAAGCTTGATCCAATTTTTCCTCTTCAGATAAGGGTTGAAAGTCCTCTTTTACATCTAAAGCATTCAACTTACTCCATAGCTGCTGCTTCTTTACTGTGATATTGCCGAAATCTGACTCGTTCCACTTCTTTAGGTCCGATTTTAGAGCAGTCAACTTCTTGGTAAGAATGTAAGTAGGGGTCCCTTGAAAATGGTAATTCTCCCACCAGGACTTCACCTTATCTAAGAACCCTTCCGCCTTCAACCACATATTCTCAAAACGAAAAGGAATTCGCCCTCTTCGATGACTCCCACTCTCCAAAAGAATAGGGAAGTGATCGGATAACACTCTAGGAAGCCTTTTTTGGGAGAAGTGAGTGAAGTGATCTACTAGAGCCAGAGAGAATAGAAACCGATCAATTCTAGAGGCTAAGGTGGAGTTAGACCAAGAGAAAAGACCTCCCTCTAAAGGAATATCCATAAGCCCATGAAGAGAAATAAAATCCGAGAAATCATACATGCAGCGAGAGAATCTTCCCGCCCCTAATCTCTCCGATGGAAAGCGGATGACATTAAAATCACCTCCCAAACACCAAGGCAAATTCCACCAACTGATCAAGCCTACCAGCTCTTCCCACATAAGATGACGATTCCTGTTCAAATTTGGGCCATAGATACCGGAGAAGGCCCACTCAAAATGATCATTGACATTTTTGAACCTACACGAAATCGAAAAATTCCCCACTGCTTCCTCTAACTTTTCCACCGCCCTTCTATCCCACATGAGAAGGATACCACCGGAAGCACCCTCAGAGCCCAAATATAACCAATCAATGAAGGGACAACTCCATATGCTTCTAACTAGACCTCTAGTAACCCATTCCAGTTTTGTCTCTTGCAAACAAACAATATCAGCCCTCCAAGAGCGTAAAAAATTGCGAATCTTGAGCCGTTTTTCTTTGTCGTTCAAACCTCTAACATTCCAGGATATAATCTTCAGATTCATTGGGAAACAATATGAGCCCTGTCCTTACCATAACTAGAGCGTCTTGAAGACGCGGAACCATAATTGACAGAGCTAAATAAGCCCCTTAATTCCCTTATTCCTTTCCTCCCTGAGCTCTTCTCGGCTTTGTCAGTTTTATCCTTAATATCCCTCTGCTGTATCTCAGTTTCAACAGCCAATAGGAATTTGGTTGCTGGCCCTTCTAAACCTTTAAGGGAAGTCCCAAGAAAATCATCAAAGCCACGGAATTTATCCTGAAACCATTCCGAGTAACTGCCCTTACCCAGCAAAGTCTCTACTACCAGAGTTGCTGGCTGATCAGAAATATCCGTGGCACCCAAAGGCAAAGAGAAAGCCAGTGGATCGACATTGAGGGGTGGCGAAGAATCAGTGAACTGAGAGGCATTCTCGGAGCAAAAATCTGAAGACCAATCCTCCACAATAACATCAATCCCTTTTTCCGACTCAGAATTAAGCTCCTTAGATTCCGAAGCCTTCCCCCGGAACTATCGCTAATTGGTTTGAGTCGTCCACTCCGACAACGTCATCTCCCGGAGGCAAAGAAATTTGAATCGGGACTGCCACCCTCTTCCCATCTCGTAATTCGAGAACCCACTGCTCGGAATTCCCCCATTTCTTGATGACATCGTCTGTGTGCTGATGAATGATCTGTTGGATGTTACGTTGCAAATCCACATCATCATCGGAGCACAAGGATTCATCTAAGGAAGCATCGGAGGCCATAGACTCTGTGACAGAGGCGTCGGAGTTGTCGAGCACTGAGAGAAGCTTCTCGGTGCAAGTCGGATCCATGTGGGTTAGAGACGGCACAGCGTCGGACATCTCGCTACCCGTAAATGAAGGTGCCGAAGAGAAAGGGTGAGTGGGAGGGGCTTGCGAGGAGTTAGGATGGGTCAGGTATTGAGTCAAAGATTGCCGGTGGGGTTTGGGCTTCCATTTATAAGTGGGTTTAATTTTGGGCTTTGGGTTAGAGGCTGGAAGGGCTTTGGGTTTAGTATTAGGCCACCCGAAAGCTCTGGTTTGAGTGGGCTTTGGGTTTGAGAAGGGCTTAGGCTTTGGGTTTGAGATGGGCTTTGGGTTTGAGGCTTGAAAAGGCTTAGGGGTTGAGTGTCGGCCAACTGAAGGAAGTTTAGGCTTAAAGTAATCAGTGGGTTTTGGGTTAGAGGGTTGGCTAAGTGAAGAGTCCACCTCAGTGACTTTGGACCAACTGATCTCCCACTTACCAAGAGGCCCACGAACCAGTCTAAAATAAAGATCTAATTGCACCTCACCTTCAGTCCCATCAGAGGAGACAGGAGAGAGCTTCGTCCTGGTCAGAGCTTTCTCCTTCCCAAGGCAGCTCTCGCGAGAATCCTGGGTCTGAGAACCCAGATTTGCTATGTTAGGATTTCGAGAGTCCAACAATAAATGTTGAGGATTTACTTTGTCGCGAGAATCCTGGGTCTGAGGAAGCTCCTCCGCTGCCAACCTGTGAGCTTTGGGCTCACTCCGACGGCCTTGCACCACCGCTGCTGCAAAGGATTTGGAGGCTTGAAATTCAGACCCAGGTAGGAGTTTAGGGGGCAGATTAATGGCAAGATTCCCCGGAGCTAAAACCTTCCTCAAATGCCAAACAAAACCTCTCCAACCATTGCCCATTCTTCCTTCCGGAATTACTAAGGAACCTTTCCGACGACCATGTAAAAGTTCAGAAATCATAAGAAAAGAACCATGAACATTGGAGCCTGATTGTAGAATAAACACCGTCTCTCCCTCTCTAACAGTACGAGCAAAGTGTCCAGGGGACTCAAGAGTAAATAAAATTCTCCATTATAGAGAATAATCTCTTAGCACTCTCTTTGCCCAAGAACACTGATCGGAGAGAATCTCTACCTCTCTCAAAGATACGCAATAAGAAAAAAGTACCCCCTTCTTCAACAGAAAATTCAAAAGATTTTGACTCAATGAAGAAAAAGAGAGAGCCACCCATGACTGAACTAGATGAGTTCTCTTCCAAAAGAATAAGCTTCAACTATGGCAGAAACTATGGCAAAGATTTTGATGGAGCATTGGTTAATTGGTGTTGTATAAACCGCAACAATAGAGCAACGGTGGATCACCTTTTAATTCATTGTGACACTGCTTATGCTTTGTGGGGTGATGTGTTTCAGATGTTTGGGTTACAATGGGTTATGTCAGGGAATGTTGCTTCTTTGTCATTTAGCTGGAGAAATTGGTTTGGTAAACACGGTTTGGATATTTGGCACATGGTGCCAGCATGTTTGATGTGGCTTGTATGGAAGGAGCGGAACAGATGTCCATTTGAAGACAGAGCTGCTTGGATCAGTTAAAAACTTTCATACTCTTTTCAATTGGTCCTGGATTTGGGGTTTCACACATTATTCTTCTCTTTTAGAATTTCAAGTTTCTCTTAGATTTTCCTTTTGAGATTTTTGTACTTTTATGACACTTTGTGTTCATCATCGTGAACATAAAGTATATTTGATTTTTAATAGAATTACATTACTTACTATTTTCTTTTTTTTTAAATCTTAATTTAAAGTATCAGTATAACCAATTCAGAAGAAATTTTGCATATACACCTCTTCCAAGCATCTGTGGGAGAAGCAATTGGCTGCATGCTGATCAATTCAATAGCTTCCTGGAATTTTATGCCCGGAACAACATCAAACAATACCTACAGAAAAGATGCTGTGTCACAACTTAATACTTCAAAAATTACAACAACAATAATAATATAAGAAGAAGAAATAATACATATAGGGGAATATTTGAGAGGATTTGGAGGGATACCCTCTTTCTCAAATTCACTTTTTAAAAAAACTTTCTCAAATAGGGGAATTTGGTGGGAGATGATACATTGTTTAATGAATTTTTCTGAACTTCCCTTTTTACCATTAACAATTTATCAAAATTTCAATAATGTCTAAACAAACCTAAATCACTTGTCTCACTGTATTGTAAAACTTATATAATATTTTATGCTCTCCTCTTCCCCCTTGTAACAAGACAAAGCAAGATATATCTTCTCCTCTCTCTCCCATTTTATTTTTTAAAACATCCAAACAAATATATTTTATAACTTTTTTATAAAATGAATTTGATAACTATTCCCTCTCCTCTCCTCTTCTCCCTCCCCCGCTTTAATCATCTAACTGTCCTCTACCTCTAAACTTCCCAACATACTCTAATGTGTATATTCGGTACAAGTGAACATCCAGTTCGGATAGGTAGATAATATTGCCTAGCATTTCTAAGTCAATTAAGTACATACATTCTTACCCGAAGCGGACTTTGTACAGAGAGTCTTTCCAACACAAAGTTCTCAACAAAAGAGTCTGACTGGGCAACTTCCTCTGCTAATGCTATTTGATCTTTTCCCGATAACAACAATGAGAATTTTGAATTCCATGATCGACCAGAATTGACACAGGCAACAAAAGAGGCAACATCAAGCTGATAACACAAATTATCACAAAGATGTTCCACACAAGATATCTGCCAACATCAAAAAACAAATTATATATTTCTGCTGATCTTTTATGTATGTGATCATCTTGTATCAAAAAGAGTTGTACCCATAAAAGTTTTAGGAAAAGTTATTACCTCATCTGATTGATTACCATAGAGTGAAGATTCTTCCAGCCGAAGTACCTGAGACTTACTTGTCCACAGCTGTTGCATTAAACTCCTCCGTGCTGTTGTTTTACCGGACAATAAATCCCAACCCATGGAAGCCACCAAGGGCTGAAGTCGAGGAAATAACATAAGAACCTGCCACATAACCAGCCCAATAAGGATTGTAAGAGTACAGCTACCATCAATTCAGCATTGGAAATTAAATTTCAATAACGCAAACCATCGATTTCATACTCACATATTCAATTTAAAGATAAAACTGGACACATACATTGCTAGCTTCTTGAAGCTGCTCCCTCTTCACAGCAGATAGGGCACTATCCATGACACATTCAAGTACATGTAAATTAGAAACACGAGCATAATGGTACATATCTCTCATGCAAGAACTGACTGCCACATTCAACGATGAAGTCTTCTCATATATATTTGTATCAGATTTCAACTCTGCAAGATATCTTTGAAAGCACTCAAGAGGAGGTGGAATCTGGCTCTCATCAAGAGCTTTATACGTCTCAATCTCTTCAGAAAGAAACTCATCTTGAATCACCTGCAGCAAGTCAAGTCAAATACATCTTCAAGGAAGAAAATTGACAATATGCATTAGCCATTAATGGATAATGTTCAAACTCATCATCTTTCAACTTTATCCGAGAGAATGTGCTTAGAGACAACTTTCGGCACTACGAACAATGTCTAAAGACAATCTATTTTGAATGTACATTACATTGTAAATCTTTAGCTTCAAACATCAAAATAACAACAGAATCATACACATATGAGCCAAGGGGACATTCTGGGACTTCAACAAAGTGAGCTACTTACTGCTAAACCAGTTCACATGAATTCTAACTTAAGTTCACTTTGACCTGAGGTGCACTAGGCAAAAAAAAAAGAAAACCAGCCAGATAATACCAAGTTACCCAGGATTAGGGGATTGACTCACCTTATACTCTTACCAGAATACCAGATTCACTCATCTGCTTGAAAGAAAATTAATGTTGATATCATGCCAGCCATAGCTGGCCAAGAAGCTACCAATCAGACTTCTTACAAGAAAGGGCAAAGTTATTACCTGAATCATTTGAACAAGATCTCTGCAATTTGAAGAGAGAGCTTCTCCATAGATCCCTAGAAATTTTTCTCGCACAGCATGCCATGAGTCTCCAAAAATACCCTTTCTTGACGAAACACTTCTGATTAGATCTTGCAAAACCATGCTGTGAGGTACAAGAAAGGAAAATGCAAATAAATATCTAGAAGAGAAGCAAAACATATAGAGTCAAGAGATAGGACAAGAAAACAAAAAACTAGACATGGATCTTATTGAGAAATAAGCAAAAATATTAAAGATTGATGTCAACAAAGGTCTCTTTTCCAAACTACAAGATAGAACAAACAAAATTTTAAACAATTCTCAAGGACTTAATTTCAAAATAAAATGAGCAGTCATATCAAGATCACCAAAGCTCATGAAACATTAATAGCATGAAAATGCACTAGTCAAAGGATTACTCTTATAAAAATTATGTTGTCTACCCTCCCAACTTATTGTCTTTCTTCTTTCCATTGCCAATTGGTGCAGAGAATAGAATGAAAAAGCTCCAAAATAACTTTCCATGGCAAGGCATGGGAGAGGTGTTAAAAGATTCAAGAATAAGATTGGTTGATGGAACGAGAGGAATATGTCTGGGATCAACTGGTAGCAAGAAAAGGAATCACTTGTTTCTTGAACAATTCTTTCAAAAAATTAATCTATTTGATGAGTCATAAGACAAGCAATTCAAGGTTCAGGTGGTTGATTAGTCAGACTAGAAAAAAAGAACTAAATTGAAGTCATGGATTTACCTTAGTCAAGTTATGTACCAATTAATGATTTTTAGATTCACAATCCCAAGCCATCTAGTAAATTGGAATGTGATTTGCAACCCCATTTCATCAGGTGGCTTGGGATTAGGAAGATATTGGTTTTCAACCAAACACCACTTAGGAAATGGCTATGGAGGTATATACAAGAGAGGGTAATCTTTACAAAAGTAAATAGATTACAAATGTCTTGGGGTGGATGGTGTTCAGATATTGTTAAGAGGACCATATGGAGTGGGTTTTTTTATATATATATGAAAAATATTTTTATTCAACAAAGGAAATGGTTCCCACACACAAGATGTGTATCAAACCATTAATGTCATATGGAATGAGTCTATGGAAGCAAGTTGGGAATGGGCAGGCCAAATTTTTGAGGTTTACTCAGCTCAAGGCCGGAATGGATCTACATCCAATTCTGGAATGGTGATTGGTGAGGAGACACTTTCCTTGAGAATGCATATCTCAAATTTTATAACATTAGGGATACAGACGTAAAGGTGGCAAATTACTTAGACTAGACAAATGGTGGCATTCATTGGAACCCTCTTTCACTTCATTTTAGAGGATCTTTACATTGTTCGGATTAAATTAACTAGGATGATTTGGATTCTTGATTTTGGCTTCCATCAACAAGCCAGGTTTTTAAGTAAAAACTTTATCATAGAGTTTTGAAATTGGGGAAGGGGGTAATAACCTTGAAGAATCATATGGAGAGTTAAAGCTTTGCCAAGAGGAGCTTTTTTTGAATGGACAAAGGTGATGGGAAATATCCTTACAATAGATAATTTGTGTAGGTAGGGAAGAGAGGCAATGGTAGAGAGATTGAAGCATCTATTCCTAAGGCCTCTCCATGAGTGGACTAAGGCCATGCATCCACTATCTTAAACAAGTTTCCTGGATTTTCTTTTTCTTCTTCTTTTTTTTTAATTAGTAAGTTACACATGTACGCGGTGGGTCTTGAAGCCAAGACCTTACCCTCCACCTTACTCTTACACAAAGAGGAGGTGCCATTTGAGCTAGAGCTCGTTGGCAAGTTTCCTTTTCTTGATAAGTAATAATTGTATTAGAAAAGGAAAAGGGAAAGACACAAAGGATGTGTACTAGCTGAATTCAAAGAATACAACTCAAAATGAAAGAGTGTCAATAAAATCAACAAAAGACATGAAGGGTTGCAGCCTGGAGCATGTATCCAATCAAACAATGTCCGCAAAATACGCTCATTGATGATATGGGCAGGAACTTTGATGCCATCAAAGACCCGTCTGTTTCTTTCAAGCCATTGATTCCACATGATGCACAAGGGCAAGGCTCGCCACACCTTGGCTCCTCTAAGGCGCTAAAACCGATCTTGACAGCATTCCAAACGTTAAATCAAATATTTGAGCATCACCCAAGCAATGCCCAACCAAAGTAAAGATAAAAGGATCATATACCAGATGCAATAGAGCAATGGAAGAGCAAATGATCCATAGATTCCCCACTACACACACAACACCAATCAAAAATTAAAATGCGATGCTTCCGAAGGTTATCCACTATTTGAATTCTCCCAAGGGCTGCAGTCCACACAAAAAATGCCACCTTTCTCTTTTCTGGAATGTTAGCCATCCAGATGATCTTCCATAGGAAAGAGACTCCTGTAGGACCCCTAAGAGCATTATACTATGATCTCACTCAAACATTCCATTCTTCGATGGCAACCACAATGCTTGGTCTTGACCAGACGAGGTAGGCAATTATCATATAGTACCCCAAGAAAAGTATCAACATCTTATAACTCCCAATCCTAGAAAGGACGGATATACTGATGATTCCAACGCCATCCTTCACCCATGATGAGCCAGCTAGATATGAAGACACTAAGGTCCCCTTTAACAGGGGAGCAAACCGCTCTTCAATCCACCAAATGGAATTTCTTAGTGTCACCAATGCCTCCCCACAGGAAATCCCTCCGAAGTTTCTCCAACTTATTGGCCACATTAGTTGGCATCATTGGCAAGTTTCCTTGATATTCTACAAATGTTGAACTTTAGAAATTAATTGTTTTTCTTTACTTTTGCTTTTGGGTTTTACTCTTGTAATTTTTTTTTTTAAATAAGTGGTTTTACTCTTGCATACATTCCCTGTAAAAGAGTAGCATCCTTTCCCATTTTATCGATGAAAAGTAACCAAGGATGTGCATGTGTGTGTAAGCACGTGACAAACATAGAACCATTTTAAAATCAAAATCCCTTTCTCTTAAGCAAGTCTATAAACCGAACCAATGTGGTCCTACTTTATGGTACATTTGTTGGCTTGTTTGAGAGATTGATTGAGGAAACACAAAAATGCTATAAATAAGAACATTGTGCCATTGGGTCTTTTGTGGTGTATTTGGCTTGAACAGAATTATTGAACATTGGAAGGACAGAGTGTAGTTCTATACATAGAGCTTTTGTTAGAACATTATATGAATGGATAGCTGCGACAAGTTGTTTTTCTTTTTCTTCTATGTTGGATTTCGTAGAGTTGCTAAACTTTAGGCATTAGTATAGTTGTATTTTTCACGTCAACCTCTAGTGTACTACAGTGGTGCAACCTTTTTGCACTTTTTTAATCTATGTTTATTACCTAATCCCCCAAAAAACAAACATTACAAATGAAATACAATCATAAGCTACATTCTGAACTGTAACAAAAGAAATAGGTACTTAAGAGAGCAGCAAAAATATCACCTTAAAAAGTATAACTTAGTGCTCACAACATTAGCAAGATCAAGAAAAATCATGAGATACTTTCGTATTTCACCATAGTTCATAATGTCATACTTCACAACAAACAATAATTCCAGCTTCCAACCAAATGCAAAGCAGATTGAAGTTCATGATCGTGCAATTTCATGTCCCCAAGAATGAACTCCAATCACCCACAAGCTCCATTATGATGTAAATAGTAAAAAGGAAACTGAAAATTATATCTAAGAGAGTTGAAGTTTCCCATTGGATGAAAAAATTGGGGAAAAATACAGAAAAGACTGTAATCACAGTCTTAAATTGCATCAAAAGGGATGTAAAGCCAAATACTATACGTACCGATACTCAGCCTCTTCCACACCATAATCAGTGTGAAGAAAACGAATTCGAGGAACTGCTCCATCTACGTTACCCTCCTTCAAGCATTCCTTAATAGCATCCAAGTGAGCTAACTGAACACTCCTTTGAATCAACCCCAAAACCCTCAGATCCTCCCCCTCCTCCTCGGACCGCGCTGTTTCAGCTAAACCAGAATCAAAACCTTCCCAACCCCTAACTTGCCGCTGTATATTCCAACACAATGCATCGAAAACATCCGCGTAATCCAATATCACTCTCTTCAAACACACCAATTCGCTTTCCTCAACTGAACTCATATCAATATCATTGCCATTACCATCAACATCAACATCAGCATCTGGCTTCAACCTCTTAACCCCCAATTCTAAAACCCTATCCAAAACCCTCACACACTCATCGAATCCGCCATTCACATCTCTCAATTCCTCGCACTTTTCCCTCTCCAAAACCTCCGCTCGCTCGTCGTAACCCTCGCTCAAGTTCAACACGTCTTTCTCCAAGCTTTGGAGATCGAAATTGTTCCGCATGCCCTCCGAAACCCGGTCGATCAGGTGCTGAACTAGTAACAAGAACTCGGCGCGTAGCCGGAGCGTTTCGGGATCGAAGCTCCACGCCGACGAGGCATTGCTGTTGTCGTCGAATTGCTGCAAGAGTTCGAGAGTGGACATGTAGGTGAGGAGAGGCGGAGATGGACACGAGTCTGACCATAGAATGGTCTGGAAACGGCCCGATCGAGCCACGATTGTTTGGAGGACGGCGAGAGCGAGGTCCGGGTTCCGGGATCGGAGAGCGAGGAGAACTGCTCGGAGTGGCTCGAACTGAGCTAGGTGGAGGTGGTTCGCGACGAGGCGTGTGAGGATCTCGATCTCTTTGTCCATTGCTATAGGCTATGGAGATTGAGAGTGTTGAGTTTAGGGATTTGAGTTTTGAGAGAGAGTTGTGTTGTTTTTGGGTTTTAGAAGGTGGAAGTTTCTTGAATGAGAGAGAGAGAAGGGAGGTTTTGGATTGGATTTGATTTGGGAGATCAGAACTGAAAACGAAATGAGTTTTGGAAATTGGTTGAGCATGGAGGAATGTCCGTTGGGTCTGAAAGATGAGTGTTTAGTTGTCCTGTAACTACTAACTCCTATATGCCAATCGTGCCAGTTTGGTTTTCGCGGAAGGAGTTAGAGAAAAATTCGGAAAGCGACAGTGAAGTTCACGTTGAACTTAAAACGATATCGTTTCTCCTTTTTCTCCCAATTTAAAAAGGATCCGTTAGATATTTGCTAATGAGAATCGGTACACAACACTTCAAAACCCTAAAAAAACCCTCAAAACAAATTAGAGATTTTAATTTGTTATTGATTCTAATTTAAATTTATAACTTAAATTATTTTTTTGGACATCTATAACGTTTCTCTTTGCCAATAGGTCATTTTAGATAAAATTTAATACCAATTGCATTGGATATGTATAAAACTGACAAAACAAAATTTTTTTCTTTTTTTATCAAAATTTTCTAAAAATATCCATTAAATTTCTTGAATTAAAAAATACTCATTTTTTATTTTTCCTTTAAAAGAATTATTTCATCCTTAAGGCAAAAACTACATATTTTTTCAAATTTTTGTTTTTAAATGAGATTTCAAAATAATGTTGATCCTGCACTACATCTACAAGTTTACACGCTGAATGTATTTGCTTAATGTTTCAAATGATACATTTTATTCCTTAATTAATAAATGAGTTCTTTAATTCTTCCATTTAATTCTATTTACTTTTATTAATCATTATAGTTTGTACTAAATGTTGTGTCTATTTTTTATTAAATTAACCCTCATGAGAGACATGGTTTATATTAAATTTGAAATATTTGGTTTGTATTATTAAATGATGCATTTTGGTGTGATCATTTTTTCATCTTTTTTTTTGTCAGTGTTAAAATTGTCTAACATGCTACTAATCCCGCAACTCGAACCATTTCCCCCCTAGACCCCCAAACACTTTGTACATGGGGAGGTGCCAATTCAGCTACAAGGCTGAATTATTAAATGTTAAGTTATTATTGTATTGTTAAGTTGTGTAAACTGTAAGGTATGGTAGGTCTTACTAGATAACAAGACGGCAAATTTGGACCTAGATCCATTAACTCTCCCAAACCCTAGGATGACCTCAAAGACCAACTCTAGTCAATTGATAACTTAATAAATGAAAGATGATTAACCATATACTATTTGGTGCATAAAATACGGTATGTAGATTTGTTTATTTCATATATATTTATGTGTCTATAAGCTTTAGTAACTTTTTTACCACATAATTTCAATTGTATGTTGATTTTAAAAGTGCACCATTGTACTTGTTAACAATTTTAAATACTATTGGTGTATCCAAACATAACAAAATTTTATGAGAACTGTGATATGTTGGTGCTCGATTATGTCTCTCATTCCAAATTACAATATCTAAACTAACATGAAAGCAATAAATATAGACACACGATCATTTTAACAACTCTTGATATGGTATGGTGTGATTAGTACTATTAAAAGCTATGTTAGTGGTGAGCCCATATGTAGAGTTATGTTGCTTTAATAATAACTTGACATGTCGGCAATTATAAACAAGATTGGAAAAAATTACCAAAAATATCCAAATTCCATATAATGTTCTTGCTTGTACAGCCCTACGATATCCATACCCATTTGGGCCTCCGGCTTCAACCCGATGATATGACCCATACCGTCCTTAAGCCCAGGCGTCATGCCGGCTTCAAGCCCATTGAACAAATGATCTTCATCAATTCATACCATGCTACGCCTCCTGGGTCACATCCGGTGACCTGCTTCCCAAACAAGAAAATGACTGCTCGGTTGTATTGTCTCTCGGTTGATCGGTAGTGCCTAGGGAGTATCACTGCCAAACATATCTACTGAAGTGGGAACCATTTCCAAAGCCACTCTCACCACACCACACCTTGCTCCCACCTAACACACACTTACGATTAACGACATTGGACCTCCCATTGCATTAACCATTAAAGTAATCATAGTCTCTCCACTAATTTTGGGTTATAAATACAATAAGTCAAAGGAGGAAAAGGTTGTTGAAAGGTTCACAAAGAAGTCGGGAAAGGAGAGAGAATAGAACAATCCAGAAGAAGAGATAATTTCGTCGAGTCTCTGTGCCAAGAACGACCCAAAGTAGGAAACTCAAGCCCACAATACAAATAGATTGTGAGTCCGATTAAGGCCCAACCCAATAGTCTCGTTTCTAGCACGCATATTGCTCATATCCCATATCTTTAATTTTGTCCATTGATGTCATAGACGTATAAAGCTGCTTAAATTTGAAACTCTCATTAATATTTGTTATTTCTTTTCGTTATTTTGGACAGTAACAAGTTAGAGTTTTTTTTTTTTTTTTTTTTTTTTTTTTTTTGTTGTTGTTGTTGTTTGGTTGAGTAAATAGTAATACATATTAAAACACACATGAAAATAGTAATATTAGTGTTTTAAATTGGGTTTATAATACATTACATAACTAGAGTACAACAAAAAAAAAAAAAAAAAAAATGTTGCCAAAAAGTGTGTGTTGCCTAGCTAATCATTTTTTATTTGTTGGTAATCACTTTCTTACTCCATGGAAGTTTTATCTCTTTAATTAAGGCTTTCTGTTTATATCCTCCATATATACACTTCATCTTTAATAGTGGTTGTACGGCACCGTGGTACCCATATCCATTTGGGCCTTGAATTCAGACCCAGCAGCGTGGCCCATGTCCCCAATCTCTTTCTACCCAAAACCCCAGCCCAAACCCACACAAACTGCAAGCCCAAGTTTTGTCACCTAGTACGTGCTCGGCAAACCATTCTCGATCAACAAATAAAGAATAACATTCAAACACCATCCTTCGTATACCTGGCAGTGCCTTAGGAAACATCGCTACCAAGCATGTCTGTTGGAGTGGGAACCAAGTTCCAAGGCCACTTTCACCACACTCCACTCCCACCTAGCCATCCACTTACGACTAATGATATTGAACCATTCATTACACTAACCATGGCAGTAATCATGATCTCTCCACTAATTTAGAGCTATAAATATGAGAAGATGAAGGAGAAAGAAGGTTGTTGAAAGGTTCTCAAAGAAACAGAGAGTAGAGAAAAAATAGTGATTTAGAGAGAGAGAGAGAGAGGTAGCTTCGCTGAGTCTCTGTGCCGAGAACAACCCAAAGTAGGAAATTCTAAACCCACTTTACAAATAAGTTGTGAGCCCAAGTGAGGTCAGACCCAATAGCCTCGTTTTAGTTTTTAGGCGCGTATAGTGGTCAAATCAAGTTATAAACAAGGATTATGTGAAATGCATGATTTAATCAGTGGTCTTCAATTAGAGTTATAAACATTATAGGTCGAGCTAAGTATTGAAAGTTCACAATTGTTCAATTAATTTTCTTTTGAACACAAGTCGGGTTTGAGCTCATCAATAAACAAGATTGTATATTCAAGCTTAGTTTATTTTATTATTGAACAAGCTCGAGCTTGTTCATGAATTACCTTATTGAGCAATTCTCTTTTTCCACATGTGGTAAAACTATGACAAAAATATTTTACCAATTCACAAATCTATGATAATAATCAATAACTAAATTGTACTCGTCGTTAAAGTTATATTATTAAGTTAATTAGCTATAATGAATTTATTTTGAGTTTATAAAAATTAGATTCACCAACATTGTATTGTTAAAAGTTCTATATATTTTTTACTACACACGATCGATTTATATTATCAACAAACTACAAAGTACAAATAATAATTTGATGCCATATGAACTCGTTTACAAACTCACACAATCTAATATAAGTATATTTGTAGAAAAGTATACTTGTGAACATGTAATATTACATATATTTAAATCGATTCTCATGTTCACGAACGCAATATTATATTTCAAATTGACTTGTTTAATACTTGAACCAAAATTTAGGCTTAAATTTGACTTAGGCTGCGTTTGAATCGGCTTCAAACCAATTTCAGAAATCAATTTCCGGAAAATGCGTGCGTTTGGCTGTCACGGAAAACATTATTTTCCGGAAAATGATTTCCTGTTGACCGAAATTTTCAGTTTGACCACGGAAATGAATTTCTGCCTTCATTTTCACTTCAAAGGATTTCCGGAAAAAGAGAGAGAGAGAGAGAGAGAGCGCGCGCGAGAGGAGAAGACCAGTCCGAGCTCCAGTCCGCGCCGATCTCCAGTCCGAGCTCCAGTCCACGCGCGCGGACCAGTCCGACGACGGCGATCGACGCTTCGCGAGATCGCGCCGGATCGAGATCGCGATCGACGGCGCGATCTCGCGTTCGCGATCTCGCGACGGCGAGACCGCGACGTTGATCGCGATCTCGCGAAGGCGAGATCGCGATTTTTCTGGGCTGTGGATTGGGATTTTCTGGGTTTGTGTTTTCCTCCTTTTCCAAACACCAGAAAATATTTTCCGGAAAATTTTTTGAAATACAACCAAACACACAAAAATATTTTCCTTTTCCGGAAATTAGCATTTCCGAAAAATATATATTTTCCGGAAAACGTTTTACGGCAACCAAACACAGCCTTATTTGCTGAACAAAAGAATAATAAGAAGCATTTTTTTTTCCAAGCTAAGATCGAGTTGTTCAAAAATGACTCAATTCATCTCCGGCCTATCTTTAAGCTTTGGCTTTTTCTTTATTTTACTACTATCCAAAATAATGAAAATGGACAAAAGTTTCAAATTGAAACGATTTCATAAATTAGAGATTTTAATTACCAAAATTAAAAACAATTAACCTAATCTGAAATCAAATAGTACAAACTTTAGGCCTTTATAAATAATTTTCGAAAAGCCCATTTTCGGTCTTAATGATTCAAAAAGCCCATTTTCCAGTGTCCAAACTCCATAGTGTCTCTACTTGGGTTACTTGTTTTGGAAAACAGGTTAACGGATAAATATGATATTTTTTGACGAAATGGTATTGTGTGTGGGAGATTGGAGAAACTTCAAAACGGTGCGGTTGATAGAGAGCCTACATGACAGAGGAAGAAAACGCAACAAGTAGTTCAGGAATAATAAAAAAGGCGGAATAGGAAAAAGCCGGCTTCTGAAATTAATTTAACCCTAGAAAGAACTATGTAAAGCTAACCCAAACTTAACCACGATCTCTGACCCGTGGTAAAAATGATTTAGGCGGGAAAACCCCAAAACTACACACACACACACACACACTCCTCCAACGCTCTCTCTCTCAATCTTCCAGTCTCTCTCTAAAACTTTTTTGTTTTCTCTCTCATAAGAAACCATGAACGGCGGTCGCCGGACCCGGGCCGCGGCGGCGAGCGAGGTCACCGTGGAAGAAAAGCGGCCAGTGGTGGTGAAAGAAGGAAGCGCAGAGGAGCCAATGGTGGTTCTGGACGAGTCTCATTTGGAATCGGAGGTTGCGAAGCTACGTGGACGTTGGGAACTAGCCTCCGTTCTCAACTTCCTCGGCGTAAGATCATCTTCGTTTCTGATTTTGAAAGAGAGAGAGAGAGAGATATTTTAGTTTGATAATGTGGTCATGGTTATGGAATCAGGAGTTTGTTTTAGTGATTTTTGTTTGTTTGTTGATATTTTGGTAGGTTTTTGAGCCTGTGATTGGGAGTGGTTTGAAGCTATCGGCGGAAGAGATTGAGATGGGTTTGATTAAGCCAAACAGTTCGCTCGCTCAGCTTCACATTGCGCTTTTGAAGGTTTTTACTCGTATCTATATTTATTCTCACAATGTTTGTGCGTGTTATCCATTTCTTCAGTTTCACTGCTAGAAAAAAAATCATGGATCTATGTGTAGTTGAAATTGTTGGCATCTCTAGTATTGCTTATTGCTATTGTAAATGAACCTTCTCATTGTTTGTTTGTTTGTTTGATATTGCTCATTTCTCTGTCAATTTCATAAGATGAAGCGGACTCAAGCCACGCCTTATATGCGTCCTAAATCAGGACATGTGTCCGGTGTGGCTTGCACTGTGTGGAACAGAACACAAACCATGTCCCCTTTTGTGTGTGTGTGTGTGTGTAAAGAGTTGGTGTGATCAGGAAATTTGCGGAAGTTGAAAGTTATAGTAGTATTAAGGCGATTCCTTAGTAAGGTATTGGCAGGAACTGATACAGCCAATGCCTTAAAATATCTATTAGATGTTCTATTTTCTGATGATTCTTGCTCATTTTAGAACATTATGTAACGTGGTTAATTGCATAGTTGGTGAATGATGGAGACGGCAGTTATTTGTTGACACTTTCTTTATTGGGATGTAGTAAGTATTTGTGTTATTGGATATCCTGATAGGCAAGGCAGTAGCTTGTACATTATACTCTTTGTTCCTTTTTCTTTTTGTGGGTAGTGTGTAGTTTACACTGTGCTTCGTGTGTAATGAAGCTCCATTATATTACTGTGTATCTCTATTGGATTCCAGATACAAAGACAAGGTTTCAGAAGCTTGATTGTGTGTGCATTCAAGTTTTACTTTTTGATGCTATTGGACTACATATAAACTTTCATATCTTCTGGTTGCTGAATATGGTGCCTTATATTGATGTTGTCAGATTGAGTACAGTATTTTTCTCAATGGTATTTGTTGTTTAATTCTTCTTATTTTCTTTTTAATAGTTATAGGAAAAAGTTAAAAAAATGGGATGGATAATTTATGAAATTCCTTACAGGTTTATTTTCAGTTCTAGCCTTGAAGATTTTACTTCTAAATATATAAAAATGATAAGCAGTAGCGAAATGAGCTCAAATGTCTAGAAAACCCAAAATAGAGCGGTTTTGCTTTCAAGTTCTCAAATTCTATTGCAAGCTTACAAGCTTCTCAATTATTTTTCAAGAGTTCTATAAATTGTCCTTCCCTTTATTGTTGTGTATATGACCTGAATTTTTTCCAGGGAATACCACCTGTAAGTAAAAAATTGAACGGTTCTGATGCTTGGGTAGCTGAACTTTGTAAGAAACTTGATACTTGGTGGCCGTGGGTAAGTCATTTAGGCAAGCTGACCTTGTTGTGTACTCTTTTTACCCATTTATAAATAGGAAGATTTTACAATTTCAACATTAATTTGCCTTTTACTGCAGGTAGCTGAAGGGGAGACTCCATTGGTGGCAGCTAAAGGGTATTAGTCATGTATTACTTGTTTTTAATTTGACCATTTTTTATTTATTTGACGTTATGTTAAGGTCGTAGTGCTGTTTTGTGCTGTATCTTTCACAGAGAGGAGATAATACCCAGATACAAACAGCTTGATTCAACTAATCGTTTACTCATTTTGAAGGCACTTTGTGAACTCCGGGCTCATGTAATATATCCTGGCTTTTCCTCCTTATTTCCTCCTTAAGTAATTTCTTTTTTAATTATTTAGGATTGTTTGGCATGCTTTCTACCTAGAGATCCTTTTAACTGCTTGTTTTGTTTGTATATGAATGTTTCTCTCTCCTTAGAGAGATGTTCAAACTAATAATACGTTGGAGGCAGTTTTATAACCCATTCCTTTTGTTCACAGCAAGATGATACAGTTTCTTATATAAATGATGCTTTAAAACAAGGAAATGAAGTATCTTCTTTCCGCAAAGATAAGATAGGAGGAGATGGAAATGGGACTTCCTATTGGTAAGTCTTGAATGTGTTATGAATGTTATCAATTAGTAGCATGATCACTGTTGATGATTCTTATTATGTTCATGCTAGGTATGATGGAAACAAAACTATTGGCTATAGATTGTACAGGGAACTGAATATATATCCATCAAAGAGAAACTCTAAGGGTAAAGGATGTTTAACTCCACCAGCTATCAACTTTCAATGGGAAACTCTTGCAACCAATCTTGAGGAATTTCACAAAGTTGTGGTAAGGTTGAATTTTCTTGTTTGTTCTGGACTAGGAACTCTAGTTCACTGTCTATTTCTGGCAATGGCAGGATGAACTCTCAGGTAGCGATGTTGTAGCAGAAGTTGACGTTTGTAAGACAATTGAAACTGATGCCATTCCTATTCTTGAGAAGCTTCAAAAGGTAAAGTTTATTTCAACAGTTTTAAGCTTCTGTAGTGATTCATTGTTCATATTGATTAGAAATAACATTATCTTTGGTTGTTAAAGAACAAAGAAAGGGCACTGAAACAAAAGCAACGGAAAGCATTGCTCCTGAATAGTTTTGCGAATCCTTATGGGGCTGGAATTACTCGCACTTGTCGCACTCGTAGGCCTATCAGCTACACATTTGGTATGTTGTAAAGTTTGTATTTGTAGCTTGTATTATCTGGTCGTGTAGCATAGATCCAGAGGGAACCTCACAAACTATTTTTTCGGTGAATAAATCTCCTAACCAACTTATAAACCTGGTTATTATCAGTTATTTTGTGCAAATTCAATTGCATTTAATAACAGGAACTTTGTGTAAAATGTTTAAGGCCTCCTGTAAACTGGACCATATATAGTGAAGGTACAACATCATGAACAAAATTTTTATTTGGACCAAATGGCTGGTGAAATAATTTGGCTGATTTTGTGCATTAATTTAATCTCTTCTTCTTCACTTTTTTCTGGGTTGGAGTTCTGCTTTTAACTCTTTTCACTGTTCTAATTTATTAGAGCATTGTAATTCGAGAGATTAATGTACTGCTACTCAATTACACCACCGGTGTACCTGGCTATTCTCTTTTTTTGATTAATAGACTTTCATTACTTATCAAAAAAAAATCTATGAATTTAGGTAAGTATTAGGGTTAGCTTTGAAACATATGTGTTTAAAGAATTTGCTCTCTTAACCTAAAACAATTTGTGTTAGATATCTTCAAATATTGATATATCACCAATGGCATTGAGTTTATTCTGAAAGTATGCTTGTGCCATCCTTTATATATTTTGGTGAGGCTGGAGGTGGGAATTGGTCATTACTCCATAATTGGTTTTAGTAAACTTGAACCATCCTTGAATATTGTTTTATGTCAACTGAGCTGAGTCCGATAACTTTGTTCCTTGCTTCATTTATGTCAGTACCAGATAATCTGTTGACCTTAAATTACCTATCAAAGAAACCTCTTGAATAAAGGTAGCATGAATTCTTTGTTTTGAAACTCAGCTTTAATAAAGTGGCTTCCTACGAGTCACTGTAGAGAGATTAAAAAAGATCCACTCTCAATTAGGAATTTTCATAGACATATGGCTGCCTACTTTAAATCCAACAGGTAACTTGCTTGACCCTTTTATTGAAGTGTTGCTACTTCAGTTTGCCACCATCTTAGAGATGTTCTCTTTTTGCCTCAATAATATATTATCTCTGTTATATCACTTTCTTCTTGAGATCATTAAGTCCAAGAAATGAGTGAAATCTATCCTTGGAACTTAATCCATGTAGGTACTGAATCATAAAATTATATCAGTGTTCCTCACCATGTTCTGTCCTTGATATATATATTTTCAAATGTGCACTGTTTAACTCTTCTTTTTTAAATTAAACTTCTTTTATGTTAACAAACTGCTTTCAATTTTGGAAATAACGTGCAGATGAATATGACCGGGCCATTGATGAGGCCATTCAACTAACAAAGTAAGAGAGATGCAAACTTACTGCTTTTATCTTTATAGATTAATTTACTATGCTATCTCCATTGCTCATGGATCGAGTTTGACGTAATGAGGTTGTTTTAGCAACACTATTCTTTTGGTTCAAAAAATATTTTGTAATCAGCAAGCAACTGGGATGTTTTAGTTAATTTTTTTATGAAAGGAAGGTTGCTAGATTTTCTTAAAGGTTAAATATGATCATTCTAAGATTGCAGTGAAGTTTCCACAATCCCTTCCATATGTGCACGAGAAATTGGATAATATGTTGAAAACAGATACTATCTATATTAACTGACATTTAAGTAACTACTTTTTTCATAACTTCCCAAAAGTATATTGTCGGAAAACATATTCTGAATATTTTGCTGTCTGCTGGACAACCTGCTTATGGTAGTTATCATGTCTGTTGTGACTGCATTGCTCATTGAATTAGGGAAATGTTTATGTGGAAGTCATCTTTGTTATGCAAAGACAAAGCAGAATATAGGTAAAGGTATATGCATGCTTCTCCAAGACATCACATTAACACGAAATCATTTAATTGGGATGGTAATCTGCTTTAGTTTGCTTTCCCTTGCATCTTGGATTGCTTTCCTCCATGAAAGGAAGGGGAGGAAAAAATAAAAAGCCATTTCTCGTAGAGGAAGATGACTTCCTCCAAATTGAAGATTGTTATCTTTTATAATGTTAGATAATGTAGCACTTATATTACGCTTGATGTAATATGCTATTGCTATTTTTTGTCGTGCTCCATTACCTCTTCTGCTTCATATAATATGCTATCTTAGACTTAACATGTTTATTAATAGAACCATTTTCTACTAATTCAGCTTGCGCATTTCATATTATTTGAAGTAATTGTTTTTTGTGATTGTGACTTCAATTCCTGTTTCAGAAAGGGGAAAACTACTGCTGAAAGGAAGGCTAGTCGACATGAAAGCAATGGCATCGACTCTAACGGGGGCCAAGAAAAGGATACAGACTCAAAGGATAGTTCTGGTAAACAAAGTGACTCCATGGATAATGACGCTGAAGGTGACAGGCTTCAAGAATTTAATTCTGATAATGAAAATGAGGATGCTGATTATTGTGGGAATGAGGATGCTGATTATCGTGGCAAGGATGATGATATTAATGATGGTAGTGACCTAGGAAATTATGAAGCAGATGAGAATACTGTAGTGAAAACTAAAAGCTTGGGTGCAAAGAATAGGTTGAGACAAAGACCCACTCACAATTCTGCCCTTAACTCTGTTGTGGTACCTGATTCAGAAGATTCAGATGATGAAAACGTACCAGAAAATACTAACAAAGAGATATCAAGAGATGAAAGTTCTTCCCCAGGTACTACTGCAGAAGAGGCCAGTGACAGCTAAAATGATTTTTCGAAATGTGAAACCTAACATTCAAGTGAGTGCACAGGCTAAAATGTTTTTCCATGAATTTTGTAAGCAGACGAAATTTTGAAACACTAACGTCTTCTAAAAGTGTCATGGAAATTTATTCTCACTATATTGTATCTTGGAAACAGCACTTGTATTCTTGTCTCGTTTCCATGAACTCTGTTTATCTAAATAGCTGAAAGGTGGTTGTCTTGTACAAGGTTTTAGTTAGGAGAATGGAGATTCAACTTGACTATCCATCCAACTTATGCATTTTTGTCTTCTATTTATTATGGCCTTGGGGTTTGCAGTGAAAGAGACAAGAAACCCACGCAGTGCTTATAAATTAGTGGATTTGGTCTGTACTCTGTAGCTTTAACCTTGCCTCAGAACCATTCTAAGGTATCTATGTTTGAGGTATTTTTCATCATTCATGCGTCTTCCGTGCATCTACTTTAGTATAACAAATACATAAGGTATAATGATATGGTACCATGCGCTTAATTTCACTTGTGCTTTTGCTATGCCTTTATCATTGCAATTAGCTTGAACTGTAATAAAGACAAGAACAAAAGCATGATATTCAACTTCAAGAACTCCATTACAACAAGAAGTTACATAAAAATCAGATACAAGTTTGTGTTACCCTTAACCGGTAATCATGGTTCCAGCTCCTTCATCAGTGAGAATCTCCAAAAGCAAAGAATGGGGCAGCCTCCCATCGATAATACTCGCCGTCTTACACCCTTGTGCAAGCGTCCTCACACAACAATTCACCTTAGGAATCATCCCACCACCCACCTTCCCATTCTCAATCATCTTCTTCACCTCCCTAATATTAATCTCCTTTACCAAACTACTTGGATCCTCTCGGTCCTCCAAAATCCCCGGCACGTCAGTCAACAAAATCAGCTTCTCCGCCCCCAATGCCGCCGCCAACTCCCCTGCCACCGTGTCTGCATTTATATTATAAGGCTGCCCCGACTCGTCGGCAGCCACTGACGTCACTACCGGAATATGCCCATTCTCGATATGCGGCCTCAGTACGGTAGGGTCGACCCGGGCGACCTCGCCGACGAACCCCAATTGGGCGGAATTGGAAGCCGGCCGAGCCGTGAGAAGCTGCCCATCCATTCCAGAGAGGCCGACGGCAATGGCGCCGGCTTTGTTGATCAAAGAGACTAAATGTTTGTTGACTTTACCGACTAAGACCATGGAGACGATCTCCATGGTTTGAGAATCGGTGACACGGAGGCCGTCACGGAAGACGGCCTCGATGTTGAGGCGTTTGAGCCAGAGGTTGATCTCGGGGCCGCCGCCGTGGACGAGGACGGGGCGGAGGCCGACGCAGGCGAGGAGGACGAGGTCGTTGACGACGGAGGCTTGGAGAGCTTGGGATTTCATGGCGGCGCCGCCGTACTTGACGACGATGGTCTTGCCTCGGAATTTCTGGATGAAGGGCAGCGATTCAGAGAGAATGTCGACTCGGAACTGACCCGGTTTGGGCGAGAGTGAGTTTGATTCATTGGCGGCGTTTTTGATGGAGAGAGAGCGTGGTTTTGGAGAGTGGGAAAATGGGAAGGCGGTGATGCGGGTTATGGTGTTTGGGGTTTTAGAAGAGAACAAGGGAGGTGAATGGTGGTTTATTAGGGATTTTGAAGTTAACATTTTTGTGAGTCTAAGACTATGACGGCGGAGAAAGACCAGGGTTTAAGAGTGAAGATTTAAGACAGAGTTGTTGAAAAATAAACTATGCACAGACCAGGAGGGTGTTAGTATTAGTGTTGGGTGATTATCATATATATATATATTAGTGTTGGGTGCTACTGCTAATTGCCAAAGCCAGAAAGTACCTAAAGTATCGTATTCCTTTTCTTTCGCATATATACTGAGCTTCGGAGTTTAGACGCAAAGACCATTTTATAGCACCACCGGGCCTTGAAAAATAAAAAGACCTTTTTATAGCGCTCAAAAAAGACTCTTTTGGCCAAACAGTCGTATATGTGTCAGAAGTCAGAACTCATGACAATTGTGTGACAGGATTCAAGAGATCGGAAGCAATTGGTCACTTGTGGGAAATTTTGGTTTAGACAGAGGTAGGTATATGCCATCTTTTTCGGCCCTTGCTCTTTTGCTGAAATTTATTTACTGTTCAGTCTATTGGTATGTGGGTCCCAAAAAAGAAATAAGCAAGCTTTTTTCGTTTCGCGGCGTATTCCACTACTCTATCAGAACAGATTCTGATTTCTGACGAATTTTCTTTCCTTTTAGCGTTAATTTTTTAAGAATATAGTTAGTTGTCCTGTTGTAAAACAAATTGAAAAACTAGCATTTCGAGTTTTAAAAACTCGAGATCAATGGTGGAACTCGAGTTTCTAAAATTCGAGATGCAAACGGTAGCCGCTGATGTGAAAAAAAATTCCACGTGGAACTCGAGTTTTAGAAACTCGAGTTCCACCATTTTTTTTTTACATCAGCTTTTCGTCTTTGTCTATTCTTCTTCTTTCTCAGTTATTTTCTTCTTCCATCCAGTCTGAGTCTTCCTTTTAGATTTGAGTCTTCTTCTTCTTGACCGATCTGGTCTTCTTCCTCTCTTCTTCTTCTTCTTCTTCTTCCTTCCAGATCTTTTCCTCTGTTCCTCTGTTTCCTCTGTTTCTTTGCTCCTTCCAGTTTTGATTTTTCCATCCATTAAGTTGTGATCATGTTTTTCCCTAAGAAAATCGAGTCTTAAAGACTCGATTTTTAATTTTGTACAAAACGAGTCTTTAAGACTCGAGATCCAGCTGGCATTTTTGTCCAACTCAGCACTACAAAATGAGTACAAAGCGAGTTTTTGAGACTCAATTTTTAATGTGGAACTTGAGTTTCTAAAACTTGAGATGCTACTTTCCATTATTCTTTCGAACGTTGCCTAACTAACTATATACAACCCCTTTACACAACTATTCTGCACATTCCCTCGATTTCTGACCATTGAATGGTGCTGTTGTTTGGCGCTGATATCATTATGGCAAAGTAAGCCCAAATCTGTTTGCTCACCCAAATTCATCCATTCTAGTTGAACCTAAGGGTGAGTTTGGTTGGACTTTTTGAAAAAGTGTTTTTTTTTTTTTAAGTGGAGTTTTCAAAAAGTGCATAATGAAAAAGTGCTTTTTCAAAAACTGAGTGTTTGATAAAAACTGTTAAAAAGTGTTTTTTGAAAAAACTGAGTGTGGCTAGAACTTATAAAAGTAGCGGTTTGAGTTGTAAATTACCAAAAAGGATAATGTATATATAAGAGCATCTCTAGCAAGTTAGACAAATTTTTGTACTGTTTGACATTTACCTTTTGCCTACCCACTTTTTTAATCTTTATTTTTTAATCAAATTTTATTTTTTCTTTTTCTATTCATTCTCAACAATTATATTTTTTTCAACAAAAAGTATTACGTTCACAATATTTTTTTCAATACTTTCACAAGAATCATAACAAAATCTTATATGGAAAGTTGTTACTAGTTCTAATTTGAACCCACCACTGAAATTATATTTTTACCCACCAATATTAGCTAATTACTTAACATTTATTGTGAAAATATTGTGGTATTATTTTTAAATTGTGATTTCTTATTCTTTGCCTTTTCTTTCATCCATACGTTTCCTTTTTTTTTTCTCTTGCATTTTGTCCACCACACACGTATACGGTATACCCATTATTAGTACATCCTCTCCTTTTTTTTTTTTCTTTACTTCCACTTGATTCCAAAAGCTCCCTCACTCATTTTATTTTATTTTTTTTATTTTTATTTTTTTTTCACTTGATTCCAGAAGCTCCCTCACTCTTTCTCCAGCTCTCTCATTTTCTTCTCTCTCTCTTTTTTTTTCCTACTTGATTCCATAAATTTTCTAGCTCTCTTTGTGATACGTTTCACATAATTTTGCTTGCCTTTTGGTGTCATTATCTTCAAACACACATAGACACGCATGGAGAGAAAGGAGAAATCCGCCTTTGCTCCACCACACCACCACTGCTGCTCCTCCTCCTCACTGCAGAGTGCATGCAACCAAGGGTCATATCGGCTTCTATTTTTTTTCCTTGTTCTTGATTAGTTGTTGTTTCTGATTTTAGATTTGTCAGATCGGCTTCTATTTTTTTTTTCTTGATCATTTATTGTTGTTCTAATTTTTTTTTTTTTTTTTCTGTTCTTGATCTGCTGTTGTTGTTGTTTTGATTTTAGATTTGTTGTTTAAATTATATCAGTTTTATGAGAGAAAGAATTTTTTTGCTTTTGTTGTTGTGGTTTGATTAATTTTAAGATTATGCTTTTGAGTTTGTATTTTGATTATACTTGAGTTTAGAAATGTTTGAGAGAAAGATGGTTTGCCCAAGATCAAAGGGTAAAGTTAGATTTTCAGTAAAATGTGAAGGGTAATTTGGTAATTGAAGGAAGAGCCCAACGGATACTTCAGAACGCATATGTACTTTTTGTTTTATGGACCCCTCCAAAGCTCCATAATGTTTTACGCGTTCTCAGCCTTGGCCCAAAATGCAACTTTTTCCAAAAAGTTGCATTTTAGGTTGAACCAAACGCACTTTGGGCTCCAGCTTTCTTCAAAACGTGCGTTTCAGCTCCTAAAAGCTGAAACAAAAGGGCACTAAATCTACCGATTGTTAGTTGGGTTAAATGGGTATCAACCTAATTAAACCCACTAATTATTGGGTTTTAACTAAAAACCCATTGAGCTCCATTTAACCCAAAAACAATATATCCAAATTCAACCCAACCCTTCCCATAATATATATATATATATATATATATATATATATAAAGCCCTCAGACATTTCATTTTCCTTCATTTTCTTAGCCTCCAAACACTTCTCTCTCTCTCGCTTGCTCTCTCTCTTTCTCTCTCTAGCTCTCAAAAAGAACAATGAGGCACAACAAACACGGCACAGAGACCACCGAGTCTCGCTTCTTAGGAACCATATCCGCCTCCTCCATTCGAAACCTTCTTCCCAGATCTCTCTCCAAACACTCCAAATCCACCTTTGGAGGAGAGGGCGGCGGAGGAGAACGAAGTTGTGGAGAAGGATGGGGAGAGGAAGGTGGAGAGAATGGGGTCGGAGGCTATGGAGTCAAGTGCCCACCTCACTAATCTCACCTACCCACTCTTTGTCTCTTTCTCTTCTAGCTTGCCCAGTGCCGATCTCTCTTCTCCCTTTCATTTTTTTTCTTTCTTCCTCCACTCCTCACCAATCTCACCTGAGTTTTTTCTTTTTTTCGCCGATCTCGCCTGAGTTTTTCTTTTATGGTTGGAGGTTGATTTTCTTAGCTTGGGTTGTTGTGGGTTTTATTTTTGTGGTTGTGGGTTGGCTTTGAGATTTGAATTTCTGGCTTTGATTAGTTTTTTTTTTTTTTTTTTTGGGTTAATAATTAGAGGTTGGGCTGTGTTTGGTTGCTGAGAAAACGAAGGAAAATCACAGTTTTTATTTGTTTAGGGACAAACCCATGAATCCTATTTGGGTTCTTAGCTAAATTCAACTATTGATTTTGCTGAAGAAGAAAAAAAGAATCCTAATCTTTTGATTTTGCTGAAGAAGAAAAAGAAATTTTAGATCCAAGGAAAGTTTTTTCTTTGTTTTTTCTTTTTCCCAAGAAAGTAGAGTGGAGACTAGAGAGAGTGGAAAAGGGAATCCAAGAAAGTGTTGGGGTTTTCACTTTAATGGTATTTTGGTAATTTTGATAATTGGGTAATTGGGTGAGTTGGGGTTTACCCATAATAATTGGGTTGGGTTGGGTTGGATTTGGGTTAAAAGCAATTAATTAAATTGGTTTTAATGGGTAAATGAGTTTTATATACCCAACCCAATTATGTCTACCCCAAACTCACCCATTTGACACCCCTAGCTGATAGCCATGGAATGATGGCGATCAGCCAACGTGAGATTGGTTGGTGAGAAGTGCAATAATAAGGCAACACAAAGTTAAAATGAAAATTTTTTGGATCTAAACACATGTTTAGAAAGCTCCGATTACCACCACACATCTTTGATATGATGGTTATTCCATAAGGATAAGTACTTGTAGGATGTAGGGGCAAGGGTCAAGATTTAAGTTTCCAAAATTGAGCTTCACACACATATATACATTTAGATTAGGCTAAAATATAATTTCCATCTTTTATATATATATATATAAAAGCTCCAATTACTAATAAGAAAATGACATGTGTTTTATAAATATTATTATTACATATAATGAAACACTTGTCATTTTTCTATAGATTGGGCCATATCTCTAAAGGGTGAAACAAAGTTTTTTATTTTTAATTAAAAAAAATTACTTGAATTGGAAAGTGGAGGCCATGCGGAAGCAGTAGAATTTACATGGTCCAGTGGATATAAAAATACTGCTTTAATTCCATGGTCCAGTAGAATTTCATTTCATTTCATTTTTGTATTTTTATGCAATTCAATTTTAAAAATGTTCTACTAAGTAAAAAAATAAATCCATTTAAAAAAATATTAATAAATCCATTTAAAAAAATATATATTATTGAGTATCCATGACAGTCAATTGTTAGTATAATATAATATATTATTGTAATAAATCTATTGTTTGAATGATCTCATAAATATTTAATTATCTTCACTAAATTAATTGTGTAAGGACTCGAAAAGAGGCCCAAGCTTGATTAACGTAATTACTCCTGGTACTTCAAGCCCAGTACATTAAATTTGTAAGAGAATGGGCTTACACGTCAAGTGCAATGCTAAGGTGGTTACAAGTTATAGAAAAATGATACTGACAGGATTAACGTAAAAGAAAGAGACCAAGATTCAGTATAACTCTATCCTTGGGCAAATCCAAGGATGGATTTCTTATAACAGTGAAGACTAATATTTCTACAATTTCATACAGTTTTTCTCTCTCTTTTTCTCTTGTTGTTCATCTCCTTTTTCTAGAGGGATTTTCTTATATATCCAATTATATTGCATCTTAGCCCTTCATTTGTACGTTTTAGGGGATCCATTTAGATGCTTGTCCCATCAAGACCCTTCTGGAGGTGGTTGAGAGAGAGGTGTGAGCTGTGTAGCTACTGTTCAAGTGTCTTTTCCTCATAAATGCGGTCAGTTCAGTTGGTACAGAGCATAAAACGTGGAGGTGGTAGTCACCTTCCCAGATATTTCCCCATTCCGTTGCTCAAATGACTCTGCTATCTCCCTTAGAGCTTTACTTTCTAGTGTAGGGAGTCAGATATAGGACTTCTGAGGTGCGTTTGCCTCCCTTGGTCCTTGGTCGTCAAGTTAGTTAACATTTTTCTCCTCGGACCTCTTATTCTCGGCTTTAGTTTGGTCTTGAATGGCCCTGATCTCTTCCTTTCTTAGTCTTGACACACGTGCCAAACCTTGGCTTACACATATGTGGGCCTTTGTTTGTCCTCAGACAAGGCCTACAGCCTTGGAGTGTGTTTGGATACCGCTTATTTTGCTGAAAACTGAAAACTGAAAACACTGTAGCAAATAATTTTTAAATGTGTGAATAGTGTTGTTGGCCCAATTTTTAATGAAAGTTTTGGTGAAAAAAGAGGTTTGTGTGTCCCGTGAACAATGCACGGAACCCACTGGAAAAGACAAAAACGTGCTTCTCCAAAAAAAAACGCAGATGCTGGACGCAAAGAAGCTCTATCCAAACGCTCATTTAATATGTCCTCGGACCTTTTGCTCCCACAAATTGTATGATAAATTCCTATTTTTTTTTTAATTACACGTATTATTAAATTTGCTTTTTTGTTTTGTTGGTTTTGTTTCAATTGTTGCTAAAAGCCTAAAACAACTAAACTTAAGCAATAATGTCATATTCTAAATTAGCTATTTTTTTAATATAAATCTTGAGTAATACTAAAAATACAAACTATGGGGTAACAGACCAGGGAGCCCATACCAATATATACATTGGGCTAAGGGCCAATCCGAGGAAGAATCCATCCTCGGCCATAGGAAGAACCCCTCATCGGCTAGGTAGTGGGGGTAACAGACTAGGGAGCCCATACCAATATATACGTTAGGCCAAGGGCTCAATCCGAGGAAGAATCCCTCCTCGGCCATGGGAAGAACCCCTCTTCGGCCAGGTATGGCTGAGGACAAAGAGAACGGCCTACCACTGAGAGTGACACTCCGGGTCATTTCATGGAATAGGATAAGTACTAAGACAGAAAAGGAGAACAGAATGAATGGAAATATCTAAGGGAAAACTGCCATTATTGCATTAAGTGCTCTGTACCTAACAGAGCCATGTTTTTCAGCCTTTACAACCACTCCCAACGACTTTGGGGAGGGGTTGATGGGACAAGTATCAGCACTATGAATCTAAATCTACACGTGGACGTTGGAGGGAGGAGGGAAGCTAGTATAAAATGGGGGCGGGAGGCAATCTGAAGCTCTCCTGCAACCACTACCACTCAACACGTACTAGAAAAAAAGCTCCTCGGATTGTGCCGAGGACTAACCTTCTTTGATAAATTCAGTTCATCTCTGCTTGATTGTCATGAACACCATATTAACTGTTGTCCATGCACTAAAATCTAGCTCTTTGACCCACTCTTTACAAATTTATTGTATTGGGCTAGTTGGGCTTGAGTCCATTCATCTAGTAGTAGAAGTGCTCGAACCCAGTCCTTACAATTTTCTTTTCTTCCCCATGGGAGGAAAGGAGGATCTCGATGTGATGATAGTTCTTTCGCGCCCATTTTACACTATGTCTGATTGTAAGATATTCTTTTAGTTTATCCAAGTCGCATTTCTGCCATTTCGGTACACGAGGCGTGCTTTCATTAAGATCTTTTACGAAGTGGCGCAAATCCAACGGTTGAAGACTGCTTTGGAAATTGAGCGAGATTTATCTCGCTTGTAATTCTTTCTTTGGGATTTGGGCGAATTAATTGCCACCGGGTTTGCCTCTTATATAAGACACATGGGGGGGTCGTTCTTTCTCATTTACAGATCCTTGAGTTCTGCGGGAGTTTCAAGCCCTTAACTCTTCAGACGTTCCCATGAGCCCCACCAAGGTGGTGATTGAGGTCTAAAGAGTGAAGTGGCCAAGGATAAAGGTAAGGGTGAGGGAACTAAGCCCTCTTCAGAAGCTGAGGACGTCGCCAAGATTCAGGATGACACAGTTAAGGCAAGGGAAGCAGAGGCTAAAGACATTTCTTCCTTTCAACCGAGCAAGAAAGAAGTCTCTCTTCCTTCAGCCAAAACCCAAAGCAGGTGTAGATCGCATCAGATTTTTGGTGCGACAAAATTTGGGTTTCACCCGGCGCTGTGTGTCACGTGTGCGCGGATGTGGAGACGAACTAAGGTTGATCAAGCAAACCAACAAGAACGTGGGTAGGCAGGTGTTCTGTCTCTCAACCTTGATAGCAAAACATCTTGTAGTTAGGAGAAAAGGGGTCCATCAAACGCTCCTGTCTCTTTTTCTTTCTCATTGCCGGTATCATCCATACTGGCTCGATTGCTTCTAGAACAAGATTGTGGATCTGGCGTCTCCGCTTCTTCTTCTTTCTCATCGCCGATATCATCCATACTGGCTTGATTGCTGCTAGAACAAGATTGTGGATTTACCGTTCCTATGGACTGCTTTTTATAGTTAGCTTTTGAAACAGGCTTGCCTAAGCCCTTTTGTATATGATGTACTTTCCCTTTATTTAATAAAAAGATAACTGCATTTTACTTTACGAACCTTTCCTTTTCTGCAATAATTGTTTCATGAATGGGTGTGTTAGTATTTTTCTTTCAAATAGTACTTAGAATTGATGCTATTGATGGTAATGAAAAGTTGACACCCTGAGTTTTATCAAAACTGACGGGCACCCGACCACTAACTTTAAATAAGTTATCTATGTAGGACTAATTAGGAAAATAACCGTGTGCTCTATACTGCGAACAGTTCAACCATCAAAGAACGTGTAATTTAAAGTAAGTGGTCTGAGGGGACCACCAGGTACTAAGGTTCTTTTCAACATTTACGATGATGTTATAGCGTTAACTTCCTTTAAACGTCTGGTCCGAGGACTCAGGCAAGCGTTAGGTTCTGTTTAAGCACTTTATAGAGGTGTCCTAGTGTTGATTTCCCCCAAGCATCTGATCCGAGGACTCAGGCATGCATTGGGTTCTATTTAAGCACTTTTATAGAGATGTCCTAGTGTTGATTTCCCCCAAGCATCTGGTTCGAAGACTCAGGCATGCATTAGGTTCTATTTAGCTGCTTCAAAAGATTCCAGTGTGTGTTAATTTCCCCAAAGCAGGAGGTTCGAGGACCTGGCATAGCTAAGGTTCTTTTTAACCACTTCAAAAGATTCCAGAGTGTGTTAATTTCCCCAAAGTAGGAGGTCCGAGGACCCGGCATAGCTAAGGTTCTGTTTAACCGCTTCAAAAGATTCCAGTGCGTGTTAATTTCCCCAAAGCAGGAGGTCCGAGTACCCGACATAGCTAAGGTTCTGTTTAACCGTTTCAAAAGATGCCGGTGCGTGTTAATTTCCTCAAAGCAGGAGGTCCGAGGACCCGGCATAACTAAAGTTCTGTTTAACCGCTTTAAAAGATGCTGGTGCGTGTTAATTTCCCAAAGCAGGAGGTCTGAGGGCCCGACATAGCTAAGGTTCTATTTAACCGCTTCAAAAGATTCTAGTGCATGTTAATTTCCCCAAAGCAAGAGGTCCGAGGACCCGAAATAGCTATGGTTTTGTTTAATCGCTTCAAAAGATGCACCTGGCATAGTTAAGGTTCTGTTTAACCGCTTCAAAAGATTCTGGTGCGTGTTAATTTCCCTAAAGCAGGAGGTCTGAGGACCCAGCATAGTTAAGGTTCTGTTTAACCGCTTCAAAAGATTCTCGTGCATGTTAATTTCCCCAAAGTAGGGGGTTTGAGGACCCAGCATAGCTAAGGTTCTGTTTAATCGCTTCAAAAGATGCCGGTGCGTGTTAATTTCCCCAAAGCAAGAGGTCTGAGGACCCGGCATAGTTAAGGTTATGTTTAACCACTTCAAAAGATTCTCGTGCGTGTTAATTTCCCCAAAGCAGGAGGTCCGAGGACCTGGCATAGCTAAGGTTCTGTTTAATCGCTTCAAAAGATTCTCGTGCGTGTTAATTTCCCCAAAGCAAGGGGTCCGAGGACCTGACATTGCTAAGATTCTGTTTAACCGCTTCAAAAGATGCCGGTGCGTGTTAATTTCCCCAAAGCAGGAGGTCCGAGGACCCGGCATAGCTAAGGTTCTGTTTAACCGCTTCAAAAGATTCCAGTGCGTGTTAATTTCCCCAAAGCAGAAGGTCCGAGGACCCGGCATAGCTAAGGTTCTGTTTAACCGCTTCAAAAGATTTCGGTGCGTGTTAATTTTCCCAAAGCAGGAGGTCTGAGAACCCAACATAGCTAAGGTTCTATTTAAGCACTTCAAAAGATTCCAGTGCGTGTTAATTTCCCCAAAGCAGGAGGTCCGAGGACCCGGCATAGCTAAGGTTCTGTTTAACCGCTTCAAAAGATTCTGGTGCGTGTTAATTTCCCCAAAGCAGGAGGTCCGAGGACCTGGCATAGCTAAGGTTCTGTTTAACCGCTTCAAAAGATGCCGGTGCGTGTTAATTTCCCCAAAGTAGGAGGTCCGAGGACCCGACATAGCTAAGGTTCTGTTTAACCGCTTCAAAAGATGCCGGTGCGTGTTAATTTCCCCAAAGTAGGAGGTCCGAGGACCCGGCATAGCTAAGGTTCTGTTTAACCGCTTCAAAAGATTCTGGTGTGTGTTGATTTTCCCAAAGTAGGAGGTCCGAGGACCCGGCATAGCTAAGGTTCTGTTTAACGCTTCAAAAGATTAAAAGATACCAATGTATTCCTTCCAAAATAGAAGTTTTTGCAGGGAAATTGTGCCAATCGATTTTCCATTCATGCTTTGATTCTCGGCTTCTTTCTCCAATGGGAATTCAGCGAACCGGGCTACTAGACCCGCAAGAACTAGCCCCTTGACAAGTGTACGGGGCATATACTGAATGTCAGAAGCCCCTAGAACTGTGCCCCATTTAGCAATCCTCCCTGTGTAATCAGTACTTCGAAGTGTAGACCTGAGCGGAAGCTGAGTTATGACAACAACTGTGTGTTCTTGGAAATAATGGGAAGCTTTCGTGTAATATGCACCACCGCCAAAATGGTCTTCTCGAGGGACTTTTGCTATAGGAGCTTGATCCTACTATGATTAACCATTGCACTCACTAATACACAAGCTCTTCCTACAGACGGCACCAATTGTAGGGACTGGGTTCAAGCACTTCTACTACTAGATGAATGGACTTAAGTCCAACTAGCCCAATACAATAAATTTGTAGAGAGTGAGTCAAAAAGCTAGGCTTTAGTGCATGGACAACAGTTAATATGATGTTCATGACAATCAAGCAGAGATGAACTGAATTTATCAAAGAAGGTTGGTCCTCGGCACAATCCGAGGAGCTTTTTTTCTAGTATGTGTTGAGTGGTAATGGTTGCAGGAGAGCTTCAGATTGCCTCCCGCCCCTATTTTATACTAGCTTCCCTCCTCCCTCCAACGTCCACGTGTAGATTTAGATTCATAGTGCTGATACTTGTCCCATCAGCCCCTCCCCAAAGTCGTTGGGAGTGGTTGTAAAGGCTGAAAAGCATGGCTCTGTTAGGTACAAAGCACTTAATGCAATAATTGCAGTTTTTCCTTAGATATTTCCATTCATTTTGTTGTCCTTTTCTGTCTTAGTACTTATCCTATTCCATGGAATGACCCGGAGTGTCACTCTCAGTGGTAGGCCGTTCCCTTTGTTTTCAGCCATACCTGGCCGATGAGGGGTTCTTCCCATGGCCGAGGAGGGATTCTTCCTCGGATTGGGCCCTTGGCCCAACGTATATATTGGTATGGGCTCCCTGGTCTGTTACCCCCACAAACTATTTTATAAAAAATTTTACAAACCGCTGATGTGGTAAGCGGTTATTGATAAATGAAAAAGTAATGTTAGTGGTGAGTCTAGATGAAAACCAATAAGAAGTTGATCATATCAACAGTTTGTAAAAATGTTGTAAACTAGTTTGTATCCCTAGCATTACTTATAAGTCTTTGAAAAAGTTAATATATAAATCACTAGTGTCTAGGTGACATGTCCGAAAGAACCCCAATTTAAATGGAGAGGTTCAATATTACAGTTAAGATGTATTTAAAATAAATCCATAGCTTATAACATGCCAACTTGCCATCTCACTTAAAAGCTAAAACTAACAGTGTTATAGCTCGTTAGCTATGGAGGTAATAACAATAATAATAATAATAATAATAATAATAAGGGACACAATTTGCCACACACTTTATTACAACTTACATATTTGACAACTTGTAATGATTAGATTACATCACTTACACATGGAACCATTACCGGTACTTAGGCTGCGTTTGGTTCAATGTAAAATGTTTTCCAAGTGTAAAATATTTTCAGGTGAAAATATTTTTAGATGTTTGGTGGCATTTTAAAAAATAGTTTGAAATATATTTTTTAGTGTTTGGTTGTGTTCTTGAAAATACTATTGAAAACACATTTTCTACTTGATGCTCACATTTTCTCAGCTTCCAAACAAATATATAATGTCAAACCAAACCAAAAAATTCGTCAAATCCAGTCAAATTGAGAGAAGAAGGAAGAGAGAGAGAGGCGACTGGGTTCGATCTAAAGGCGGTGAAGGCGACTAGGTCACGGTGGGTTCGATCTAGAGGCAGCGGAGGCAAGATTGGTGACATGGGTCTGATGGCGGTGAGATCGGTGGGTGGGTCTAAAGGAGGCGACGACGATGAGATTGGTGGGTGGGTCTGATACCGGCGAAGGTTGGGTTGTCTTCTTCACTTTCCCTTCTAGCTCTCTCTCTGTCTTCGGGTGTGTGCTTGAACTAGGTTGTCTCCCTTCACTTTTTTGGAAATTCATTGAAGGTAAAATCAAAGCGTAAATGATTTTACGCTCAAAGTGGCTTATTTTCCGGTCAAAGCGTAAATGATTTTTCATTGACCGTATTTTCCGTAGCTGCCAAACACACACAAGGGTGTAAAATATTTTCCTGAAAGTGTTTTCAAGTGAAACAAATGCAACCTTAGTGGAAAATAATGCCAATCTTCACTTAACACATGCACAAATTGTGGTGGTGTGTATGGCAAATTGTGTGTCCATAAATTTTTTTTTTTTAATCTATCGAGCAAAAGATTGGATGGGAAAATAAATGCAATAATAGGTAGGAATATAATGGATTCTTGGTAGGATTTTATAACTTGTGAATTCACCACAACATGTTGTGATATCTCCATCCTCCATTGTATTACCGTACTCTTTTCTCACTGTCTTCTTCTTCTAACCAATATATATATATATAACGAGTTGTCTTAAAAAAAAAAAAAGATTTTTTTTTTCAAATCTCAACTATAAAATTTGGGGGTGTATCTAATTGTATAGGTTTTTTTTTTTTTTTTTTTTTTTTTCCTTTTCTTTTCATGTATGGGATCTTGAATAAATTTGATATTTGGATTAAGATTTTTTTCCTCATAAAGAGTTTCTAGGAACTTCCCTAATTCTTTTTCATTCTTTTATATACTAGAATCAAGCACAAAACATCAAGATCTACATGCACACCCAAACAGTAAATTTCTCTCTCTAAATTTTTACTCTGATTGATCATTACAAACTCTTAGGCTTTGTAGATCATGGCTGATCTAGATTTGATAAGGATGGCCTATGAAAGCATGAAGAAGATGAGGTCTAAAGATTTAAAAATGAATGTTGAACAGTTGAAGCATATCTATGTAGAGGAGATGGCTAATGCCAGACTTGATGAGCTAACAACTATGTGTGTCCATGCTGATGCTTTGTTCACCTATGAAATGAATGCATCCATTTCTCTATGAGAAAGATGGATCAATAAGCTTTTTATTTACAATGATAGAAAGCTGAGCTTGAGCTGATCTCACATGGTAACTTAGGATGAAGGAGATTATGCATAAGCATGATATTAGTTTCGTGGGAGAATCGTTTGTGCTTGTGAGGCTTTTCATGATAGCAAGGATTGTAATGATTATATATATAAATCAATAAGATAATAATTTTTTTTTCTTAGAATAGAATAATGAAAAAGAATGTATATGTCCAACCCTAAAATCTTTATACTAAGGTTTAGTTGTTGTTGATAGTACAATATATTATTTTATACAAAGGATAAAGTTTAGTTATAAAATTGGTTATAGTCTAAGGCTAAAATCTTACTCAATAAAATAAACATTATTATATATTTTAAAAATCTAACCGTTGAATTGCATGTTTTTTATGCTATTAATATACATGTCAAATTTTGTATCAATTAGATATTATTTACTATATGATCTATAAGCTTATATTTTATGCATAATTTTAAACTACAAAAACTTACAATTTGAACAATTTATTGATGACATAGCTATTGATATTTAATTTTTTAGAAATTTTGCAAGCATGAATAATATAAGAAGAAGATGTCATCCAACAATGGATTTGTCAAAATTCACCTCCAATAAAAATATATTAAGGTTGTAGCCTAAGGCTACAATTAATTTTGTAACTAAACTTTATTTTTTATATAAAATAATAGTATGTATAAACAACCAAACTAATAGTATGTATATTTGAAAGAAAAATCAAGTTTATGTAAAAAATTATTGCCAGTAGTTCAGTGGTGGTGGTGGTGTATCCCATGTCTTGTATATCTCTAAAATAATCAACAAATGATTTTCTAAATTCTAAGACTTACATAAAAATAATTTTATTATTTTACTTCAAAACTTACACCAAATCAAGACTCACAAGTTCATTATTTGCTTTAATAATAAGTACCTCCCACATTCTTGCGACTCTTACTCTATATTCCAATTGCCTTTTTCAGTGTCAATTACACAAAGATGTTATATTTTTTGATTTTGTCTATCCATTTTGATAATTAAAAAAAAAAAACTCAAAATGTTATCAACAATTTATCATCAAATTAATATCAAGATAAAAAAGTATGATGTTTATGTAAAATAACTTTAATAAAAAAATAGGGATGCATTCCCCTTTTCTTTATATCATGGTAAAGTTGAAGGAGCTCACTTTGATGGTGTTCATCCACAAATTGATATTCTAAGCTATTAAAGTAAAAAATTATATATAAATAAAAAAAATGTGCGTGTAGGTAAGTTAGTGTATACCAACTCTTAAAAGATGAGTTTTTGTTTTTTGATTGTGTTTTCTTCTACCAAAATATCATTGAGTAGATTCTTTAATTTAAGAGTCATGAATAACCCAAAAATAAGATTGTCTTGTAAATCAAAATAAAGGGTAATGTACGTACTAAGAATGTCAGCCCATTCCAGAGCTTTAGGCCCATACTTTGAATAGTCTCAGCCCATTTGACCAAACACATCGAATGCAAGGCTAAGATAGATCAAAGATAATGCCTTGGGGGAATATGCACACCGAGCAATAACCAATGTCAAGCGCAAGTTACTACGAAGTCATATCAGCAGTAAGCAATGGGTCCCATTTGGTTAGGGATACGAGGGAAAAGGGCTTACCGGCATTGAGGAAAACCCTTCATCATGACAACCCCACTAAGGATATACTATAAATAAAGAGGAGAATCAAGAGGAGGGGGTTGAAAAATTTTTGGGAAGTGAAACACAAGAGAAGTAAGGAAATTTATGCCAGGTGTAGACACCGCATTTTCTACCCCTCACAACTCAAGCTCCGTTCCCCAATGATGTAAGAATTCTAAAAACTTAAAGTTGGTTTAGGGCTCGATCATATGAAAATTGACTTGAGGAAAGTGTTTATAAAAAATATAACTTATTTTTGGACCAAATCAACTATTTTTGGAAAAGAAATGCCAAGGAAATCCTAGGGCATGCATACACATACACGTGTATGCGCACACATGCTCAAGATCTACATGGACATGCTTCATGCATGTGTACACATGCTAGGGTTCCAAAAACTATGAAATGAAAGGTTTTCTGCATTAAAACTTGGTTTGGAACGAATTCCACATCGTCTGGGAGCTATCTTAAACCCATATTTTTCGACTATATAAAGCCATAAATGGTACATTTTCAAGGAGGACAAATTCTGGTGATAAAGCACATAAGATTCACTAGAAAATAGTGAATCAAAGAATGATTTTTCACAAAACATCATCAAGTCAAATTTTATTTGATTAGAATCTTTTGTGGTCTTGATCTTTAAGTTCTAAGTTTACTAACTCATTTTTGAATTGGTTGTGACTAGATTGACTGAGGGGAACGATCAAAATCAAGCTCTAGAGAGTTTTTATGTTGAGGTAAAGGTTTTGTGTTTGTGTTAGAAGCATGCTAGGTTGTTAGTTTCTTTGTTTCTTTTGTGTTTTGTTTGTTTTCTGTTCTGGTTTTCTAGGTTTAGGGTTTCCGGTGTGTGTGCGTGCGTATGCAACTTGCATTCATATGCATATTCATAGTATGCGTACGCATATAGTTGGGATGTGCACGCATGCCCTATGTATGCACACACAAACTCTTACCCATAAACCCTAATCCTGTTTTTGCATGATTTTTTCTTTGTTTTATTTACATGTTTAGCCCCTGTGTTAACCTAGTTCCTATATTTGTAAGTCTTTTCTTCTTTGTTTTGTTTTTGTTTGTTTGTTTTATCTCTTCGATGCTTATTAGGGTTTTTAGATTGTTTATACACCATGAACATGCATAAAATATGAACATGCATTGATGCATAGGTGTTGTGATGCAATAAGGTAAGTAAGGTAGGTTATGCATTCACATGAAAATGCATTGATTTGGATATAAGTTTGTTTTGATTAAATAACATGAGTATGATTGGTTTGAATGCTATGCCTTTGATGTTTGAATGTCATAGCATGTTTGTTTGATTCTACCCTATGATGCTTTTGCCCTTGGATATGCTTGCTCAATGCTAATAGATGAATACTAGGCTTGGGATGATTGATGCCATGTTATATGCCTTAGAGCATGCTAGAGTGTGTGTGAGTTAAAAAAACGTGTTAAACTTGCCTTTAATGAGATTAAGACTTGGAATACAATAAGTGGAAGCCAACCCATGGGTTGGGTGGGGTTGGGTGTCTAACACCTTTCCATCTCCATACCTAAACTCTAGACACGTGCTCTGGTAAAAGATCAATCATTCCACAAAAGACGCTATATTTATGGCTCTTAGATCTAATCTAAGTGGCAATTCCATTTCTTTGCTAAGGTCCACCCTAGGCTAAGGCGTACTCACCCACAACGAGGACGACCCGTCACGAGCACTTGCACCCATATTGGGGGATTAGGAAATCTTGCTCGGATTCTTAGGTAGGTGTTCAACCGTCCCAATCATCATCTCGACTGAGCTAGGATCAAGAGAATCTAGGGTCAAGATGACAGTTTAACTCCCTCAGTAACCTTTAGAGCCATTTTCAAGACCTCCCATCATGGGACAAGCTCAACCCAAAGTACAAATAGAATAAGGGGGTCTAGACCCAAAAGCCCAAGGTTGTTGGGAACGGGCCACCACAGGTATTATAAACAAAATAAATAAATTGTTATCAACAATTTTTCATCAAATTAAAGTAAAAAAAAAAAAGAAAAAAAAAAGATTGTCCTCGAAATCAAAATTAAGGGATGGAAACAACATAATATCATTGGAACCCATGTCATAAATGTGTAATTCATATATGATATAAAAATTGAAACCCACTTTATCTTTGTAGTTAACTTAAAATTTTAATATTAAAAAAAATATGGGAGATAAGAATTATAAAAAAAAAAAAAAAAAATCTTACATGCAAGTTCATAACAAATAATTTTAAATAATATACAAAATAATATAAAATTACCTCTAACCATATTTAATGATTGATTCCCAAACCATAAAAATATAAATTGGATAAAAATACATACCTCTGCAAGGTTGTGTGGGTAAGAGAAGAATAGAGTAAAAACTTGTACAGTAGGTAATAAAAAATCATAATTTTATCACATATATTTATATTTCACATTGAAGAAGTTGATATGAACAAAAAGTCTCTACACTGAAAAACTTGATATGAACAAAAATTTGTACCGTGTGATGAGAGGAAATAGCAAAATCTAAACTAACATCTAACATAAAATTTGTAGAAAAAAAAAAAAAGTATTTTAGACCTCTAATCCAAAAAGTTTTAGATAAAAAGGCCATATATCAATTAAGGCAGGCCTCATGTATATCAGTTAATTAGAACTCTTTTGTAGATTAAAAAAAAAAGTATTTTAGGCATCTAATTTGAAAAAATTTTAGATTAAAAAGCCTCATGTATATCAATTAACTTAGGCCTCATGTATTTATGGTTAATCATAACTCTATATCTATATTAACATTATTCGTAACTCTCACTCAAGCCTGTCATGGAGTAGTCGACTAGAAGTAGAAGACTACTGGCCTGAGAGAAGGCGGCCTCTCTTGGGAAACATGGCCCAATTTTTCTTCTTTCTTTTTGATTTTGGGTTTCTTTTTTTTTTTTTTTTAGGGGCCCAAAACGTTAAAAGGTAGGGGAGAAGCAAGCCTAACCTCTGATCGAAAAAAAAAAAAAAAAAAAAAACATTATTCATAACTCTATATTAAATTTTGGAGTTTATCCAAAGAATAAAAAAGTGAAGGAAAAAAAATAGTTTGATATAACAAAAAAAAAAATGTTGCATATTTTGTTAAAACACCAAGGAGTTCCCTTCCTTTCATGACCCTTAAAAAAAAAATCATCACACATGCTTCATCGGTGTGATGAGACTTTTTTTTTAGTGGTCATATTTTGTTAAAAAAAAAAACCTGTGTTTTTATTTTATTTATATAATTTTTATTTTGAGCATCTAATTTATAAGTGGATAAAGCAATTTGAAAATTAGTAGGAAAGTGACCTTAATTTTTAGGAAATGTTTTAGTAGGAGTTAGAGTTATATTTTTTACTGGATTGTCATTTAATTTTGTCTTTTTGTTTTATATATATATATATATATATATATATATATATATATATATATAAAAGATAGAAATTCTATTCTAACATAATCTAAGTGTATATTTGTATGAAACTCCCTCCTAGAGACTTGAACCCTAACCCTTACCCCCTACACCCTACAACACTTATACTTGTAGAGTGACTATCGCACCAAGGGTGTGCAGTAGTCTTTAATTTTTTCTCTACTTAAACATAGGAGTGTAGGGGTATTTTTGAAAAAAAAAATTTCCAAACAGGGGAAGCCCCTTAAATAGTAGTATAGATAAGTCCATGAGACGTTAAGTGCGCGTTTGGCAAAAATTATTTTTGTTAACTTATTTTACTGATCGGCTTATTTTTGTACGGCATAAGGCTTCGAGCCCACTGGGCATTGGACCTTGGCCCAAGCGCATTACTAAGACATTCTCGAGCTCGAATCCAATAGTGGGCTCATTCAGCTGATCGCAAGATAGATAGGCCCATACTGATCATGTATGGGTTGATCGGGGGCTATATTTACCTGGAACAACCCATAACCTCAGTAGCCTAGTATTGCCTTAGGGAATATTGTTACCGAGCAACCTTTTGGAGGCAGGAACCAATTCCAAAGTCACCTCCAACATTTCCAAAGAAACATGTTCTATGTCAAGAATAATCAAATCGGACCCTATCTACACGAGTGAGACCATAACGTAATCATGAACACTCCACCAACCTTAGGCTATAAATAGGGGAAGTGAGTACAGAAAGGGGGTTGGTCATGCTGAGCAAAAGGAGAGAGCTAAAGAGATATAGTACTAACCTCAGAGAGGAGCTTAAAGGAGAGGGGGAGTTTTGCGAGGGCGAAGGAGTGCAGCTAAGTGGTCTGGTTGGGAGCTACCTGTAGTAGGAAACTCATAACTCACCATATAAATAAATTGTGAGCCCAACACTAGGCCCAGTCCTGTGAGGAAAATTGGGCACGCACAATTGGCACCATCTGTGGAGATCTCCTACATAGCTGTAGTTCTGCTGGGGTTTGCGTAAGAAAGATATCTGGAAGGCACTTGGAAAGTTACGCAGAAAATGGCTCTAGAGAATCTTCTCGGGGCTTTAGTTGGCGAGAAATGAGGCATAAGAGAGATGGAGACGAGATATGAGCAAGAAGAAGAACTTTCTGGCCCAAGGGAGGGGTCGTTTCAATCGTACCGATCAATGTCAGGTGCGACCGGACACGAACATTTTGATTGGAGGGATGAAGAACTCAAATGCTTGCGTAGATTGGTAAGAGATTTAGAGTTGGAGGCAAGAGGTAAGCGTCAGAGAAGAAACCGTGAAGAGCACGCAAAGGGGTCAGCAAGTGTGGGGAATAGTCATGGAGAGGCGTCCCATCAATCCGGTTCCCATCGACACCGAGATTGGTCTCGGGACTATGCAAATAGAGACTCGATTTCCCTAGAGGGGTGACGACCCACGAATGTTGCAATGGATGCTATGAGCCACGCATTGCGCAAAGCTGCTCGATCACCATTCTCGGGAGATATTGAATGGGCACCGATGCCGAGTAGATTTACTAGACCTCCATTTAACTCTTATGACGAGAAGACGGATTCGATAGAGCATGTAAGCCATTATGTCCAGATGATGTCTTTGCATAGTCATAAAGACGCGCTGATGTGTAAGGTGTTTCCTTCAAGTCTCAAACCCACTACTTTGAGGTGTTTCAATGGGTTGAGGAAGGGCTCGATTCATAGTTTTGCTGATCTGATTCAAGAGTTCGGGGTCTGGTTTATGACCTGTAGCCAGGTACCACAACCAGTGGACGCGTTGCTGTCTATAAAGATGGGAGCCAGGGAAACTCTTCGCAGTTACATTAGCAGGTATTGGGAATTGTACAACAAGATTGGTGAGGGTAATGAAAAAATCGCAGTAAGCACTTTTCGGTTGGGATTTCTTGAGGATTTTCAATTACGAGATTCACTAACAAGGAGGCCTCCCAAGGATATGAGGCAATTAATGAGGCGTATTGAGGAGTACAAGAGGTGAGAGGACGATCGACAGCAGAGCAAGGGGAAGGCGTCGATCACCAAAGAGTTCCGGCAAGGGGGTTTTTAGCCAAGACCCAGAAAGGACCTAAGGATCTAAGAACCTGGCACCTAGGTGGGAGAAGTAAATGTGACGTTCAAGGAGTTGGTGCACGAATTTTGGATCAGATCAAGAACGAGTCATACTTTTGGTGGCCGAACAAGATGAGGGGTGACCCATAGAGAAGAAATCAAAATTTGTATTGCATTTATCACCAGGATAAAGGGCATACCACCGAACAATGCAGGGTGTTTAAAGACCATTTGGAGCAGTTAGTAAGGATAGGGCATTTAAAGGAGTTTGTTGTAGAGCCAAGGAATCAAGAAGCCGCACAGGGTGCCCAACCTTTAGGGAATCCTCTTCTGCCTCCTTTAGGTGTGATAGAAGTCATCCATGCTGCTTCAATAGGAACCTTAGTACTCGGAGAAAGGGGTTACCCGTGAATCCATTGCCTTCAATGATGACGATTTGGAAGGAATAACCCAACCACATGATGATGCGTTAGTGGTCACAGCTCGGATAAATGGTTTTATGGTGAAGAGAGTATTAATGAACCAGGGGAGTGGCGCCGAGGTGATGTATCCTGACTTATTCAGGGGGCTTGGTTTGAAGAATGAAGATTTGTCTAAGTATGATACGCCCTTAGCTGGATTTGATGGTCGGATGGTAGTTCTTGAGGGGAAAATTTCGCTCCCCGTGAACATGGAAGGAAAATAGATGATGGTGACTTTTATAATGGTTAATTCATTTTCCCCATATACGGCAATTCTCGGTAAACGGTGGATTCATGCAATGGGAGTAGTTTCGTCCATGTTACATGTCAAGGTTAAATTCCACACCAAACATGGTATCTCTACAGTAAGGGGAAACTAGCAAGTGGCAAGACAATGCTTGGTTGCTACTATTAACCTAGAGATAAAATAGAAGGAGTCTGCCGAAGAGGTCCCATTATAGCAGTTATAGGAACCCCTAGAGGAAAAGGGGGCTAGTTATGTCGAACAGTTGATAAAGGTGAGTATATTGTCAGATGAGAATAGGAGTTTTCAGGTAGGAGCAGGAATCTTTGACAAAGATAGGGTGGAGATGTTGTTGTTGCTTGTACAAAATGTAGACACATTCACTTGGAGCCCATACGAGGTGTCCGAGGTAGATCCGGAGTTTATAGTTCATAGGTTTAACGTAAATCCACTATTTCCTCATAATAAACAAAAGCCAAGGAGGTCGGCTAAAGAACACGTTGAGGCTGTCAAGCAAGAGGTGAAAAGGTTAAAAGAAGCTGGGGCAATAAAGGAGGTTTTCTTTCCGGAGTGGTTAGTGAATATTGTGGTGGTGAAAAAGAAGAATGGGAAATGGAGGGTATGTGTAGACTTTACCAATCAGAATCGAGCATGCCCAAAAGACCTCTTCCTTGTATCGAAGATTGATCAGCTGGTAGATGCAACATACGAACACCCGATGATGAGTTTCTGGATGCCTTTCAGGGTTACCATTAGATTGCCTTGGCTACCGAGGATTAGGAGAAGACAACGTTCATTTCTCTCGATGCTAATTATCATTACCCCATGATGCCATTTAGTCTGAAGAATGCTGGGGCTACTTATCAACGAATGATGACAAAGATATTTAGAGATAAGATTGGGCGTATAATGAAGGTATATATTAACGATATGGTGGTGAAGAGTAAAAAGGAGCAAGGGCACATCGATGATCTTTGGGAAGTGTTTGAAGTACTCCAACGACATAAGTTGCGTCTCAACGCTGACAAGTGCGCCTTTAGAGTGGGGGCTGGCAAGTTCCTTGGATATATGATTACTCACCGAGGAATAGAAGTTAATCCCGATCAAATCAGTGCTATAGAACGCCTCAAATCGCCGAGCAATCCAAAGGAAGTCCAGGTGTTGACTGGTATGCTATTGTGCTAAACCAGTTCATTTCTAAGTTCGTAGACCGGTACCGTCCATTCTATCAGCTTCTGAAAAAATGGAAGGGATTCCAATGGATCGAGGAATGTGAAAAGGCCTTCTAGGATTTAAAGGAGTATTTGATGTGAGCACCAATGTTGTTCGCTCCAGAGCCCGGTGAGGATTTGTTCATGTATCTTTTCGTGTCCGAGCATGCCGTAAGTGCCGTGTTATTGAGGGATCAAGGTGTACAAGAACTAGTATATTATGTTAGCGAAACCCTAGTCGACGCTGAGACAAGATATTTGCCCCTAGAGAAGTAGGTGTTAGCCTTAGTGCAAGCTACGAGGAAATTGCCCCATTATTTTCAAGCTCATATCATCTACGTGCTGATCGAGTATCCACTACAATCCTTGTTAAAGAGATCTGATTTCACAGGCAAGATAGCCAAGTGGGGAACCCGATTGGGCTCTTTTGACATAAGGTATAGACCTAGAAGTTTAGTGAAAGGTCAAGTTCTTGCAGACTTTGTTGCAGAATTTTCCCTGATAAGGGAGGTAGAGATTGTTTGCCATGTGGAAGTCCAGCCGTGGAGAGTATTTGTGGACGGTGCGTCTAGTGCACTGGGGCTAGGGCAAGAATCATTATTATCACACCAGAGGGGATAAGGGTGGAACATTCCAGGAATCATTATTATCACACCAGAGGGGATAAGGGTGGAACATTCCTTTAGGTTGGGCTTTAAGGCTTCCAACAATGAGGCTGAGTATGAAGTCTTACTTGCCGAACTAAGAGTTGTCTTGGATTTGGGCGCACGAGAAGTGGAGGTTTACTCGAATTCTCGGTTGGTTGTTAATAAGGTGTAGGGAAGCTTTGAAGCCAAAGATCCCCAGATGATCGATTATTTACGGTTGGTAAAGCAGACTATGAATCAGTTTTAGAAGGTAAAAGTCATTCAAATTGCTAGGGGGCAGAATCGGCATGCCGATTCTCTGGCCACCTTGGCGTCATCACTGACTGAGGAAGTACCCCGGCTAGTCAAAGTGGAGGTGGTGACAGAACCTAGTATTGCTACAAGGGTAAATGTTTCAATGGTAGTGGTGTCTAAACCCTGCTGGATGGATCCAATCATTGACTTTTTGGCTGAGGATCGAGTGCCAGCCAATGGAAAAGAAGCAGATAGGGTATGCAGGGTAACTGCTCGATATTGGTTGTCGGCAGGTCTTAAACTGTATCGAAGGTCTTTCGGGGGACCGTATCTTCAATGCTTGCACCCCAGCAAGGTTGATGAGCTCTTGACTAAGCTCCATGAAAGGGTCTACGGAAGTCATGTTGGGGGACGTTCATTGGCCCACCAAGCAATGACCTAGGGATTTTGGTGGCCACAAATGCACAAGGATGCTGCCAAATATGTCCGAAAGTGTGAGCAGTGTTAAAAGCATGCCCCTTTGATACATCAGTCGGCGGGGAGTTTGAACCCTATCAATAACCCATGGCCCTTTGCACAATGGGAGCTGGATATTATTGGTCCATTCCTTCGGGGTATAGGAAACCGAAGATTTGTTTTAGTAGCCATGGACTACTTTACAAAATGGGCCGAGGCTGAGGTGCTAGCCAATATCCAAGATGTGGACGTTAAGAAGTTTGTGTGGAGAAATATAATAACAAGATTTAGGGTGCCAGAATCCCTGGTATTTAACAATGGGTTACAGTTTGATAGTAAAACCTTCCGAAAGTTCTGTAGTGACCTTGGTATTAAGAACATATATTCCACCCCGACGTATCCACAGAGTAATGGCCAAGCCGAGGCCACTAACAAGGCGATTATGAATGGGTTGAAGAAGAGATTACAAGGCACAAACGGAATATGGGCCGAGGAGTTACCGAGTGTCTTGTGGGCATACTGGACTACCCCCAAAAGATCACGGGAGAAACTCCATTTTCACTGACATACGGAGGGGAGGCGGTGATTCCAATTGAAGAAAAATTATGCAGTGCTCGGGTCTCAAGATTTGTCGCTGCCAAAAATGAAGAGCTAATGGTAAAGCAGTTAGACTCGTTAGAAGAATACCGGGAATCAGCAACCATAAGGCTGGTCGAGTATCAACAGAAGCTTGCTCGTCAATACGAAAAGGATGTCAAGAGTAGAGAGTTCAGTGCCGAAGATTTAGTGTTGCGGAAAGCAATGGGGAATGCCCAGGATGCCAGTGCCGGAAAGTTAGCTCCAAATTGGGAGGGTCCGTACAGGGTTACTGCCATTGCTGGAGTTGGGGCATATTACTTGGAGGATATGGACGAGAGGCCACTCCCCTGTCCATGGAATGTTCAAAATTTACAAAGATTTTACCACTAATTGTAGGAGAAATTACAAGTTACATACAATTGCTGTGTAGAGAACAATGTTTATGCGTGTAATATACAGAAGTCGAATTACTGTCCTGACATTTATCTAAGGATAGAAACCTATGCTCGGTTCGATCCCGGTCACCGAACAGGTGGAAATCTTACATTTATTTTATCTATCTAAGGACAGAAACCTATGCTCGGTTCGATCCCAGTCACCAAACAGGTGGAAACCTTATCTTTATTTTATCTTAACGATAAGGGCCTGTTCAATTCAATCACAGTTGCCGACCGAGCAAGAGCATTACTTATTCAGGTTAGTTGAGAACAAGAGCTCGGTTAGGTTATATCTCGGCCATCGACTAGATGCACACCTTAACTCGGTTACATGATATATACAAATCAACAGAGTGAAACTATAGTAGAAATAATTTAACTCCCACACAAAGCAATAGTGATAAAAAAAATTTCGTAAATAAAAACAAATTTAATGTCTTGTCACCCTATCCCAGTGACTATAAGTAAATTAAGAAAAGCAAATAGAAAACCAAGGTAAATAAAAACAAATTTAATGTCTTGTCACCATATCCCAGTGACCATAGGCAAACATACTAGAGCAAATAAAATAAAGAAAAAAAAGCAAAATTAAATGTGAAGTAAAAAGATTTCTTTGTCTTTTTCAAGCCACTAGGCCCTTAGGCTGAGATGGAACAGTATCCATGGCAGGCTGAGTTGAAACATCCATAGCAAGCTGGCACGGTGTCTCGGTTGCTGGTGATTTCAAGATCAACCAACTCCACATGAGAGTCAATTTCTTGCACCAGTTCCTTCATGCTGGGAGTATCTTCTTCTTCTTCAACGCCAGTGGGATTTTGAACTGAGGGAGGAGGCTCCAGGAAGGGTATTTGCTCGAAGTTCCTCAACGGGGAATCATCGGGCACTCCTATCACTTGTAGAGCGGCTATCCACCTCTCATCAAACCCATGTCGCCATGATTGGTGAACAATTGGTTCCACGGAGTTCTCAGTATCCGCGAAACCCTCGTTGTACCACTTGTCCTCACAGGCTTCTAGGGCTGCCTTTAGCTCGACAATTTCATTTGCTTGTGCCAAATTCAGACTCTCCACTTTGGCTAACTTGTGCTCTGTTTCTGCCAGCTTCACATCCATCTCCGTCAGCTTCTGCTTTGCCAGTATCCAAGCACTCTCAGCCTCTGGTGCTCTCTTTTTGGCATCCTCTGCAGCCTTACCTTTATCCTTCACCATGGCCTTAGCAACATCCTTTAAGGTATTTTCTCGGCCAGCCTCCTCAACAGCTTCCTTCAATCGATCTTCAATTATGTAAGCTAGTTGTGCTGCCTGTTACCACCATAATGATAAACATGAAAAGGAAAAATACAAGTATATTCGTGCAACAGAAGAAGAATAAAATGTATTACCGCGATTGTGTGCCACTGCAACCGAGTAGCTAAGGATTCATTAGCACCGCCCAAGAAATAATGCATGTCCTCAAGAAGTTGAAGGCCTTGCCCCAGACTTCAGGCGACCCGACCACCCTCACCTCAAAACCAACTTCTAACACTAGCCGTCACTAGGAGAGGCTCATTCCTGAGCCTAAAGATTGTTTACCACCCTCTAGCCAGGTGAGAAGAGGAAGACGTCATGTTGGACCCGACCTGCACAATTAGGCAGGCGCCGCCAGTGGGCTCCTAAATAAGTATGCCACCCAATGCTGGAGCCGGGGGAGTTCTCAGGGGAGCATCCCTTGATACCTTTAGTGGTTGGTCAGCGATGCGCTGCCTTTTCGGAGTGCGGGTGGCCGTAGGAGGTTGATTCTTGCCCTGAGTTTGTTTCTATTGCGCAATCGAGCAAGCGCCAGGTAGAAACCAATCAATAGTCATTGTCCTTTTGACTACCATCTTGCCCTCACCTTGTTTGGTTTCTGCTTCAGAAGAGTTTACTGACTCAGCCACTACTTGATTGGTTGGCTGAACTTTAGCTTAGGGCTCCTCAACAGGTCTGTGAGCGGCACGACCTTGGAAGACAGAGTTTGTTGCGGCGTCCCTCGCAGGTACCAGTGATTCTACCCTAACTAACCGGGGGTCGAGATCCCGAGCTTCGCCCACTGTTAGACTAAGAGGGAGGAAATTTGGATGCCGTACGTCAATGTATGACAGAAGGGGGCTGTCTGCCAAAAGAGCTTGCCCGAAAGGTTGCTAGGTAGAGTAAACCAGAATGCAACCGAGTATGAGATGGGATGCTCAGAGCTGTCTGTCAAAATTAACGAAGATCTCTGACCGAAGCACAAAATTCATATCCCTCACGTGCACAAATTTGATGTCTGGCTTAAACCTCTTGCCCTCTATATCAAAGTAAAACCAAAATTGGTTAGTACATTTAAATAATCATAAAGACGAGCAGAGAACAATTACAAACAAAGTTAAATGTGCACGGTACCAACCAACATACCGAGGCAAAGTTGGGCAGGTGAGCTCATTGGCATGCCAGTTGCCGCTTACCTGAACATATTCTCACGCAAAGTTTCGGTTAGAATCAGAAAGGCATGATACCAGCCATATCCATACATCCCTAACCTTTAGGTAGTAGTCTGACTTAATATTACCACATAAACTATACATAAAATTTATATCATGATGGTCCAGCTGTAGCCTGTACAATTGGTTTAATCGGCTGACACAACTCACTACTCGGTAAAAATTGGGGGGAGCTGGTCGGGACACAAGTCGTAAAATCTAAGAGTCCTAAGTATCAGAGGGTTCACGGGAAACCTAACATTTCCTTCTAAGATAGTCATTAAAGGAAAGAATACTACATGAGGGCATCGCTAAAGAGCGATATCACCCTCTTGACAGTAAGCAACTTCTACATCCCTAGGGATATCATAGACTGCCCTAAAGTTAGTTAAAGATGCCTCGGTGTTAAGAAGATGGGAGAAACCCATTCTTAACTCTAGAGTAAGAAAAAAAAATTGAAAAAAGAGAAGGAATGGATGAAGAAACTTACTGTGGGCTCTAGGAATTGGTGGTCTTGGTTGGAGTATGCACGGGAAGAATATGCTAGGCAGAGAAGGAGTTGGAGGAGTAGGGACGTAAAAAATGATATGAAGAGTAAGAAGGTACTATTTATAGGGGGGAGACAATAAAAAATGAGCGGGAAAAATCTTTTTAGATTCCTTTTTTTTTTTGTAACTTCCACACGCATGGCCTTGGTTCACGAACCATCAGGTCATGATTACAGGTAAATTTAACAAGCTATCATAACGCTTCTTTTAAGAAGGCATTAATAATTGTCTTATCTTTCATTTAATGACTGACGGTTAAGCTTCCCGAGAAATCCTTAGAGTATCATTAATTCGTTCCCGGTGGCTAGACACGAATCAAAGGGGGCTATTGTACGGCATAAGGCTTTGAGCCCACTGGGCATTAGGCCTTAGCCCAAGCGCATTACTAAGACATTCTCAAGCCCAAATCCAATAGTGGGCTTATTCAACTAATTGCAAGATAGATAGGCCTATACCGATCATGTATGGGTTGATTAAGGGCTGTATTTACCTGGAACCAGTTCCAAAGTCATCTCCACCATTTCCAAAGAAGCATGTTCCATGTCAGGAATAATCAAATCGGACCCCACCCACACGAGTAAGACCATAACGTAATCATGGAAACTCCACCAACCTTAAGCTATAAATAGGGGAAGTGAGTAGAGAGAGGGGGTTGGTCATGTTGAGTGAAAGGTGAGAGCTAAAGAGAGATAGTACTAACCTCAGAGAGGAGCTTAAGGGAGAGGGGGGAGTTTCGCGAGGGCGAAGGAGTGTAGCTAAGTAGTCCGATTGGGAGCTACCTATAGTAGGAAACTCATAACTCATCATATAAATAAATTGTGAGCCCAACACTAGGCCCAGTCCTGTGAGGAAAATTGGGCACGCACAGGTACTATTCATGATTTTCACTGCACTTTTTTATACTATTCATGATCCTATAATACTATTTCAGCTAATTTTTACCTTTATTTATAGTAATTTCAACAAAAAAATTTCAGTCTCAGCAAAATAATGGATTCCAAACAAACTCTAAATTAGAAAAGATATAAATATTCAAACTGATTTGGTCTCTCTTAGATATGGTCGTTTCTAAATTTAATATTTTTAAAAGAAATTTAATAAAATTTCTGCCACTTTCATTTTGACCTCTCTTCGTCCGCCGCCCCTGGAATAAATCCCTTTTTCTCTTTCTTACCGAATCGTTTCGTAGGTCACTATCCAAAAAGACTAAAATAATCCCACAGGTTTTCAAAAGCAACGCTTACACTTACCCACTCTTGACAAAACTGCAGTGCAGTGTACATTTGCTCTTCGCATATCGCAAAACCCATTTGTTAATGTATATTATGTTATGGGCTTTAGGCCTAGTTAGTTTACTTGTATAGCACATTTATATTTGTAGTATACTTTACTTGTATCGCACACATAGATTTACTTGTACTGCACACATGTCACTCTTATATAAAGGCACACGCATGTATATTCTTTGATCATATAAAATACAATACCATCAGTCTGTATTTCTACCACCATTCAAACCAAAACCCTCTCTCTCTCTCTGCGCTCCTACATCCATGTCGTCCTCCGAACCCCAGCTACCAAAACCACAACCAGAACAAGAAGAAGAAGAAGGAGATGAATCCTCCAAACCTCAGAGCAAGAAAGCCGCCAAGAAAGAAGCCGCGAAGCTTGAGAAACTAAAGCGCCGCCAGGAAGCCGCCGTGGCCGCCGGCGTTCAGTCGCTTTCGATGGAGGATCCGCTCGCCGAAAATTACGGCGACGTTCCGCTTTTGGACCTCCAGTCGAAGGTCGCTCCCGGTACCAGGGTCTGGACCGAGATCGGCAAGCTGGCTGAGCCGTTGAAGGACCAGTACGTGCTGGTGCGGGGTCGCGCGCAGCGGATCCGCGCCAAAGGGAAGACCGCCTTCGTGGTTTTGAGGGAGAGAGGATTCACAATGCAGTGCGTCCTCACGGAGCAGGACGGCGTCATTAGCCGCCCAATGCTGAAGTACGCCGCAGGGCTCACCCGCGAGTCGATCGTCGATGTTGAAGGCGTGGTCTCCGTACCTGGAATAACGATTAACAGTACCACTCAGCAGGTTTCTACTTCAATTCCTAGCCAGCTTTTCATTTGTATCTATTCTATGAATATGTGAATGTATGGTGAAATTGTTTCATGCTTGAATACGATATTTTATTTGGCTATCTATGAGAGTAAATTTGAGTGGCTGCAGTTTCCAAAATGTTGAATTATTAATTATATTAATGGACTCATAATAAATAAAGTAGAGATGGTGGGTTTTAGATAGCTCAACTGGTCAAGACCTGACGATATGGGACTTGAATCCATTGTTTTCTTGGTCTGATGATAAATCATCGAGACGCGGATGCCATAGGTTTCAAATTGTATGGAATCAATTAAAAAAAAATTAAAGGGAAACTAGGGGGAGAGGTGAATACATGTTGGATTCTTCTATGAACAGTGGTTTGCAGATGTGTAATTGGATTAAGTTTGTTTGCATGCCTTTCTGAAAAATATTGGGGGCAAGGTTGCACTGGGTACAGCTTCTTTTTTTAAATACCATTTAGGTTAGGTCTATACTCTTATTGCTATTGTTGACATAAGTTTGGGTCTTTTCTCCTTTAATGAAGTGATTTTTTTAGTATGTTGATGCATAAGAAATATTTATATGTTTGAAGGTTGAAATTCAAGTTCGAAAGATTTTCTGTGTTAACAAAGCTATGCCAACCTTACCCATCAATGTTGAAGATGCTGCTCGTAGTGATGTTGAAATTGAAAAAGCTTTGCAGGTACGTTCACTAATAAAGACCTCTCTCTCTATCTCTCTTGTCATTCCTACTTATCTTAGCATTTCAGTTAGAAGATTCTATCAGTTGATGGCATATCTGCAATCAGCTTGAACTTTGCTAAAAATTATTACACCTTTTATTATTGAAACGTTGGCCATTTCTACGTATATTTATTATTGGATCATTTGATGGGTGCAGAATGGAGAGCAGCTTGTTCGGGTTAACCAAGATACTCGTTTGAACTATAGAGTTCTTGACTTCCGAACGCCTGCTAATCAAGGAATTTTTCGCATTCAGTGTCAAGTTGGGAATGTAAGTTACTGCCCTTTCTGGATACTTGATATATTGCCTGTCATCATCATCATTATCATTGTGCACCTTGTATCAATTTTAGTAATCTGTAGATGCAGAATTTCTAGTTGGCCTCTCTAAAAAAGCACGTCAGTTGGTTTTCCATCGTGTGTGTGTGAGAGAGGAGGTGGTATCTCATGTTACTGTCTCATATCTCAGTAGGATAATTTTCCGTTAGAGAGAGAGTGAGTTGCCATTGATTGGACATAGAAGTAAAAATGGAAGCAGGGAGAGGCATGAAAGCATGAGAGAATAGTACTCTTCTCTTCCCTTACCCAAAGAGAAATTAATGGAAGGTTGGGATTTGTACTTATACATATTCATTTTTTCAATAATGGATTCATATTTGGAAAATTATTTTTTGTTTCAAACATTTTTATGGACTTCATAGTAATTTTATCAAAAAAGATGAACTAATAAATAATAATTGATGATTTTGTAAAGCACTTAAAATCATCAGTTGGAACTCATTGAGTACTACCTCCTTTATTTGAATTAATTGTTTTGTTGGCTTTCATCTGTTCCTCACATGTATCATGAAATTAATTATATAGAAGTGGTATTGAATCATCAGTATTTCCAGGAGAAACAAGCCCGTCATTTTATTTCTATATATGAGCTTATTGAGTAGTGTCCAAATTTTATGTGTGCTGAAGAAGATGATGGTACTCTATGGATCCTAAGTAGGGTCCAAATTTGAGGTTTTTGTTGATCTTTTCATTAGGATTAATTGTTATTTGAAATATTCCAAGGCTGGATGTCTATGTGCTTGATTATTTTCATTACTGTGCAGGTGTTTAGACAATTCTTGTTATCGGAGGGTTTTGTTGAAATCCACACGCCAAAACTAATAGCTGGCTCAAGTGAAGGTGGTGCTTCTGTCTTTAAACTGGACTACAAGGGGAAACCTGCATGCCTAGCTCAATCACCTCAGCTTCACAAGCAAATGGCAATTTGTGGTGATTTTGGACGTGTGTTTGAGATTGGCACTGTTTTCCGAGCAGAGGACTCCTTCACTCATCGACATTTGTGTGAGTTTATAGGTCTTGATGTTGAGATGGAAATCAAGGAGCATTATTTTGAGGTAAAATTTTATTTCTGAGGTTTTTTTCTAATCAGCATCTAAATTTAGTTATGGTCTAGACTTTGCTGAGGATCCATGCTGGTTTGTGTAGGTTATGGATGTCGTGGACCGCTTATTTGTTGCAATGTTTGATTCCTTGAACAATAATTTTTCGAAGGAGCTAGAAGCAGTGAGGAGGCAATATCCATTTGAGCCTCTGAAGGTAATTATTTATTATGAGTTTCAAAATCTTGGAATACTTTGGTTGCAACAATCTGTTTGGTATATGATGTCTTGGACTCTTAGGTGCCTATATATTCAAGATGCTTATGAAAATTGCTTTATGTTTGTCCATTATAATACTTGTGGACTATTTTGGAACTATCTCCATTTTGCATCCCTCTTGGCTTGTCTTAATCTTAAATCTAATTTTAAGTTTTTATATGTGCAGTACCTGCGACAGACCCTAAGGCTTACATTTGAGGAAGGTATCCAAATGCTCAAGGTAATGATAATGCATTTAAGTTCAGCAAAAAAAGGATAATGCTTTTATGCCATTGCATCACCTTTGAACATATAGAATCTAGCTAAGATCATTAAGGTAGGAATAACCTGAAAAAATAATAAAAATTAACAGTTGGGGTTTCAGTTCTTATTTACATGGCTTTATCATAATCACTTTCCTAATTCCAATACTTTGTCAGATTTAAATAATTTAACAAAATTACATGAACCTTACCTTCACGGGGCAGAAACTAATAGGATTGGCAGTTCCTCGTGTCCATGTCCCTGGCACATAGGTTTTGAACAGAAAAAAAAAAAAATTCATAGTAACCAGGCAGGAGAAATGCAATTGAGTGGTATTTATTATTAGACACTCTCTTTAGCTGGTGAGGCAACTATTGGGATTGAGGGTTACATGGTGTTTTGTTGAGTTGTATTTGTTTTATGTGGTTGATCTACCCCCCACTCCTTCTCTACTTTTAGGAATTAGAACACAAAGAATAGGCAATGGAGGACTTCTAGTTCTAGATGGCTTATAATTAGTTTCTACCAGTCCCATATTTATTTGAATGTTGTGCATTCTTTTCCTTCTCTTTTTGGCAGTAATTATTATCCTGTGTAAATTTCAAATTGTATAACATTAAAAGAAAAGGTGATAGAATAGGCTGAATGGCTGATTGAAAAATTTATGGCATCTTTTGCTTTCAGTGATTTAAAATTGTGGGGGCTTATGCTTAGTAAGACTAACACTGAGTAACACATGGCTGCTGCTAATTGCAAAGTTTCCTTCCTTCTTTAAATTTTGTTAAGTTTTATTTTACTTTATTTTTGATAAATAAAGAAGGGGCGATCCTAAAGTTTGGCATGTTTGTACAGGATGCTGGTGTAGAAGTTGACCCTCTTGGGGACCTAAATACTGAGGCAGAAAGAAAGTTGGGACAACTTGTTCTAGAGAAGTAATTTAATCTTACTTGATCTTTTATCCTTACCTATGCTTTTTATATAGTTCTTTTCTTGTCTTTCTTATTTACAGTTTGTTGTTAATGATTCAAAAATTGTACATAAATGACAAGCAGATTTTGTTTCTGATTATAGGTATGACACTGAGTTCTACATCCTCCACCGTTATCCTTTGGCAGTGAGACCATTTTATACAATGCCTTGCTACGATAATCCAACTTACAGTAACTCATTTGATGTCTTCATTCGAGGTAAATTATAAACTATTTCATTAGTACTGTTGTCGCACATATTTATTAAATCTCTTGCTGCCTTATTTTTCAAATTTTAAATAATCAACTATCATCGCAAAGTTTTGGTGACTTTTCAATCTTTATCCTTTTTGTGTTTTTTCATGTAATGTGTATTAGTCAGTCCTCATTTTGGAGATACTTTGTATCCTTGGATGCCCGTTTATTACCTAGATTATGCAACATTTTATATGTAGTGATTATGCAGCCAATATTGGCAACCTTTTGGATAGGTTGCACCAGTGGAGTTAGGGTGAATGGCTGAAAGCTATGTGATAGGGAGGGTGGGTTGCAATTTTAGTGGCCTTTTGATAAATTGTGTTGGCTGTGGGCAGTGCACACACTAAGTTAGATTTGGTTGAGCTTGCCCCTATGCAGAGCAAATTGATTAGAAGACTCAGCCCAATATCAATTAATTTCTTATATCCAAATTTTCTCTTTGTTTTGTGTCTGGTTTTTCTAAGATTTAATCTTGTAACCTATACAAAGAAAAAAAAAATTGTGTAAACCTAAACTTTGATGGTTAAAAAGATCATACATCAGGGAATCACCAAGAGCCTTGTCCCTATGTCAAATTTTTTACTGTTGCGGAAGTCAAACACGAAGACTTAGTGTTGAGCACTTACTGATGCATGTAAAAAAAAAAGAGAGTTAAATCTCTCTTCTTTTTATTTTAAATTTGTAAGTTACAGAGTTGGAGCTCATTCAATTAGAATAATGATTTTAGTAGTTGACTCAACAAACACCCTAAAAACAACTTTTTGTTGGATCTTGATTTAATTAAAACATTTTTTAGTAAATTTTTTATATAGAGATATAGAATTGTAGATGAAAAGTTGGGTATCAGACATGGGGTTTGAGGATACCCCAATGGTTCCATCACCTCTTGTGGTTCCTAGGCATTGGGGTTTTAACCCAACCAGCCCCTGGCCATTACCTATATATATATATATATATATATAAAGAAGTTGGATATCAGACAGATTGAGGTAGCTTGAAGAGATTGTTTCATTGTATGATCTTCAAATTAGGGATTTGAAAAAAAAAAAAAAAATTTGGGGCTTTCTGAATAAAAGATTTAGAATTTTTGGGTAGTGATTAGGGCAAGATGAAGGAAAATTGCAACTGAACCATTGGCAAAGGTGTTTTTATATTTCCATTGAATAATATTTTGTCTTTTGAATCTCCTAACAGCTTCTACTTTTTTTCCTTTTTATTTTTGGATTGGTAAGTTACAACACACCCACCCAGTGGGTTTTGAACCCAAGACACACTTAATAGGGAAGGAGGTGCCAGTTGAGTTCTCATTGGCCTAATAGATTCTCTTTCATTGTAAACTGATCACCTGTTTTGAAGGTTAATCTGTGTGTCTGTCTATTTTGAATGTTAACAGTACCTATTTTATTGGAAAATAGTAGAATGTGCAGTGTGCATGTTTTGAGGAAATACCATGCAATCATTTACATGATCTGAATCAATTTTTAATTCTTCTTTGGTTATTGATCTTAATTCAATTCTGTTTGTTACTCAGGTGAGGAGATAATTTCAGGAGCTCAGCGTGTACATGTACCAGATTTCTTGGCTGAGCGTGCACAGGCATTAGGAATTGATGTCCAGTCAATATCAACATATGTTGATTCTTTCCGGTAATTTCTGTGTAACAGTTTTTTTTTTAATTTTCCATTATTCCTGTTTTAGCCAAGGCCACTTTCCCTTGCAGCTTCTTTCCACAGCTTAATTTCAACAAAAGAAAGGGGTGATAATTATGGTTATTTGTGAAATTAGAATTACAATTTACAGCTTTGTGCATTTAAGGGTTGCTTTTGTCAAATAATTTGAATTGATTGTCTAGCATTAGGCAGATGCCCTGCTGTCACTGAGCACACAAGGGTAAAAGTGTTCTGAAATGGGGTCATGCACTCAAATTTTAGCTCGCGTGTTCTTATTCTTAAAACCCTTTTTCTTTTATTATTAAATAATTTTATGGAACATGCTGCTTAATATTTTTAAAACAAGGTTTCTTTTCTCATGACTGAAATATTGTATTTTGGCTTATTACAGATATTGTGCACCTCCACATGGTGGGTTTGGTGTAGGATTGGAGCGTGTGGTGATGCTTTTCTGTGGTTTGAATAACATTCGGAAAACATCCCATTTCCCTCGTGACCCACTTAGGATCGCTCCATGATGGAATATTTCAGCAGTCATCAACACTCCGATTCTCTTTTTTATTCCCCAAAATTTCATGCTTTAGAACTGTTGAGAAATTTATACGAGTTCCTGACAAAGGGGGAATATTTCTTTTTGGCACTTTCAAAGCATGTGAAGCAATGACAAATTCCTATAAATTGTTACTACTTTTTATTGCCTTTATTTGCTGCTATCTGGAAGTCTTCATTTTCTTTTGCCTATGAACTATGATAAAGTAACTCACACTCACACACACCAAAGGGAGTGAACCTATGCCACCACTTTCAGATGGAATGCCAGTTGGGCTATAGGACCATATCAACTTGTATGAGAAAGGATCTCTAAATATCCACATATTTTGCCATCTGGACACGCTCCATGTGAGAATTACTGGTAAACTTGTTGCAGCTTTCATCTTAGGACTGGCTTTCATGAGTTCATGACCAGGCCACGGGGCGGGATGAGCGGAGAGAAATGTTATTTTGGAAATAGCTTTATAGTTTAGGGTTTGATGTAGAAGGGTTAAATTACTTGGGCTATGTAATGATTGACCATACAAGTGTAACAATGTTTACTTGTACGTTAAAATAAAAAAGCACTGTGGGGCTATCACGGTTCTTATGATCCTACAAAAGTAGAAATTTGTAATTGCCTTATAATCTCAAGCTCTGTATAATCGCACTAATTAGAAGAATTCACACGCCTTTTCTTTCTATGAAATGTAAGGATTAACTAGGGATCTTACTAAACTAATGGGCCAATACGCAAAATAGCTTACAAAAATCACTTATCTCCTGGTCAAAATGGGCATTTGCCCCTTTCGCTAAAGTTTTCCAGCAAAATGCCTCCTGTTTGAAACTATTTAGGAAAATGTCCCTGTTTTGAAGCTTGATTTTCTAAAAATCGGGTTTCAATTTAAAACTCAATTTTTTAAAAATCGAGTTTCAATTTAAAACTCGATTTTTGGACAATCGAGTTATAACGAATTGAACTCGAGTTCCAGAAAGAAAGAAAAAAAAAAAATCTAAGTTCAATTTTACTATAACTCAATTGTTCAAAAATCGAGTTTTACATTTGAAACTTGATTTTTTTAAAATCGAGTTTCAAAAAAACAGAGACATATCCCTAAATAGTTTCAGACATAGGGCATTTTGTTAAAAAGTTTGTGAAAAAGGAGTAAAACCCCATTTTGGCCCTTGTCTCATAATTATAAGTTTTCAACAACTCCACAATTTTCTTCCCAGATTCCTCAGAGGCTACAGCATTATAGTGACATTTGTATCAAAACCAAATCAAAGAATCGTTCTTTTCAAGTAAATCAAAGGGTCGTTAGGAATGCTAGAGGCATATTAGATTTTTTCGGGACCAATGTTATGTCAATACCCAACAGATTTAACCTAGTTATCTTCAATTTACCTAACATGAAAAAAGGAGAGGAAATACAACAATTTTATACCGGTTGATCAAACGGTAATTATAAAGGCCACCTTTCAAATTGTTCTACTGATTGAATCTGAAACTACATACCAAGGGGGAACATCTACCAATTACAAAAACATTTGTCCAGAATTGTCGTGGTCCTAGGAGGATTTGCGTATACTTAAACCACAATAAACTAAAAAGTCCAGCACCTTCGTTGTACAAATCTACAATAAATAAAATGGGAATTCTACAGGACTATGCTTTTCTCTTGAACTTTATTTGAAGAAGCTGATTCTCACACTCGATCTTGTGACCTGTTACTTCTGGTGAAAAGTAGTCCATAATATCCAATAAAGGGTCAAAAAGAGTAAAATAAGTGGTTATCATAACATTAGTGAGAGTTTGAAAAGCTTTTAACAGTTTAAGTTTCTAGTTTCGACCAACACTACTGTTGTGGTTGACTAGCCCTCCTCAAGCAAGGTGAAACATTTGCCATGGCCAGTGACCCTCCTGCTGCCACATGTTCTATAATTCTCGCTTGCCATGGGCATGATATCACTCCCATCTCATAGGGCAAACTTGGTTTTGATTTTGATTGTGCGGTCAAGTAAACCTTTGTGTGAGACAATTCCGAGACCACCACCACCCACCCCCCCCCCCCCCCCCCCCAAAAAAAAAAACTTGTATATTGAAAAACAAAAATTTGAAAAAGTACACCTGATCTGATAAAACGATCTATATTGGCATGCCCTCTCCCACTTCCTATCTCCAAAAACTAAAATAAAGGAACAAAAAAGAATAAGAGAGGAATCCCAATAAACAATAATTACATCAGAATTCTATTACATTTAGTAACCAAATGCGTTGCCCACAAAATCATCCTCATCGTCACTAGTATAAGATTCTATCAGTTGACTATCATCATCATCCTCATCACCATCGGTCACAATCTCCAGTATTCCTCCTCCGCCATCCATGATGAAATCCCCATCATCTTCATCATCGTCAAGATCACTTACACTATCATCATCATTGCTCATATCATCAGCATCACTATCACCATCCCCATCAAGATCTGGACCCAATAAGCTGTCCATGTCACCATCATCATCGTCATCGTCATCATCCTCATCTTCCTCATCTTCCTCCTCACTCTCAGCATCATCGGGATCAGAATCATCATCGGTTGACCTTCGGCGACCGATTTCATAAACCCTAGCAGAAGAAATCATCTCTTCTTGGTCATCCATTGTAATCAACCCTACAAAGGAATCTGTTGGTTCTGTTGCAAAGTCGAGGACACAACGATCCACTGGAATAGTGGCAATCTCGGAGTAGTTGACTGCATCCACTGTGCGGAATGCAGCAAAGAGGGGATGCTTGGATCGACGTGTGTGAACTGCTGACATTGCATCCTCAAGATTTCTCCTAAGGATTGCATAAATTACATCACCACGTGCATTAAATGTTATCATTGTTTGGTCTAAAGATGGTACGCTTCGGAGGAGCCTAAACTTCCGGAGATCCCAGACCTCAGAGTTTATAATTACCTGTCAAATGAAAAAAAAAAATGTATTAAAAAAAAATCACAGGAAAGAAAATGGAGGGAGAGGGAGAGGGAGACTACAAGCATCTAAACAATAGTTAGAAGGGTTCAATATCAGTTTTGAATTTTGGAAAATTCTTTCTAAAGAAAAAATAAAAAAATTCGGGTGCATCTCGGAAAAGTTACACCTCCAGACAGCAAATCCCAAAAAAAATAAAAAAATAAAAAATAAAGATCCTAATAAAAGCCCATTAAACAGTTTATATGTTTAATTAATTGATTTTGATAATTAGTTTAAATGTTTAATTTACGCTCCTGGCTACTACTGATCAGTCTAAAACCTCATCCACCTAGCATTAAAAACCTTAACAAACCCAATCATAAGCCAACTGATGTTATTGGCAGTTAAACTCTATAGACATAAACCCTACAACTGAAAAAGAAAATAAATATAATCAAGTAATTTTGATCATTAACCTTTTTCTAGAAAACATTGTTGTTATTTTCTTGCATTTTGAATGTAGGACAAAGTTGCTAAAAGGGACTGGAGATAAATTTGCTTTAGTGATGAGGATTAGTAATGAGGAGTTCAACAGGTTAGCAATTATATAATATTCATATAAGAAATACCAGTATGACTACTGTAGCAGAGGAAGGGTTCTCCATACCTCATTCCCAGCTGGATGAAAACCACCACCTCCATAATCTGTAAATTGATCAAAGCGATGAACAGGGGCAGGAACCCGTCGATCCCACAGGACCCCATTCCATAGCAGCATGGCGTCTGAAGGGCTGAAATGGATGGGCGAATAAATATGCCCCCGACCTGTAGAACTGGCATACGTGTCTGATAGTTTCAATTCCAACTGGAAGGTCTGAATATCATACAGGAAAATTTCCCGTCGTCCAGGTTCTGATGATAGGGCTGCAAAAATGTTTCCAGCATTGCTAAACCTTGCCGCCTTACACCCTTCAAATGGATGCATTGGCCCACCTGAGATTGAAGATGCATCCCACAACCTTACATCTTGGGAGCTTGAAGAAAGCACCAACTGTGTCTCACCAGAAAGATATGACTCAATAAATGTCATAGGAGACTGATGGCTTATGCAGCTCTCCAGCACATTGTTGCTGTTGGAGTCAAAAATTTTGAGCTCTCCAGTGTGGGTGCCAACTGCAAAACGGGATGAGTCTCCAAGAAAATTAATGCACGTCAAAAGAGAAACAACATCATCCCTACAAGTTCTCCATGGTCTAAATCTGCTGTAAACAAACTGACGATCTCTGCGATTTCCATGTACCCCACCATACATACTTCTAAACTCACGTGTACCAAGTCGGGCTGTTACATTGGATGGGGCTTCAAGGCTTCTTTTTGGTTCAGGACAAACATGTGGATGTAAGAGAGAGAGTGGTGGAAGAGTGGTTATGGGGGCAGGGCATTGGCGATGCTGATGCTTCAGATATTGAACAACAAGAGAGTCTAGAGTTAAACGCTCTGTGCTGATGGCTTGAGGATCATTTAAAAGCCCAAGTTGTGGGAACGGTGTCACCTGACCCGTATGGATGTTAGTATATGGGCTGTCATCCACATAATCACCCAAACAACTACTTGGTGTTGGTCGCCCATGATGATCTCTTAGGTTAGAACTTGGTGAAGAAAGCCCAATGGTATCGACTAGTAGATTGCTTTTACGAAAAGTATTGGGTGTTGGAAAAACTGGAGACCGAAGTCCTTGCTCACTTGCATGAAATCGCTTTACAGAGAATGAAAATGACCCAATATCCTTTAGCTCTGATAATTTGCGCTTCATTGGCAATACAATTGGAGTCTTACACTGGGACTCTGCATCAAAATTAGGGTTTGGCAATGACTCTGATGGAGTTTCTGATCTAGCCGGGGTTTCTGATACAATTGCATGTTCAGAAGATTGTTTTGAAGTCATGAAGATTTTCCTGACAGATGCTGAGTGAGAATCATGGGATAGCAACTGATTTTTTGACTGAAAACCAAAACTGGGCGAGAAAGCTAGTGGTTTTTTCTTTGAAGAAAATATAGTTGAATCATACTTTAAGCTTGTATCCTCATCCCGTGCAGCAGGTTTAGATTTTTCTGTAAAAAATCCACTAGGAGCACGACCAGAGGGCCACTGGAGTTGCATAGAAGGGGCTTCCTGTGAAGAGGACTGGTGTGTGAGAGATGATGGAGCTGCCAAGGATGGCAAAGGCGTCAACTGAGCCTCTTTTAACAATGCAGCAGCAGTTGAACCCAAACCAGACGCCTGTAGGTGTTCATGGATTAGAAGTAAAAGTTCCCTGGGATTTTCGTAAACATATAACACAAGAAGAGAGAGAGTCAAAAGGTGAAAAGAGGAGGTACAAGTAGAAAGCAATGGATGATGAATGCATAAAAATCACACCAAAAAAGAAATTATAAAGTACCTGGAATGGTAAGTAATAGGAGTAGCAGCAGCAATAGCTGCTCTTTCTATACGCCTCAAAGTAGGTGTAGCAGCATCAGTGGCTGCTAAAGTACTTGCACGCCCTGAATTTGTCACAATCTGCAAATATATGGTTCAACATAGTTTCAGTTACATCCGCGATGAAAAGAGAGCAATAGAGAGATAGAGATAATGGAAACCAATTTCAACTCCTGACCTCAAAGCTACCCCTAGTTTTCTATATATATGTATATATAATTTTTTTTTTTTTTAAAAAGGCTTACTGCAATCAGCTCAATCGCTGCCTGGGAAAGTTCAGCTTGCCACCTGCCTTGCTCGGTTCCAGTTGTCTGGCTGCCCGAATCTCGAATTAGTTCTGATAGCTTTTTCCCAACCTAGAACACCAAATTGAACTAAGTAACACAAAGTGATGACCTAGGGAGATTTATCCAAACATTTCTCTTAATATATAAGATATTAACACAGCTATGACTTAACATCAGAAAAGCAGTAAACTAGTTTGAGTGCAGCAAAACATAACATCAATACAGTTAAATCTTATTGTGGAAGCTTAACTAGGATATGATAATTGTAAGCTGCAGCAGAATTATACTTGAACTAATCTATAATGATTTTTTATTTTTTTTACAGGTAATGTCAAGGTAGTCAAAGGCGAAAGGCGCCCTTAAGGCGCCAAGGCCTTATATCGCCCGAGGCGACGAGGCGCCAAAAAGGCGCTAGCCCGAGTGAAGCGAGGCGCCAAATTCTAAAAAATTAGTCTCCATCCAAATATCAACAGTTAACTAAGTCTAGATAACTATCAAATATCAACTAAGTCTAAAAATAAACATAAATCACCATTTAAAAATTAGTCTCCATCCAAATATCAACTAAATCTGAATATTAAACCAAAATATTGTTCATAACTTCATATTAGAAAGAAGAAAACTCCTAACAAAACATTGAAGATTGAACTTCATGACTATCCATGACAAAACAGTCAACTAAGTCTAGATAATTATCAAATATCAACTAAGTCTAAATATAAACATAAATCACCATTTAAAAATTAGTCTCCATCCAAATATCAACTAAATTTGAATATTAAACCAAAATATTGTTCATAACTTCATATTAGAAAGAAGAAAACTCCTAACAAAACATTGAAGATTGAACTTCATGACTATCCATGACAAAACAAAAGCATTTGAAGATTGAACATTCTGTCCATTAGCCTATTTAATAGCCTGAATGTGGTGTTATTTTAATCTAAAGGTCATCATCAGAGTCTTCACTCAAGTTTCCATCACTTTCAAAGCCACTTGAACCAGATTTATAACCATCAACATTCTCTTCCTCGGTCTCATCAGAATCAGAATCAGCATCTTCCTCTTCAATATTTGGTTGTGATGTTGAGGCCTTCGAGCTTGCCCTTGATTTTTTTTGGAATCTAGTATTCTTCCTTGGTTTTCTAACACCAGCAGCTCTTGCCACTACACCCCATGTCAAACCATCATCATCATCATCAAAAACCAACTCATCTTCAACATTCATAGATGGTTCAGCACCCGTTTCCCCCAACAACCATTCATTACTTTCATCTATATCATCTAAGGAGATGGGATCAATAACATCACGCTTATCATATCGTGCCTTCATCTTTTGATTATACTTCACAAAGACCAGATCATTTAGTCGTTTTTGTGCAAGTCTATTCCTTTTTTTGGTGTGAATCTACAACCATTTATGAAAACTAAGTATTAGACTATAGTGAATAATTAAACCATTGTAATTTTCTATGAAATAAAGTAGTTCATCAAAGGATAAGATCTACTTATTATACTTCAAAACTCACCTGCTCAAACACACTCCAATTGCGCTCACAACCACATGCACTACAAGTCAAGCTCAAGATTCTTATAGCTAACTGTTGCAAATTCGGAGTTGAGCTCCCATACAAACTCCACCATTCAGCTATGTTAAAAAAATAAGTATGAGTAATGATATATGATATATCATAGAAGTTAGATTTTTTTTTTTTTGGGTAAAAAGTGCCACTGTACTAGTCATTATAAGTTAGATATAAATGCTTTCTTACCTGGAGCCCTTGTCTTTCTTGATCTTTTAGCCAATTCAATGCCAAAGAGTCCTTCAGCTTTCTTATAGATGGGTAGCTCAGCCATGATCTTGTCCTGAATTTCAGCAGTAGGAACTAGTCTTTGTATGCAAGCATACAATCCTGCTGTAATTTCATGATTTGTTGCTATGTTATCATCAAAATAGAAGTACTCAGGATTCAAGAAATGACCCGCTGCATGCAAAGGCCGATGTAATTGACATTCTCATCTCTCATCAATGATTTTAAAAATATTTGAATACCTTTCTTCATTCTCATTAAAAGCTTTTATAATAGCTTCTTTAGCCCTATCCATTGCCTCATATATGTAACCCATAGCTGGTTTTCTCTCATTATCAACAAGGCGAAGAACCGGAACAAGAGGGCCCATAACTTTAAGAATGTAAACTATAGTATTCCAAAAAGAAGGCATCAAAATCGTTTCTACTACTCGTTTAGCATTTGCTTCCTTTGCCCATCTACTACGAACCCACTCCTCAGAAGTAAACATGGCCCTTAGGTTATGCTTTTGCTTATGAAAGGATTTTATTGTAAGATATGAAGTGCAAAACCTAGTTTTTCCAGCCCTAACCAGCTCTCTTTGTTTTGTGTATTCTCTCATCATATTTAAGACACCCCCATGGTTGTAGATATATCCAGTCAATTGAATGGCCCTTTCTAAAGTTTTTGCAATTCTAGGAATTTTCCCAATGTCCTCTAATATAAGGTCAATGCAGTGTGCAGCACATGGAGTCCAATACAAATTTGGCCTTTTTGCTTCCAACAACTTCCCAGCCAACACATAATTAGATCTATTATCCGATACTACTTGGACTACATTAACCTCCCCAATTTGTTCTACAAATGTATCAAGTAATTCAAAAGTTTTTTCCCCAGTTTTCATAAAAGATGATGCATCAATTGACTTCACAAACATGGTTCCAGATGGGCAATTCACCAAAAAGTTAATCAAGGTCCTATTGGTTCTACTAGTCCACCCATCAGACATAATAGAACAGCCATATTTCTTCCAATCTTGCTTATGATTACTCAATAACTCATTTGTGTAAGCCACCTCCTTTTTGAGAATTGGAACTCTTAACTCATGGTAACTAGGAGGCTTCATATTTGGACCATACTGCCCAATAGCTTCAATTGCCCATTTAAATTCATCTAAGCGAGCAACATTGAATGGTATACCGGCTAGATAAAATAGCCGGCCAATATACTGACAAGCTTGTGCTCTTTTCTCTTTGTCAAGTTTATCATTGATGTTAGTTTGCTTTATCTTACCCTGTTTCCTAAGTGCAACCACTTTTTCTGGCTTTAATCTTACAAAAGAATCCATAGGACCTTTCAACTTCTTAGACTTTGGCATTAATTTCATAGTTCTCAATTGGGTGCTACTGCCAACCCCTCTCTTACTAGAGCATGATTTTTTCCTTTTTTGGATAACTTCTACTTCCTCTACCTCATCATCATCTACATCCTCAATTTCAATCATATTATCTATCTCATCAAAATCAGGCATCTTGTCATAGTTCTCCTTGTCACTCTTCTTCTCTGCCATATACTGTGCAAGCTCTTCTCTAACATGATCAGGACATTTTAAACATTTTGTACTGTTTTTAAAATTCCCTACTTGATGCTGTTTTGCTCTATGTATCCCTCCCTTTGTGACTTTATTACAAAAGAGGCAAGTCACTGCATTTTTATCTTCAACATTAGCTAAATAATTATATTTCCATCCCGGATCTTTTCTCCTCCCATTATCTGAAGCCATTCTACATATAAAAAAAAAAAAAACCCAATACAATACATTTAATAGGATTCTATATTAAGCTAGCTATGTATCATTTACTATAGTTTAAGCTCTAAAAATTGAGTGAAGTAATGAGTTCGAGAAAAGGGAAAGTTGCTGGAGACAGAGAGGAGAAAGTTGCTGGAGACGGAGAGTCCAACAGAGAAGAGAAAAGGGGGAAAAAAAAAGAGAGGAGAGAGTTTTATATGCTCTGAAAATGGGGGGAAAAAACAGAGTCCAACAGAGAAGAGAAAAGGGGGAAAAAAAACAGAGAAAAAACAGAAAGGAGAGAGTTTTTATATGCTCTGAAAAGGGGGAAAAAAACAGAGTCCAACAGAGAAGAGAAATGGGAAAAAAAAAACAGACAAAAAACAGAGAGTAGAGAGTTTTATATGCTCTGAAAAGGGGGAAAAAAACAGAGTCCAACAGAGATGAGAAACGGGGGGAAAAAACAGAGGAAAAACAGAGAGGAGAGAGTTTTATATGCTCTGAAAAGGGGGAAAAAAACAGAGTCCAGCAGAGATGAGAAACGGGAGAAAAAAACAGTCCAGCAGAGATGAGAAAAGGGGGAAAAAAAATAGAAAAGAAATAAAGAGGAGAGTTTTATATGCTTTGAAAGTGTGGACAACGACAAACTACCAAAGCAGTGTCGCTGTGAGAAAGAACTCAAGGAAAGAAAAAGTGTAAAAAAAAACTAAAAGAATAGGAAAATATTACCTGATGTTGGTTCACTGCCGGTAGCAACTGGCCCACTCTCTTCCAAAACCTAGAAGAAGACGAAACACTTTGCTCTGATGTTGGTTGACTACTGCTTTACTCTTTTTTTTATTTTTGCTGAATGACGGCTGTTTTGCTAAAGTCAAGTGTTCCCGAAAGTTCTTTGTTTTATCTCTTGTTTTATCTTTTTTTATGCTTTTTTTATATTAATTTATTTGATATAGTGGGAGACAGCTTATCCCCATTGAGGTAATAGTTTAAAACCAACCATACACCTCTTTAAATTTACAAAACATGCCATTACAGCTCATAAAAACACAAATTTGACTCAGGCGCTCGCCTCTTGCCTAACAAAATACATATAGGCGAGCGCTTAGGCTCCAGAGGCGAGCGCCTCACTAAAGGCGCCTCGCCTCAGTGCCTTTAAGGCGCTTTTCTGGCGCCTCGCCTCGCCTGGGCGCCTAGGCGAGCGCCCGGAACACCTTTGACTACACTGATGTCACCTAAACTATCATGGAAATATCAAAAAAACAATCAAATTTTCTTTGCAACCATAAAATACCATGTCAAGTAATGGATTAAAAGGAAAAAAAAATTAAATTAAATTTAACTCCTCTGCAAAGAGACGGTGATCTCCACTTCTGTTTATCAGATAACCTTTTCATGTAGATAACCATATTTGTGTATAAACTTTGCATCTACTTTTCTTTTTAAATCCCCAATAGGTCACATGAGGATTGTTTCCTTCCCATGAAGTCTTTGGAAATTTATCAGATAATACCCTCTCCCTTTTGCAACTGCAAGTAAATATTGAGAAAATATTTGGGGCATCCTGGCCAAATGGGAAGTGCTGGTACTCAGTTACATAAAAGGAATATATGTAGGCTCTTTTGAGAACAACCAATATGGTAAATTTCGAAAAGTGAAATCCCTTGTTCATTGGGTATAAGGAATGCAAGTCCAGAAATGAACTCATCCACAAAAACAGTGAATATGACTACAACAAGGTCTGAAAGGTCCATTTTTCTTGACTTCTCCAAACGCAATATTCTGGAATATGGACCTGTGCACAACTGGCTACGAGGTATGAACTGAAGCAGACCAGACTGGACTTAATTGGTTGAGTTGGGTTTTGATACTGGCTGCAGTGCCAAATTTTGTTACAGATAACATCATTTATCATCACCAGGTCTGGCACTAGAGGCATCCACATTTATGGTAAAAAGAAAAAAAATATGATATTCAGTCATTTCAAATAAGAATATTACTATTAATTATATGAAAGTCAGTTACCTGAAGCTTTGTCAGTATGTGCGCAATAGCATCATCCCTGGCTAGACCAAGAAGGACTCGGCATACAAGAGCACGAAGACAATCAAGAGCAGCAGGAGGTGAATATATGCGTGGTTGGAGTAGATGGAGAAGAACCTTTATGCCATTGTTGGCACGTACTGCCTCTCTTGCTTGACGATATCCAAGTTCCAATTGTGTAGCAAGGCCAGCACAACCTGCTCCGGCACCTAAAGATATTCTACGATCTCCAACAAGTCCTGAAGTGGCCGGGGCAACAGGAGTTTGTGAAGTGCTACTGACAGACTGTGTACCACCTGCAGCACTGCCTCTATCTACCACACTGGATTCCCCATTCCGGTCCCTTTGATCACTCTGGCTGGAACTTACAAATGCTGGACCCAGCTTCCGATCCTTCTGTAGCTGCAGAAGGACTGCATCCAAAGCTTCATTACTGATGTCAAGTGGCTTGTAGGCTGCCCTTACACTTGATATATTGCGGGCCCCGCAATTCGATTGCTTTTATTTGGACGAATGGATTCCACAAGCAAAAGGAGATGAGCTCTAAAATATTGCCGCAGAGCAACACAGGTGTGGTACGCTATCTGCTTCTCTGATGATGTCAGTACTTCTGCAGATGAACGATCATTTCGAAATGATCCTGAACTGGACAAGCCTAATGCTCCAGTATTTACTCCAGATCTTACTGAGGCAGCATCATTTAACAGGATGAGTAATTTCTGCAAACCATCCTGAGCATCAAAGGCATCAAGTACTGCTCGGAAGACAAATGCAGCAGCAAAAAACAAGGCAGCGTTTTTTCTAGCTTGATCCTGGGAGCACTCAAGAAGTTGGATAGCTAACTCAACCACCTGGTGTACAATATCTGAGGGAAGAGCACATACACGTTCCATTATTCCCTGAAAGAATTTATTAGGAATTGAGAACCCAATGAACAGATTATATAAAAATGATATACAGGGAAAAATACTTGTGAAAAAAAAAAAAAAAAGTTTCAAATGATCAGACCTAACAATCTGACAAGCCATTACCTGCAGAGAACCAATACTAAATAAGCAGGAAGAAAGACCAAGGAAGGTTTGAGCAACTCTAGGGACAGCAAGAAGTTTCTGCATGCCACCCCGATCAACAAATAATGCAGCAAATTTCCTGTGGGCAGCTAGTGCACAGATTAGCTTCATTATATCAAGCAAGATTGCAATCTTTGATGCCTCCTGTGTTTGGAACTCCGTTGCAACAGTGCAAGACAGACATCAACCCCCTTTTCATGCAGTACAGGTCCAAGAACTTCGACATATTCTCCAAGTATCTCAAGACACTGAATACAGTATTTTTCTCTCGACTGTGCCAGAGATTCGGAGTCCGGGATGAAATATTCTTCAACATCCTCACTGGTTTCTGCTTCAGGCACGCCTTGAATCATGATGTCATCCTTGACAGTAATAGAGCTTCTGTCACCAAACCAAACCAAGAAAGTATTATTATAAAAATACTCAAAACTAACAAAAAAGATGCATGGGCCACTGGGAATCTACAACAACTTTAAGCAGCACATTGTTTGTACTCCCTCACAAATGAGCCTAGGCTCAAATGGCACTTCCTACCCTCACAAGTGTAGGTAGAGGGTGAGATCATGGGTTCAAAACTCATTGGGTGCTAGTGTAACTTACCAAATTTTTTTAAAAAAAAAAATTAAAAATGTACTCCCTCAATTTCTGTGCATATTTAAATATGAAATTACCTACCTTGAAACTTCAAGTGCATTTCCAGCATCTACAACGGTGGATGCGGCTCTGGAAGCAGCCAAAACAGCAGCTTCTTCATTGTTCGTATTTTTAAATTCCTAGCATAGAGAGTAGTAAAGCAGTAAGAATTAAATACTCCATGCACCATAATTTTGTATAAAGTAGGGAAAGCAATGCAGCATACCTCAAAAGCCGCACTTTTGACCACTTCAGCGGCAGCATCGCCAGCTGCTTTGATAGCCTCTGCAGGTGCATTGGCTGCTCTCGCTTCAGCTTCGGCAGCTCTAACTGCCTTCTTTACCAGATCAGATATATCTTTAGATCCAATGATACATTCTTGATAGCAGTCATCATTATCCTCTCTTTCGACAGGCACAGCATCAGATGTGTTCCTGCCATTAGACTTTCTAGCATCTGGTACTTTTTTTCTGTCTAAATGTCTTGAAAAACTCCTCATTGTGCTCCGCCCCTGTCCTAGTCGACTACCAGATCCTGGTGAGGTTAAAAGCTGTTCATTCTCTAGAGCACCTTCATTACCCCTTCCCTTGCTTCTGGATCTCAACCCACGGTTTGTTCTGCGCCTTAAGGAGTCATCCTTTGTATTTTCATCAAAATCCCCAAATTTATTCTTCCCATCACGCAAATCTCGACTATGCCATCTGTCCTCACCATCAGCATCTGCCACATACATATCAGTCTCTTCATCCAAGGCATTGGGTGGTTCACCATCATTCACCCAGCATTCTTCTCCATGTCCTTGCCAAACAATGCTTCTATCCTGATCCCTTTCAACACATTGGTCATCTATGGATCTCTCCTCAGCCCCCCTCACATCATCTAAATAAGTTGTTTCCAGAACCTGCCTTACCCTACCCCGGCCTTCGTCCCTGCCTCTTATGATAGTAGTGGCAGATGCAGTCTTATTCTCTATTAAATGATTAGCATCTTTCTGTCTTGTATTTGTCTCCCCAAGGACACGCACACGAAGATAGCGCATAAGCTTGGCAGACAATCCAGATGAAAATGCATTCACATGAAAATGCATTGATTTGGATATAAGTTTGTTTTGATTAAATAACATGAGTATGATTGGTTTGAATGCTACGCCTTTGATGTTTGAATGTCATAGCATGTTTGTTTGATTCTACCCTATGATGCTTTTGCCCTTGGATATGCTTGCTCAATGCTAATAGATGAATACTAGGCTTGGGATGATTGATGCCATGTTATATGCCTTAGAGCATGCTAGAGTGTGTGTGAGTTAAAATAACGTGTTAAACTTGCCTTTAATGAGATTAAGACTTGGAATACAATAAGTGGAAGCCAACCCATGGGTCGGGTGGGGTTGGGTGTCTAACACCTTTCCATCTCCATACCTAAACTCTAGATACGTGCTCTGGTAAAAGATCAATCATTCCACAAAAGACGCTATATTTATGGTTCTTAGATCTAATCTAAGTGGCAATTCCATTTCTTTGCTAAGGTCCACCCTAGGCTAAGGTGTACTCACCCAAAACGAGGACGACCCGTCACGAGCACTTGCACCCACATTGGGGGATTAGGAAATCTTGCTCGGATTCTTAGGTAGGTGTTCAACCGTCCCAATCATCATCTCGGCTGAGCTAGGATCAAGAGAATCTAGGGTCAAGATGACAGTTTAACTCCCTCAGTAACCTTTAGAGCCATTTTCAAGACCTCCCATCATGGGACAAGCTCAACCCAAAGTACAAATAGAATAGGGGGTCTAGACCCAAAAGCCCAAGGTTGTTGGGAACGGGCCACCACAATTATTATAAACAAAATAAATAAATTGTTATCAACAATTTTTCATCAATTAAAGTTAAAAAAAAAAAGAAAAAAAAAAGATTATCCTCGAAATCAAAATTAAGGGATGGAAACAACATAATATCATTGGAACCCATGTCATAAATGTGTAATTCATATATGATATAAAAATTGAAACCCACTTTATCTTTGTAGTTAACTTAAAATTTTAATATTAAAAAAATATGGGAGATAAAAATTATAAAAAAAAAAAAAAATCTTACATGGAAGTTCATAACAAATAATTTTAAATGATATACAAAATAATATAAAATTACTCTAACCATATTTAATGATTGATTCCCAAACCATGAAAATATAAATTGGATAAAACTTAATTAAGGAATTTTGGTTAACAAAAGACCAAAAAAAAAAACACAATCTATTCAATTTGATGAAAAATAAAAATACATACCTCTGCAAGGTTGTGTGGGTAAGAGAAGAATAGAGTAAAAACTTGTACAGTAGGTAATAAAAAATCATAATTTTATCACATATATTTATATTTCACATTGAAGAAGTTGATATGAACAAAAAGTCTCTACACTGAAAAACTTGATATGAACAAAAGTTTGTACCGTGTGATGAGAGGAAATAGCAAAATCTAAACTAACATCTAACATAAAATTTGTAGATAAAAATAAAAAATAAAGTATTTTAGACCCCTAATCCAAAAAGTTTTAGATAAAAAGGTCGTATATCAATTAAGGCAGGCCTCATGTATATCAGTTAATTAGAACTCTTTTGTAGATTAAAAAAAAAAAGTATTTTAGGCACCTAATCTGAAAAAAATTTAGATTAAAAAGCCTCATGTATATCAATTAACTTAGGCCTCATGTATTTATGGTTAATCATAGCTCTATATCTATATTAACATTATTCGTAACTCTCACTCAAGCCTGTCATGGAGCAATCGACTAGAAGTAGAAGACTACTGGCCTGAGAGAAGGCGGCCTCTCTCGGGAAACATGGCCCAATTTTTCTTCTTTCTTTTTGATTTTGGGTTTCTTTTTTTTTTTTTTCAAGGGCCCAGAACACTAAAAGGTAGGGGAGAAGCAAGCCTAACCTCTGATCAAAAAAAAAAAAAAAAACATTATTCATAACTCTATATTAAATTTTGGAGTTTATCCAAAGAATAAAAAAGTGAAGGAAAAAAAATAGTTTGATATGACAAAAAAAAAAATGTTGCATATTTTGTTAAAACACCAAGGAGTTCCTTTCCTTTCATGACCCTTAAAAAAAAATCATCACCCATGCTTCATCGGTGTGATGAGACTTTTTTTTTTTAGTGGTCATATTTTGTTTAAAAAAAAAAACCTATGTTTTTATTTTATTTATATAATTTTTTTTTTGAGAATCTAATTTATAAGTGAATAAAGTAATTTGAAAATTAGTAGGAAAGTGACCTTAATTTTTAGGAAATGTTTTAGTAGGAGTTAGAGTTATATTTTTTACTGGATTGTCATTTAATTTTGCCCTTTTGTTTTATATATATATATATAATAGAAATTCTATTCTAACCTAATCTAAGTGTATATTTGTATGAAGCTCCCTCCTAGAGACTTGAACCTTGACCCTTACCCCCTACACCCTACAACACTTATACTTGTAGAGTGACTATCGCACCAAGGGTGTGCAGTAGTCTTTAATTTTGTCTCTACTTAAACATAGGAGTGTAGGGGTATTTTTGAGAAAAAAAAATTTCCAAACAGGGGAAGCCCTTTAAATAGTAGTATAGATAAGTCCGTGAGATGTTAAGTGTGCGTTTGGCAAAAATTATTTTTGTTAACTTATTTTACTGATCGGCTTATTTTTGTACGGCATAAGGCTTCGAGCCCACTGGGCATTAGGCCTTGGCCCAAGCGCATTACTAAGACATTCTCGAGCCCGAATCCAATAGTGGGCTCATTCAGCTGATCGCAAGATAGATAGGCCCATACTGGTCATGTATGGGTTGATCGGGGGCTATATTTACCTGGAACAACCCATAACCTCGGCAGCCTAGTATTGCCTTAGGGAATATTGCTGCTGAACAACCTTTTGGAGGCAGGAACCAATTCCAAAGTCACCTCCAACATTTCCAAAGAAGCATGTTCTATGTCAAGAATAATCAAATCGAACCCCATCTACACGAGTGAGACCATAACGTAATCATGAAGACTCTACCAACCTTAAGCTATAAATAGGGGAAGTGAGTAGAGAAAGGGGGTTGGTCATGCTGAGCAAAAGGAGAGCTAAAGAGATATAGTACTAACCTCAGAGAGGAGCTTAAAGGAGAGGGGGAGTTTTGCGAGGGCGAAGGAGTGCAGCTAAGTGGTCTGGTTAGGAGCTACCCGTAGTAGGAAACTCATAACTCACCATATAAATAAATTGTGTGCCCAAAACTAGGCCCAATCCTGTGAGGAAAATTGGGCACGCACAATTGGCACCATCTGTGGGGATCTCCTACATAGCTGTAGTTCTGTTGGGGTTTGCGTAAGAAAGATGTCTGGAAGGCACTTGGAAAGTTACGCAAAAATGGCTCTAGAGAATCTTCTCGGGGCTTTAGTTGGCGAGAAATGAGGCATAAGAGAGATGGAGACGAGATATGAGCAAGAAGAAGAACTTTCTGGCCCAAGGGAGGGGTCGTTTCAATCGTACAGATCAATGTCAGGTGCGACCGGACACGAACATTTTGATCGGAGGGATGAAGAACTCAAATGCTTGCGTAGATTGGTAAGGGATTTAGAGTTGGAGGCAAGAGGTAAGCGTCAGAGAAGAAACCGTGAAGAACACGCAGAGGGGTCAGCAATTGTGGGGAATAGTCATGGAGAGGCGTCCCATCAATCCGGTTCCCATCGACACCGAGATTGGTCTCGGGACTATGCAAATAGAGACTCGATTTCCCCGGAAGGGCGACGACCCACGAATGTTGCAATGGATGCTATGAGCCACGCATTGCGCAAAGCTGCTCAATCACCGTTCTCGAGAGATATTGAATGGGCACCGATGCCGAGTAGATTTACTAGACCTCCATTTAACTTATGACGGGAAGACGGATTCGGTAGAGCATGTAAGCCATTATGTCCAGATGATGTCTTTGCATAGTCATAACGACGCGCTGATGTGTAAGGTATTTCCTTCAAGTCTTAAACCCACTACTCTGAGGTGTTTCAATGGGTTGAGGAAGGGCTCGATTCATAGTTTTGATGAGCTAAATTAAGAGTTTGGGGTCTAGTTTATGACCTGTAGCCAGGTACCACAACCAATGGACGTGTTGCTGTCTATGAAGATGGGAGCCAGGGAAACTCTTTGCAGTTACACTAGCAGGTATTGGGAACTGTACAACAAGATTGGTGAGGGTAATGAAAAAATCGTAGAAAGCACTTTTCGATTAGGATTTCTCGAGGATTTTCAATTACGAGATTCACTAACAAGGAGGCCTCCCAAGGATATGAGGCAATTAATGAGGCGTATTGAGGAGTACAAGAGGTTAAAGGACGATCAGCAGCAGAGCAAGGGGAAGGCGTCGATCACCAAAGAGTTCCGGCAAGGGGGTTTTTAGCCAAGACCCATAAGGGACCTAAGGATCTAAGAACCTGGCACCTAGGTGGGAGAAGTAAATGTGACGTTCAAGGAGTTGGTGCACGAATTTTGGATCGGATCAAGAACGAGTCATACTTTTGGTGGCCGAACAAGATGAGGGGTGACCTATCGAGAAGAAATCAAAATCTGTATTGCATTTATCACCAGGATAAAGGGCATACCACCGAACAATGCAGGGTGTTGAAAGACCATTTGGAGCAGTTAGTAAGGATGGGGTATTTAAAGGAGTTTGTTGTAAAGCCAAGGAATCAAGAAGCCGCACAGGGTGCCCAACCCCGAGGGAATCCTCTTCTGCCTCCTTTAGGTGTGATAGAAGTCATCCATGCTGCTTCAATAGGAACCTTAGTACTCGAAGAAAGGGGTTATTGACCGTAGTCCCGATAGAGAATGGTCGGGATTAACAGCCCTCCGAGAAGAGACTGAGGTATACCCGTGAATCCATTGCCTTCAATGATGACAATTTGGAAGGAATAACCCAGCCACATGATGATGCGTTGGTGGTCACAGCTCGGATAAATGGTTTTATGGTGAAGAAAGTATTAATGGACCAGGGGAGTGGCGTTGAGGTGATGTATCCTGACTTATTCAGGGGGCTTGGTTTGAAGAATGAAGATCTGTCTAAGTATGATACGCCCTTAGTTGGATTTGATGGTCGGATGGTGGTTCTTGAGGGGCAAATTTCGCTCCCCATGAACATGGAAGGAAAATAGATGATGGTGACTTTTATAATGGTTAATTCATTTTCCCCATATACGGCAATTCTCAGTAAATGGTGGATTCATGCAATGGGAGTAGTTCCGTCCATGTTACATGTCAAGGTTAAATTCCACACCAAACATGGTATCTCTACAGTAAGGGGAAACTAGCAAATGGCAAGACAATGCTTGGTTGCTACTGTTAACCGAGAGATAAAATAGAAGGAGTCTGCCGAAGAGGTCCCATTATAGCAGTTACAGGAACCCCTAGAGGAAAAGGGGGCTAGTTGTGCCGAACAGTTGATAAAGGTGAGTATATTGTCAGATGAGAATAGGAGTTTTCAGGTAGGAGCAGGAATCTTTGACAAAGATAGGGTGGAGATGTTGTTGTTGCTTGTACAAAATGTAGACACATTCGCTTGAAGCCCATACGAGGTGTCCGAGGTAGATCCGGATTTTATAGTTCATAGGTTTAACGTAAATCCACTATTTCCTCCCAATAAGCAAAAGCCAAGGAGGTCGACTAAAGAACACGTTGTGGCTGTCAAGCAAGACGTGAAAAGGTTAAAAGAAGCTGGGGTAATAAAGGAGGTTTTCTTTCCGGAGTGGTTAGTGAATATTGTGGTGGTGAAAAAGAAGAATGAGAAATGGAGGGTATGTGTAGACTTTACCAATCAGAATCGAGCATGCCCAAAAGACCTCTTCCCTGTATCGAAGATTGATCAGTTGGTAGATGCAACATACGGACACCCAATGATGAGTTTCTGGATGCTTTTCAGGGTTACCATTAGATTGCCCTGGCTACCGAGGATTAGGAGAAGACAACGTTCATTTCTCTCGATGCTAATTATCATTACCCCATGATGCCATTTGGTCTGAAGAATGCTGGGGCTACTTATCAACGAATGATGACAAAGATATTTAGAGATAAGATTGGGCGTATAATGAAGGTATATATTGATGATATGGTGGTGAAGAGTAAAAAGGAGCAAGGGCACATCGATGATCTTTGGGCACATCGATGATCTTTGGGAAGTGTTTGAAGTACTCCAAAGGCATAAGTTGCGTCTCAACGCTGACAAGTGCGCCTTTAGAGTGGGGGCTGGCAAGTTCCTTGGATATATGATTACTCACCGAGGAATAGAAGTTAATCCCGATCAAATTAGTGCTATAGAACGCCTCAAATCGCCAAGCAATCCAAAGGAAGTCCAGGTGTTGACCGGTATGCTACTGTGCTAAACCAGTTCATTTCTAAGTTCGTAGACCGATATCGTCCATTCTATCAACTTCTGAAAAAATGGAAGGGATTCCAATGGATCGAGGAATGTGAAAAGGCCTTCTAGGATTTAAAGGAGTATTTGATGTGAGCACCAATGTTGTTCGCTCCAGAGCCTGGTGAGGATTTGTTCATGTATCTTTTGGTGTCTGAGCATGCCGTAAGTGCCGTGTTATTTAGGGATCAAGGTGTACAACAACTAGTATATTATGTTAGCAAAACCCTAGTCGACGCCAAGATAAGATATTTGCCCCTAGAGAAGTAGGTGTTAGCCTTAGTGCATGCCACGAGGAAATTGCCCCATTATTTTCAAGCTCATATCGTCTACGTGCTGACCGAGTATCCACTACAATCCTTGTTAAAGAGATCTGATTTCACAGGCAAGATAGCCAAGTGGGGAACCCAATTGGGCTCTTTTGACATAAGGTATAGACCTAGAAGTTCAGTGAAAGGTCAAGTTCTTGCAAACTTTGTTGCAGAATTTTCCTTGATAAGGGAGGTAGAGATTGTTTGCCATGTGGAAGTCCAGTCGTGGAGAGTATTTGTGGACGGTGCGTCTAGTGCACTAGGGCTAGGGCAGGAATCATTATTATCACACTAGAGGGGATAAGGGTGGAACATTCCTTTAGGTTGGGCTTCAAGGCTTCCAACAATAAGGCTGAGTATGAAGTCTTACTTGCCGGACTAAGAGTTGTCTTGGATTTGGGCGCACGAGAAGTGGAGGTTTACTTGGATTCTCCGTTGGTTGTTAATCAGGTGTAGGGAAGCTTTAAAGCCAAAGATCCCCAGATGATCGATTATTTACAGTTGGTAAAGCAGATTATGAATCAATTTTAGAAGGTAAAAGTCATTCAAATTGCTAGGGGGCAGAATCGGCATGCTGATTCTCTGGCCACCTTGGCGTCATCATTGACTGAGGAAGTACCTCGGCTAGTCAAAATGGAGGTGGTGACAGAACCTAGTATTGCTACAAGGGTAAATGTTTCAATGGTAGCGGTGTCTAAACCCTACTGGATGGATCCAATCATTGACTTTTTGGCCGAGGATCGAGTGCCAGCCGATGGAAAAGAAGCAGATAAGGTATGCAGGGTAACTGCTCGATATTGGTTGTCGGCAGGTCGTAAACTGTATCAAAGGTCTTTTGGGGGACCGTATCTTCAATGCTTGCACCCTAGCAAGGTTGATGAGCTCTTGACTAAGCTCTATGAAGGGGTCTACGGAAGTCATGTTGGGGGACGTTCATTGGCCCACCGAGCAATGACCTAGGGATTTTGGTGGCCACAAATGCACAAGAATGCTGCCAAATATGTCCGAAAGTGTGAGCAGTGTAAAAAGCATGCCCCTTTGATACATCAGTCGGCGGGGAGTTTGAACCCTATCAATAACGGAATAACCCATGGCCCTTTGCACAATGGAAGCTAGATATTATTGGTCCATTCCTTCGGGCTATAGGAAACCGAAGATTTGTTCTAGTAGCCATGGACTACTTTACAAAATGGGCCGAGGCTGAGGTGCTAGCCAATATCCGAGATATGGAAGTTAAGAAGTTTGTGTGGAGAAATATAATAACAATATTTGGGGTGCCAGAATCCCTGGTATTTAACAATGGGTTATAGTTTGATAGTAAAACCTTCCGAAAGTTCTGTAGTGACCTTGGTATTAAGAACATAAATTCTATCCCGACGTATCCACAGAGTAATGGCCAAGCCGAGGCCACTAACAAGGAGATTATGAATGGGTTGAAGAAGAGATTAGAAGGCACAAACGGAATGTGGGCCGAGGAGTTACCGAGTGTCTTGTGGGCATACTGGACTACCCGCAAAAGATCCACAGGAGAAACTCCATTTTCACTGACATACGGAAGGGAGGCGGTGATTCCAACTGAAGAAAAATTATGCAGTGCTCGGGTCTCAAGATTGGTCGCTGCCAAAAATGAAGAGCTAATGGTAAAGCAGTTAGACTCGTTAGAAGAATACCGAGAATCAGCAACCATAAGGCTGGTCGAGTATCAACAGAAGCTTGCTCGTCGATACGAAAAGGATGTCAAGAGTAGAGAGTTCAGTGCCGAAGATTTAGTGTTGCGGAAAGCAATGGGGAATGCCCAGGATGCTAGTGCCGGAAAGTTAGCTCCAAATTAGGAGGGTCCGTACAGGGTTACTGCCATTGCTGGAGTTGGGGCATATTACTTGAAGGATATGGACGAGAGGCCACTCCCCTGTCCATGGAATGTTCAAAATTTACGAAGATTTTACCACTAATTGTAGGAGAAATTACTAGTTACATACAACTACTGTGTAGAGAACAATGTTTATGCGTGTAATATACAGAAGTCGAATTACCGTCCTTACATTTATCTAAGGATAGAAACCTATGCTCGGTTCGATCCCGGTCACCGAACAGGTGGAGATCTTACATTTATTTTATCTATCTAAGGACAGAAACCTATGCTCGGTTCGATCCCAGTCACCGAACAGGTGGAAACCTTATCTTTATTTTATCTTAACGATAAGGGCCTATTCAATTCGATCACAGTTGCCGACCGAGCAAGAGCATTACTTATTCAGGTTAGTTGAGAACAAAAGCTCGGTTAGGTTATATCTCGGCCATCGACTAGATGCACACCTTAATTCGGTTACATGATATATACAAATGAACAGAGTGAAACTATAGTAGAAATAATTTAACTCCCACACAAAGCAATAGTGATAAAAAAAAATTCCGTAAATAAATACAAATTTAATGTCTTGTCACCCTATCCCAGTGACTATAAGTAAATTAAGAAAAGCGAACAGAAAACCAAGGTAAATAAAAATAAATTTAATGTCTTGTCACCATATCCCAGTGACCATAGGCAAACATACTAGAGCAAATAAAATAAAGAAAAAAAAAGCAAAATTAAATATGAAGTAAAAAGATTTCTTTGTCTTCTTCAAGCCACTAGGCCCTTAGGCTGAGATGGAACAGTATCCATGGCAAGTTGAGCTGAAACATCCATAGCAAGCTGGGCAGCAAGGTCTGGATGTGGTGACGGGGTTGTGTGCGGCACGGTGTCTCGGTTGCTGGTGATTTCAAGATCAACCAACTCCACATGAGAGTCAATTTCTTGCACCAGTTCCTTCATGCTGGGAGTATCTTCTTCTTCTTCAACGCCAGTGGGATTTTGAACTGAGGGAGGAGGCTCTGGGAAGGGTATTTGCTCGAAGTTCCTCAACGGGGAATCATCGGGCACTCCTATCACTTGTAGAGCAGCTATCCACCTCTCATTAAACCCATGTCGCCATGATTGGTGAACAATTGATTCCATGGAGTTCTCAGTATCCGCGAAACCCTCGTTGTACCACTTGTCCTCACAGGCTTCTAGGGCTGCCTTTAGCTCGACAATTTCATTTGCCTGTGCCAAATTCAGACTCTCCACTTTGGCTAACTTGTGCTCCGTTTCTGCCAACTTCACATCCATCTCCGTCAGCTTCTGCTCTGCCAGTATCCGGGCACTCTCAGCCTCTGGTGCTCTCTTTTTGGCATCCTCTGCAGCCTTACCTTTATCCTTCACCATGGCCTCAGCAACATCCTTTAAGGTATTTTCTCGGCCAGCCTCCTCAGCAGCTTCCTTCAATCGATCTTCAATTATGTAAGCTAGTTGTGCTGCCTGTTACCACCATAATGATAAACATGAAAAGGAAAAATACAAGTATATTCGTGCAACAGAAGAAGAATAAAATGTATTACCGTGATTGTGTGCCACTGCAACCGAGTAGCTAAGGATTCATTAGCACCGCCCAAGAAATAGTGCATGTCCTCAGGAAGTTGAAGGCCCTGCCCCAGACTTCGGGCGACCCGACCACCCTCACCTCAAACCCAGCTTCTAACACTGGCCGTCATTAGGAGAGGCTCATTCCTGAGCCTAAAGATTGTTTACCACCCTCTAGCTGGGCGAGAAGAGAAAGACGTCATGTTGGACCCTACCTGCACAATTAGGCAGGCGCCGCCAGTAGGCTCCCGGATAAGTATGCCACCCAATGCTGGAGCCGGGGGAGTTCTCAAGGGAGCATCCCTTGATACTTTTGGTGGTTGGTCAGCGATGCGCTGTCTTTTCGGAGTGCGGGTGGCCGCAGGAGGTTGATTCTTGCCTTGAGTTTGTTTCTGTCACGCAATCGAGCGAGCACCAGGTAGAAACCAATCAATAGTCATTGTCCTTTTGACTACCATCTCGCCCTCACCTTGTTCGGTTTCCGCTTCAGAAGAGTTTACTGACTCAGCCACTACTTGATTGGTTGGCTGAACTTCAGCTTAGGGCTCCTCAACAGGTCTGTGAGCGGCACGACCTTGGAAGACAGAGTTTGTTAAGGCGTCCCCCGCAAGTACCAGTGATTCTACCCTAACTAACCGGGGGTCGAGATCCCGAGCTTCGCCCACTGTTAGACTAAAAGGGAGGAAATTTGGATGACGTATGTCAATGTATGACAGAAGAGGGCTGTCCACCAAAAGAGCTTGCCCGAAAGGTTGCTAGGTAGAGTAAACCAGAGTGCAACCGAGTATGAGATGGGATGCTCGGAGCTATCTGTCAAAATTAACAAAGATCTCTGACCGAAGCACAAAATTCATATCCCTCACGTGCACAAATCTGATGTCTGGCTTAAACCTCTTGCCTTCTGTATCAAGTAAAACTAAAATTGGTTAGTACATTTAAATAATAATAAAGACGAGCAGAGAACAATTACAAACAAAGTTAAATGTGCACAGTACCAACCAACATACCGAGGCAAAGTTGGGCAGGTGAGCTCATTGGCATGCCAGTTGCCGCTCACCTGAACATATTCTCACGCAAAGTTTCGGTTAGAATCAGAAAGGCATGATACCAGCCATACCCGTACATCCCTAACCTTTAGGTAGTAGTCTGACTTAATATTACCACATAAACTATACATAAAATTTATATCATGATGGTCCAACTGTAGCCTGTACAATTGGTTTAATCGGCTGACACAACTCACTACTCGTAAAAATTGGGGGGAGCTGGTCGGGACACAAGTCATAAAATCTAAGAGTCCTAAGTATCAGAGGGTTCTTGGGAAACCTAACATTTCCTTCTAAGATAGTTATTAAAGGAAAGAATACTACATGAGGGCGTCGCTGAAGAGCGATATCACCCTCTTGACAATAAGCAACTTCTACATCCCTAGGGATATCATAGACTGCCCTAAAGTTAGTTAAAGATGCCTCGGTGTTAAGAAGATGGGAGAAACCCATTCTTAACTCTAGAGTAAGAAAAAGAAATTGAAAAAAGAGAAGGAATGGATGAAGAAACTTACTGTGGGCTCTAGGAATTGGTGGTCTTGGTTGGAGTATGCACGGGAAGAATATGCTAGGCAGAGAAGGAGTTGGAGGAGTAGGGACGTAAAAAATGATATGAAGAGTAAGAAGGTACTATTTATAGGGGGAAGACAATAAAAAATGAGCGGGAAAAATCTTTTTAGATTCCTTTTTTTTTTTGTAACTTCCACACGCATGGCCTTGGTTCACGAACCGTCAGGTCATGATTACAGGTAAATTTAACAAGCTATCATAACGCTTCTTTTAAGAAGGCATTAATAATTGTCTTATCTTTCATTTAATGACTGACGGTTAAGCTTCCCGAGAAATCCCTAGAGTATCATTAATTCGTTCCCGGTGGCTAGACACGAATCAAAGGGGGCTATTGTACGGCATAAGGCTTTGAGCCCACTGGGCATTGGGCCTTAGCCCAAGCGCATTACTAAGACATTCTCAAGCCCAAATCCAATAGTGGGCTTATTCAACTAATTGCAAGATAGATAGGCCTATACCGATCATGTATGGGTTGATTAGGGGCTGTATTTACCAAGAACCAATTCCAAAGTCATCTCCACCATTTCCAAAGAAGCATGTTCCATGTCAGGAATAATCAAATCGAACCCCACCCACACGAGTAAAACCATAACGTAATCATGGAAACTCCACCAACCTTAAGCTATAAATAGGGGAAGTGAGTAGAGAGAGGGGGTTGGTCATGTTGAGCGAAAGGTGAAAGCTAAAGAGAGATAGTACTAACCTCAGAGAGGAGCTTAAAGGAGAGGGGGGAGTTTTGCGAGGGCGAAGGAGTGTAGCTAAGTAGTCCGATTGGGAGCTACCTATAGTAGGAAACTCATAACTCATCATATAAATAAATTGTGAGCCCAACACTAGGCCCAATCCAGTGTGGAAAATTGGGCATGCACAGGTACTACTCATGGTTTTCACTGCACTTTTTTATACTATTCATGATCCTATAATACTATTTCAGCTAATTTTTACATTTATTTATAGTAATTTCAACAACAAAATTTCAGTCTCAGCAAAATAATGGATTCCAAACAAACTCTAAATTAGAAAAGATATAAATATTCAAACTGATTTGGTCTCTCTTAGATATAGTTGTTTCTAAATTTAATATTTTTAAAAGAAATTTAATAAAATTTCTGCCACTTTCATTTTGACCTCTCTTCATCCGCCGCCCCTGGAATAAATCCCTTTTTCTCTCTCTTACCGAATCGTTTCTTAAGTCACTATCCAAAAAGACTAAAATAATCCCACAGGTTTTCAAAAGCAACGCTTACACTTACCCACTCTTGACAAAACCGCAGTGCAGTGCACATTTGCTCTTCATATATCGCAAAATCCATTTGTTAACGTATATTATGGGTCCGTTTAGATTGAACTTATTGTTGCTGAAACTGAAAACACTGTAGCAAAATAATTTTTAAATATGTGAATAGTATTGTGGGACCCGTGAACAGTACATAAACAGTACGTGAACAGTGTATGAACAGTTTTTTTTGTCCCCTGCACAATAAAATCACATGTTCACGCGCAGGAAAAAAAAAAAAAACAGTAAACGCAAAACGTGAACGCAGGTTTCAGCTGAAACCAAACGGGCACTATGTTATGGGCTTTAGACCCAGTTAGTTTACTTGTATAGCACACTTATATTTGTACTATACTTTACTTGTACCGCACACATGGACTTACTTGTATTGCACACATATGCCCTTTTTATAATCTTATATAAAGGCAGCATGCATATTTCTACCACCATTCAAACCAAAACCCTCTCTCTCTCTCTGCGCTCGTACATCCATGTCGTCCTCCGAACCCCAGCTACCAACCGAACCCCAGCTACCAAAACCACAATCAGAACAAGAAGAAGAAGAAGATGAATCCTCCAAACCTCAGAGCAAGAAAGCCGCCAAGAAAGAAGCCGCGAAGCTTGAGAAGCTAAAGCGCCGCCAGGAAGCCGCCGTGGCCTCCGGCGTTCAGTCGCTTTCGATGGAGGATCCGCTCGCCGACAATTACGGCGACGTTCCGCTTTTGGACCTCCAGTCGAAGGTCGCTCCAGGTACCAGGGTCTGGACCGAGATCAGCAAGCTGGCTGAGCCGTTGAAGGACCAGTACGTGCTGGTGCGGGGTCGCGCGCAGCGGATCCGCGCCAAAGGGAAGACCGCCTTCGTGGTTTTGAGGGAGAGAGGATTCACAATGCAGTGCGTCCTCACGGAGCAGGACGGCGTCATTAGCCGCCCAATGCTGAAGTACGCCGCAGGGCTCACCCGCGAGTCGATCGTCGATGTTGAAGGCGTGGTCTCCGTACCTGGAATAACGATTAACAGTACCACTCAGCAGGTTTCTACTTCAATTCCTAGCCAGCTTTTCATTTGTATCTATTCTATGAATATGTGAATGTATGGTGAAATTGTTTCATGCTTGAATACGATATTTTATGTGGCTATCTATGAGAGTAAATTTGAGTGGCTGCAGTTTCCAAAATGTTGAATTATTAATTATATTAATGGACTCATAATAAATAAAGTAGAGATGGTGGGTTTTAGATAGCTCAACTGGTCAAGACTTGACGATATGGGACTTGAAACCATTGTTTTCTTGGTCTGATGATAAATCATCGAGACGCGGATGCCATAGGTTTCAAATTGTATGGAATCAATTAAAAAAAAATTAAAGGGAAACTAGGGGGAGAGGTGAATACATGTTGGATTCTTCTATGAACAGTGGTTTGCAGATGTGTAATTGGATTAAGTTTGTTTGCATGCCTTTCTGAAAAATATTGGGGGCAAGGTTGCACTGGGTACAGCCTCTTTTTTTAAATACCATTTAGGTTAGGTCTATACACTTATTGCTATTGTTGACATAAGTTTGGGTCTTTTCTCCTTTAATGAAGTGATTTTTTTAGTATGTTGATGCATAAGAAATATTTATATGTTTGAAGGTTGAAATTCAAGTTCGAAAGATTTTCTGTGTTAACAAAGCTATGCCAACCTTACCCATCAATGTTGAAGATGCTGCTCGTAGTGATGTTGAAATTGAAAAAGCTTTGCAGGTACGTTCACTAATAAAGACCTCTCTCTCTATCTCTCTTGTCATTCCTACTTATCTTAGCATTTCAGTTAGAAGATGCTATCAGTTGATGGCATATCTGCAATCAGCTTGAACTTTGCTAAAAATTATTACACCTTTTATTATTGAAACGTTGGCCATTTCTACGTATATTTATTATTGGATCATTTGATGGGTGCAGAATGGAGAGCAACTTGTTCGGGTTAACCAAGATACTCGTTTGAACTATAGAGTTCTTGACTTCCGAACGCCTGCTAATCAAGGAATTTTTCGCATTCAGTGTCAAGTTGGGAATGTAAGTTACTGCCCTTTCTGGATACTTGATATATTGCCTGTCATCATCATCATTATCATTGTGCACCTTGTATCAATTTTAGTAATCTGTAGATGCAGAATTTCTAGTTGGCCTCTCTAAAAAAGCACGTCAGTTGGTTTTCCATCGTGTGTGTGTGAGAGAGGAGGTGGTATCTCATGTTACTGTCTCATATCTCAGTAGGATAATTTTCCATTAGAGAGAGAGTGAGTTGCCATTGATTGGACATAGAAGTAAAAATGGAAGCAGGGAGAGGCATGAAAGCATGAGAGAATAGTACTCTTCTCTTCCCTTACCCAAAGAGAAATTAATGGAAGGTTGGGATTTGTACTTATACATATTCATTTTTTCAATAATGGATTCATATTTGGAAAATTATTTTTTGTTTCAAACATTTTTATGGACTTCATAGTAATTTTATCAAAAAAGATGAACTAATAAATAATAATTGATGATTTTGTAAAGCACTTAAAATCATCAGTTGGAACTCATTGAGTACTACCTCCTTTATTTGAATTAATTGTTTTGTTGGCTTTCATCTGTTCCTCACATGTATCATGAAATTAATTATATAGAAGTGGTATTGAATCATCAGTATTTCCAGGAGAAACAAGCCTGTCATTTTATTTCTATATATGAGCTTATTGTGTAGTGTCCAAATTTTATGTGTGCTGAAGAAGATGATGGTACTCTATGGATCCTAAGTAGGGTCCAAATTTGAGGTTTTTGTTGATCTTTTCATTAGGATTAATTGTTATTTGAAATATTCCAAGGCTGGATGTCTATGTGCTTGATTATTTTCATTACTGTGCAGGTGTTTAGACAATTCTTGTTATCGGAGGGTTTTGTTGAAATCCACACGCCAAAACTAATAGCTGGCTCAAGTGAAGGTGGTGCTTCTGTCTTTAAACTGGACTACAAGGGGAAACCTGCATGCCTAGCTCAATCACCTCAGCTTCACAAGCAAATGGCAATTTGTGGTGATTTTGGACGTGTGTTTGAGATTGGCGCTGTTTTCCGAGCAGAGGACTCCTTCACTCATCGACATTTGTGTGAGTTTACAGGTCTTGATGTTGAGATGGAAATCAAGGAGCATTATTTCGAGGTAAAATTTTATTTCTGAGGTTTTTTTCTAATCAGCATCTAAATTTAGTTATGGTCTAGACTTTGCTGAGGATCCATGCTGGTTTGTGTAGGTTATGGATGTCGTGGACCGCTTATTTGTTGCAATGTTTGATTCCTTGAACAATAATTTTGCGAAGGAGCTAGAAGCAGTGAGGAGGCAATATCCATTTGAGCCTCTGAAGGTAATTATTTATTATGAGTTTCAAAATCTTGGAATACTTTGGTTGCAACATTCTGTTTGGTATATGATGTCTTGGACTCTTAGGTGCCTATATATTCAAGATGCTTATGAAAATTGCTTTATGTTTGTCCATTATAATACTTGTGGACTATTTTGGAACTATCTCCATTTTGCATCCCTCTTGGCTTGTCTTAATCTTAAATCTAATTTTAAGTTTTTATATGTGCAGTACCTGCGACAGACCCTAAGGCTTACATTTGAGGAAGGTATCCAAATGCTCAAGGTAATGATAATGCATTTAAGTTCAGCAAAAAAAGGATAATGCTTTTATGCCATTGCATCACCTTTGAACATATAGAATCTAGCTAAGATCATTAAGGTAGGAATAACCTGAAAAAATAATAAAAATTAACAGTTGGGGTTTCAGTTCTTATTTACATGGCTTTATCATAATCACTTTCCTAATTCCAATACTTTGTCAGATTTAAATAATTTAACAAAATTACATGAACCTTACCTTCACGGGGCAGAAACTAATAGGATTGGCAGTTCCTCGTGTCCATGTCCCTGGCACATAGGTTTTGAACAGGAAAAAAAAAATATTCATAGTAACCAGGCAGGAGAAATGCAATTGAGTGGTATGTATTATTAGACACTCTCTTTAGCTGGTGAGGCAACTATTGGGATTGAGGGTTACATGGTGTTTTGTTGAGTTGTATTTGTTTTATGTGGTTGATCTACCCCCCACTCCTTCTCTACTTTTAGGAATTAGAACACAAAGAATAGGCAATGGAGGACTTCTAGTTCTAGATGGCTTATAATTAGTTTCTACCAGTCCCATATTTATTTGAATGTTGTGCATTCTTTTCCTTCTCTTTTTGGCAGTAATTATTATCCTGTGTAAATTTCAAATTGTATAACATTAAAAGAAAAGGTGATAGAATAGGCTGAATGGCTGATTGAAAAATTTATGGCATCTTTTGCTTTCAGTGATTTAAAATTGTGGGGGCTTATGCTTAGTAAGACTAACACTGAGTAACACATGGCTGCTGCTAATTGCAAAGTTTCCTTCCTTCTTTAAATTTTGTTAAGTTTTATAAACTTTATTTTTGATAAATAAAGAAGGGGCGATCCTAAAGTTTGGCATGTTTGTACAGGATGCTGGTGTAGAAGTTGACCCTCTTGGGGACCTAAATACTGAGGCAGAAAGAAAGTTGGGACAACTTGTTCTAGAGAAGTAATTTAATCTTACTTGATCTTTTATCCTTACCTATGCTTTTTATATAGTTCTTTTCTTGTCTTTCTTATTTACAGTTTGTTGTTAATGATTCAAAAATTGTACATAAATGACAAGCAGATTTTGTTTCTGATTATAGGTATGACACTGAGTTCTACATCCTCCACCGTTATCCTTTGGCAGTGAGACCATTTTATACAATGCCTTGCTACGATAATCCAACTTACAGTAACTCATTTGATGTCTTCATTCGAGGTAAATTATCAACTATTTCATTAGTACTGTTGTCGCACATATTTATTAAATCTCTTGCTGCCTTATTTTTCAAATTTTAAATAATCAACTATCATCGCAAAGTTTTGGTGACTTTTCAATCTTTATCCTTTTTGTGTTTTTTCATGTAATGTGTATTAGTCAGTCCTCATTCTGGAGATACTTTGTATCCTTGGATGCCCGTTTATTACCTAGATTATGCAACATTTTATATGTAGTGATTATGCAGCCAATATTGGCAACCTTTTGGATAGGTTGCACCAGTGGAGTTAGGGTGAATGGCTGAAAGCTATGTGATAGGGAGGGTGGGTTGCAATTTTAGTGGCCTTTTGATAAATTGTGTTGGCTGTGGGCCGTGCACACACTAAGTTAGATTTGGTTGAGCTTGCCCCTATGCAGAGCAAATTGATTAGAAGACTCAGCCCAATATCAATTAATTTCTTATATCCAAATTTTCTCTTTGTTTTGTGTCTGGTTTTTCTAAGATTTAATCTTGTAACCTATACAAAGAAAAAAAAAATTGTGTAAACCTAAACTTTGATGGTTAAAAAGATCATACATCAGGGAATCACCAAGAGCCTTGTCCCTATGTCAAATTTTTTACTGTTGCGGAAGTCAAACACGAAGACTTAGTGTTGAGCACTTACTGATGCATGTAAAAAAAAAGAGAGTTAAATCTCTCTTCTTTTTATTTTAAATTTGTAAGTTACAGAGTTGGAGCTCATTCAATTAGAATAATGATTTTAGTAGTTGACTCAACAAACACCCTAAAAACAACTTTTTGTTGGATCTTGATTTAATTAAAACATTTTTTAGTAAATTTTTTATATAGAGATATAGAATTGTAGATGAAAAGTTGGGTATCAGACATGGGGTTTGAGGATACCCCAATGGTTCCATCACCTCTTGTGGTTCCTAGGCATTGGGGTTTTAACCCAACCAGCCCCTGGCCATTACCTATATATAAAGAAGTTGGATATCAGACAGATTGAGGTAGCTTGAAGAGATTGTTTCATTGTATGATCTTCAAATTAGGGATTTGAAAAAAAAAAAAAAAAAAAATTGGGGCTTTCTGAATAAAAGATTTAGAACTTTTGGGTAGTGATTAGGGCAAGATGAAGGAAAATTGCAACTGAACCATTGGCAAAGGTGTTTTTATATTTCCATTGAATAATATTATGTCGTTTGAATCTCCTAACAGCTTCTACTTTTTTTCCTTTTTATTTTTGGATTGGTAAGTTACAACACACCCACCCAGTGGGTTTTGAACCCAAGACACACTTAATAGGGAAGGAGGTGCCAGTTGAGTTCTCATTGGCCAAATAGATTCTCTTTCATTGTAAACTGATCACCTGTTTTGAAGGTTAATCTGTGTGTCTGTCTATTTTGAATGTTAACAGTACCTATTTTATTGGAAAATAGTAGAATGTGCAGTGTGCATGTTTTGAGGAAATACCATGCAATCATTTACATGATCTGAATCAATTTTTAATTCTTCTTTGGTTATTGATCTTAATTCAATTCTGTTTGTTACTCAGGTGAGGAGATAATTTCAGGAGCTCAGCGTGTACATGTACCAGATTTCTTGGCTGAGCGTGCACAGGCATTAGGAATTGATGTCCAGTCAATATCAACATATGTTGATTCTTTCCGGTAATTTCTGTGTAACAGTTTTTTTTTTAATTTTCCATTATTCCTGTTTTAGCCAAGGCCACTTTCCCTTGCAGCTTCTTTCCACAGCTTAATTTCAACAAAAGAAAGGGGTGATAATTATGGTTATTTGTGAAATTAGAATTACAATTTACAGCTTTGTGCATTTAAGGGTTGCTTTTGTCAAATAATTTGAATTGATTGTCTAGCATTAGGCAGATGCCCTGCTGTCACTGAGCACACAAGGGTAAAAGTGTTCTGAAATGGGGTCATGCACTCAAATTTTAGCTCGCGTGTTCTTATTTCTTAAAACCCTTTTTCTTTTATTATTAAATAATTTTATGGAACATGCTGCTTAATATTTTTAAAACAAGGTTTCTTTTCTCATGACTGAAATATTGTATTTTGGCTTATTACAGATATGGTGCACCTCCACATGGTGGGTTTGGTGTAGGATTGGAGCGTGTGGTGATGCTTTTCTGTGGTTTGAATAACATTCGGAAAACATCCCATTTCCCTCGTGACCCACTTAGGATCGCTCCATGATGGAATATTTCAGCAGTCATCAACACTCCGATTCTCTTTTTTATTCCCCAAAATTTCATGCTTTAGAACTGTTGAGAAATTTATACGAGTTCCTGACAAAGGGGGAATATTTCTTTTTGGCACTTTCAAAGCATGTGAAGCAATGACAAATTCCTATAAATTGTTACTACTTTTTATTGCCTTTATTTGCTGCTATCTGGAAGTTTTCATTTTCTTTTGCCTATGAACTATGATAAAGTAACTCACACTCACACACACCAAAGGGAGTGAACCTATGCCACCACTTTCAGATGGAATGCCAGTTGGGCTATAGGACCATATCAACTTGTATGAGAAAGGATCTCTAAATAACCACATATTTTGCCATCTGGACACGCTCCATGTGAGAATTACTGGTAAACTTGTTGCAGCTTTCATCTTAGGACTGGCTTTCATGAGTTCATGACCAGGCCACGGGGCGGGATGAGCGGAGAGAAATGTTATTTTGGAAATAGCTTTATAGTTTAGGTTTTGATGTAGAAGGGTTAAATTACTTGGGCTATGTAATGATTGACCATACAAGTGTAACAATGTTTACTTGTACATTAAAAAAAAAAAGCACTGTGGGGCTATCACGGTTCTTATGATCCTACAAAAGTAGAAATTTGTAATTGCCTTATAATCTCAAGCTCTGTATAATCGCACTAATTAGAAGAATTCACACGCCTTTTCTTTCTATGAAATATAAGGATTAACTAGGGATCTTACTAAACTAATGGGCCAATACGCAAAATGGCTTACAAAAATCACTTATCTCATGGTCAAAATGGGCATTTGTCCCTTTTGCCAAAGTTTTCCAGCAAAATGCCTCCTGTTTGAAACTATTTAAGAAAATGCCCCTGTTTTGAAGCCTGATTTTCTAAAAATCGGGTTTCAATTTAAACTCGATTTTCTAAAAATCGGGTTTCAATTTAAAACTCGATTTTTGGACAATCGAGTTATAACGAACTGAACTCGAGTTTCATGAACTCGAGTTCCAGAAAGAAAAAAAAAAAAAAAAAATCTAAGTTCAATTTTGCTATGACTCAATTGTTCAAAAATCGAGTTTTACATTTGAAACTTGATTTTTTTTAAATCGAGTTTCAAAAAAACAGGGACATATCCCTAAGTAGTTTCAGACATGGGACATTTTGTTGAAAAGTTTGTGAAAAAGGAGTAAAACCCCATTCTGGCCCTTATCTCATAATTATAAGTTTTCAACAACTCCACAATTTTCTTCCCAGATTCCTCAGAGGCTATAGCATTATAGTGACATTTGTATCAAAACCAAATCAAAGAATCGTTCTTTTCAAGTAAATCAAAGGGTCGTTAGGAATGCTAGAGGCATATTAGATTTTTTCGGGACCAATGTTATGTTAATACCCAACAGATTTAACCTAGTTATCTTCAATTTACCTAACATGAAAAAAGAAGAGGAAATACAACAATTTTATACCGGTTGATCAAACGGTAATTATAAAGGCAACCTTTCAAATTGTTCTACTGATTGAATTCGAAATTACATACCAAGGGGGAACATCTACCAATTACAAAAACATTTGTCCAAAATTGCCGTGGTCCTAGGAGGATTTGCGTATACTTAAACCACAATAAACTAAAAAGTCAAGCACCTTCGTTGTACAAATCTACAATAAATAAAATGGGAATTCTACAAGACTATGCTTTTCTCTCGAACTTTATTTGAAGAAGTTGATTCCCACACTCGATCTTGTGACCTGTCACTTCTGGTGAAAAGTAGTCCATAATATCCAATAAAGGGTCAAAAAGAGTAAAATAAGTGGTTATCATAACATTAGTGAGAGTTTGAAAAGCTTTTAACAGTTAAAGTTTCTAGTTACGACCAACACTACTGTTGCGGCTGACTAGCCCTCCTCAAGCAAGGTGAAACATTTGCCATGGCCAGTGACCCTCCTGCTGCCACATGTTCTATAATTCTCGCTTGCCATGGCCCATGATATCACTCCCATCTCATAGGGCAAACTTGGTTTTGATTTTGATTGTGCGGTCAAGTAAACCTTTGTGTGAGACAATTCCGAGACCACCCCCACCCCCCCCCCCCCCCCCCCAAAAAAAAAAACTTGTATATTGAAAAACAAAAATTTGAAAAAGTACACCTGATCTTATAAAACGATCTATATTGGCATGCCCTCTCCCACTTCCTATCTCCAAAAATAAAATAAAGGAACAAAAAAGAAAAAGAGAGGAATCCCAATAAACAATAATTACATCAGAATTCTATTACATTTAGTAACCAAATGCGTTGCCCACAAAATCATCCTCATCGTCACTAGTATAAGATTCTATCAGTTGACTATCATCATCATCCTCATCACCATCGGTCACAATCTCCAGTATTCCTCCTCCGCCATCCATGATGAAATCCCCATCATCTTCATCATCGTCAAGATCACTTACACTATCATCATCATTGCTCATATCATCAGCATCACTATCACCATCCCCATCAAGATCTGGACCCAGTAAGCTGTCCATGTCACCATCATCATCGTCATCGTCATCATCCTCATCTTCCTCCTCACTCTCAGCATCATCGGGATCAGAATCATCATCGGTTGACCTTCGGCGACCGATTTCATAAACCCTAGCAGAAGAAATCATCTCTTCTTGGTCATCCATTGTAATCAACCCTACAAAGGAATCTGTTGGTTCTGTTGCAAAATCGAGGACACAACGATCCACTGGAATAGTGGCAATCTCGGAGTAGTTGACTGCATCCACTGTGCGGAATGCAGCAAAGAGGGGATGCTTGGATCGACGTGTGTGAACTGCTGACATTGCATCCTCAAGATTTCTCCTAAGGATTGCATAAATTACATCACCACGTGCATTAAATGTTATCATTGTTTGGTCTAAAGATGGTACGCTTCGAAGGAGCCTAAACTTCCGGAGATCCCAGACCTCAGAGTTTATAATTACCTGTCAAATGAAAAAAAAAAAAAATGTATTAAAAAAAAATCATAGGAAAGAAAATGGAGGGAGAGGGAGAGGGAGACTACAAGCATCTAAACAATAGTTAGAAGGGTTCAATATCAGTTTTGAATTTTGGAAAATTCTTTCTAAAGAAAAAATAAAAAAATTCAGGTGCATCTCGGAAAAGTTACACCTCCAGACAGCTAATCCCAAAAAAAAAAAATAAATAATAAAAAATAAAGATCCTAATAAAAGCCCATTAAAAAGTTTATATGTTTAATTAATTGATTTTGATAATTAGTTTAAATGTTTAATTTACGCTCCTGGCTACTACTGATCAGTCTAAAACCTCATCCACCTAGCATTAAAAACCTTAACAAACCCAATCATAAGCCAACTGATGTTATTGGCAGTTAAACTCTATTGACATAAACCCTACAACTGAAAAAGAAAATAAATATAATCAAGTAATTTTGATCATTAACCTTTTTCTAGAAAACATTGTTGTTATTTTCTTGCATTTTGAATGTAGGACAAAGTTGCTAAAAGGGACTGGAGATAAATTTGCTTTAGTGATGAGGATTAGTAATGAGGAGTTCAACAGGTTAGCAATTATATAATATTCATATAAGAAATACCAGTATGACTACTGTAGCAGAGGAAGGGTTCTCCATACCTCATTCCCAGCTGGATGAAAACCACCACCTCCATAATCTGTAAATTGATCAAAGCGATGAACAGGGGCAGGAACCCGTCGATCCCACAGGACCCCATTCCATAGCAGCATGGCGTCTGAAGGGCTGAAATGGATGGGCGAATAAATATGCCCCCGACCTGTAGAACTGGCATACGTGTCTGATAGTTTCAATTCCAACTGGAAGGTCTGAATATCATACAGGAAAATTTCCCGTCGTCCAGGTTCTGATGATAGGGCTGCAAAAATGTTTCCAGCATTGCTAAACCTTGCCGCCTTACACCCTTCAAATGGATGCATTGGCCCACCTGAGATTGAAGATGCATCCCACAACCTTACATCTTGGGAGCTTGAAGAAAGCACCAACTGTGTCTCACCAGAAAGATATGACTCAATAAATGTCATAGGAGACTGATGGCTTATGCAGCTCTCCAGCACATTGTTGCTGTTGGAGTCAAAAATTTTGAGCTCTCCAGTGTGGGTGCCAACTGCAAAACGGGATGAGTCTCCAAGAAAATTAATGCACGTCAAAAGAGAAACAACATCATCCCTACAAGTTCTCCATGGTCTAAATCTGCTGTAAACAAACTGACGATCTCTGCGATTTCCATGTACCCCACCATACATACTTCTAAACTCACGTGTACCAAGTCGGGCTGTTACATTGGATGGGGCTTCAAGGCTTCTTTTTGGTTCAGGACAAACATGTGGATGTAAGAGAGAGAGTGGTGGAAGAGTGGTTATGGGGGCAGGGCATTGGCGATGCTGATGCTTCAGATATTGAACAACAAGAGAGTCTAGAGTTAAACGCTCTGTGCTGATGGCTTGAGGATCATTTAAAAGCCCAAGTTGTGGGAACGGTGTCACCTGACCCGTATGGATGTTAGTATACGGGCTGTCATCCACATAATCACCCAAACAACTACTTGGTGTTGGTCGCCCATGATGATCTCTTAGGTTAGAACTTGGTGAAGAAAGCCCAATGGTATCGACTAGTAGATTGCTTTTACGAAAAGTATTGGGTGTTGGAAAAACTGGAGACCGAAGTCCTTGCTCACTTGCATGAAATCGCTTTCCAGAGAATGAAAATGACCCAATATCCTTTAGCTCTGATAATTTGCGCTTCATTGGCAATACAATTGGAGTCTTACACTGGGACTCTGCATCAAAATTAGGGTTTGGCAATGACTCTGATGGAGTTTCTGATCTAGCCGGGGTTTCTGATACAATTGCATGTTCAGAAGATTGTTTTGAAGTCATGAAGATTTTCCTGACAGATGCTGAGTGAGAATCATGGGATAGCAACTGATTTTTTGACTGAAAACCAAAACTGGGCGAGAAAGCTAGTGGTTTTTTCTTTGAAGAAAATATAGTTGAATCATACTTTAAGCTTGTATCCTCATCCCGTGCAGCAGGTTTAGATTTTTCTGTAAAAAATCCACTAGGAGCACGACCAGAGGGCCACTGGAGTTGCATAGAAGGGGCTTCCTGTGAAGAGGACTGGTGTGTGAGAGATGATGGAGCTGCCAAGGATGGCAAAGGCGTCAACTGAGCCTCTTTTAACAATGCAGCAGCAGTTGAACCCAAACCAGACGCCTGTAGGTGTTCATGGATTAGAAGTAAAAGTTCCCTGGGATTTTCGTAAACATATAACACAAGAAGAGAGAGAGTCAAAAGGTGAAAAGAGGAGGTACAAGTAGAAAGCAATGGATGATGAATGCATAAAAATCACACCAAAAAAGAAATTATAAAGTACCTGGAATGGTAAGTAATAGGAGTAGCAGCAGCAATAGCTGCTCTTTCTATACGCCTCAAAGTAGGTGTAGCAGCATCAGTGGCTGCTAAAGTACTTGCACGCCCTGAATTTGTCACAATCTGCAAATATATGGTTCAACATAGTTTCAGTTACATCCGCGATGAAAAGAGAGCAATAGAGAGATAGAGATAATGGAAACCAATTTCAACTCCTGACCTCAAAGCTACCCCTAGTTTTCTATATATATGTATATATAATTTTTTTTTTTTTTAAAAAGGCTTACTGCAATCAGCTCAATCGCTGCCTGGGAAAGTTCAGCTTGCCACCTGCCTTGCTCGGTTCCAGTTGTCTGGCTGCCCGAATCTCGAATTAGTTCTGATAGCTTTTTCCCAACCTAGAACACCAAATTGAACTAAGTAACACAAAGTGATGACCTAGGGAGATTTATCCAAACATTTCTCTTAATATATAAGATATTAACACAGCTATGACTTAACATCAGAAAAGCAGTAAACTAGTTTGAGTGCAGCAAAACATAACATCAATACAGTTAAATCTTATTGTGGAAGCTTAACTAGGATATGATAATTGTAAGCTGCAGCAGAATTATACTTGAACTAATCTATAATGATTTTTTATTTTTTTTACAGGTAATGTCACCTAAACTATCATGGAAATATCAAAAAAACAATCAAATTTTCTTTGCAACCATAAAATACCATGTCAAGTAATGGATTAAAAGGAAAAAAAATTAAATTAAATTTAACTCCTCTGTAAAGAGACGGTGATCTCCACTTCTGTTTATTGTAGATAACCATATTTGTGTATAAACTTTGCATCTACTTTTCTTTTTAAATCCCCAATAGGTCACAAGAGGATTGTTTCCTTCCCATGAAGTCTTTGGAAATTTATCAGATAATACCCTCTCCCTTTTGCAACTGCAAGTAAATATTGAGAAAATATTTGGGGCATCCTGGCCAAATGGGAAGTGCTGGTACTCAGTTACATAAAAGGAATATATGTAGGCTCTTTTGAGAACAACCAATATGGTAAATTTCGAAAAGTGAAATCCCTTGTTCATTGGGTATAAGGAATGCAAGTCCAGAAATGAACTCATCCATAAAAACAGTGAATATGACTACAACAAGGTCTGAAAGGTCCATTTTTCTTGACTTCTCCAAACGCAATATTCTGGAATATGGACCTGTGCACAACTGGCTACGAGGTATGAACTGAAGCAGACCAGACTGGACTTAATTGGTTGAGTTGGGTTTTGATACTGGCTGCAGTGCCAAATTTTGTTACAGATAACATCATTTATCATCACCAGGTCTGGCACTAGAGGCATCCACATTTATGGTAAAAAGAAACAAAATATGATATTCAGTCATTTCAAATAAGAATATTACTATTAATTATATGAAAGTCAGTTACCTGAAGCTTTGTCAGTATGTGCGCAATAGCATCATCCCTGGCTAGACCAAGAAGGACTCGGCATACAAGAGCACGAAGACAATCAAGAGCAGCAGGAGGTGAATATATGCGTGGTTGGAGTAGATGGAGAAGAACCTTTATGCCATTGTTGGCACGTACTGCCTCTCTTGCTTGACGATATCCAAGTTCCAATTGTGTAGCAAGGCCAGCACAACCTGCTCCAGCACCTAAAGATATTCTACGATCTCCAACAAGTCCTGAAGTGGCCGGGGCAACAGGAGTTTGTGAAGTGCTACTGACAGACTGTGTACCACCTGCAGCACTGCCTCTATCTACCACACTGGATTCCCCATTCCGGTCCCTTTGATCACTCTGGCTGGAACTGTTAACAGCTCGATCTGAGATATTACGTTCTGTGTTCCTATCTCTAGTCTCAATGGCAGGACCAATTGAGGTTTGGGCGGAAACAGAATGCTGGCCTTGTGCAAGCAGAGGCGGTTTATTGCTGATTGAAGGTGGTGGACAAACAAGATTGACTAATACATTTAGTGCTGGTTGAATGATCTGCAAAGATCCAAGTGAAAATAAGAAAATGTGATATAGTGGTGAACAAACAGACAAAATGATCAGCTAGTCTGATTCCAGCAACCGTAGATGTCACGGAAGATAATCAATAGATTGCACAATGTCTTACCTCTGGGTCCACATAACTACTAGCACTATTTGCCGCATCCAAAATGACTGCTATACCAACGCGATTGTTGCTTAATGTGGCACTTACAATCATCTTGCGGGTATTGGGTACTAATGTAACAATATGCAACACACCCAATGCATATTGGAGCAAGTCGTGCAAATAACGCTCGACAGGTGGGGCCTAAATACAACCAAAATTGGACATATTAGAGAATGCAAGAAGCAAATACAAGCGAGGAAAGATGAAACCTGAGCATATCATACCTGACACAATTCCAACAACGTAATATGTCCATTAGAACTTAAGAACTTCTCAACAGCAGGCCAGCGAGTTCTTACAAATGCTGGACCCAGCTTCCGATCCTTCTGTAGCTGCAGAAGGACCGCATCCAAAGCTTCATTACTGATGTCAAGTGGCTTGTAGGCTGCCCTTACACTTGATATATTGCGGGCCGCAATTCGATTGCTTTTATTTGGACGAATGGATTCCACAAGCAAAAGGAGATGAGCTCTAAAATATTGCCGCAGAGCAACACAGGTGTGGTACGCTATCTGCTTCTCTGATGATGTCAGTACTTCTGCAGATGAACGATCATTTCGAAATGATCCTGAACTGGACAAGCCTAATGCTCCAGTATTTACTCCAGATCTTACTGAGGCAGCATCATTTAACAGGATGAGTAATTTCTGCAAACCATCCTGAGCATCAAAGGCATCAAGTACTGCTCGGAAGACAAATGCAGCAGCAAAAAACAAGGCAGCGTTTTTTCTAGCTTGATCCTGGGAGCACTCAAGAAGTTGGATAGCTAACTCAACCACCTGGTGTACAATATCTGAGGGAAGAGCACATACACGTTCCATTATTCCCTGAAAGAATTTATTAGGAATTGAGAACCCAATGAACAGATTATATAAAAATGATATACAGGGAAAAATACTTGTGAAAAAAAAAAAAAAAGTTTCAAATGATCAGACCTAACATTCTGACAAGCCATTACCTGCAGAGAACCAATACTAAATAAGCAGGAAGAAAGACCAAGGAAGGTTTGAGCAACTCTAGGGACAGCAAGAAGTTTCTGCATGCCACCCCGATCAACAAATAATGCAGCAAATTTCCTGTGAGCAGCTAGTGCACAGATTAGCTTCATTATATCAAGCAAGATTGCAATCTTTGATGCCTCCTTGTGTTTGGAACTCCGTTGCAACAGTGCAAGACAGACATCAACCCCCTTTTCATGCAGTACAGGTCCAAGAACTTCGACATATTCTCCAAGTATCTCAAGACACTGAATACAGTATTTTTCTCTCGACTGTGCCAGAGATTCGGAGTCCGGGATGAAATATTCTTCAACATCCTCACTGGTTTCTGCTTCAGGCCCGCCTTGAATCATCGTGTCATCCTTGACAGTAATAGAGCTTCTGTCACCAAACCAAACCAAGAAAGTATTATTATAAAAATACTCAAAACTAACAAAAAAGATGCATGGGCCACTGGGGATCTACAACAACTTTAAGCAGCACATTGTTTGTACTCCCTCACAAATGAGCCTAGGCTCAAATGGCACTTCCTACCCTCACAAGTGTAGGTAGAGGGTGAGATCATGGGTTCAAAACTCACTGGGTGCTAGTGTAACTTACCAAATTTAAAAAAAAAAAAATTTTAAAAATGTACTCCCTCAATTTCTGTGCATATTTAAATATGAAATTACCTACCTTGAAACTTCAAGTGCATTTCCAGCATCTACAACGGTGGATGCGACTCTGGAAGCAGCCAAAACAGCAGCTTCTTCATTGTTCGTATTTTTAAATTCCTAGCATAGAGAGTAGTAAAGCAGTAAGAATTAAATACTCCATGCACCATAATTTTGTATAAAGTAGGGAAAGCAATGCAGCATACCTCAAAAGCCGCACTTTTGACCACTTCAGCGGCAGCATCGCCAGCTGCTTTGATAGCCTCTGCAGGTGCATTGGCTGCTCTCGCTTCAGCTTCGGCAGCTCTAACTGCCTTCTTTACCAGATCAGATATATCTTTAGATCCAATGATACATTCTTGATAGCAGTCATCATTATCCTCTCTTTCGACAGGCACAGCATCAGATGTGTTCCTGCCATTAGACTTTCTAGCATCTGGTACTTTTTTTATGTCTAAATGTCTTGAAAAACTCCTCATTGTGCTCCGCCCCTGTCCTAGTCGACTACCAGATCCTGGTGAGGTTAAAAGCTGTTCATTCTCTAGAGCACCTTCATTACCCCTTCCCTTGCTTCTGGATCTCAACCCACGGTTTGTTCTGCGCCTTAAGGAGTCATCCTTTGTATTTTCATCAAAATCCCCAAATTTATTCTTCCCATCACGCAAATCTCGACTTTGCCATCTGTCCTCACCATCAGCATCTGCCACATACATATCAGTCTCTTCATCCAAGGCATTGGGTGGTTCACCATCATTCACCCAGCATTCTTCTCCATGTCCTTGCCAAACAATGCTTCTATCCTGATCCCTTTCAACACATTGGTCATCTATGGATCTCTCCTCAGCCCCCCTCACATCATCTAAATAAGTTGTTTCCAGAACCTGCCTTACCCTACCCCGGCCTTCGTCCCTGCCTCTTATGATAGTAGTGGCAGATGCAGTCTTATTCTCTGTTAAATGATTAGCATCTTTCTGGCTTGTATTTGTCTCCCCAAGGACACGCACACGAAGATAGCGCATAAGCTTGGCAGACAATCCAGATGTCAACACATCTTCTACAACTACCTGACCACCACTGAAATTGACCAAAATATTTATATTAATGTGAAGCAAACTAGTGCAGAAGGATATAATGAGAACTAAAAATATGTGGTAAGCAATCTCATTCAGCAGAATATAATGAGAATTAAACTAGTGCAGAAGAATATAATGAGAACTAAAGTAGTGGAGAAGAATATAATGAGAACTAAAAAATAAGCGGTAAGTAATCAACTTCAGCAGCGTACCCTGCCAAAGATACAGCAAGAAGTCCCGTAGAATAAGTTTTCAACATTTCATAATCTGGGCATTTGTGATCAACACTAGGAATTCTGGAAGCATCATCAATCACCCAATTTTTTATGTTCTCCAAAACGGCTTCTTCAAAAACATGAGGATACTGCAAAATAGCTCATCAAATTGTTAACACACCATAAACTCACAATAATCACACCAAATAGATCAAAAAAGACAAATTTCTTACAATCCAAGTCAGCGAGCAGCTTAGAAGAAGCCTTGAAGCAGCTGCCTGGATGGAGGGTGGGTATCTTGCTTCTGATAGAAACTTTGAAGATATCAACTCGAAGAAGTCATCGTTTTCCTAAGGACAAGAGTGGAAATTTTATGATACACATTGCTAAGTAATTTAAATGAAGTTATTATGGTGCACCACCCATAGAAAGGCTAGGTGGGGTAGTGGGAAGCAAAAACAATAAGGATTGGGAAAAAAAAAAAAACGACAGAGGCCAAAATTAGTTACCCGGACTAAGCTTCCAAGCCGTCCAATGTTATGTGAAGCACGAATATTATTAGGGGAATGACCATTCTCTTCCATGTATCTGCACTTAATGTAGAATGTATAAATAATACATACAAAAAGAAAGTCCAACATTTTTGTTAAAATAAGAAAAGAAACAAGACCAAATAACAACAAGACGATAGAAGAACATGCAAAGAACACCCATTGAACATAAATCATATGCAGACTTCCTGAATGAAATGAATTTTTTTGATGACGTGGAACCTTACCAAGTCAGTAAACCACATATGCAAAACCAGTAGACACATTGTAGATAACCTAAAAAGGCTTATAAAATTACCATGGAGATGCTTGCTTTTTTTTCTTTTTAACATACAGTAGATTAAAAAACTTGTTAACATATAAATATATATATATATATATATATATATATATATATATATATATATATTCTCTTTATCACTTTCATATCCTCTTCCATTCCAGCATTCATAGTGGTGCCCAATCTGTTCTCTATATCAGCCATCATTTTTCCTTCTTTTTTTTTTTTTGCTTCTACCTCTTGTGTTTTTACCACCCCGGATGATTCAATAATAAAATAAAATACCAAAGTTGCTTGCGTTCTTGTAATCTATAATTATGCAAGAGATGTCCTTAAATACTGAGAAATAAGTCGGTATATACTATCTTGGCCAAAGAAGATACCCCTATGACATAACCAAAAGACAAACTGACACAGAAAAGCCATTACCTGATACAGCATTTGTTAGCAAACTTGTGGATACAAGCTGCCATATTATAGAACTTTCTTCTTTTCTTTTCTTTTTTTTTCTTTTTTGAATTTATCACTTACATATTCTCTTTTGGAAGAGCTGTACAATTTTGCTTCTTTTGCAACCTTCTTGTACATGATTGATTGTCTAATTTTCCTTATAAAGTTTCTATTACTTATCCAAAAAATTTAAAAAAAAAAAATCACAAAAATTACACACTATGAAAATAAATAGTGTAATCCAAAGGAACTCACTTTAACTTGCAAAATCATAAATAAAAATCATCAATTTAATTCACATCACTCAACTCAACTAAGCTCACAAAAAACCTAAAGAGAATTATCAAAACCAAATTAAGAACAAAATGAAATAATTAAAATAATATGAAATATACACAGGCATAGAAAAACTTCAAGCATATACATACATACACTCATAGCTTCAAAGATTTTCAAATTTTGAGGGGAAAAAAAAAAAGAAAACCCTCGGCATTATTCCAATCCCTTCTTTTACAGCATACAAATTCCAAAAATACAGTTTGACACAGAGAGAGAGAGAGAGAGAGAGAGAGAGAGAGAAAGCGTACCGCGATTCTTGAGTTTCGAGGAGGGAGGCTAGGGCATGGAGAGCGGAGGAGCTAGGGTTTTCAGGCGAGGAAGTGATCTTCTCCATTAGCTTCTGAGCCTTGGCGATCAACTCGTCGTCTTCATTTCTCGGTTCCTCTTCTTCTTCTTCCTCGTCGTCTTCTTCTTCTTCTGCTTGAGACTGAGGCTGAGATTCCGATACAGGTGGTGGTTGAGGAGGTTGAGCTTCTTCGTCTTCACCTTGGTTCGCCTGGTCATTCATGGCTGCCTCCATATATATATAATAAATAAATATTATTTGAAAATTATATGATTGTGTTTTACAATTAAGAAGAAAAATAGAAATAAGAATGAAAGAATTTTTGGGGGGCTTATTGCTATGGTTTTATTTTGTATGTGTGTGTTTGTTAGTGTTTTTTTTTATTTTTTGGAGTTGGGGAGTTGCAGAGAGAGAGAGCTTGAAAAATATAGTGAAAGAGAGAGAGAGAGAGAGAACGCGTCGCCGAGTGGGTTTCGTTTTTTATAGTGGGAGGAGATCCTAGAGAGAGAAAGGCAGAGGGGTTTGGAGAAAACGAGTCGGAATGTTCCAGAGCGACCCGACCCGATTCACCTTCGTAGCCCTAGCTTCTTCTTTTTTCTTTTTCTTCTTTAATAAATAAAATAAATAAGTTTGAGCCTTTGGGGTTCACTAAAGTCTCCGTTTGGTTTTTTTTTTTCAAACTTTTTTTCTTATTTGTTTTTATATAATTTAAAACTTTATGTTTTTTTTTTTCTATATACAATATTTATATTTCTACCCAACTTATTTTTTATAAAGTAAAATAAGCTAATAGAGTAAGAGAGAAATTTATTTTTTGAGGAAGAAGAGAGAAATTTATTGATTCAAAAGATTTGTAATGGGCCTAATGGTTACTATATATCAAGCTACAATATTATGGATGGAGAATAAAAAAATAAAAAAATAAAGCTATAGGTTTTTTTTATATAAGTGGGTCTTGGACCTAGATCTTTACTTTAACAACAATATATTTAATCTGTTGAGCTAAGTAATATAATCTGTATGTTTGATTATTGTTTTTTTGTTGTTTATTTATGATGACTTGAGAGCATCTATCTTATGAAGAGTTTTTAATTTTTATTCGGATTAATGTATGATAATTTTAAAGCACTAACTCATACCCATATTCCAATCACCAAGAAGCTGCTGGTTTCTTAAAAGTGATTTTATTTCTCAGTCCAATTTATAAATTTTGGTTTAGATTTATGTCATCATGGCATGTATTGGATCATATTTTATAGTACATAACTTAGCATTATTAATTTATATTTTTTATAATTCAATATTATTATTATTTTATAAAATTTCAACTTATGATGTCTGTTTATAATGATTGCACTATTTATTATCAAACCAATACACTAATTGGTTTTTTAGTATAGGCAGGGATTAAACATCATATCTCTTATTTAACTACTATAAACTTTCTTAGTTGAGATAACTAAACCCACATAATTCAATATTATTTAATATGAGGATTTGAATCCTATTTCTCCCTATGAAGGAGATCAATCGATATCACTAAGTTAGACAACTCTTGATATTTTGAATTTTATTTCTCATTGTAAAGAAGATCAATTGATATCACTGAACTATATGACTCTTGATACATAACTTATAATTAAGTAAAATAAACATACCGTCTTTTTTTTATGTATTATTAAAATTATATACTTATTTATTTATCACTCATTCATTCACCTGTGAAATTTTTTTTTTTTTTTTTAATGAATCATTCACCCGTGAACTTAATACATTAGAAACAAAAAAGCATAATATTTTTTTGTCTTCTAATGTATCTACATTCACCTGTGAACTTAATACATTAGAAAAAATATATATATTATTTTTCATTCAATTCCTTTTATCATGTGTCTATTCCAATTTTTTTCCTTATCAAAAAAAGTGATATTGAGATCATTTGCATTAGTACTTTTCGCCAGATTTTATCTAAAAATATTACTTTTTCAATTTGTGCTAATATATTATTCACTAACTATTATATTATACTCAATAATCTATCACATTTCATTTAAATATTATTTTCTCTCTCCAAATATCAATTTGCTTTCAACCCATCATTTCCTAATTCAACATTTTCTGCATCGACAACATGCCACTGGATTGTAAGCCAGTCATTGTCTTCCATCTCTGTCAATTTGTGTGGATGAGAGAGAGAATAAAAAGTATTTTGTAATTGGTACGTTAATAAACAATACCTCAATAAGTGTATTGAGGTTTTGTTCATAATAAATTTTGTTGACAAGTTGTTTATGGCTGATGAGAGTACTTTGAGATGCTCTTACAAAAGATAAAAACAAGCTTTACATAAAATGACAATACATAAAAATCTCCATACATTTGTTCTTTAAAATTTGAGGTTGTTTTTGTACTGGCATCAGGTTGGGCCCGCCTCATTATCCTTCATATGGTTAAGAGGTTAGGGCCTAGTATTAGGTCGGGGCTGAGCCCATTAGCCTTTGTATAGTTATAAGGTCAGGACCAACCCATTAGACCTTGATGGGCTGAAGACCAAATACAGCCCGAACGGATGAGAACGATAATGCTTTGGGGGAAATCACCTGTCGAGCACCATTTGGCGTCAGGTGCAAGTTTTAAGAGAATCCTCAAAAAATCCCACCTGAACAGGAATCTTGAATAAAAGTGGGGTCCATGTGACAAAGTGGATGAAACATCATCATTAGGACCACATTAGGAGGGCGCTATAAAAGGGAAAATGGGCTAGATAATAGGAGGTTGGCATTTTTGGAGGGGAGATACACGAGAGAAGAGTGAAGAACGACCAAAGAGGGAGAGAATGTTTCAACTCAATATAACTTGGGGCTTCTTGGGAAACAGACACATGAGGGTAAAGAAGATAGAGTGGGCTGAAGACTCTTTCCTTGGACTATTGGGTTGACTCTAGGAGGTTTTTCCATTGTAAGAAATTTCATATCCATCCAAACAAATAAATTGGGAGTCTGACCCAAATATTATCGAGCATTTTGGGTTCAGGCTCTACAGTTTTTATTTTGGTTCTTTCTCAAAAAAAAAGTTTTTATTTTGGTTATTTATATATAAAAATTTTAATTTTGATCATTTATGTTTGATTCAATTTTCTATTTAGTCCTTTACATTTCAAAATTTTAATTTTCATGAAGGACCAAATAGAAAATTGAAATAAACACGAGAACCAAAAATGAAAAACTGAAAAAGTGTGAAAATAAAAGTAACCCAAATTTAGGTTGAAAACTCAAAGGCGAGAAAATAAAAGTAACCCAAATTTAGGTTGAAAACTCAAAGGCGAAAACCACATTTTCGTCCCTACATTTTCACGCGATTTCCACTTTGGTCCCTATCTTTTATTTTCACTGCTTTTACTCCCTATTTAGAAAAATGTCTTCCATTTTAGTCCTTTCCATCAGAGCCCTAACGGCAAAGTCCTACGCGGCAGACAGAATTATTAAAATTAAAAAAAAAAAATTATTTTGGCATTAAAAAATTCCATGTCAACATCTAAATAAAAAAAAAATTAATTTATTAATTTTAACTAAAAAAAAAAATTAAAACACAAACCCATAAATTTCTGGGTTTAGAATCCCAAACAGGATGCAACTCACAAACTCAACTCAACACCATTTTTTTTTTGGGATCCAAAACGAAATTGGACTGAAATTCATTAATGGCGATGGATCAAAAGCAATCCATCTCAACGATTTTACAATCCGATTACATCACATATATATAAAATATGTAAAAATATATATTAATAAAAATAAAATAAAAACTCCCATAGTAATTTTGCTTTAGAGATTTGCTTCTCATACTCTTTTTTTTTTTTTTTGGATTTGTTGAATTTTAGTCCATCTAGTTTGGTGCTATTGCCAGTGATTCTCGTTGTGGATGAGGTAGATGTTGCTAGGGTTTCCATGAGCACGGTAAGCATAGTGAGGCTTGATCTTCACCGCAAATCTTTGAAATGGAGCGACCGGCGGCGAGATCTAGCGGAGGCACACGTAAGCCATCGGCATTGAAAACCTCGGGGTGGTGCTGGTGGGACTATGAGACGGAGACAAAGTGGAACACAACGACGATGACGATTTCGATGAAGACGTTGAGGAGTTAGGGATTGGAGGATGAAGAGGAGAAGAGATTGATTTTCTGGGAGGTTTCGACGGCGAGAGAAACGCTCTGATCTTCAGAGACGAAGGCGGCGACGCGGCCTTGTCGTACTCTTCGATGAGATTCATGAGGTCCTTATCGGAGGTGATCAATACCAGAGCATCTAGATCCTCCGATGGCAACTGGCAACGAAGGCTCACAGATGTACCACACAACTCTTTGAGCTTCAACAATAGCTCTGTACCATAAATCGAATTCAATTTCTAGCTAGAAAAAAAAAATTCAAATTAAAACAGAGTCGAACTAACCAAAAAGGAAATGGAGCGGTCAATGGTGAGGACACAAACCCAGAAATTGCTGGGTTCAACTTGCTTGAGATTGGTTTTTTTGAGTTTGAGATTTTTTTTGTTTGGATTGGTTGTGTTGTATTTTTGGATTGATTTGGTACTTTGGGGCTTAGGATTTGATGATTTTGCTGGGTTTGAGAAAATGGTGATTTTGAGATTTTTAATTTTTGGATTTTAATTTCTAGGTTTGTGTTCTTGTTCAAGACACACTTAGATCTCAATTCATGTGATTTTTAGTTTTTAATTTTTTTATTTAGTTAAAATTAATAATTTTTTTTTTTAAATTTAGATGCTGACATGGCATTTTTTAATGCCAAAGTAAAAATTTTTATTATTATTTTAATAGTTATGTTTGTCATGTAGAACTTTGCTGTTAAGGCACTGATGAAAATGATTAAAATGGAAGACGTTTTTTTTTTTTTTTTTTTGAGAAAAAGGTCATTCAAATTTTATTACGGTAAATCAAACTGAAAAATATCATCCAAATCCCGTGGTAGATCTTCTAACCACACATTCAAAGTAGCAGAAGAAACTGCTCTACGAGCGAGGGCATGAGCTAATCTATTACCCTTACGCTTAACATGTAAAAAACTACAACTTACTGAAGAAGACAGGAATCTAATATCATCGACAACATGATCATACATAGTCTGGACAGGTCTAGCTTCATTAATCGCCTGGATAACCTACAGAGAATCACCTTCGATCACCATCTGATGAATGCTGAGTTCGTTGGCAAAACTAATTGCTCGACGCACTGCTAAAGCCTCCACCAAATCCACAGAACCAGGGTGCCTCACTTTCTCACTCAAAGCCCCAATAACCTGCCCTTCCCAATCACGAATAACTACTCCAAGACCCGCACTACCCTGATCAACAAATAAGGCACCATCAAAGTTGATCTTATAGAGACCAAAATCGGGCGGCTTCCACTGAAGATCCTCATTGTGCTCAACAACCCGAGTACCCTTCTTCTGCACATCCCAGAATTCACGCAGAAGCTCTGAAGCACGCTGAACTACCTCTTTAACCCGCCAAGTCTCCTGTTTCAGTCGCACCCTGTTACGCCGCTCCCAAACACCCCAAGCAACCATAACAAAACAGGCACACAAATCAGCTGATCCATGCAAACACAAGAACTGAACAAGGTCTTCAAAGGTTGAAAATTTATGAGTCCGAAGAAAAGAGAAACGAACATCAGACATCCAGATAGCTTTCACTACATCACAGTACCACAAGGCATGAATACTGTCTTCCAGGCAGTCTCTACACATGTCACACAGACCCTTGGACACCACTTGACGCTTGTGCAAGTTCAATTTCGTGGGCAGGGAGTTACGCACAGCTCTCCAAACGAAATGCCGTACTTTATTCGGCACTCGAAGTTTCCAGATGTTATTCCACAAACTCTTACTAGCCTCCACATTTGATGAACTAGCCTGCCCTTGGAGTTGTAACCCAACGAGCAACCTGTAAGCACTCCTAACTGTGTACTCCTCATTTGAAGACAGAGGCCAAATCAAAGCATCAGCAGCTGTGTACTTGCTAACAGGAATACTTTTAATGATCTCAGCTTCCCACGGGTAAAAACTTTGATTAATCAGCTCCTCATTCCAAATCCTTGAACCTGGTAGGAACAGATCACGGACTACTTGCAAAAAGGGATCCCACTGTGGAGACAACACTCTACCATCCCCTTCAATCGGCAACCATCTATGCTGCCATATCTGAATATTCACCCCATCGCCCACTCTCCATCTTGCACCCTTTAGAACCCTATCTTTGGCCTGCATAATACTTCTCCAAGCAAAGGAGCACCAAGGAGACAGCTCCGCATCAAATATATTACCCGAAGGAAAATATTTAACGCTCAACACCTTGAAAACTATAGAATTTCTAACATGAAATAAACGCCAAACTTGCTTCCCCAACATTCATCATTGAACATTCTAAAATCTCTAAAACCTATACCCCCCATCGATTTTGAAGAACAAAATGTTTCCCACTTCACCTAATGAATTTTTCTGGAATTCTTAGAGCAGCCCCACCAAAACTTCCGAATCATAACTTCTATATCCTTGAGGAGGCCAATGGGAAGCCGAAACACACTCATGGAATAAGTCGGGATGGATTGAACCACCGCTTTAATCATCACTTCCTTATCGGCTTGAGACAGTAGTTTCTCTTCCAACCTTGTATTTTTGCCCAAATCTGCTCCTTTATCTGAATGAAACAAGCCTTTTTCTGACGCCCTACAAATGAAGGGAGCCCCAAGTATTTCTCATAATTCCAAATAACCGGCACCCCCAATAAAACTTGCAATCCGCCCTGGGTAGCCTCGGATGTATTCCGACTAAAGAAAGCCGTAGTTTTGTCAGAATTAACTTGTTGCCCTGAAGCAGCCTCATACCACGCAAGAATACTTTGGATTTTTTCACATTTAGCAGTAGTAGCTCTACAAAATAACAAACAATCATCGGCAAAGAAAAGATGAGTTATTTTTTGCCCAGCTCTGCAAAGGGAGTACCCTCGAATATCCCCAGTCTTGGCGGCTTGAGTAAGAAGAGAATTCAATCATTCCACACAGAATAAAAACAAAAAAAGGAGATAGAGGGTCACCTTGCCGTAACCCCCTAGAAATGGAAGACGTTTTTCTAAATAGGGAGTAAAAGTGGTAAAAATAAAAGATAAGAATCAAACTAAGAATCGCATGAAAATGTAATGACGAAAATGTGGTTTTCGCCAAACTCAAAAGTATACGTTGGAAAAAAAAAAATTTGTAAAGGGCAAGTCCAATCCCGACTGATTAGACCAAACATAAAAAAACCAAGTTACTCGTCACTTCCTTCTATGGTCATAGACTAGGCTTTGGGAATCCAAATCTTCTGTCCCACTTTTTCCTACATGTGACAAGTTTTTATTGGTGGATTATAGAGTGAAGCAAGAAAAAGGGGAAGAAAATTTAGAGTCATCTTTTCATGTCTCTCCTTGCACGACTCATTTTGGAAACTAGTTTACGGCTTTAAACAGCACATTCGTGGTCTAGGATTGCGTGAACCAATGTCAGAAGTTACTATACGATGAGGCGATGAGGACGAGTTTCCGTACGTTACCAAACACAGCACATTCTCTGGGAATCTCCGAAATTCCGAATCCACGATTCCGTGAAACAATTTTCTCACGTTAGCGCAACCGCTGTTTGGTTACACCGAGAATCTTAACCCGGACATGGAAAAAGCACCCGAAACTGGAATCGAGGAATCAGCATCTCCAAACACATCGCAAGATGATCACAAGCAGTGGATCGAGGCTCAGGATGATCTAAAGAGAAGACTGGTAACAGAGGACGATTTCTCATGGAAATTATCGAAAGAGAACGAGGAGGAAGAGGAAGTGTTGTTGAGATATGCTGGTGGGGTCGACATAAGTTTCTCAAAGGAGGACACGTCAGTCGCTTGTGGGACCCTCGTGGTGTTGGACATTCAAAGTCAAGACCTTCAAGTTGTGTATCATGATTACTATCTTGTTACACTTACTGTTCCTTATGTTCCTGGCTTCCTTGCTTTCCGAGAGGTTTATTTTCTTAGCTCATTATTGTCCTTTGTAAATGCGCTTTTTGGAATTGCTTATTTTCGATAACTTATTTACATAACGAGCGACAAAAATTCGAAAGCTAGCTATCTGTTTCTTTGTTTCAATGTTCTGTTTGATTTTTTTTTTTTTTTTTTTTTTTTTGGGTAGGCGCCAGTTCTTCTAGAGCTTTTGGAGAGAATGAAAAAGAATGCAAGTCCATTTTATCCACAGGTGATAGCTGTGTTTGATGTTAATCATTAGTGCTACTGCCTACTACTACTACTACTCTTTCCTTTGATGCCTTAAATCATACATTTTTTAAAGTTATTTGCCAAAAGATAGTAATGTTGTAAAATTAATTTGCAAATATATGTAATAGTTTGGAGTTTTGGACTAGTCATGATTCATGAGTCAACATATTGGCTAGATGTGAGTTCAAGTGTACTTATCTTTAGAAAAAAAGGAGTTCCACTGTTTTAAATGGAACTCGTCTTTAGGAAAGATGAGTTCCACTTAAGACATGAAAATGGCCATGTTCCATTATCCTTGTTAGCATAATGGGTGGAACTTGTCTCTTCGAAAGATGAGTTTGGTGCTTGAATTCGTCTTTTCAAAAGACAAGTTTAACAAAAGGCTATTTTGCTAATTAAGTTTAAAACTTTTAAATTAGCATTATCAATAAACAAAAAGCTCTAACATTGTGCTATGCACTGATTGAAAGTATGTGAGATAAGATGTTATTAACTGATTGGCACATTACTAACTGTTGTATGTTTTTTGAAAATGTTCATATATTTATTGTATAACACTTCAGACTTGTAACACTGGCTTCATTTTTTAATGAACAGGTGTTAATGGTTGATGGAAACGGAATACTTCATCCTCGAGGCAAGTGCTTGTCACAAATCTGATTGCAGTATATTATTCTTCTTGAGCATCGTACACAAAACTCAATAAAGCATTTTATACCAGTTTGAAAGTTGTTAGTTCAGTTCACTTAATTTTGAAGGTAGATTCCATTTATGGTTCTTTGTGTATGTGAACAGTGAGTGATTCATGTCAACTATTGATGTCATCGATTTTTACCTATCCTTCTATTTTCCTGAGAAAAATCTTAAAACATAAACTTCTTTTTTATAGGTTTTGGCTTGGCTTGCCATCTAGGTGTTTTGGCTGACCTCCCTACAATTGGGATTGGAAAGAATGTAAGTCCTTTTTATTTTTTGATAAGTAAAAAATGTAAGTTCTGACCATATTAGAGATTGATTCTTCTTGAATTAAATCCAAGTCCCAATATATATATCAAGTTCTCATTTTGACTTTAGAACTTGATCCCTGCTTACTTGTTCTTTTGGTTAAGTTTTGACAGTGTTCGAACTTATATATCTCAGCTGCATCATGTGGATGGTCTTACTTATTCTGGAGTGAGACAACTACTAGAAACCAAAGAAAATTGCACTGAAAATTTTATTACTTTGAGTGGATGCTCCGGGAAAATATGGGGAGTGGTAAGAAACCAAGTGTTATAACTTATACTTTTGAAGCATTATTTAAATCTCTCAGTTCATCATTTAACTTAATAGAGTAATTTTAACGTCATTTAAACTACATAGATGGCTAACTGTAATGGACTACAAATAGTTGGCTGGCTAAGATAAGGCAATCTGAGAAATTTTCCTTTTTTGTTAAACAAAGTAACCGAAGTATGATTTTTTATTTTGTTAGGGAAGCTCAGAATCCTACTTGTACACTCCTTTTTTACTTCTAGGTTGAAAATTTTGGTGAAGATCAAGTTTGGCATTTGTTCTTATCAGTTCAATGGCTGATATACTCTTACAGGAACCCTATTATACTCTTTTTTTTGTTATTATAAGTAAGACAGGAACCCTATTATACTCTCACAGGAAAGAGTTCCCAATTGTAGCTTTGCTACCATGGTTCTCATGTGTTTCATTGCCCAAGTTTAAGGAAAGAAAAGTTTTTTGTTGCCCAGTATGCACTGCTTCATGTGCTTGGCACACCCTTACTATATAATTTTTTTTTTTGGTTCATAAACTGGTGAATAATTCATAAGAAGAGGTGATGATCAATGGATTCGGTCTCTATTGCTTGTGTACCATTCACTGGTGGTTTGATTTAATCTGTTGGTGGAAGTATCATATGGAGTAAAGAGCTAATATTTTGATTAAATTTGGTTGATGATTTGGCAACTATGCTATTAATTTGCTTGAATACTTTTTTACTTGTGGTTCATAATCCTATGTCATGCCTAATATGATCCTTCCTGATATGAGGAGTTAGTCTTGCATGTGTAATTCTTGCTTAAACAAGAAAAACCTCCCTTGTAAGAATTGGGTAGAGGATGAGGTCATGAGTTCAAGATCACTAGGCGCGTACTTGCACTAGGTTGCTTATTGCCTGAAATAGGCATCATCTTTAGTGTTTAAATTGCGTTCTTGAAAATATTTCCCATCAGTGGGAAATATAATGTCAGAATAAGATGAGCATCAGAGTATGTATGGAAGGCGATCACACCAGCCCTCCTTATGAACAAGCTAAGGTTTAGACACTCTCAGATGATTTCAGCTCCTGAAGCTTTTGTGGGAGTTTCCTAGAAGTCATTGAAATAGTGTCATCGTATTGGTTGGCATATGCCACAATCTAAGGCAAAAGGCTAAACATGCATCCTTTGATATATTATTCATGCTCTATGCGACATCTGGTTTCATGTGTTTATCTGTTGTTCTTAAGTTTTGATTTAAATCATTGTAATTAAACCCTACTTTTCTTTTTATAGGCAATGAGATCCACAAAGGGCTCCTTGAAGCCTATATTTATTTCTGTTGGTCACCGTGTATCACTTGATACTGCCATCACAATTGTTAAAATGACTTGCAAGTATCGCGTGCCAGAGCCTACCCGGCAGGTAAAATCTAGATCTGTTCCAAGGCTATGGAAGTTTATTTATGCAATGTTGTTTGGTCCTTTTTTTTATTTTAATACAATAGACTTACTATTGGCTTATCGTAACTGTAATATGGAAACTCTGATGCCCTGTACCACTACTGCATCAATTACATAAAACTAAAGTTGTATCATGTATGCGGTCTTTGGTGATAGTTCACTTTCTTTTCAAGAAACTAGTGTCTGATCAAATTACCATTGGAGGCTTCTTGCTAGTTCAACAACTCTAGAAGTTGCCTGGAGCCTAAGTACTCTGGTGGGGAAACACTGTATGATGGGTACCATGTTGGAGAACCTCTTCTCCAGAAATTTATCAGCTTAGATGATAATAAATATAGAATACGGCATTCTCTAAAAAAAAAAAATCATGGTTCATTCTGAGGATTGTAGTGCATCAGATTTCAATTTACATAGCAAGTTGATCTATATTAAAAAGGCCATCATTTTGATTGTTTGATACATTTCTTTTGCTCTTTCAAATTGGAATCTAACATATGGCCAGGTGAGATTGTTAGCAACAAGGTCTTTTTTGGTCATATGGCCACAGTATTTCATTACTTTAGCTCAAGAGTTGTGGAATATGGTGTGTTCACTATTTGGGGTTCATTGGGTCATGCCGCCCAGTGTTGTTACTTTCAATTATCTGCCTGATATGCTTGATTTTTTTACTTCCATTGTTATTTAGATTTTATTCTCTGTTGCCTCTTATTAGCACAATGCTTGTGTGCCTTGTTTTCTCTGTATTTTCTTAAATCAATTTTCAATAAAGTTTATTACTGATAAAAAAATGTATTTCATCTCTTTAAACCACTGAAGATACAAGTTTGTGTGTTCTTTCAGTTATGTTACATATCAAGTTGAATGGATTTTGTATTTGATTCTGGTCTTTATTTTATTAACTACAGGCTGATATTAGGTCAAGAGAATACTTGCGTAAGCATCAAACGGGCATGTCAGAATGATGCAACATCATGGATCTGGTTGGTTCACGTTTCTCTTTTACTTATTTTTTCTAAAATATTTTTTCTTCAATACATAGAGTGACTGAATGGAAACATCACATGTTACATGCAAAAATGTGTAGCACTCAATAGACTGGAGTTGTGGGTACACCTTCTAGATTATAAAGTAGACATGCCAGGGAAATACTTGACTTGCACATTACAAATCTAAATGACAAGAAGGTTGGTGCTTTTATTCATTTAAATGGAAACTGGAGAGAGTTGAAAAGGCACCATCTTGTTGAAAGGTTCTATACATCTGACCTTTGACAAGGCATTTCTTTTTTCATTGTTATATGGGCTATAAATATATTTGCACTACCAACATATGCTATATTGAAATTGGCACATATGCTAAGTGATGCTGCCAAAGAAGATTAATTTGTTGCTAGTTCACAATTTTGTCCATTGAAGATTTATTGTATATGATCAATGTGCGAAGTCTAACTGAATCAAGAGTCGTATGGTTTGAAAGGTCTAGTTATTATATCTATTCTAGGGTTAAAATAGTTTTTAATTTGGGTTTTTGTTCTACAAGTTATAGCTAGTTTTCTTATCAATGGCAAAACTGTAATTTCATTAACTTCTGTGAATGATGGTCTGCGGTAATTGAGTTAAGTCTAGAATTTTGTAGGAGATTTAAGTGTTTTAGGTATATTTCTTTGAGTCCAAGTTAGTCATTTATTTCCTTATCAGGTTTTGGACAAAGTTTTCCTCCAATCCGGTTTGGGGCAATCTCCTCCAACCCATTACATAGCGACTCATAAAGACATCCACATGTATTATTTAAAAAGTCACATGAATCATTAAATAGGTCATGCAACTAAAAGTATACATGTATGGTTTTCTCAATTACCATGTAGTGGGTTGAAGGAGTTTTCCTCCAAACTGGTTTGCAAGTATGCTTTTTCCATAGGTTTTTATTTTAGTAGAATTTGGACTTCTAATACTACTATTACAAGAAAGAATCTTTATATTTATGCTCAATTTACTCAAAGAATTCATGGATTTGATTAATAGAAACATTGAGTGTTTTGAGTATTGAGGTACATTGGCCTTAGTGTATTACCTTTTCCTTTTCACTCCTCGCTTTCTCTTCTTCTTTGTCACTATCACTATTTATGGTTTTGTTTATGTGCACTATTCACAATATTGTTCACTTGTACTTGTTACTCAACTTTTCACAACTTATGGACAAATTCAATCTCAGTTTCTTATTACCTCTTTTACAGCCCGAAATCAAAATTTTCCTTTTCCTACCAAACCTTAGTCATTCTTCGAATGGCCTTTAGGCAAGTGGCACCTCCAGGTCCTCCCCCCAATAAGTATGGGATGATGGGAAATAGTGGATGTTTAAATACCCTCAGGTGCCTGAGTATATTATCTAGCAAAAAAAAAAAAAACCATTAGTTTTCCTAAACCTAAGCCCAGTACAAGCATACCTAAAATCAGCACAGAACATATTCAAAGTCCCCCCCATCCCCCCTCCCTCAAGATTTTGAAGTAACCAAGAAGATTTTGCAACCATTGAACGAAAGGTTTTGTTTTTAATTGAAGCAAATCTGGAAGAACTGTCTACTATACTAGAAACTTATATAAGCTATCAGGTGCTATTTTGGCCACAAATCTTGATTGATTACTGTTTCAACAAGATTTGTATGTAATCATTTTTTAGCATAGATTTGTGTGTCTGGTTTAATCCTTGATTAAATCTATAATTGTAATGCATGAAAAGCCTGCCTACAGATGAAAAAGGTTCAGTCTAAACACTGCCAAATTAGACATTATGAATGCCAGCGGCAGTATCAAAGTAGAAGGGACTAGGGGCAAAGAGGTAAAGAGAGCACCACAAAATAGACTACCTCGGTGTTAAGTCTTCAAGGCGTACTTTCTGGTGGAACCATTACAGCAATGCTAAAGATCGAACATCATGACTTCTATATGAGGCATGAATTCTAAGCCAATGAACTATGAGCCCTGGTTCATTTCCTGAGCTGCTGCATCAAGTTTTAGCTGCAAATCAAGGTTGGTGAGTTTGTCCAAGGCAGCATAATTTTTGAGCTCCAAGATGGTCTTCACCTTGAAATATTTGGTCTTCTCACCTGGCACTGTGGGCGCAATGAGCTCAGTGAGTCTTTATTGATGATCTTGCCTACCTACACTCCTTGACATATCATTCATTTATAATGACATGCTAAACCTACTAGTCATTCTCTTCTTCAAATTTTGACGCTTGAATCTGGCTCTGGAATTTTTTGGTTGGTTGAGTTCTTCAAGGAGGGGTTATCTCAATTTGGAATGGTACTGTTCCAATGAGCAAATTGACTAGGGTGGCATTGTTAGTATTGGCTTAATTATAGTAGGTATACGGACCCCATTGATTTTGTTATGTTTCTTTTATGGATTATGCTGAGGATGTATTGATGACTGTATGGATTATGGTGAGGGAATATTGATGGAATGGAAGTGTATATCTAGTTCTCTAAGGTTGACTGTACTTGATTTGGGGGTGAACTTGAGGTATACACTTATAAGACCTTCAAAAGAACAATATTATGAAAATACTTTGTTTCTGAAACTAATGTTAAAAAAGAAAAAGAAAAAGAAAAGATGAAATGGTGACTTTAATGTGTCACTTGAACTAAGTACCTGCCAGCTTAGCACCCTAAGTCAGCCATAAAATTGTAAATTGTTCTAAATGTTTGGTATTTGATTGATTTATTAAAGCACAATCTCTAGCCAAATGCTTCGTATTATAAATGCAAGACCTGTTTGTTTCAAATGATTCAACTGTTAAAAATAATTTTGCTTCTATATTGCATTTTAGGGAAACTAAAAGGCCAGATAGAGTTTTAGGAAAATTGTAGTTTTCTATTTCTTTTAATGTTATTCTTTTCAGTTTCTCTATTGATGGTAAAATGGAATGTAAATAGGATGTAAAGCTTGCTAGACTTGCATTTATTTATTTATTTACATGGAAGAATGGATTTGAATCATAGACATCTTCATTACAAATACTAAGATGTGTTAATTGAGTTATAAGACTTTTTGTGCCTAGGAAGCACATAGGCTTCATTTAAGATGTCATACCCATGTTATATCTGTGTTGTACTCATATTATACAGGTGTCGCATCGGCCGTTTTATGTTTTAATTTTTAAAAAATTGCTCATGCTGTTGTGTTGTACCAGTATCCGTGTTTGTGTCCATGCTTCGTAGCTTGGCACTAGACTTGTGAGCTAGCAGAATTGCACCTTGTTTTTTAATACATCAATGGTTGGGGTGGGGGGATTTGAATTCCATATGTCTCCGTTTGAAACACCAGAAAGTGCTAGTTGAGCTACAGCCTATAGAGCTCTTGGCCATAGAATTTGCACTTTTTAGTTGCAAATGTTGTATTTTTTAGATCACTTATTATTGTGAAAAAAATTCTTGAATACTTTTTTATGTCTTCTTTTTTGCCAATTTCATAGTACACATTTTTTTGAAGCTGTTTCATGGTCAGCATTGAATTTATTTTCTAATACCTTAAATTTAGGCAAGACCTGGTGCATAAAGTTTTTGGCGGTCAATGGTTGCCTGTTGACATGTCAAAAGGGGTGAAAAACCAGCGCCTACTTTCTTCTTCTTCTTTTTTTTTTTTTTTGAGCAGAAAACCAGCGCCTACTTAATACATTTTGAGGCAAGGCAATAAACTTTAGTGGTTTTTAAAAAAAATTAAATTAAATATCGATTAAAAATATTTACTTTCTATATTAAATACTATTAAAAAAATATTTTTCTTTTTTGAGATGTAAAATTGCTAAATTATTTTTTATTTATTTATGTTTATTAACATCTATTTTACAAGTTGTTAGGAATTTTTTTAAGACAAAAGTTGTTAGGAAAATTAATTGTCAATTATTATTCGGTACACTTATAACATTCTTTTTTGGCTTTTGTTAATGGCCTACATTAAAAAGGAATATATTGGGTCTCACTTCATTGAGAAGCAACAAAAGTAAATAAGTAAATATTTCTTTAACTCATTAAAATGCAATTGCATTAAAAAAACTGATCGATTATAATCTTACCTACGACACTTTGGATTGAATTTCTAGGTTCAATATTTTAGAGGACTTTTTGAAGATTATTTTTTTTATTTTTTTATTTTTTTTATTTTTAATAATTAATAAGAAGACTCTTAGGAGGTGAAGGAAGCAAAGCAAAACCCACTTATATTTTTATTCATTTTATTAATTAATCAATTACCATTTTATAATTTTGGGAATTTTTTTTTTTTTTTTTTTTTTTTACAATTTTAGAGAGATGAGACCTTAGACTTAGGTCGCCTAACCGCTATGCGAAAAACAAGTCACTTTTATTGAAAACATTTTTCAACAAAAAACGCTTCTCTCCACTACAATTGTTTTTCCTTCCCTTGCTTTCCTTCCTGACTGAAAAATGTAAACGTCTTCACTTGCAGTTTCTCAAATATATGACAAATTCCTTTGAACCTCAGTGAACAGAAGCAAAAATGACTAAATTAAAATGAGACATATTTAAGCCATTTGTCCATGAAAACAAAGTAATTGCATTGCTTGAAAAGGGTCGGAAAACCGTCTATCCTGCACGCACGCACATGCACATGCACACGAACACGCGCATGCACGCATGCGGCACGCGCACACACACAGAGAGACAGATATATATCACATAGCTCACAAGTATCCAATCTGGTTGACAATTATCAAAAGCAGTTTTGTGTCTCTGTATGTGAAAATCCACCTCCCTAACTATTAAGTTATGAAAGTTTAATATTTGATATATTGTCTACATATACAAGCAAAAATATGAAGCAAGTAATGTACCTTAGCAGCAAAATCACAGAATTGAAAGGATAAACAAAGATAAAAACAGCAATAAACCAACGGGTTGTTTAAGTGATCCAACACTACTACTAGTACTCTGCATTGCTGTAGGCACATTGATCATGATCCTAAATTTGCAATCTCCAGTTGATGGGTCTGTAGTTGTGACAACTGAAAGGTTTGAGAACCGGCAAGCACTTGCAAGCTGATTTTGTATCTGATAGTAACTGTTAAATGCATAGGAGATATTCCCCCTAGCATCCAAACTTCCACATGAAGTCCCATATCCAAGACTAGTGCAATCAGCATTTGCACAAGCATAGCTGACAGTTGGTCCGACTTGTGGATCATCAAGACTAGCTGAGGGTGACATAACACACCATTGTTGAGCCAGATATGGTACATTACTTGCTGCTACCAAACCGTTCGAGTTTGCTGTAATGTTTAGCAGGTATTTGGGTGTTCCATCAATGTAAAACATCCCCCAATGCCGTTCAAAATTACCTGGCTGAATACTTTTGGCATCTTCATCTATAAGGCTGAATAAGTAAGCATCCAAGGGGCCAGATCTCATTGGGGTCCCCTGCCCTGCCAGATAGCGAGACATGAAACCTTGGCTGAACCTCTGAGCATTCTGTAAGTTTGCATTTTTATCTCCATCAGTAGGCCACCCGATTTCTCCAACAATTATGGACATGTTTCCATAGCCATTAGTCTGTAAGGCCCATACAAGGGTATCATAGTTTGCGCTAAACATGTCCTGATAGATTCTTCCATTATCATTTAAGGGAGATGAATAGCCATTAAAGAAGGCGTAGTCAGGGGGGAAACTGGGGTCATCATAAAGGCTGATAAAGGGGTAGATGTTGACAGTAAAAGGAGCTCCATTGGCATTCAAGAACTGAACAATTTGCACCATGAGGGTCTGGATGTTTGCACGGAAGTTACCAGAAGAAGGCAAAGTATCTGGACTCTCGTATACATCAGCATTTAGGGGGACAGTGACTTTAACCTGACTGCTCAAACCGGCTTTTGTAAGTGCTGACTGGATATTTTGAAGAGCGGGGAGAGTAATCGCTTCAAAGCTTCCGTTATACGTTGTCAAGAATGGTTCATTCCCAACTGCAACATACCTTGCAGAGAATGTATGAAATTGAAAAGGTAAATTTAACAGACAAACATAAACTGCATATTCAAAGAAACTAGACAAGCTAATATAAGAACCAAAAATGACCAGAAATAGTTTGCCTTCAACCTTTCTTGATCTTTTACAGTTTGGTAAATGATATATAGGAATGTATGTCTGCAAATCCTATTCTTAAAACAAATGCTTTTATCCAAAATTTTATTTTCTAAAAAACTGCGGAGCATATAAATATCTATCTTGGCTTTATTTTATCTACTACATTAGGCAAAAGGAATACTAAAGTTGCAGAACATTGTCATGTGATGTAAACTCAGGTATATATTCTTACTATTGATTGGAAAAAGAGAGCATTTGCTTTATGATATCTTATATCACGGAAACCAGGTTATAATCAAGCAATGGAAATCTCATCATTACAGAATAATTTAAATATCTAAATAGCAAATACGAATTGGTTTGAATATATACCAAAACTGGCAATACAAATCATTACAAAATAAATTATATAGCTCTTTATTCATGTCTGTGTAAGAACAATGTTGGGTTATCCTTATCACAATGTTGTTTGTTTACTGATTGAGAAAGCAAAACAATATGAAGGCAGCAATTAACTGAAATATTGTACAGATACTTTCCCAATGCAACACCAAGCAACTTGAAAGCAAAAAGAATATAGGCTCTGAAGGGACAGGCTCAATATAGCGATTAAAAGGAGATAAAATATCTTCAGATTGCAGGAAATCCAAGGTTGGATAGATTGCACTATAGGAATAGCACGCTGTTCGAGAAATATTTCAAATATCCTCCAGGATTGTAACCAATGTTTAGCCATCAAAAGATGTTCAGAGATATAAGTGGGGGAGGATAAGTATGATAAGGAGAGGGGGTAGTTGCAAATAGTATTAGCTTATTTAGGTCATTTTTATTAAGGTCTCTTAAAATGGAGCCACAAGAAGACTCCAGTAGTGTCAGGCTGTTGAGATGCAAAATAAAGATACATATATATTTTTTAAACAAAAAGTGGCACTCCATTTGATTTGATGCCAATACCTATAGATGATTGTATGTCATATTCAAGGTCAAAGCTATAAAATAAATAACTAGCAAATGGGAGACATGGGAGTTAAAGAGGAACTAATTTAGATTAAATAATCACACTAGGCTACTGGCACATGCAAATAAAAAGAAACTTTGTACAAGTTATTTTATTTTATTTTATTTATTTAGAAAGGTGGTAACTTTGTAAACTCTACCTAGTTTTGTCTTGATAGGAAACATTCAGTGCACCTGTATTACGCATTATTAAACATGAAAATGTTATATAACTTGCTATGCAGGATAATTTACAAGCATTATAAAATGAGGCTGAATAAACTCTACCTAGTGGGAATCTTAAAGAGTATAAGGATTTACTAGTAGTTGTAAGACCCAGTAGATCTCGAGAACTATGTGCTTCATTCTAAAAGGTTATTATTGTTTATAAATGTCTGTGGTGAAGTGTGCAAGTCAATCTCAAATGTTTGTTTGGTTTCAGGACACAAGTAGACCCATACAAAATGAAGTCTTTATCCCATTGAAGTTGTTTTCTGTTATTCCTGTGTTTACAGACACAAGTGTTGCAATCTGACCACAGCAAGCAGCTCTTGTTAAATTTGTGATATTTTTTTGTAAATCAATCACAATTTCTTCTACAATAGGAATTCTGAAATTTTTAATGAACTTGTTGTGTGGTGCTGAATCTTTAAAACCCCTTCCAAACATTTTGTCCCCCCAATAAGTAGGAAAATTATGCAAATACTATTAAAAATGGTGATAAGATTCATTGTCTTGCAGCTGTCACACACAGTTATGCTCAATGTAATTCACTCCCAATTCCACAAGGTTGCATTTAATTGTCCTTGAGAAAAGACAATACCGTTTTCGCTGCATTAATCAATACAAACATGTTGTTAAATTTAATTGGAGAACCTACGATACAATGTCAAAGGAACTGTATCTAAGTTTTTCCCTAACTAATAAAACCGTAAGAATAACAACTTTGTCAAGTGCATACACGAATACAATTTAAGTGAATAAGTTAACTAATTGAACATCTATCGTAAGAGTTAACATGATTGCAAGGTATCACTTGAATAAATACTTGCATAGAAAAGCATAGTAATGGCAAAAAGATGAAGAGAGAAAGGATTTACCTGATGTCTACACCATTGGAAGAGATATGTGCTGACACATTCTTAGCAACCCATTTCTCAGCTGCTTGAACACTATTAGCCAAAGTATAAAGCATGTCATTAGGAATACCCACCATGACTTGAATCCCTGAATTTTTCAGTGCATTCAAAGTTGTGGAATCAGCATCGAAAAGCTTAACCTGTTGAATCCCATTGTCCCTCAGCATCTTCACCACAGTTGCAGGCGGCAAAGGGTGCGTTGCCTGTGTCCCCCAGTTAACACCAATTCCATTCACTGAACCCATCAAAAGCACAGTAAATAACAACAACATGGCAACTAAAAGACCAGCAAAGTCCACAACTTTCAACAAACCCATCATCCCTTTACTAATATAGTCGTAAAAAACTATATGGCGTTTATGTTTTGAGATAGAATTTATAGAAAACACCTGGCTTTAACACATGGGATTGAAACCAAACCAAAGTCGGTTTTACTCAGCAAAGTCAGGTTAAACTTAAACACTGCCTCTATATTAGGAAGGCTATATTTCTTAGGACTCAAGAAAGTTTTCAGTGAAACAAGGGAATAATCACCAAAAAATAAGGAAAGAATATATAGCTGAATATATATAGGTTCAATAAAGTAGAATAAAAGAAGGGAAAACAGAGTAGACAGAGAGAACACGCAAACAAAAGAAATTCATTTATACTTGAAAAGCAGAGAGCATTAGTAAACAAAGCCCAGAAAAGCCTCAGAAGTTAGAAACCAGAAACGAAATACTGAAAGAACAAAACTTGGTATTTGAAAGCTTTGTACATAGGCTGATTTGAAAGAAACATTAGACAATTACAGCTGCCATGCATAAAACAGAGGTAATTCTAATAAAAACAACAGGTTCTGTCTCTGATCCAAAACGGAAACTTTTTGGCTGATAGTTTAGCTTAACCAAAGGGCATAAAGAAACAGAGATCGAAGGCAAAAGCAAGAGAGAGACAGAGAGAGAGTTGAGAACTGAAAGTTGTGGGAAGAGAGTAAGTCTGTAGGTATAACCTTTCTGGTTCAGAATCTAGTAGGTGTATGCGTACGCATAATAGATCCAAACACATTATTTAATTTGATTAGACAACTATTCACACTAATTTAATCTTATGTTAGTGTATAATTACCCGACCAAAGAGGTTTTATTTTTTCCATTGGAGCTGTCAACTTGTCCTTCTCTCCTCATTATTTCATCAAATCTTTTATTTAATTATTTTTTGAGGAGGAGTATAATTGTATAAAGAAACCCCTAACCATCTCAAGTAAAAAACTCTTTAATTAACCAAAAGCTTTTTTTTTTTTTTTGAGAAGACCAAAAGCTTTTCTTGAACAAAAATGGAATAGTGAGGGGGGTATTCTAGACTTTCTCATAGTACTTGAGGTCGTTCTCTTTCTTCCATTATCAAAATCAGTGTCATATTATTATGTATGCAATGATCGAAGCACCGATTTCCAGAAAGTTGTAGTAATATTTTTACTTTACAAAAAGTTATAGTAGCCGTATGGGGCTATTATGGTTCCAATTTCCAACAAAGTTATCGCTGACCTACATACCTTACCTTAAAATACTTAGGATTCCACGTAGTGTTGATGTGTATGCGTGTGTGTAGCAGTGTGCTTTTGAAGTTTGGTCGTTCAGAATTTTAGGTAAGGTAAGTTTTTCCTTTCTTTGTCAGCAAAGTGAGTAATAAAGACAGTGGTTAGATAGTTGAGATTGGCATGTAATAACGCACTGCTTTCGGTTTTATAACCAGCTGGATCGGATTATCAAAAAGCAGCCAACCACGTGGCATGCACAAAAAATATGCATTGAAATGGAGAGAATTCAATTGCCTGGTCCTTGGTTCTTCAGTGGTCATTTGAGTAAGCCTGCGAGGGACAGACAAGTCTGGGATTGTAGCCGTCCAATTGGCTTGCTAATGAGTGGTTTTGTGGCTTGGGTCCATTGTCATGTGCAGTGGAGCCAATTGGATGCTGTTATGTGTCCAGGAATTACTACGTGGCAATATCCCATTCCGCTTAGTGCTCATGACGCACTGGACCTAAACTTTTTTTTTTAATGAATTTTTTAATATGTCACATCTTTTATTAAGATTCTGATATAACAAATTATGTGTGATTGATTGTTTATTATTTTTACATATACACATCATTTTTTTTATAATTTTTTTTAGGACAACACAACTTAAATATATGTTAAGGCACTTGACCTAAACCCCTTTTTTAATGAGTTTTTTTAGCGTGCCACACTTTTTATTACGATTATGATATGATAAATTATGAGTGATTGATTGTCTATTATTTTTATATGTACAGTTGTACACGTCTTTTTTATATAATTTTTTTAGAACACAACTTAAATACATGTTAACTTGTGAATAGGTGTGCGTTTGGATACAGCTTATTTTGCTGAAAATTGAAAAAAAAAATATATATATATATATATATATTTTTCTGTTTATTACTGTTCAGCATTGTTCATTGGCCTAAAATCACTGTTCATGATCAATGAACAGTACATAACGCGCTGGACTTCAAAAAAGAAAGGCCCAAAACTTCCAAAACGCGGACGCAACCGCACTACCCAAACGGACTATAGATTACATTATTTATAGTCTGCTTTTTTTTTTTTTTTTTTAAGTTCGCTTTCCTCATATATATATATATATATATATATAAACACTTTCATATTAATAAAGAGTGCAATAAGCAATTTCATTATAATATAATATTGGAACTAAACTGGAATATCAATAGTGGAAAGGAGGGACATCTAATAATAATAAACCCTTAATGGTTGATGAGACAATATACATATAGATTGAATGGTGAGAACTGAAGGAGTGTCTACAGCGTGGATTTTAATATGTCATTTTTGTGGCAATAGACAGCCTGTCCCAAGTAATTCCTCTCAAAGAGGAAAAAGAAAAGTCCATATCCAATGCACCATTCAACAGATGAGAAATGGGAAGAAATGTTAATCACAGCATCTAGAAAAACATTTGTCACAAAAGAAAAGACTGATTAATTCATCTTAAATAGTTCCACAACTATGTGATTAAGGACTAATCAATTCATCTTATATAGTTCCACAACTATGTGATTACTATAGCAGATTACTCAATAGACACAGTCAATGACTTTCATTCCTAAAACTGCAGAAAATCTTTATTATTCAAATGCATACCTAACGCGCCATATCAATGGTGAGATGAACAATTTTGAGGACTATGGTTTATTAAGGCAAGCAGTTCAAGAAACAACAGAATTTACAGTAAATTTACCCTAAGATTTTCAACCGGTTCCTTGAAGACAACTCCTCCTCCACATTCAAACTCTATCAATGTCAAAATACATATATACCTCAGTCCTCAATTGAAACGGAAGAGAAGAAGAAAAAAAGATAATTTCCATTAAATTAACATCCAAGAAGTATGTTTTAGGCAACAATTGTCAGTTGACACATATATTCTCTAGCAGCAACACATCCAACAACTCCTTTGTTGGAATTACTATGAAAAACGCAGAACATTTATGATGGGAGATCATCCCAAGGAACAAACTTAAAAGTGATAATATTTTTTTATTATCAAAAGAGCAAGGAAAGTAGAGGAAGAATCCAAGAGCTTAGGTCACAAGATCTTTGGCAAGAACAAAGCAAAGAGAAATCATAATTCAAGTTAAGTCAAGTTTGATCTTATAATGCACAGTATATTTCTTCTCATATGATTTACTGATGAACTTAATCAAAGTTGTCATTAAATAATCGCCCTTCTCAGTTTCTTGCTAAAACCACTCTGGATAGAAATTTCCATTAAACATCCACACAAATCATAGCCATAAAGGTTGAAAATGCAAATCAACTAACTTAAAAATGCAGACAAAAACAGTTAATTATCACAATTGAATTCTGTGTCACATTTGGTAAAGTTGCATATTTAATGATAAAGGAGCACACAACCCATATGCATATGAGCTCTCAATTTGAAAAAAAAAACTACTTTTAGCTCTATCCTGAGGTCAGACTTTGTTGTGATGGCAACTGCTCTAACCTTAAGCCATTTGTCGCAGGTATCACCTTTCCTAAAGCCTCCACAAGCAAGAACCTCAAGCACTATATATGCTCTATTTTTACTTTTAGCTCTATCTGCTTTAGAGTGACTTGTAGGAGAACTCAAAATTGTCAAAAGATGCATTTGTTTGAAAATTGAAATATTGTAATAGACTAATGAAGGACATTGCTAGGTGAATAGTGCTTTGCATGTGGTGCCCAGAACAAAGCACAGAATACATGAAGCACTCAAAAGAGTTGCAAAATAAACTAAATCCATCAAAGTTACTCATGTCCAGTCTAGCAGGTAGACTCCCAATTCTTGGTTCTTAACGAGTATGATTTAATGACTCTTTTGAAAAATCATCAATATATGTCAAGGTTTTATATTTGAGATTGCTGTCTTGGAAATTACATACACATGTAAAAAGGGTACAAGATAATGCAATCCCATATCTGATAATTCTAAAATGTTACTTATCCCAAAAAAAGAAGCTATAATGCAAAAATTAGCAACTATGACAATGAAAGTCAAGAATAACACATTATATATTGAAGTCAAAAGGTTACAACAGTTCAGTCTCACCTACCTTCTCAGATTGAATTTGTACATCCAGAAGATCCATCTTATTTTGATACACACTCAACAATTGAGGAACATCATCCTGAAATCTTATCACAAACTTCTCCAGAAAACACTTCTCAGTAGGTAGTAACTTGTGTCCAATATGCCACTGCTCTGGTAAGATAGCACCACTGGGTCAGGGGTAAGTAACTTGTAACTTTTACAAATCCCTAAGAGCACTAGCATCCGGGGATGCAAAAAAAAAAAAAACTATTTTACATCCTCAAACACCACTTTATCTATTTTACCAACCCATTTTACAACTCACACAACATCCCGGTTTTTATTTTTACATACAACATATTAAAATAATATAAACTATCCTATCAACTCATTCTCTCTCTTCTCTCCCATCTCTCTCTCTCTTTTTTTTTTTTTTTTTTTTGGGGGAGAAAAATGGAGAAATCTAGTTCTGGAAATGCTAACAAAGTAGACCTATCACAGATGAGTCTGTGATCACACTAGAAAACTTGAAGCATTAAACATCCACAAAAATCTAGCCATAAAGGTTGAAATTACAAATCAACAAGCATAAGAGCAGACAGAAATTTTTATTAAAAAAATGCAGACAAAAACAGTGAGTTGTCATAACTGAATTCTGTGTCACGTATGGTAAATTTGCATATCTAATAATAAAGGAGCAAACACAACCCATATGCATAAGTACTCAATTTGAGAGCACTACTTTTAGCTCGATCCTGAAGTCAGACTTTGTTGTAATGGCAACTGCTCTCCACTTAAGCCATGTCTCGTGGGTATCACCTTTCCTAGAGCCTGCACAAGCAGGAACCTTGAGCACTATATACGCCCTATTTTAACTTTTAGCAAAATCTGCATAAAGAGACTACTTCATTATATTTATAGGTAATAAAAATTTTATTGAAAAAAGACTACTTCATGCAAAATGACATGAAATAGCCTAAAGAACTACAGAAAATACAAAAGGTTATGTACAAAAAGATAGAGACTCAATAAACATTGGAATGGAATCTCTATTCATAAGTCCCCTAGCACGACACAAATCAAACAAAGTACCAACAAATAAAGCTGGAAGTCCATTTGTTTGAAATAATGTAATAGACCTAATGTAGGGCAATTCGATGACATTGCTAGGTGTGTAAATAGGGCCTTGCTTGTGTTACCCAGAACATAGCACAAAACACATTAAGCACTTAATAGAGTAGCAAACTAAACTAAAGCCATCAAAGTTACTCATGTCGTCTAATAGGTAAACTCCCAATTCTCGAGTCTTAATGAGTGTGATTTACTCTGTTTGAAAAACCATCAATCTATGTCATGGTTTTATAGTTGAGATTGTTGTCTTGGAAATTACATATACGTGCAAACAGTACAAGATAATGCAAGCCCATATCTAATATATATCTAAAATGCAAAAATTAGCAACTATGATAATGAAAGTCAAGAATAACATTATATTGAAGTCAAAATGTTACAACAGTTCAGTCTCACCGACCTTCTCAGATTGAATTTCTACATCCAGAAGCTCCATCTTATTTTGATACACACTCAACAATTGAGGAACATTGTCCTGAAATCTGATCACATACTTCTCCAAAAAACGCTTCTCAGTAGGTAGTAAGAAAGTTGGTAAGCTTAAGTCATTCTTGACCAAATCCTTGGCTAACAAAATTTGAACAACTGAACACCTAGGGATAATCCTCTTCTCCAAGCTTAAATTCAGAACCACAGGATTTTTAGCAATACTTTTTGATGAGAAACCCAATTTGCTCACAAGGAATTCCATTGCTTTTGTGATCTTCTCCTCTGATAAAAGCATACAATTTGGATGCTTTTTAAATGCTAAGAGAGTGTCCGCTTCAGACCAACCCCACCTCCTAAAAATCTCAAATTTAGATTCCCACATTGGTTTTTTCAACTTCAAAACCGCTTGGATTGCCTGCACAAACAATGCTTTCGAAGGATCAAAGCCCAATTCCTTAACCTCCTGGACGGCCTTAACAAACTTCGCATGTGTAATGAATGCCATACTCGGAAAATGAGTCACCAAAAGAGAGATGGCAGATTGAGGTGCTCCAAGTTTTCTCAAAAGAGCAACATTTGGAGCCATAACATTGGTTACATCACATAGAAAAGCACGCTGTGAGCGCTTCATAGTTGTAATGACTTTCTCATTCTCAAGTAGCACACTTTTAAGGAAATCATAGCATGGAATTAGGTGATTAGTCAAGCTCCTTCGCAGTAGGTCAGGGCTTAAAGTGAGGATTCTAGGGAGGTCAGAGCCTGAAACCCCTATAGAACGGAAAAACTCAATCTTTGGCAAAAGGGTATTCTCAGGATCAGCTAAAAGCAAATTTGGGCGACTCCTAATAATTTTGGTGATTTGGGTATTGTCGAATCCATTCTCTTTGAGAAAACTAAGCACTGAGTCTGGCCTATCTGGGTTTTGGAAGTGTACCTTTTTGGATGCTAATAGAGCTGATTTTGGTGAAAACCCACATGAGTTTGCGAGATAAGACACTGTAAAATGATTTCTTTCTGCTTCATTTTCAAACTCTGATTCAGATAAACAACCTACTGATGTAAATGATTGGATGATAAAGAAAGCATTTTTCTGAAGAAGACCCAACTGGGTCCTCCTCCTATTTGTAATAAAAAGTAGCTGTCTTGAAGAGAGAAAACCAAACATAATTGACTCACTGAGTTTGCCTAAGAGTCGGCTTCAGCAGGGCTGCATTGATTGTCTGATTAATCTTTCATGGCCAAAAAGGTGGAAGTGGAAATTGAGAGTGGACCTGAGTCTGAGAGGAACGCGTTTGTCGAATACATCACTGCTCTGATAAGCCAGCACCGGGTCCAAGGGTCAGAAACTCGTAACTTAATCCAAATCCCTAACCGTGGCCTATATGTATTGCGTACGCTTCCTCTACAGTGGAGTCCTCTCTTAACTCTTCAAGCCACCTTAATGCCCCCACATTGGGTCACAAGCCCACGTTACAGAGCTCGGCTTCGGTTTCCATTATGATGTGGCATATGAAGAAAGAAATACTATGGTTGCTAAGCGATGTGGGATTGAAACATTGAAACATATGTTTGTTTGGGGTGTGGGGGTCTACATACCGATTATACTATTAGCATGCTTCCTTTCTAATGTTTGATTTGATGGAACTTGAAGATAGCAAGTTAGCAACTATCTGTTTTGCAACTTGGATTCAGTTTATTAATACAGCAGCATGTTATAATATTAGGGTTGTGTTTTGTAGCTTTATTTCAATTTTTTCAGCTTTATAAGCTATGAGGCCAACTTCATAGAGAGGAAATATATTAAAATTGTTAGAGATATATTAGCCCAGTATATTAGCCCAGTAACACCAATCCAGACCTTTAGGGTATGTGGGCTTTAGACCCACCTTATTTACTTGTATAGCACACTTACTTGTACTGCACACTCTGCCTCCTATATAAAGGCACTTATGTATATTCTATTACTTGAGAAATACAATACAATCATTCAGTATTTCTAACATGGTATCAGAGCCACTGCTCTGACCTTTTCTTAGCAGTCTTGTCTTTATTGGTGTTACTCCACTCTCAACATCGCTTCCGCCATCACAACAGTCGCTGTAGCCTCTCGCCGTTGAACCTCCGACGTCTTCCATCGTTGTCTTCGGGTTCCGGACCTGCAGCCGCTGTCGTTGAGGAGTCCAACACCGCACAGATCACTGCACGTGTCATTCCGTCGCGAATATTGCTCCGATCAAATTTTTGGAGATATCACTGAGATCGTCTTGAAACGATCTACACTTCGGTGAAAGACCCGCCGTCATCGGAGCTGCCACGCGCCGCCTAAAGTTTCTGCGTAAGCGCACCACGCGCTCCACGCGCCACACGCGCCGCCTGAAGTTCAAGCTGATGTCACCCGTGACGTCATCTTCTCCACGTCAGCCCTAGCTGCGTCAGCATCCAGTCATCTGCTGACGTCAGCGCCACGTCATCTTGGTGACGTCATCTGCTGACCGTTGACTGCGTTGACTTTGACCGTTGACTTTGACCGTTGACTTTTTCGAGGTTGACTTTTTTGCAGTCCAGGTGCTCCTTACCCAGTTTTTCGCGTAGATTTCATTTTTGCAGTCCATTTCTGCATATTTTTCTTCTAAATGAAAAATAAGGACAGGTCTTCTTCTTGTTGCAATAATCATCGCCGACAATCCAGCAAACGTTTTTGCAATTTTTGCAAACGTTTTGGCCACAATATTGAGACTTGCTATCATCGCAACAAATCAGCTATGTCAATTTCCGCTGCTACTGTTGCTAACACTGAGAGTGTCCAACCAATGGCTCCCATCTCTGCACAGTCTAAGTCTTCAGGACGCACTTTCACCATGTCCACAGATGACCTTAAAAATATAATCGCCAATGTCATTCGTATGGTTGGTAATGCATCTTATTCCTCTTCTCTCTCAGCTTTATCTGGTATGTCTCCTTCCTCTTGGCTTATGGATTCTGCTTGTTGCAATCACATGACTCCTCACTCGTCCTTATTTTCTGAACTTAAACCTGCACCACACCCTCTTAATATTCACACAGCAAATGGTTCGACTATGTCTGGTCATAATATAGGTTCCGTTTCGACCTCCAATCTCTCGGTTCCTGGTGTCTTTAATGTTCCTGACCTTTCTTACAACTTATTTTCTGTGGGACAATTAGCTGAGTTAGGTTATCGCATTATCTTTGATTATTCTGGGTGTATTGTGCAGGATCCAAGGACGGGACAGGAGCTTGGGACCGGTCCCAAAGTTGGGCGTATGTTTCCCGTGGACAACCTTCGTCTTCCACTTGTTGCTCCTGTTTCTGTTGTTGCAGCTGCTGCAGTTTCTTCTACTCCTTCCCTTGCACTTTGGCATGCTCGACTTGGTCACGCATCTTCCTCTCAAGTACAACAATTGGCTTCTAGAGGTTTGTTAGGTTCAGTGTCTACAGAAAATTTTGATTGTGTTTCATGTCAGTTAGGAAAACAACCAGCTTTGCCTTTCAATACTAGTGAATCAATATCCACTGATATCTTTGACCTTATTCATTCTGATGTTTGGGGGCCTTCCTCTGTCTCTAGTATTGGTGGGTCTCGATATTTTGTTGTCTTTGTTGATGATTACTCTCGCTATAGCTGGATTTTTAATATGAAACATCGTTCTGAGTTATTGCAAGTATATTCTAATTTTGCAAAAATGGTTGAAACTCAATTTTCCAAACGTATCAAAATTTTTCGATCTGATAATGCTCTTGAGTACACTCAATATGCTTTCCAAGCTGTTTTGCATTCCTATGGCACTGTTCATCAACTAACTTGTCCAGGTACCTCTCAGCAAAATGGTAGAGCCGAACGAAAACTTCGTCATATTCTTGACACTGTTCGTGCTCTTCTTCTCTCTACCAAAGTTCCTGCTCCTTTTTGGGGTGAAACTGCCCTTCATGCTGTTCATGCTATTAATCGCATTCCAAGTCCTGTTATTCAAAATCAAACTCCATATGAGCGCCTTTTTGGGTCACCTCCAGCCTATCACCACCTTCGCTCCTTCGGTTCTGCTTGTTTCGTTCTTCTTCAGCCACATGAGCATAACAAACTTGAGCCTCGGTCAAGACTTTGTTGTTTTCATTGGCTACGGCGAAACTCAAAAGGGGTATCGGTGTTATGATCCTGTCTCTCATCGTCTTCGTATCTCCCGCAATGTTGTCTTTTGGGAACATCGCTCCTTTGTCGAGCTCTCTCACTTCCGTGCCTCCCTATCTTCCTTCTCTGTTTTAGATCTTTTTCCAGATGAGGCACATATTCCTTCTGTAACTGCTCCTGATCCTCCTGTAGTTGCTCCTGATCCTCCTATAGACTTCTCTGTCCAACCACCAGATACCTTTGATCCCTTTCCTAGTTCACCTTTTAATGAACAGGTGGAAGATGCACAGGTTGAAGACGAGCTACCCAACCCTGAGCTTGGGTCCCCTGCTCCTGCTCCGCCTGAAGATCTTGCACAAGACATTCCACCTCGTCACTCAACTCGGGTAAGATCTATTCCTACACATTTACTTGATTGTCATTGTTATACTGCCCTTGCTACACTGCATGAGCCTCACACCTATCGTGAGGCTTCCACTGACCCTTTGTGGCAGATTGCAATGAAAGAGGAACTTGATGCATTATCTAAAAATCATACTTGGGATTTGGTGACTCTCCCCCCTGGGAAATCTGTGGTTGGTTGTAAGTGGATCTACAAGATTAAGACTCGCTCTGATTGGTCCATTGAGCGCTACAAAACTCGTCTTGTTGCAAAAGGTTTTACACAGGAGTATGGGATTGATTATGAAGAGACCTTTGCTCCGATTGTTCGTATCTCATTTGTTCGAGCTCTCTTAGCTGTTGCTGCTGCCAGAAAATGGGACCTTTTTCAGACGGATGTCAAAAATGCATTCCTTAATGGGGATTTAAGTGAAGAAGTTTATATGCAACCTCCTCCTGGTCTCTCTGTTGAATCAAATAAGGTTTGTTACCTTCGGCGTGCTCTTTATGGCCTTAAACAAGCTCCACGAGCTTGGTTTGCCAAATTCAGCTCTACCATCTCTCGCTTAGGTTACATGACCAGTCATTATGATTCTGCCTTATTTCTTCGTCGCACTGACAAAGGCACTATTTTACTTCTCCTGTATGTGGATGATATGATCATAACTGGTGATGACCTTAGTGGCATTCAAGAACTCAAGGGTTTTCTCAGTCAGCAATTTGAGATGAAAGATCTTGGACATCTCAGCTACTTCTTGGGTCTTGAAATCACTCATTCTACAGATGGACTTTATATTACTCAAGCCAAGTACGCCTCTGAACTCTTGTCTCGAGCTGGACTCACTAATAGCAAGACTGTTGACACTCCAGTTGAGCATAATGCGCATCTGACTCCGTCAGGGGGGAAACCGTTGTCTAATCCCTCTCTTTACAGACGCTTGGTTGGCAGCCTAGTTTATCTCACTGTCACTCGTCCAGACATTTCCTATGCTGTTCACCAGGTGAGTCAGTATCTGTCTACTCCACGATCGACTCACTATGCTGCTGTTCTGCGCATTCTTCGATACCTAAAGGGCACTCTCTTCCATGGTCTTTTCTACCCTGCTCAGTCTCCTCTTGTTCTCCGTGCATTTTCTGATGCTGATTGGGCAGGAGATCCCACTGATCGCAGGTCCACCACTGGTTATTGCTTTCTTCTTGGTTCTTCTCTGATTTCTTGGCGAAGTAAGAAACAAACTCATGTGGCCCGCTCCAGTACTGAAGCAGAATATCGTGCCCTTGCTGATACCACATCTGAGCTCCTTTGGCTACGGTGGCTTCTCAAAGACTTAGGTGTATCTACATCCTCTGCTACTCCTCTTTATTGTGACAACCAGAGTGCCATTCATATTGCTCACAATGATGTCTTCCATGAATGGACTAAACACATCGAGATCGATTGTCATTTTATCCGTTATCATCTTGTCCATGGTGCTCTCAAGTTGATCTCAGTTTCTTCTAAAGATCAACTTGCAGATATCTTCACCAAGTCACATCCTAAGGGACGTCTTCGCACTTTGGTTGACAACCTCAAGTTGGTCTCACATCCACCTTGAGTTTGAGGGGGGCTGTTAACGTGTATTAGGGTATGTGGGCTTTAGGCCCACCTTGTTTACTTGTACTGCACACTCTGCCTCCTATATAAAGGCACTTATGTATATTCTATTACTTGAGAAATACAATACAATCATTCAGTGTTACAATAAATCATAACATGTATATATATAGTAGACTAAACCCTAGACTAATAGACTTCTAGTACAAGTAGGAGACTTGGCTTGCACACAAAGTAAAATTAGGTTTGGGCCTATGCTAATGGGCTAATATATCTCTAACAAAAATAAACTGTGGAGTCAGTTTTATGTTTTTTATTTTTTTATTTATCCAATTTTTTTATTAAATAGGACCTATATTAGTCTAACCGTAATAATCACTATGCGGTACTTATTAACATTTGCCATAATATTAAGATGTTAGTAAGTTGACTTTATGATTTTCCTTTGTTTTATTCTTGGTAAAGAGTGAAGATGCAATTTTCCTCTTTTATTTCTTTTATCTTATTAAAAATTGGCTTAAAGTTGACCATTTAGGGGGTAAAATCTGTCATCACAAATATTTGATTCTTTGTTAGGAATACAAAGGAATTATCCTCTCTTATTTATGATTGCAAGAACCTCCTAGGCCGAGAACGGACCGTTTGACCATATCATTTTTTTCACGAGGCTGATGGAGTAGTGGATGGACTTTGCCAAGAGGGGAAGAGCAAGAGAACAGACTTGAAGAATATATCCACTGTCCCTTTTTCTTTTCTCTTTTTGTATCATGTAAATATGTACGTGACCTTTTGTGAATTGGTACTCCCAGGGAGTGTCATTTGGTCTCTTTTGTATCTATCCATCCTAACGGAAGCGGGTCTAGGACAGAATTGTTTCTAATGGCATATTAGAATAAATAAATCCCCTCTTTCTACTCCCACCCCCCTCCCCACCACAAAAAAAAAAAAGAAGAATTTTCAACTAACTATTGTAGCCTATAAACCAATTGTATTATATATGTTCTGCTTGACATTGATACAGATCTATGCAAAACAAGTATTAGAACAACCCCTCCTATTTCTATTTGTAATAAAAGTGGCAGTCTTGAACAGAGAACCAAACATATAATTGAGATTGGGCTCACTGAAAAAATATTGATGATAAGGCAAAATATTCTGGGCCAAAAAGATGGAAGTGGAATTTGAGAGCGGGCCTATCAGGATAGGGCCTGAGAGGTACCGACTCTTTGGCCCACTGGAGAGGAAGAAGCTCGACTGTCCTTCAGGGACACATTTCACTGCTCTGATAAGCCAGTGCCTGGTTACGCGAAGTGTAAGAGCGTATTATCTTATACACAACCGTAACCCATTTTTATTGCACGTGCCTTTCCCGAGCTTCTTTCCTCCAGTGGAGAGTCAATAAGGGCCCACACAATGCCCCCCAGGAACCATTTTTCTTCAAGGTTATCCACTCTTAAAGTTCTTCAGCCCACCTTAATGCCCCCACATTGGGTCACAAGCCCACGTTACAGAGCTCAGCGTCCCATTTCGCTATGCTGCAGTATATGAAGATAGAAACTCTATGGTTGCTAAGCGATGTGGGATTGATACATATGTTTGTTTGTGGTGAGTTAGGTGTGGGGTCTTCATTCCCATTATAGTATTAGCATGTTTCCTTTCTAATGTTTGATGGGAACTTGAAGACAGCAACTATCTGTTTCACAACTTGGATTCAGTTTATCAATACAGCATGTTATGATTTCCCTTTGTTTTCTTCTTGCTGAAGAGTGAAGATTCAATTTTCCTCTTTTATTTCTTTTATCTTACTCCTTTACTATTGGCTTAAAGTTGACCTTTTAGGGGCAATTTTTTTATCACAAATGTTTTTTTTTTCTTTGTTAGTAAGGAATACAAAGGAATTGTCACAATTATATTTTACTAATGATTTATATATTAGTCAGCTAACTATTGTAGCCTATAATATGAACTTCTCAGATGTTACTTTAGTGGAAATTACCTGACATTTTTTTTTCAATTGTAGTATATTTATATATGTTTTGCTTGACATTGATACAGTTCTAGGAGCACGTTGCAAAAACTGTTTAGTATAGAGTTACTTGAGTCTTCATCTACTAGGTTTAGGATAAGAAGAAATATCATTATCTGGCGTTTGGTGATATAATTGCTTCATTTTGGTTTTGCCATAAAAACTTTTTAGCTCCATTATGTACTGGTAAGTGGTAATCTCCCATCAGAAATGTTGCTGTAGTAGAATATATTAGTCAACTGACAGTTGTTACCAAAAACATACTTCTTAGATGTTAATTTATTTGAAAATAATTATTCTCCTCCTTTTCTTTTCTCCCCCCACCCCTTTTTTTAATAACAAGTTAGAATCCTTTTCAGTTGAGTTATACATGTATTTTGACATTGATATGGCTTGAATATGGAGTTGTTGTCAACTTGTCATCATGGAACTGGTTGACAATCTTAAGGTTAATTTGCTACAAATTATGTTGTTTCTTGAATTTTTTTTTTTTTTTTTTGAGAAGTTCTTGAATTGTTGTTGGCCTTGATAAAACATTGTCCTCAAAACTGTTCATGTCATCATTAATATCCTTTCTATGGGGACGGAGCTACACTTAGCCAAAATTTTAAAAAAACTTTATAAGGTATATATATTTTGCAATTTTTTTAGATACTAGACCTTAAAATTGATAGTTGGCCCCTCCAAAAAACAAGAGCTGCCCCCTGCAAAAAAGTATCGATTAACTAATTAAACGTTGGGTTCTAGAAAATAATTGTTAAGAACAACGAACTATCCGCATTGTAACAAAAAAAAAAAATATTATATATATATATATATATTTAGTTTTCTCCTCTTTTTTTTTTTTTTTTTTTTTTTTTATGGAAGTTTTTTTCTCTCTTAATTGGTAAGTTTTGGTTGTTGAGTTCAAATAGTAAGTTTTTAATAAAATAAATTTCTTGGTAGAGTTATTTTATTTTATTTTATTTTATTTGGGACTAAAGTCTTTCATTGTTGTTAATTTTCAAATTGTTTGTCAATACTTGATTTAGTTACGAAATGTTAAATGAAAAAAAAAAAACTATGGTGAGGATATATAAGTGACAATACTTAAAAAGAAATTTTCTCTTGGACACAAATATATAATTTTTATTTCCTTTTCAATTTGGGACCAAGTCTTTTGTTGTTTTTGCTATTGTTGTTAAGTTTCCAATTGTTTGTCAATGCTTGATTTAGACTAAAAATGTTGAATGAAAAAAATATAGGATATTTAATGTTGGGGTTTGATAACACTCCAAAAATAAAAGATTTAAAAAATTATAATTAAATAACTGTAAAACGTTTTGTACATGTTGGTGGCAAAGTAGACAATTTGTGATACGCATTAAAGTTTATATAAAATGTATGTATGTATCAATAAATGTAATCGTGTAAATGTATGTATTTATGAATATGTAACTCGCCCCCTCCCCCCTCCCAAACTAAAATTTCTGGCTCCACCCTTGGGGCTGGAGATCATGGCATGTTAGATTTGCACTTAAACAAAAGATCTTCTGCAATCTTAGGAATGGAGGTCATTGACAATGTCTCTTGGGTAACCTGCTGTATATGACATATCATCCTCAATCAAATAGTTGTTTACGTATTGAAGATAAAGTGATCACTTATTTATTTTTGACATGTTTTTCAGAAGAGCGATATTACGGATACAATAAAGTTTATTACATAGAATTTACAAACTGACGTGTCATCAATCACTACAGAACAATTCAAATATTGGAATCCCGTTTTCTTTGTCCAATAAGCCTTACCTCTGTGGTTTTTATTCTTTTGTCGATATGAGTTCTTCATGCCAGGGAGACCAACCAAGCTATTAGTTGGTTAAAGTCCACCAATAACTATTATTTAACTTATTATCACATTAGTTTATAAGCTTAATATAATATAAAATTTATAATATCTTTAATGTTTATTGTTTATACTTAATAGATAGAGAAATATTTTGTTTACATGATTTTTACAACAAATTTTAAGTGATAAGTTGTTACTGGCTATTACCATAATCTCTTTTTTTTTTTGGTAAACTCTATTACCATAATCTCATTATCCATTGAATGGTGGAAAAAGTTCCGAACTTACGTTGAAGCCCAGCAGCCCACATATGGTTTGTTCTTTTCATTTTGGAAGCCCAGCCCAAACGATTTGCTTACGTTGAAAACGGTTGGATTTATTGCGTCAACACACAAACTCCCAAGATAGACAGCTTCATCGATTTGCTCAATTCATCTCTCTCGCTCTCGCTCTGTATATATTTACACAAACACACGCATACACAGTGACACACAGAGAGCTAGCGTTAATATTGTGAAGTGGTGTGGGTTTGAGGAAAGCGAAGCTAGGGTTTTGAGTGTGGTATAAAAAGCATTGTGTGGCAATGTTGGAGAGGAGGAAGCCTCTGGTTCTCTCCTCCACCAAGCTCCTCATCAACTCCGTACTCAGTTCATCGTCGTCGCCGCCGCCGCCTCCGCCGCTGCAACTCGCTGACCGAGTCGAAGATGACGTGTCCGGCGGCACCTTGCAGCTACGTGCCGGAATTCTCCGATTCCCAAGGGATAAAATCGTCATTTCCAGTCACCACTCCAATTTGGCTTCTCTCGACGACGCCGCTTTGGTTGGACTCTCCACCTGCGCCCTCAAACGGCTCTCCATTACTTCAGCCTCACTGGTAATAAAAAATATTTCAATTTCAAGCATAAAACTCTGTTTGGTTGTCGAGAAAATAAAGGAAAAGGAAACAATTTAAAAAGCTCACTTCAAAACCTCACTTTTCGCAACAAAAACTTCTAAAAGAAATTTAATAATTGAAAATTTTGATACTTGGCTTTATTGATGGGTTCTGTATCTGAATCACAATCAGTTTAGATTATATTGTGTAATAATTTCATTAGAATTATGATTAAGTGATTAAATCATTCTTCCCTATTAGCTTAAGTTTTTGGGACTAGTTATAATTTTATCAAATTTATATGATTTTGAGGTTTTTATTGTTGAATAGTTTTATCTTGTTTGTTTGGTTTAGTTTAATTTGGATGTTCTTCTGAATATGGAATTTTTAGCAATATAATTTGTTAATTAGCATATGTTTTTTTTGTTTGTTTGTTTTGAATACACAAGGTTCTTGTCAAGAATATCGAGACAAATGTGCAAAGAATCGCGCAGGTTGTTGTTTTAGACCCTCCGGGCATGCACGAAGCTGCACATGGGATTAAATTATCCACTTTTGGTTGTTCCCATACAATGTGTGTTTTTCCTTCGGCTACTTTTGCACCAGAAGGTTGTCTACAGATGGGTGTGGAAGTTGCCTATTTGTCTCCTATTTTGGCATTTAACCTTGACTTGCATGTATCGTGCTTGAATTCTCTTGTCCATGGAGGGCAAGAAACTTTAGCGTCTTATTTCCAAGCAAAAGTGGATGATGAGACATCTGGGGAAGTGATTGAGGGTTCTGTGATTAGTGTAGGGTTGGAATCATTGGCTCGGTTGCCAAGATATGCTTCACATTTGAGGGCTTCTTTTGTGAAGATACCAGAATGTGGTACTCTTGAGACTCTCAAAGTAAGGTCATCTATTGAGGCTGAAGATCGTCAAGATATGATTGACTTGGGGCTACAGAAATACTTTGAAGCAGATAGGTATCTAGCAAGAGGTGATATTTTCAGCATTTGCATAAATTGGAATTGCAATTCAATTACTTGCATTCCTTGCAACCAAAAGTCACAAAATAGAAGTGATAACATCATCTACTTCAAGGTAAATATCCCTGTACTCTGTTATGGTCGTACAGGTGCTCGAGGATTGTCATAAGTTGGTCCGGTTCTTTTGACAACGTAATTTATGTCCTCAGGTTGTAGCTCTGGAACCATCAGATGAAAAATTTCTTCGAGTAAATAGCACCCAAACTGCCCTTGTTCTTGGGGGAAGCGTTCCTTCTGCTGTTCCCCCAGATTTGTTGATTGCTGGACCAAAAGGTTTTCCACCTTTGCAGGGGGATACAGTGAAAATTTTGGCCTCCATTCTTACACCACCTCTTTGCCCGTCAGCACTTTCTTCAAAATTCAGAGTTTCTGTTTTACTACATGGTTTGGCAGGTTTGTTTTATGTTACCTAATCTGTTGTCTTCATTTAGTTTACTGTATGCATAAACAAATTTTCAGTTTACTTGCATTTTCCTTCACTTTCCCTTAAAATAATTATTTTTAATAAATTTTTCATTGGCTACAGAATATGGTATCCCTGTGAGCTATCATTGGTTATAATAGAAAATCTGTACCAAAACAATGACATTGATTCTGTTTGCATGTGTACAAATGTGTGGCTCTGGTGGGTTCTGATCCAATACTTGTTGCAGGATGTGGGAAGAGGACTGTGATCAGATATGTTGCTCGTCGATTGGGCCTGCATGTAGTGGAATATAGCTGTCATAATCTGATAGCACCCTCTGAAAGAAAAGCATCTGTTGCTCTAGCTCAAGCTTTCAATACAGCTCAAAGGTAGCAGTTGAGCACGCTGAGTATGTTAAATTCAAGTTTTTCCAGACTATATGCCTTTTGCCCTACTGTTAATTGCTTGCAACTGTGCTCCCTTATTCAGAAAGGGGTAATGCATGGTTATTATTCTACTACAGTGATATTCAATGACCTTCCAGTAATTATGTTATTTTGTTCAAGTAACTTTGGGTCCATAAAGCAATCGATGACTGCCAAACTGGGAGGTTCACTTGTTATCCCTTCCTTTTACTTTTTGTACTGAGAGGCCTTCTACCGTTTCATCTAGTAATGGGTGTCTTTGTTACATCTGGCCATACAATATTGTTGTCATTGGTTTGGTTTTTGATATTGTTGTTCCGTGACCCAAAATTGGGGGAAAAGAAGAAGAAAATAATATTGATGTTTCCATTTTTTGCTCCTGTTGTTTTGTTTTTTTAACAGATACTTGCCAACAATTCTTCTTCTCCGCCATTTTGATGTTTTCCGAAATTTAGGCTCTCATGAGGGTTCACCAAATGATCAAGTAGGCATCACTTCAGAAGTAGCATCAGTTATTCGGAAATTCTCAGAGCCAGTCACTGAGGATGAAGACATTTATTCTGAAGGGGAACCTAATGATGATTCTGTAAGATGCAACTATTTGATGTGCTATGGTTTTTTTTTTTTTTGTATTGGATGTTCCTCTTGAATGATTGCAAGCTAAATGATAAAACCTAAGTTTTTTGCATTTCTTTCTTCTTCATCTTCTTCTTTTCCGTTAGATGCTAGATTTTTGTTAATTGAAATAATGGCAAGAAAAGAGGGGAGAGGTGGGGAATCAGAAGAAATCCCTTTTTTTGAAAATAGATGTGGTGGGGGCTGATGATTTTTGGTGCCTAGAACTTTTAAAATGTTGAGAACCACACTGCAACAAAATTTGTTTCCAAATTTACTTCTGTGGAACCTTGTTAGCTTGGCCCGACCAATAAGCGGGAGGTTAAGAGACTAAAGAACTTCAAAGCACCCAACAAATGCTTCATAACACGTGTTGATTTTGGAATTGGATTCCTTCATATTATGATGCTGAAACTCATACATTATACATTTTTTTATACCTAAGGAAATCATCTGTCTTCTTTCTTACAGAATTTATATTTTTGGATTAGTGAATGAGTAGCCCCAAGGGTAGGGGAGAGTCAGACCAGTGACCTTCACTTAACAAGGTGTGGTTTCTGAATGAATATGCTACCCCTTTGGATATTATCTTATGTCCTTTTTTGAAAAGGTTTGAAATACAAGAGATAATTGTGATATTATGCCCTCTTAGATGCCATTGACTAGTTAAGAAGTTCCTAAGATGCCCATGTAATGGAGATGGTTTTAGTCGACTTTGGGGGGCATCCAAAGGTTTTCCTTGTGAGTGTGTGTAAGAAGAGTAATCTAAATTGAGAAAAGGAAATGTCTACATAGTGAAATTTTCTAATTTTATTCTCAAGAACAAGACTTACTGTTCATAAGGTCTGTCAAGATGTTAACTCTGATGCTGTGCTGATGCAGAACATGAAGGATGTTGGAAAGGTAAGAAGGCACAGAGTGTTGTTAGTTGCGGCTGCTGACAGTTCTGAAGGTCTACCTCCAACCATAAGGCGTTGCTTTAGCCATGAAATAAGTATGGGTCCTTTAACTGAAGAACAAAGGGTTGCAATGCTTACCCAGTCACTGCAAAGTGTGTCTGAGCTCCTGTCTAATGTAAGTGAACGCATTGTTTTCTTTTGTATGTTATATGTTTAATAGCTTTTGTGGACTAATGATGCATATAATACTTCAGTAGGTGTTGTTAAAAGTTTATTGTTGACTTGTTCCTTGTATGTGAAATGTCCATGTCTTACTGTCTGGAATTATCCATCTACAAATGTCTTTGGATATGTTCAAACATTGTTATGGGATTAAAAAAAAAAAAAAAATTTATATAACCGAATCAGTTTTAACTAGGGTGATATTATGGAGCCTATGACACAATGGACTGCATCCCTTCATTTTTGAATTGCATTTGTTGTTTCATTGGTTGAGGTCATTGAGGGCCCAAACTGTTCCTATATCTCTCTTTAGGAATATCTTACATGTTGGTCATACTTTTTGTTCTTTTGATCATGACTGTTTAACTTTGATGGGTCAGAATATTGCTTCTTGCAGACTGGTTCAGAGGATTTTATAAAGGAAATTGTGGGGCAGACATCTGGGTTCATGCCTAGAGATTTATGTGCTTTGATTGCTGATGCTGGTGCAAACTTAATTCCCAGTGGCAATGTACCGAATGAAAAGGTTGAGCCCAAGGAACTAGATAGTGATTCACATGAAGTTGCTCCGCAGGTCTTGGGGAAGGAAGGCATGACCAAAGCATTGGAACGATCAAAGAAAAGGAATGCATCAGCATTGGGCACTCCGAAGGTAAGTTAGGTCAGCTAAGTTGACTTCATATTCTTATCTTATGTCACCATGCATAATAAGCAGGTGTCTTGTGTTGCAGGTTTTTTTTTTTTTTTTCATTTTGTAAAAAGTATTTTATTGTGAGAAATATCATTCTTAGAGAGATGTACTGCTGCTTGTAGGTTTATTTTATTTTCTCTTTTCCATTATCTGCTATAGGTTCCTAATGTGAAATGGGAAGATGTTGGTGGGCTTGAGGATGTGAAGAAATCAATTTTGGACACTGTTCAGGTGGGTTGTCTTATCTCTGCTGCCTCTTTGTTTGATAATATCCATAAAGACTGCTTTTTTTTTTTTTTTTAATCAGGATCCAAAAGCGTGTTAGATTTAGTATTACAAACTGCACCCCCGGCAACCCAAAAATGAAATGACAAATTTACTGAATCTGCATGAATCAAATGTTTTTGACTGAAAGCTAGGAGCTTGTCCTATCCTGTTTCTTGCCATGCATTAATCGATAGAGTCAAACTTTTTACAATGTATTTTAAATTAATATATTGCACATTGATAGTTTTAAAACTTTACCTAGGTCGAGTCCACAATTCCAGGAGTTCAAATACTCTCTTCACCACCTTTTTTTTTATGTTGGTCGTTCTTCACCTCATTGCCCAAAAAAGAGATTGTTAATCAAAGTCAGTAGTTCTTCAACAACATTATGAAACATAAAAAGTAGGCTTGAAAATCCACTGCTATCTAACTTCTTATTGGTTCTGAATTATTGAAGTGATTCTTATTTGTCGTATATGCAGTTGCCTCTCTTGCATAAGGACTTGTTTTCGTCTGGGTTGCGTAAGCGCTCTGGTGTTCTTCTTTATGGTCCTCCTGGAACTGGAAAAGTATGTTCTGTTGTTTCAGTTATATGATGATTTTTTAACTTGCCACTTTTTTTCTTTTTTATTAATTACCTGCTTCATAACATCTGTTTGTTATTCTTGTGTTTCAAACCTCAGACTTTATTAGCAAAAGCTGTTGCAACCGAGTGTTCCCTAAACTTTCTCAGTGTAAAAGGACCTGAGCTGATCAACATGTACATTGGAGAGTCAGAGAAGAATGTTCGAGACATTTTCCAGAAGGTAAAATATCCTTCTTGTTTTAAGCAATATTTCTATTGCTTTTTTTTGTTTTTGTTTGGGGGGGGTTGACTATGACTTAGATTTCAGAATTTTTTGTCAGTGCACAATTGTAATACCGTACATGCCTTTCAGGCCAGATCAGCACGCCCATGTGTTATCTTCTTTGATGAACTTGATTCTCTTGCTCCAGCTCGGGGGGCCTCTGGGGATTCTGGAGGAGTTATGGACAGAGTGGTTTCTCAGGTGAAGATTATTTTTTCTATAGAACTTGGCAAATTCCTTTTCTCTTATTCCATTTATAATACTTAACATGGAAACTTTCCCTTGTGCTAGATGCTTGCAGAGATTGATGGCCTAAATGATTCAACACAGGTAATTTATCCTACATTCTTACTTGGCTTGCATTCAAATTTATACTAGTATTTAGTTTTCTTCTTTTGCTTAAACCTAAAAAGTTTCCCCTGCTTAATCATTCTGGCTTTTAGGACCTGTTTATAATAGGGGCAAGCAACAGACCTGATCTAATTGACCCAGCACTTTTACGGCCTGGTAGATTTGATAAGCTGCTATACATAGGAGTTAATTCTGATGCATCTTATAGGGAGCGGTTGGTTTTCTTCTCATTTCTCTTTCATGCTTTCATAATGTAAAATTTAGTGATGTGATGCACTTCTCTTTGAATCTTAATTTTCTCTTTTCCCAGGGTACTCAAAGCACTAACACGAAAGTTCAAATTGCATAAAGACGTTTCACTTTACTCAATAGCAAAGAAATGTCCCCCAAACTTCACAGGAGCAGACATGTATGCTTTATGTGCAGATGCTTGGTTCCATGCTGCAAAACGCAAGGTAGCTCATTTGATTTCAACCTTATTGCTGAATTAGCTGGTGGAAACATTTATGCACCTAATGGTTTTTGTGATGAATCATGGTTGCTACATTGATTTGACAAGGTGCTTAGACTTGTTTACTTGTTTTTGTGTAGGTTTTGAGTTCAGATTCAGATTCTTCTAGCACTGATGATCGTGCAGACTCTATTGTTGTTGAATACGATGATTTTGTGAAGGTATGACACAGTTTTTCTATTTATAAAGTGATTTTTGAGACAAATCATATATATTCTGCTTGCTTTGAGTTGACAGGTAAGTCATGACCGTATGTAATCGTTTTGGAAAATGTCGGAAGTATTCTAGCATCATTTAGTTTAATACTAATTAACCATTTCTGCCATGCATGGAGAACAGCAATATCCAAATAGGTGATTAGGTTGAGAAAACTTTTGGAAATGCTCATTTATAGGTCATATGCTTCTTTAAAAAATAATTCCAATAGCAATCATGACTTATAAAATTGCCTGTGCCTATGAGAGACTGATTCTTTGTATCTGAATATACAAGAAAACTCACATTGAACAACCATATGTATTGGCTATCTAATATGATCTTTCCATTTTGCGTCTGAAATATTTGGTAGTACAAACTGTACAATATCTTAGACCAATAATTTTGATCAAAGTATACTTATCAATTGAAATTATGCCTTACCAATTGACATGTGACAGACATTTTTCCAAGGTTTTAATGAGTTGACTACATCGACATCAATGTTGCTTACCATTCAATTTAAAGTACAAAACTTGGTTGTTGAACCATTTTCTGGAACTAATTATGTCTGAACGCCTTGTCCCGACTTCTCAGGTCCTAGATGAGCTGTCTCCTTCCCTCTCCATGTCTGAGCTTAAGAAGTACGACTTGCTGAGAGATCAATTTGAAGGAGCCTCAAAATGAACTTTTGGTAAAGCGATGTAAGAGGTCTGTATCACATGTGTGATCATGGTCTGCAAGGGTTCTGTCAATCTGCAATAATTGTAATTTAGATTTTTCTTTTCGATTAATGTAAAGCATGCAATATAAGAGTTTCATTAGAATTTAATGAAACACATGCAATATAAAAAAGCATTCAATTTACATCTTTATATCTGTATCTCATGTGTGACCATGGTCTGCAAGGGTTCTGTCAATCTGCAATAATTGTAATTTAGATTAAGCACGCAATATAGGAGTTTCATTAGAATTTAATGAAACACATGAACAAGCTTATAATACATTACATAACCAGAGTACCACTACAAAATAGCCTAACCTTTGTAGTAGTAACCCAAGGTTATAGTACTAAAACTCTATATATTGCTTTCGTGTTTGTGTGTTTTAATAAGTATTACCGTTTCCTCAAAAAAAAAAAAAAAAAAAAACACATAAAATATAAAAGCATTCAATTTAAATCTTTATAGAAAATTGTGAAATTTTACGTTATAACTAATAGGACAAAGTTTGAGACACAACATTTATCATAATATTTTTTTTCACAACTGCTAACATTATTTGTTGTGATTGGAATAATATTACTTTCATTTAGGTCCACTACAGATACTACTTTTAATATACACCAATCATATGAAGTCATATTAACAGTTGTGAAAAATATTATGCCCCTACTTATTGAAAAGAGTGTTTAATAATCAAATTGAAGGGCAGTAGGGCCCAACTCCAAGCATATCCTCTTCATCCTTGGCAAGGAGTACATTCCACGTACCCATCATTAAAAGTTATCAACTAGGTACGCGGGTATCTGGAAGTGACGTAGTGTATGATCCATTTGTGAAGGGCTCCACTCGTTTAGCTTTCATTGCTGAAGATTACCAGTAGTTGATAACTATCATGAAATTTAAAGGATGCCAAAAATAAAAATAATAATAAAAATCCTTGCAATTTGAATATGTTAATCCTTTTAGGTAGTTGGTACTTGGTAGTATTGTCTGAACGTGTGAGAGGTACGCATGTACCAGTACAACCATTTTCCATGTTAGCAATCCGTAATTGACTTTTTATGAGTTTGATGACCATAATATTATATTTAGATTTTAATAACTACTCCTACTATCCTAAAATTCCCACCTTGTTTATCAACCTTATGCTTTAAATCTTATGTTGATTTGATTTGATTTTTTTAAACCTTATTTAAATATTTAAATATGTAAACATATATAGTCACGTGCTTTAGAAACATTTTGGACTCTATGAATCCTTTAGTATTGTTGCTTAATGTTTATAGACAATGACAATCTAAAGACTATCATATTTGTTAAAACCTATTAATGAAGTGAGTGGCATTTACAGGGGAACAACATATGTAAAAGGAGCATAGTCTAGTACTTATTCAAGAAAAAAAAAGGGAAAAAAAAAAAAAACGAAAAAAAGAAGAAGGTAAAAACATCATAATCTAGTACATCATATTTAAAATGTGATGATGAGATGGCGGCATCAGAATTCAAAAAAATAAAATTAAGGCATGAAGGTCGCTACAATTTAGTGAATTTACTAAAAATTCAAATTAATAGATAACACTTTGTGTTAATTTAATGACAAGTGTTAAAGATGGAATTTCACGTGAAATCAATAATAATCAATAACTATTGAGACCTCAAGTATAAATTGAGGGCTCCCATCTCAAAGCAGAACACACATTGTAGACTAACTTCTCTTGTAATTCTCTAGTTTAAAACTCAGTGAACAAGTTGTACTCTTTTCATTATAATGTCTTAGATTCATGTGGTTGTACCATTGATTTGAATTTCTTCAGTTTGTAGTAGTAAATTAAGTTATTTTATTAATCGCACCACAGTTAAATTTTTATAGTTAGATTTCTTTACTTCAGCAATCGCATCATAGTTAGAGTTCTTTCCACTGATTTAGTTATTACTTACTGTTTATTCCCAAAATTTTAGTTCGATTACCATGGATATTAATGAAATGTCATTGATAAGACAAAAATCCTCTCTATTGAGGCACAATGAACAATTCCCTTTTTTTAAATGAAGTAAAATCACAAGATTAAAGGCTTAATTAAGGCCATCGACTCACATTGAAGTCACATTACTAATAAAAATAATAAAATAAGTACAAACATAAACAATAACAATCATCTTATGAGACTAAATGTTGAGTGGCACTTATTTGTTATTACACCAAAATGACACCTTTTTGCTATGAATGGTTGTCTTCTTCTCCATATTAAAGAGAGATTCTAAGAGAGGGAAACAACACAAAACACAATAGAAAGGGGGGACAACATTGATACAAAGAGAAAAAGCTTTAAATATAAATAAGAAAGAGTGGAAATGATAAAAGATAAGAGAATTAAAGTAATACATATGATAAATATGAGGTCCAATGAGTATTAAAAACAAGTTTTTCATTAGTGGTTTTAACAAATGGATGAAGTGTTTAGATTATCATAACTTATAAAATCTACCGCTTAAAATTAATAATAATAATAATAAAGGATTTTAATTGTCACAAATTTAATAGAAATCTCCCCTATTGTTTATTAATCATAGTCGAGGATTGCCTTGCCTTACAAGCTCTACAATGGGTTGGGGTAACTCTCTCCATGGAGCTCAAAGCTGGTCTGAAAAACGCGGCTATAGGTCTGACCTTTAGCCGCGGTTATAAAAACGCGGCTATAGACCCACAGGGGCTAGGCCTAGTTTGTAAACGCTACTATAGGAAACGCGGCTATAGACCTTTTTTTTGTAGTGCCATCCCCAAACACACACCTCTTGCTGTCCTTGGGGCTACGTTTGCTTGTGAGGTCACGTTAGACTTATTCTAATTAGTTATGAAAATACTAATAACAAATTATCACAAAAGGTGTGTGTTTAACTGTTTATACATACTTTTTTAGTCTTATTTGACTGGAGGACATGTACATGAAATTATGAACACTAAAACTGCTCACACTAAAAGGACAAATATGATGTTGCTATATACCCCTTTGAGAAACTGATGGAGACAAATAAGGCTTTTAAAATATATGTAAATATGTTGGTTATAGAAATGCCTTTTTTAAAATAATAATAATAATTGGAATCACATAGACTTTTCAATCAACGAAGGTACTCGACCTAAATAACGTGTGTGAACTGTGAATGTCAATTTTCAACTCCCATCCCATGTCAAAGTTCTCGGCACATGATTTATAGACTTTTCAAAAGACAACCTAAGACAAATTGGGACATTGAGAAACATATATAGCTCTTTACATGTACAGTCTTTTTTCTTTTCTTGTCCTCTTTGCCTTTGGTTATGATAGGGCACGTTTTATTTTGTTTTATTTTATGAGTTATGCAGGACGGAGCTAGAATTTCAAATGAGGGGATGCGAGATACACTCAAACCCAAATGCTTAAAAAATTTGTTATAGACAACCATGTGTTTTATCCAAGCAACTTATAAAAGAATATATACATACATACATATATATGTGTGTGTGTAACCCAAGCTTCTTTGGGGAACTTCACAAACACTTAAGCTGCAATTATTCTATGCTAATGCTTTAAGATAAATTTATAAATCATTTAAAACCCAGACAAAAACCCACAAAAAGAATCAAAATTTAATGAAAATTTGAATAAAAAAAGTGTACTTTTTGTGAAAGCATGGAAGTATTGAACAAAAATGGTGCATGAAAATTAAAAAACAAACTTTATATATTATATATTTTGCCTTTTCTCATTGGGTCAGGGGGGACTGTTGCCCCCCAGTCCAAGCATAGTTCCGTCCCTAGAGTTATGTTAACAAGTGCCTTTAGAATAATTATTAATAAATCATAATAGAAAGATTTTGACACAACTTTCATGGGAAATATAAAAAGTTGTCAACAAAATTAATTGTTTTATCATTTTCACATAAAATATTTCTAAAAATAGTTCCTAAACCAATACCCTCAGGGGATTTATTAACATTTTCCTTTATCTTTTAGTGGAAAATTAACAATTTTTTTTTTTTTTTGGCTGAATAAACAAAAGTTATTAAAGGCTCTAGTGCTAATACTTCTCCCCGTACCTCCAACCTTTGAAAATTATTGGGGTCAGTTATTTTTCATGTGAGTTCACTTGGTGCTGTTATTATTTAGTATATATGTATGAAATAAATGCCATTAATTTCAGGGAAAAAAAAATAGAGAATACAAGTATGTATTTGGCTATTGTTTGGCTTTTTTTTTTTTTTAGTTGGAGTTAAGGGATTTGAATAATGGACATCTCCATTGAAATTACCAATTGAGCTATAAGGCTCTTAGCATGTTTGGCTTTAATTGAAATGATGTTAACTTTGAGAATTAAAATGTATTTATACCTTTTAATTAAAATGAATTAAAATGGCCATTTACCTAGATTTGTTTCTCTCATTCCTCCAAGGATCATAAATTTCATTTTCCAACGTGTTGTACAATTCAATTCAATTTAATGTGTTGAAGTTTTTTTTTTTTTGGTTCATGCGTGTGTTGAAGTTAATGTACTAGATACGCACAATGCCATCTTAGGGGAAAAAATTGCACAATGCCATAACTTTGAATATGACTATTGTAGGGGTATTGGGCCCAGAAGCTTATTTTCTATGTATATATTGGGCCTAAGGCCCAAGCCGAGGACGGGGGGTCGTCCTAGGAGAAGTAAACATTGTCAGGAAAGCCCGTGTTAGTAAATGAAGAAGTTAGTTTTGGTCATAATGGCCCAGGAGGTTGAGCCGAGGATGAATGCCTCCTCGGCTAACCAAGCCGAGGTCTGTAGAGGTGGTTTGTCGTCTAGGGGAATGTTCCAGGAAGTTCTGCTGGTATCAGTAAGCGTTGCAGAAATAAAGGACAGAGGGGAGTCCTAAAATATCTAACAAGAAAGCTGCTACCATCGCATTAAATGCTCTGCAGCTAACTCTCTAGCTGCATTAATGTGGAGGTGGTATCTGAACAGTGGTTTTCAGCCTTACAGCTACTACGTAAAGACTTTAGGAAAGTGCTGATGGGACAAGTATCAAACACCAACTGACAAGTATCAAACACCAACTGCACGTGGAGGGTAAAAATAAAAGGGGAAGAGAGTATTAAAGGAGAAGGAAGCAATGAGACAAGGGGATCGAGAAACCAAAAGAAAAACACTGTAGCAATCAGGAATCAAATTTGTAATCAAACTTGTGAGAAATACATAAGAACTGATCTCCTCGGATTATGTCGATGACGATTTTCTTTAGTTTAAATCAATCTAGCTACCTGTTATTGTCATTTGAATCCACTTTATTTGTTGTCCAATTCATTTTAGCCCAGTTTTCCAACCCACTCTCTATAAATTCATTGTTTTGGGCTTTTTGGGCCTAAGTCCATCCATCTTTTGGGCTAGGAACTCAAATCTGGTCTTTACAACTATCTATTTCAAGCATTTTTATTTTTATTTTTGGTAAAAAAAACAAAAAATTTCACACACACCTTTGGAGACCAACTATTAGCAAAATCAATAAAAGATAAATATAGTGATGCACAAATTTCAAAAATAAAATTACAATTATTAGTGTAGTCTTTTGTGATTAGTGAATGATAAAAATTATATTAATAATATATTCATATAAAAATGATATTACTCTAATCACAACTTGACAATTTAACAAATTGCAAAAAAAAATGTTTTATGCCTCTAGCGTTGCTCTTCAAAAAAAAGAAAGTAGAATCTACAATGGAATCTAAAAGAAGAAAATGTGATTGAATTGATCAAAAGAGAGTACAGGAGATCGTGGCAGTGTTCACCCCAAACCAAGAAGAAAGAGTGGCAATGAAGACTGCAATGATGCTGCCATTACTGGCATTGACTGTGCGGTGGTGGAGACTTGAACTCGGCCATGACTCATGAGTCATGAGTACTAACAAAAAAAAAGGCATACAGTTTTGCCACATGGGCATGGTAGTGAAATGAGTGCTTTGGAAAAGAAAAGAGAGTTTATCAGTACCAACAAAAAGGTCAAGGCCATAGTTTTTACCACGTTTATGGTAGTGAAATGAGTACAATGAGATTTTCTAAAAACAATAAATTTACACTTCCCATATTGTCCAAACAACGAAATTTGTAAATAATGGAAGTACAAATCCCATTTGTTAATTTCTATGCAAATGGCAAATCTTCACACAAACACGCGATAAGAGAAGACATTGCAAGTGAAATAGTGAATGTATCAAAAGTGTCTTGAGTCCCAGGACCATCATCTTACTTTCTCACTTGCTTTGTGGAACAATGCCCATGGGAAATGGAGAATCCAACAAACGGGTTTTGTTTTTGTTTTTTTGTTTTGTTTTTCCCTTGATGAGGATAGCAGATAAGAAGGTAATTGGACTTAAAATTAATCTGTCACTCTAATGTGGGAGATTGAATGGTCTAAATTATAATTATTATTGCTTATATGAGTTCATAATATAAAATCATACTTATTCTTTTTTGTTAGCCCACCCGCGCCGGGAGAAGGAAGAGAAGATCACTATCAACGCCAAGTATGGTGAGTTGGTACCTCCCCGAGTCATAAATTCTTGGGAAAGTAGGGAGAGTTGGTTTGAGATGCTGAGATTGCAACATATACATTATGTAAGTAATTTTAACCATCTTTAAAAAAAAAAAAAAATAAGATAGATCATTCACAATACTTAAAAAATATATATATACTCCTCCTATGGTCCATTAGATGAGTATATCCTCTTATGTAATTCTAACATATAATTCAAACTAGCTAACCCCACACCATGATATATGTGGGTTTTTTTTTTTTTTTTTTTTTTTTTTTTTTTTTTTTTTTTAAGGGATGCTATATGTTTTTTGAGTATTAATAGCACGTAAATGTTATTAAGGTCAGTTTGAGAACATTATTTTAACTTAATCTATTTTGATTGATGGACGTAATATCTAGTTGAGTTCAAACTATTAGCAAGTTATGTGATAGAAGTGGTTATTTTATAGCGGGAAACATTCTCTACGAGACATCAATTCTTAAACGGTGCCACAAAAATTAAAAATATATTTAGTTTTGAGTTAATTGCTCTAAAACATCAAACTGTTGAACAACCCTTGAGATCTTTGTTTTTTGCTTACACTTTGAGAACTTGATACAAACAAAAGGTTGTATTGTCTATGCAAATGTGCTTAGGAGTCGCTAAATTCAACTAGCATATATATTATGTAAGTATTTTTAACCATTTGGAAAAATAAAAATCAACAAGATTATTCGCATCACTACAAAATAAGGATCATATACTCCTCCAATAGTCCTATGTAATTAGGAAAAAAACATATATTCTTCCTATGTGAAAAGTGAATAATTCAACATAAAATTCAAACTCTCCCCACCATGATATACGGTGGTTTTTCATTTCATTTTGTTTTATTTTATGGGATGAAATATGGTTTTGAGCATTAATAACGTAGAAATGTTTTTTTTTTTTTCTTAATACAAGATAGAAATTCTATTCTAGTTTAATTTAAATGTATATGTGTATGAAACTCTCTCTTGGAGACTTGAATTCCGGCCTTTGCCTCTCACACCCCACAAGCACTTATACTTGTGGAGTGACCATTGCACCAAGAGTGTGCGGTAATCATAACACAGAAATGTTATTAAGGTCTATTTGAGACCATTATTTAATTTAATTTATTTTGATTGATGGACATAATATCTTGTTCAAACTATTAGCAAGTTATGATGCTATTTTTACCTTCTTCTTTTTTGTTTTGTTTTTTTTAATGAATAAGTTTATGATGCTATTTGATTTTGCCTTTTTGGTATCCCAACTAGTAAATGCATTGATGATATACTTGATTGTGATACAAGTGATTCTTTTATAGCTGGAAACATTCTTTACGAGACATCAATTCTTAAATGGTGCCACAAAAATTAAAAATAGATTTAGTCTTGAGTTAAATTAGTTAATTGTTCCAAAACATCAAACAGTTGAACAATATCCCTGTTTTTTGCTTACACTTTGAGAACTTGATACAAACAAAAGGATATATTGTCTATGCAAATGTGCTTAGAGCAGTAACGGAGCTTAGAGCAGTAACGGAGTCAGGATTTAAAGTTAGGGGGGCGGCTCTACTGTTGGTTGTGTGTGACGATTTCGGCCTCCAACTTTGCTACATAGATGCTAAGGGTTTTTTTTTTATTTTTTGGTCTTTGATGCGTGTGTTTGCTACTAGGTAAGGACAAAATTATTTTGTTTAACATTTTTTAAAGGGCTGGGTTGTTTGTTTGGGTAAAATTTGTTAGTTATGCTTAATATTTGCGATTGGTATTTTTTGTTGTTGTGCTAATTTTTTTGAGTTTGTATATTTTGTTTTAGATTTTAAATCTATAAATTTTTTACTGCCTTTAAAAGGAGGAAAATGTTAAAGATACAAACTTTTTATAAATTAATAATGTGGTGAATGGTTATTGGTAAGTAAAAAAATATATAAGTGGTTGACCCAAATACGAATCAATAAGAATTTACTCTCTCAAAAATTTGTAAAAATATTATAGAAAAGTTTGTTGCTATAATATTACTCTTAAAAGAATCAATGCTATTTTTTTTTTTTTTTTAGGAAAAATAATATTGTTAGGGAGGCAAAATGTATATAAAATTGCTAAAATTAATACCTAAATATATATATATATATATATATATATATTTTTTTTTTTTTAAATGGGGGATGGGGGGCCATTTCCCCCATAGTCCAAGCTTAGCTCCGTCTCTGCTTAGGAGAGTCACTAAACACAACTAGCAATATTTACTTTTTATTGTTAGCTGTTTACTTTCTACTAATTTCAAAACTGCCATTATTGTTTTTTTTTTTAGGAAAAATAATATTGTTAGGGAGGCAAAATGTATATAAAATTGCTAAAATTAATACCTAAAAATATATATATATATATATATATAAATATATTTTTTAAATGGGGGATGGGGGGCCATTTCCCCCATAGTCCAAGCTTAGCTCCGTCTCTGCTTAGGAGAGTCACTAAACACAACTAGTAATATTTACTTTTTATTGTTAGGTGTTTACTTTCTACTAATTTCAAAACTGCCATTACTGCTTGGTTAAATTGATTTTCTCCAACATAAATTAAGGATAAAAGAGTATTTGTCAAGGATCAAAAGACAATTTTATATAAAATAGGGGAAAGTATTAAAAAATTATATTTTTATCCTTTTGACAAGTTAAGCCATGTAATATTAAATGTGCCATTTCAAGCCAAGGCCATAGGTGGAGTTTTGTACTTTGTTTTGTTTGGCACCACAATGAAAGTTTGGGGGGTTTAAAGTGACAATTTAAAAATATAAGATTTAATTTTTCATAAGGATAAAACTATTGGATTTTGTTTTTTGGACTTTTCCCTATAAAATAAAAGGATAATTGGTAAAATAGTATTAAAAAAAAAACCCCTCAAATATATCTAACTCCATTCCCATATTATCCATAGTTGTAGCTATTAATAGTGTTTAATGTTAATTAGAGTGTATTGTTCGAATGGAATTTAAAAACGCTTAAAAATATAAAATAAAATAAACTTATGAGCACACTCCTAGAGGGTAGGATATGGAGTTGGTTTAGAATTAAAAATACAAAATATCACGAACGCATGAAATGAGACATATATACATGGTGGCTTTTTATGCATATCAAGGCTTCCAATTTCGATCAGATAGGTTTAAAGACTCCAAAGGCTAAATAGTCGCTTCTTAATGTAAAACGGCTATAAAAGCAGCACAAGAAAACCCTTACTAAATATGTAAAAACAGTTATTTGAGAAAAAATGTGTAAAATTATTTTGGACAAAACTTAAGTACAGTACCTTTAGGTGTTGTTCTTTAAGTTCTCCTCTTAAGATTTAGCCATGTGGCTATTTAACTAAAAAATACACTTCCATCTCATGAGAAAAAATCCACATTGTAGAATTTTAAAAAGGAAACTTAAAGAACAGCACATAAGTACTGTACCTAAGCCTTACTCAATTATTTTTGCACAACTTTAGTAAAGTTTCCATAACTTTTATTAATGGTGGCACGAGGTACCAACTGGATGCTGTGAAGCTTAATGAGGGAAATGATATTATGCAATGATCCTATGCATGACCATATATAATACTCCTACTCACCAAGCAGGAAAAAAAAATGACAATAATAATAGTGGCAATCATTTTATTCAAATTCAAACAATGTATAAGAATTAAGAACATTTTTCCCCTTGCTTTAAAAATATTGACATCCACCATTTACAAGTCATAATTAATACATCCTTTTATTTTCTCAACATATGTTATTTAGATTAAATAGGAGGATGAACTTGGCTTGCATCCAGTATTTTTCTATATTAGACATGATACAGATATGACAGGTGTTTTAAAATGATCTATATCGACTTTGTATCCCATCTAATGCATAGAACACTAGACAAAAGTCTTTCACTTAGAGGATGGCATGAATTAATGATACTTGTCAACGACTTCATAAAAGTTCACTTTTCTTTCTTTTTTGGGTAGGTAGAGACTAGTGCACTTCTTTAGAGCCAATGAATTGGTGTTTTACTGAGCCAATCTTATAAAATAGTACATAAAAAATTAGATGCACAAAAAAGGATTATCTCACGTCTCTTGGTTTGAGAATGTTCTCCTCATGACTCACATCCAATCAAAGAGAGGAATTGCGGAATATGATCTATGTCGTTTCATCCTAAATGAATTATTAGAATAATGTTCAAAGTCTACTGAATAATAATTAGTAAACCATGCCAAAATCTTCTAAATTTTGTGTTTGGGTTGAAGGAAATCATCATACTACATGACAAATTAAATAAAATAATCACGTGGATCATGCAAAAAAATGACATTAAAAAAAATTACAGTGGTAAATAGTAAAATACATGCAAATGTGAAATGATAAAAGCATGCAATAATAATCTATGCTGCACATGGTCTTGCATTGAATTAATGTCCCTATCTTTGGAGATAACGAAAATATATTATATATAATAAAAGAATGGAATTTGCACAGCCAGGTTTCTCAACCCCTCACCAGCAAAACCACACAAAACGCAAGGGCAGCTTTGTCCAAAAGAAGGAATAAAATTCAAAATTAATAATTAATAATTAAAAATACTAATATTTTCCTTTTGGGTCAAATATAATACACAAATGATAAGTCTTTCATTTTCTATTTATAATTTATTAAAATCGAATTATACGAAATTTTATAGAAATATAAATAATAATAATAATAAATATAGAAAGTCCTGTCGGGTGAGACAATAACATTTGGGTTCCAGCCTCCTGAAACGCAGTCTATTTTGAGGATTTGGGTGCACGCGCTTTGTGAATAGGCTTTTGTGTACACATGACACAAGTTCAAATTGTACATGATTCTTTAAATAAATAAATAAAATAAAAAGTTCCCAATTGTATGTATAATATTTATCCGAGTTTCAATTATATTAAAGGATCATAAAGACAACTAATTGTTGCATCAGTTGACTTGTAAAAGAAAAGAAAAATACTTCATCATTTATTACCTATTAGTTGTTTTGGGATCGGTTTCTGTCAAATATTCCATCTAATTTTAATTTTTATCTTAAAATTTAGATTCTCAATTTTTTTTTGAGAAAACATCTAATTTTAAGTAAGCAATCTTGTTTCTGCAATTTCGTAGATAGTTCGTGAAATAGTAATATGATGATGTTTACCTCGAAAATGATATTATGCTTTTTTTTTTAGGAAATATATATAAAAGTGAAAGATATCACAATTTTTTATCAAACTATTTCATTTTATACTCATGAAACACCTTAAAAAGTCATAGATAATGGTGTAATCAATGGAACTTAAGAATCTTCAAGTTTCCAACATATCCTTCATCAAGTCCATTAAATCCATCACCTTTTTTTTTTTTGATAGTAATATTGAACCCGCCATTTGATTGTTTTCAAATGAATCAAATGGACGATAGTATAGATAGTATACTATTAATGCCTCTTCAAAAAAAAAAGTATACTATTAATGTTAATAGAAATCCATAAACCATATAGATTAACATTTAAAAAAAATTATATCCCAAATACCAAGTCATATGGATACACACACGTGGACATATGTGGACAGCTCAATTGTTGACCCATTTAGCTAACAATGTGAAAAGCATGTATCAACTGTGGATAAATTTTTTCTTCTCAAAAAAAAAAAAACTGTGGATAAAATTTCCCATAACGTCAGTTATTGCACAGTAGCATAATTGTAAGACTCTCTCTCTCTCTCTATATATATATAAAATTACTAATTAGTTTTTTTTTTTTTTTTTTAGAGAAAGAATTAGTTTGTGTTTTAATCCTTGCAAAGCACATCATGGAATTACATCAGCTTATAACATGGTAGTCTTCGCCTGACGCAAAATAATCAAGACAAATATACGATTCAATTGCTTATTCTTAAAACAGAAGGAATTATTTGAAAAACTCATACATTAGTAAATGGAATTTGACTCAAAGTACTGTCAATTTGAAGGTAACAAATTGAAGTTTGACCTGGTAAATGTAGCAATTAGCAACATTTGTTGGAGATGCGTAGTTTAAATCTACGAAGCATAAAAGTAGACAATTTTCAAATTTTATTAAATTAACGAAATTAAAGTATTTATTTATTTACTTATATTGACGCGTAATGAAAATAACAGTACATCTATGAAGGAAAAATAATTATTATTTATATTAAAACTTCTAGTTTTATTTTGTAATTTTTACGCACTTAATTATCTATTATTATTATTTGTTGCAAAAAAAAAAATCATTTTACATACAAAAAAAGAGTGCAGTATCGACACACCGATGACTAATTAATCATAATTTTTCTTGTCTATAATGTGCGCGGTGTAACATTTATACTTGATATAGTTTATTTTTTTCAATTTTTTAAATAAGCTTTTGAAAAAGTTGTACCTAGGAAAAAAAAAGAGAAAAAGAAAAAAAAAAATGAGAGGTTTAAAAAAGTATGGTTTCAAACTAGAATCTACAACGGGCACTTATACTCAAATCAATTTGTAACTTTTTTGTAATAATAAATTTTATTTTAAGTAAAGAATATGAGTAGATGGAACTCATATACGAGTAAAATTTTAATATTAAAAGTTTAAAACTAGTCAATGTAGTCATAGTGTTCTCTATGTTAGTATTTGGACACTTTGGTGTAACCACAGGTCCACAACCAACAATATTCTCAACCAAAGTCACCCTACCCCAAAACCTTGTTTCAGTTTGCCTCAACAAAAAGTGTGGAATATTGTATTATTGTTGAAGTATTATTTGTTGCTAGAAAACCACAAAATTTGAAACCTTTGGCTGGTCCAACCTCAATCAGAATGGCTCCTCATTGGGAAATCTTAGATTGTGTGCAAGGGAAGGTTAATCCTAGAAGATTGAGATCAAAGGGTTAAAGGGATTGTCTAAGTAGTTGTAGCATGTGTAAAAGCATCTCCAGCAGAATCTCCAAATTTTTGTACTATTTGGAGAATGAACAGTAACTTTTACCTTTAGCTACTCATTTTTTCAAATACACTTCCAACAGATTCTCTATCTCATTCTCTATCTCATTTAAATATTATTTCTTTATTCATTATTTATTCTTTTTTTAACAACTACACATCTTCCAACATTTTTTTATTCAACACCTAATTATTATAATAAGAAAAAAGCATTTGAAGAGTGAACAGTAACTCATCAAACTTGATGAGCTACTATTCATGAGCCAAAAAAAATTCTGAGTATAGAGAGTTTATTGGAGAGCTTTTTTTGGGTTTCACTCTCTATTATAGAGAAAATTTTGGGTTTACATAGACCATTGGAGATGCTCTAAAAGGACAGAGTTGTGGGGTCTCTTGTGATGGACCATACCTAAACATGGAAATAGACAGTTGAATAGTTGTGAGTTGTACACATATATAGAAGGTAATCTACTTGTTGGAAACCCCTCACTTTAGCTAACATTTGTTGAATCTCATGGTTTTTTTGTTGTTGCGGTGGGTTTGTTGAATCTCATGGTTGATGACAGAAAATGTTGATAAGTCAACTTCATTGATATTTTGAATCTTTGATACTAGCTAGCTTCACCATTCTTTACACAAGGTGCGGTAAGTAATAGATTGATGCTCTTAGCTAAATTGGGCCACCATTAAGCTAGTCAGTTTGTTATTTATGATGCTGTTACAATTTATGAACGTTGCACTTCCAATACTTTTGTTGGAAATGTATAGTACACGTTATTGTTGATTTTTTTTTTTTTTTTTCAGTTACGTTATTGTTGATTTTAATGATAATAAAAACTTAAAAAAAAAAAAAAAAAAAAAAAAAAAAAAAAAAACTAAACTAAAGTTAGCTCATATAGGGTAATAGACTTGATACTTAGAGCATTCACAGCAGTGGAGCTAAATTTTTAGCAATTTAGCTCCACCAAAAGTTAGAGCATCCACAGCAGTGGAGCTAAATATTTAGCTATTTAGCTCCACTAAAACTTACTTTATCTATTTTACCTATACATATGCATACATACGCTGCAGCAGTGGATCTATTTTAGCTTTCAACACAATAAAATAATATAAACATCACAATAAAATATTATATCCACTACAATAAAATAATATATTCTACTACAAAAAAAAACATTCACAGTACCAACCACAGCCAACCACAACCACCACCACCACCAATCCACAGCAAAAAAAAGATGAATAAATAAATAAACCCAAATCTCAAATCTTTTTCCTCAGCCACAGCCACCGCCACAACCACAATCACAACCACCACCAACACCACCAGGAAAAAAAAAAAAAAAAAACCCAAATCTCCAAGTACAACACCAGCAGTCCACAGCAGAAGAAAAAAAAAATGGAAAACCCAAATCTCCAAGTACAACACCAGCAGTCCACAGCAGAAGAAAAAAAAAAAAAAACCCAAATCTCTGTAATAGGCGATCGGCGGCGTGGGTCTGCGATTGGCGACGTGGGTCTGAGATCGGCGGCTTGGGACGGCTGGGTTGGGCCGGCGGCGGGGAATGAGGGATCTTGAGAGAGTGATGGTGAGAGAGGAGAGTGACGGTGAGAGAGGAGAGTGACGGTGAGTTTTGAGAGCTGGTCGGGACGGCTGGTCGGGCCGGAGTGAGAAAGAAGATGAGAGCTTGAGGATAGCTGGTCGGGCCGGAGTGAGAAAGAGGATGAAAGCTTGAGAGCGGCTGGTCGGAACGGCGAGATTGCACAGTGACAAAGAGGATGAGAGCTTGAGGGAGTTCTGGGGAGAGGAAGAGAATTCAGAAGAGTGAGAAAGAGAGGCACAAAGTGAGAAAGAGATGAAAGAAAAAAAAATAAAAATAAAAGGGAACGGTATTATTTTAATCCCGGTAAGAATTAAATAATATTATTTTTGTTTAGCTTAGATGAACAGTACACATCTATTTATAGATGTGTACTGTTCATGTGGAGCTAAAAAATATGGATATAGCTCCACTGCTGGAGCGTAATTTTAGTATCAATGGAGCTAAATTATAGCATTATAGCAATATAGCACCACTGTTGTGAGTGCTCTTACTTTATCTATTTTACCTACACACATCCTACAACAGTGGATCTATTTTAGTTTTCAACACAATAAAATAATATTTCTACTACAATAAAATAATAATATTTTTACTACAATAAAATAATATATCACCACCACCACCACCACCACCACCACCACCACAACACAACAGAGAAGAAAAAAAAAAAAAAAAACCCAACCACACAGCACAAACATCCTCCACCACCACCACCACCAGCAGTACACAACAGAGAAGAAAAAAAAAAAAAAAAACCCAAATCCTCAATCCACCAGCAGTACACTCCTCGCGACATCGTCCTCTCAATCCAGCGCCCAGATCCATCATCATCCTCATCAAGGCCGGCTCCCCGGTCGATCAAACCATCGCCGCCCTCTCCTCTTTCATGGAGCCAGGCGACTCCATCATCGACGACGGCAACGAATGGTACCTAAACACCGAGCGTCGTATCGAACAGGCCTCGTCGCGGATATTTTTAGGGTTAAGGATGAGTTTGGCGACGGCGACGACGTGGGCTGGGCTGGGACGGCGATGGCGTGGAGAGCTTGATGAGTGAGAGAGATGAGAGCTTGAGAGAACTGAGAATGAGAGAATTGAGATGAGAGCTCTGAGAGATGGCACGGAGATTGAATAAAAGAATGAAGAAAAATAGAATTAGTTTTATTATTTTAATAGGAGTTGGATTAAAAAATTAATTTTTTTTTTTAGATGTGTGCTACAGTGCACATCTATCTATAGATGTGCACTGTAGCAAATCAGCTAAAAATTTTAGCTTTGCCTCCACTGCTGCAAGCATTTTTTGGTATATTGGTGGAGCTAAAACAGCATTATAGCTTTTTAGCTCTACTGCTGCAAATGCTCTTACTTGAGAATATCCTAAATTTTATTGGGATAAGAATAATACTTTTTTTATTAAAGAAAAATGGGTAAAGGAGAGCGACCTAAGTTAGCGTCTTCCACTTGGACGTGATCATAATGACACTCTACTTGATGGGTCCGGGCCTGCGGAAGCAGAGAATCCGGATGAGTAATAGCTGTGCATCCAACCCCATCAAGAGTGCCAGTGAGCATGAGTCGAGAGTATGGAGTAATTTCTCAGGTGCTTCCCATTGTGGGATTTGAACCTGAAACCTCCACCTCCCAAACCCTTAGGAGTGAGCCCATGACCACTAGGGAATAAAAATAATACTGATCATTTAATTCCAACTATTATTCATTCTCAGCAAAAATAGGGAAAAGCCAAAAAAAAGTCAAATTATTAGTATTAGAGAAATGCTATACACAATATTTTCAAAACACTTTCACAACAAATCCTACGTAGCCGGTTGTTATTAGTTTTTATCTGAATTCATCATTGAAACTATTTTCCTACTTGCCAATAACCGTAAATAATAACTTACCATCTAAAATTTGTTGTGAAAATAAAGTAAAAATGTTATAAGTACTTTTAGCCAAAACCATTTATTAGTCCAACAGGAATAAAACTCCAACAAACCCACCAAAGAAATTTACCATTTAATCATATACTCAAGCCTATAAGAATCTTGCATTTATACCAGCTTTTAATTATTGATTATCCTCTAGCCCAAACAAATAGGAGTAATAATAGCGCGTGCAACACGCGCCATAGAAAGCGGTTAATGTTATCAAATCCTTACAATTCTCAGACAGGACACTGTTGAAAATAAAAATAAAAATAAATAAACGTAGAGGGGGGGCCAAAATAGTAATCCTAAAAATATATTCCCACAAATATACTTTGTTTACTCTGTCCATTCTGGCTAAAGATCGGTCCAATTCTCTGTAGAAATAATTTTCCTACAAAGAGAAAGAGTGAAAAAAATATATATAATAAAATTAAATTAATAAAAAAAACAAGGCTGCTGTTTGCACCAAAACCAGAGAGAGAGAAGAGAGAGAGAGAGAGAGGGAGAGTCTATGAAATTCGATTCCAGCTAAACGATCTCAAAGCTGGAAGCGTTGAAAGAAAAGGAAGAGAGGGAGATAGATATTTTTTATTGGGTTTTTAAATTGAGTAGTTTTGATCTTTGGTTTATTTTCAAGAATTGAATTATTCAAAGTTGTTAAATTTGTATTTTTTGGAGGAGGGTGTGATTTGTGATCGGGGTTTGAGTTTGATTGTTTTAGAGGGAATCCTTGGTGGGTTTTGGTGGGTTTTTGGTTCTGTGAAATGGGTCGGAGAGAGTTTTGGAATTGGATGTGAGGTTGTGAGGATGGAGCTCTCAGTTTCAGGGTTTGAATTTTAAGTTTTTTCTTTCTGGTTTTTTGTTTTTTTTGTTTTTTTTTTTGCTTTTGTTTTTTGGTGAATGATTTCTGTTGGGGATGCAAGGAAGGGGCTAGAGTTAAGGTTTGGTGGTGGGAGAGAGATGGAGGAGACTGAGCTTGAAGAAGGGGAGGCTTGTTCTTACAGAAACGACAATGAAGAATACGATCCAAGCATCGACCCTGATGTTGCTTTCTCTTACATTGTAAGGATTTTTACATGTTCTTTTGCTTCCTACAAGTTTTTGGTATATTTTGTTTTATGTTATGTTCTGGAGGTACTAGATTTGGTTGTGTTTGACTTTATTTGGTGAGTGTTAGATCCAAGCTGTAGATTTTGATTGGATTGTGTGTGTACTTTGATTGTTTTTTAAGGTTTTTTTTTTGGACACTCAATTTTGTTACTTTAAATTGTGCTTGGTGTTTTTAATGTGGTTGGATTTAAGAATCTATGGTCAGAGCAGAAAAAGAAAGGAAAAGGAAATTATAGGAAATTATGAGAACTTAGTGTTTGTTTGTTGAAGTGCAAATATGGCTTTTGTGAATTCAGCTTGATCAACTATAGAGAGAAGTATCCTTTTTTATTTTTATTTAATGGCAATGCTGTTTAAGTTGTTCAGTAAATGCAAAGACTTAATCTTCTTCTGCAAAAGTAATTGGTCATGGTAGGATAAGGTTTAGCTCTTGAGTAGTTGAGTTCGTCAATAATGGTTTTCCAATGAAATTTTTGGTTAGCTGGGAAAGTAGTATTTTCAAGTACTCTTTAAGAATGTTGGAATCATTGAATCCATGTTCTGTCCTTGGAGATAAGAGGGAATTGTAGGGATATGTATTTAAGCTTACTGAGATTTATCTGTGGAAGCTTTGACAGCATTATGGGAACTTTCTGAATATAGATTTTGAGATTTAGAGAGAATTAATTAGTTGTAGGGTCATGAAGTGTAAGTTCTTTAAGGAAGTAATGTAATAGCTGCTAGTTTTACAAACTATCTAAAGCTCTTATGATGTGTTAAGCCCAGTTTCACTGTCTTTTGATTCATCTTTCGTTTTTCTATTTCCCATATGTATATTTGGTTCGTATAATATGTAGCTTCTTTATTTTCTTAAGGGTGAGAAACTTCAAAATGTTTTGGGACATTTTCAAAAGGATTTTGAAGGTGGGGTTTCTGCAGAGAATTTGGGTAAGTCAAGGAAAAACAGAACTCTCTCTCTCTCTCTCTCTCTCTCTCTCTCAAGCTTGATGGAAACATTAATTTTTTATTGTCCCCTGACATCAATAATTTGGGAATTATGTAATTGTGGCAGGGGCAAAATTTGGAGGGTATGGCTCGTTTTTACCTACCTATCAGCGATCTCCAGTTTGGTCTCATCCCAGGACTCCTCCAAAAGTTCAGAACAGCAGCACAGCTAGATCTCCCAACAATTCACTATTGGAGGTAGATTTTTAAGCATATGATTTATACCATTTAATTTTTGTAATCTCTTTATATTTAAATGAGAAATTTATGACTGGTTTATTGTTGATCTGAGAATTTCTAATTAAGAATTTTGAGTCACTACACAGGGTAGCCATCAAAACTCTTCAGTTTCTTCAAGTGCACCTCAATCTGTGAGACTTGTACCAGCTTCTACTAGTTCCACACCATTGCCTTTATTGAAGGCACCATCAATGAAGGACTCTGTCAAAAAGGATGTTGGAATGCCATCGATTCGTGCTGAGGATGTCACTCATAGATATGAAATTGAGAACAAGAAATCTACTAATTTATCAGACCAGAAAACACTGAAGGTTCGAATCAAAGTGGGTTCTGATAACTTGTCAACAAAAAAAAATGCTGCAATCTACAGTGGTCTTGGTCTTGATGTCTCACCATCATCGTCATTGAATGACAGCCCTTCAGGAAGTGAAGGGATGTCCCGAGAGCCTCAAGATATCCCATGTGAATCTCCCACCAGTATTCTTCAGGTGAATAATCTCCCTGACTCCGCGTAATTTATCATCCCTACTTTCTTTTCCATAATGTGCATGAAAGAAATTAGAATGTGTTTGTTTCATTGTGTTGAAACAGATTATGACATCCTTTCCAGTGCACGGGGATCTACTATTATCACCTCTTTCCCATGATCTGATTCACCTGACCATGAAGGAAAAGCTTATGAAAGATTATAGACATATGCCTGTGATCAGGGGTGGTGCGGAAAATTCTAACATGGTACCAAGTGGGTCTGATTCTGGAAAGGTTGATGGGACAGTGTTAGAAGAGAAGAAGAAGAACTCTATGAAGCGGAATGATATTTCAGTGGAATTGAAGATTGGCGATAGTAAGGATACTCAGAAGGGCAATGGATTTATATTACGGAAGGAACGTGATGTTGACATATTGAATTATGAGGAACTTCTTTGTAATACTCTAAAACTACCACTTCTATCTAATTCAAATTCTGTTGTTGATGACATACCAAGAGGTAAAGATAGGGACTCTGATGTGTTAGGGGAAGCCGATAACGATGTACTAAGGGACAAAGACTTCTCTAATACAGCAAAGGAGGAAACTTTGGGACCAACGTTCACTCAAGAGGATGGGTGGTTTGAGAAGTCGAAGGCGGGTTCAGCTGGAAAGATTTGGGAAGATAAGAAAGCAAGTTCTGTTGATGACAGTTCAGTATATTCTAAAAAAGTTGCCCATTCCAATGGAGAGAAAAGTTACGACTCTGTAAAATCTGATTCAAATGTTTCTAAGGGAAGGAAAGCTCTGAACTCTAAACTCTTGGATCCTTCCAAGGAGAAGGCTAATCAGAAGGCCACTGTCCATGAACCAGACAGTATTAGATTGCCTCCTGAGAAGGAGCATCCTTCTAATGGGAGTAAGAAGAAATCAAAGGGAAGTCAAAGTAATGGCACCGTAGCCACTGAGGTTCCAAAAGTAAGCTTGAGGGTTCCCTCTTCAGTGCCCAAAATAAAAAAGAGCACTCATGTGGACACTTTGACATCTAAAAGTGAAATGGAAGACTTCAAATCACAGAAGGATCTTGAAAGAGCTGGAGATAGATATAGAGATTTGTTTGGAGGATCAGAAGAAGAAGATAACCAAATGGAATCATTGGAACTGCCTTCTGAAGATAAGGACTTTGAGGCCGTTGAGAATCACATGACTGCCATTAAAAATGCATCAGATGAAAGATCGAGTGGTAGGAAATTTGAGAAGCTGCCAACAGTAGACGCTTATCCTAAAGCAATTTCAATTTCAAATGTAGGTCCATCCTATGGGCCCATTTCTGATATAGCTCCTGCAACAGGGGCTCCTTCAGTGATAGATCGAGACACTTGGGTCATGTGTGACAAGTGTCAAACATGGCGGCTTCTTCCATTTGGTAGAAGCCCTAAAGACCTACCTGAGAAGTGGATATGTAGCATGCTTGACTGGCTGTAAGTTCTATTCCACTATTATTTTGATTCTCTCTCACTCACACTCTCTCTCTCTCTCTCTCTCTCTCTGGTGCTTGACCTACTACAAATTTTTTTAGGCCTGGAATGAATATGAATCGGTGTACCTTTACTGAGGCGGAAACAACACAAGCTCTTGTCGCACTGTACCAAGTTGCTCCTGAAAGTCAAACTAATCTGCATGGGAATCCTGGTGGGGCTATAGCCGGAGTAACCTTTGCTAATGTTCGGCACCCTGACCAAAACCACAAAAATATTGGTTTGCATGTTATGCCCTCCGGTGGAAAGAAGAAAGATGGATTAAAAGAAACATCAGATGCAACATATAAAGATGGACCCTCTCAATTGTCGAACTCGATGGAGAAAAACTTGCAGGCGTTGGTGAAAGGTAGGAGCCTAAATGATGTTAACCAATCTCCTCTGATGGGAGATCCTGATTTTCAGCAGCTAAGCAAGTCCAGTGACTTACCTGTAAAAAAACATAAAGAGAACCATAAAGTATGTGACAACTATTCTGATGGAGGTATTGTATTTGAAGCCAGGAGTTTTTTTGTCGTTGTTTACTTTGTCATCATTTATTATTATGTAAGTAACTTCTTGTCAAAACATGCACACAGGTGATACCAAGAATTTAAAGATGAAAAGCAGAAGGGATAATAGTGATCAAGATAGTTCTAGAGCTTCCAAGAAATTGAAGAGTGAAGGTATGCATCTTAATGATGAAGACAGGATGTCAGACCACAGTGAGCCCACAAGGAAAACAGGTCCTAGCTCAAGTAGTGGTTTTCCTACTACATCATCTGAGAAGGATCTGCATCGATATAATGGGCACTCTTCATATCAGGACTCAAGGGATGATGTAAATGACAGGGTACATGTTTCTAATAAAAAGCCAAAACACAAACTTCCAGTTTCCTTGGATAATGGATTCTTGGAAATGGGAAACTCTGATACTAGAGAAAATGCTAAAAAGAGGAAAGTGAAGGGGGAGTTCAAAGAAAATGACTACAGGAAGGAAAAGAAGGCCAGGGTATCTAAGTCTGAGGGGAAAGAGTCCAGTACAAGTAGGGACAGTGGTAGAACAGACAAAAAAGGTAGTCATTCAAAGAAACAGCAACTTGGGCAAGATCTAGGGAGCAATCTATCTCAGCGAAGCTTGGATGGTATGGATTCTTTGAGGAGGGATTTGGGATCTATACAGCCTTCCAATGCAGCCACTTCAAGCTCTTCTAAAGTTTCTGGTTCCCATAAAACAAAATCCAGCTTCCAGGAACTGAAAGGCTCTCCAGTAGAATCAGTTTCTTCTTCACCTATGAGAATTTCTAATCCAGATAAACTTACATCAGCAAGTAAGGGTCTCAAGGGGAAAGATGACCATCAGGATGCTGGTCTCTCTGCTGTAGGTAGTCCAAGAAGATGCTTAGATGGTGAAGATGATGGGAGTGATCGTTCTGGGACAGAAAGGAAGGACAAAACATTCAAAGTGGCTAATCACGTATCAGGTAATGGACCTAGAGCTGATATTGTGCCTTCTCCGGATATCACAAACAACCATTTAATGAATGATGGTGTCCATAATTTAGGCCATGATGATCCATATCCTAGTAAACCACAGTCTTCAAATCAATGCCATGATGAAGAAAGACAGATCAACAGTCATCCTCATGCTAATGAGTCTCGTCCAAGGAAGTCTGGAAAGGGGTCCTCTTCACGGATGAAGGACAAAAACCGAAGTTCTAAAACTGAATTTGAAGTGGGTAAGTCCAAGATTTCTGAATCTCTCAGTGACCGTCAAGATCACTCACCTTTCCATGAAGTAAAACCTAGGGATGGTAAAAACCAGTTACAGGAGAAGTTTGGAGTCAAGTCTGATGAAACTGATAACAGATATGTCAGTAAGAAAGATTCTGCAGGAAAATTACCAAGTGAGAGCAGCAAAAGAGAGAGCCAGTTAAATTTTGGAGAGCATGATGGTTCACATAACAAAGTAGATTCTAAATGCAGACAGGATGCATTGTCTACAACAAAGCAAAATCATCTGCAAGACTCTGATGGTGAAAGATCTTTGAAGAGGTTCCCTTATGATAAAACCGATCAAGTTGGACTAGCTTCTGGGAGAGGGAAGTCACTACCATTACCACCCACTGGAGGACCTCACATTGAGACACTTAATCGTTGTCCCAGACCAGTAACTGGGTCCCACAAAGGAAATGGAGCAGATATTTTGACAGTTGATGCCGCTGAAGCTGATGATGCATTAAAGTCACAAAAACAGATAAGAAAGGCTGATCAACAGAATGGAACTCAGCGTACCAGTTCAAGACATCCCACATCCAATGGACAGAAGGCCAGGGAACTTGATGCCCCTAGTCCAGCTAGAAGAGATTCCTCCAGCCAGGCTGCTACCAATGCTCTGAAAGAGGCTAAAGATCTAAAACATTTGGCTGATCGCCTTAAGGTTTTTACTGTCCTTGCCCAATTCAGCTATTACTGCTCATTATCCTGTCCAGGCTGTCCCACTTAGTAGTTTTGGTTATCTTTTGCAGAACTCGGGGTCAAATCTTGATAGCACGAGACTTTACTTTGAGGCGGCCCTCAAGTTTCTTTATGGAGCCTCTTTGTTAGAATCTGGCAATGGTGAGAGTTCCAAACATAACGAGATGATTCAATCAAAGCCAGTGTATAGCTCCACTGCAAAACTATGCGAGTAAGTCAAAACATAAAGCATGGAATTTGGGATTTACTAGTTGTCATTTTTTTTTTTGGGCGGGGGAGGGGGGGGGGGGAAGTTGGAGTGTTCCTTTTCTGATGTTGATCATTAAAGTTACAATTTGCAGTCATTGTTTAAGAAACATATTCGCAGCAGGACATAGAATTTTGAACCCCATGAGTATGTACTTGTTTTTTCATTCCCAGATAGGAATTCAAAAGTACCTACTCCAAATTGCCTTAACTAAGTTTTATATGCCACATAACCTAATGCTTTGTAACTGATAAAATGCCATTTGTCCCAAAATTGCCTATTCCAACCTGGGTTAACTACGCTTTATAAGCCACCACCTAGTACAATGTAATTGATAAAATAACATTTATCCCAAAAACTTAAATTGATAGGAAATGGTGACTTTTAACATTATATCAACACTTCCCTTCATGTGTGGACCAGACTCTCCCTCAATATGTAGGCACAACATGTGGCATTTTAAACTTTAAATGGGAGGTAGAGTGGAGACAAAGTTTGAACTAAGGACGCTTTCTTAAATACTAGTTGTCACAATAGCTTAAGCTAATAGAAAAGAGTGAAATTATCACTCAACTGTTATTCTAACATTGACTAGTGGCGGAGTCAATATTTGACTTTAGGGGGGCAAATTTATAACTCACGTATGTCTCTAGGTGCACATAGGCATATGCAAATACACATGCGCACAACACACACATGCATATGCATGCATGTGTGTATGGTGCTCAAGATCAACTTGGACAACAAAATGCCTTTGAGATGGGATGATTCTTTAAATCAAAGAATAATCAATAACATCAAAGTATATTGTCTCCTACTTAGACTAATAAATCCAAGAGATACTGCTACATCCCCTATTCCAGGGGAATAAATGAGTCTGGATATTCTAATGGCTTACAAGGGTTTAACTCTTACAGAATTGATGAAAAAGGGAATATTGATTATCAAAAAACAATATTAAACAGTATTTTTAATATCAGAAAACCCATAAATGATAGTGTATCCATTATATTGTGTTGATTTGTTAGGGGTTTTTTATATATGATAGTTGTGTTGCAATTTTTCATAATTAAAAAACCACTTATAATTCCCATTTTGGAATGATTTTAGTAATTAGATAGACCTCAAGTATGGCTCAAGTGACTTTCTGTTAAAACTCATAAAATGATCAAACTATAACAATTTTAAACTGTGTAAACACGCCTAAAACTTTTGAACTTTGGAGTTTTACTTGTAAATGTAATTAATTTCTGGATTTTAGTATATAATATTTTATTCCTTATATACTAATTTTTATGATGAAGAATAGATGATTACTTTCTTTTTATCACTTTTAAAGGGTAACAGTAATTTTTTTTTTTTTTTTTTAATCTTCAATAATGCTCTTGTTTCTTTATTTTCCTATTTTTCCCCTACCCTTTATTTTATATAGTTTTTCCTCCCCTTGGAATCCCCCTCCTGGCTCTTCCCTTGATTGTGACATCACTCAAACTTTGTCAAAACTGTTCATGGCTTTTTCCTTGTCAGTTTTTTGTGCCTTAAAAAAAAATTCTTAATGGATTGAGCCTTGTCATTCATGGTATTTTGAACCACATCCTTTTTGAGTTGTATCCCTTGCATGTGTTCACTCACCATGCCGATTGTGGGTCAGATTTGGGACCTGACCCAATATAGGAGGAGTTTGATGTGAGGTTTTTGGGGGTATGTTGTAAACTAAGGATATTGTCTCTCAGAATTTGGGATTCATCTCTATGGATATCTTCATTCTTAGTGAAGCTTTCTCAACTGTCTTTTCATTTGGTTATTGCCTTTTTAAGTTGGATGATGCAAATAATGTTGCTGCTATCTGGAACTTCGTTGTCTTACTATTAATCTTGTTCTAAATGTGTTGATTTTTGTGGAATTTGGATGGGCATTTGGAGTTTTTTGTGCCACTGTCCTTTTGATTATCTGTTATATCAAATAGGTTTTGTGCCCATGAATTTGAGAAATCCAAAGACATGGCTACTGCTTCTCTGGCCTACAAATGCATGGAGGTGGCTTATATGAGGGTAATAAATTTCTCACATGCTAGTGCAAGCAGAGATCGCCATGAGTTGCAGATGGCTCTACAAATGATTCCTTCTGGTAATTTAAATTAATGTCATGATCTAGTAAAGCTGTCGGTTATTTGTGGAAATAAATTGTCCGTTGGTTATTATTTATGTCTTAAAGTTACTATGCTATGAGCTCCTTGTAGCTTGAAATCCCAAGCTCTCCACAACTTGAAGTATATTTCACACACAATTTTATGCACTAGAGTAACTGTATGATAGAGTAGTATAAATGATCCAATGGCTAATATCCTTGAAAAATCCAATTTGATAAAGGCACATTGCTAGCCACTCTCTTTTGGCAAGAATACTTTTTGTAAATTTGGCTTGTCTAATTGGTGGAGTGGTACATGCATTATTTTACTTCCCTAAAACTCCACATTTGAAAACAGAGCTTGTGACAAGGGCCACAAGGGTTGCTCTAATTGTAGCTGTCGCTATTATATTACAACCCCCCCCCCCCCCCCCCCCCCCCCCGGGTTTCTTTTTGTCATGTAAATGCTTGTTTTCTATTCCTTTAGCAAGCTTTTTTCAATCGTTATACATTTCACTGAACTGATGCTAAAGGAGACTTTTAGTAACATCTTGTTGTTACCTGATGTCATTCCTCTTGTTGCATTATTCAGGTGAGTCTCCTTCTTCATCTGCCTCTGATCTGGACAACTTAAACAACTCAACCACAGTGGACAAGCTTACCTTGTCCAAGGGCGTTGGTTCTCCCCAAGTTGCTGGAAACCATGTCATTGCTGCACGAAATCGTAGCAACTTCACACGATTACTTAGTTTTGTAAGTGAACATTAATCTTGTGCATAAAATTTAATTGTTGCAGAATATTCATTACCCTCAATGCAAAAGCATCTTGCTGTTTTTGTGTGTGTTCACTACGTGCCCAGTGCTGCATGGACGGACAGCATAACATGCATCTGAACCACGATCAAGTTAATAGCTTAATCTTGCCTATAGTTCTTAAATCATAAATTATATCAAGAATCAATTTTAATTTTTTTTACAATGTGTATTGTAAGATGCACAAACACATTATTTTAATTAGTCATTAAAAAAAAGATACACAGACACATTTAAAATTAATAAAATATTATATCTTTTTAGTTTTTATACAGAAACAGACCCAGGGGGGGGACCCAAGGGGCCCGGCCCCCCTGGGCTTATGAAAAAAATATATATATTAGGCATATTTTCAGCAATATATATATATATATATATATATATATATATTTAGGCCCCTCTTCTGTGTACCTTGGCCCCTCTCCCCTCCAAAATCATCAGCCCAATCTATCCAACCCAAACTCATGTAAAACCTCAGTGCCCAAAAGATATGGATGCTTATTTTTTAATATTTTTATTTTAGAAATACTATGTTTACAACATTTTAACAACAGATAAGCTGCAGTGGCAGGTTGTTACTAAATATTATTGGTGGTTAAAAAAAGTAATTTTAGTAATGGGTTCAAATTAGAGACAGTAACAACTAACCATCTAGGATTTGTTATGAAAATGTTGTGGACATAGCACATTTTTTTTTCCTTATACTCCAGCCCCCTAACTTGAAATCCTGGGTCCATCCCTGTTTTTATAGGATAATTATATACATATATAATGAAAATAAAGCATTCATGTTGCCTTCTCCTTTTGCTCATTATTTTTAGCATCTATTATATTCTTTTGGAGCTTCATATTGGACATTTTACTCTCTTTTTTGTCAATTATGTGATAATTCATTAAAGAAAATATTAAAAAATTTCATTTTTCACAATTCTGTGTGCGTGTGTGCGTGTGTCAAGATGAAGCTACACTATGTATAACTTTTTCTGGATGTTACACAACCTAATAAATTTTTATTGGATAAATATTTTGAAAATCCCACCATTGGATTACATTTTCTCTTTATTCTTAACACGCATGCTAACGTATGAATTAATCAAATGCTATTTACTATTTAATCTATAAACTCATATTTTATGCAAAATTTTAAGTTACAAAAATCTTTAAAATTAAACATTTTATAGACGATATAACTATTGATCTTTGATTGATTTAAAATTTGGCAATAATGGAGGATGTAAGAAGAAAATGTAATCCAATGGTGAATTTTTCAAAATACAAATTCAATAAAAAGAATCAAAGGTGTAACATTGCTAAAAGTTACATCAAATGTAATTTGAACCAAGTGTATATATATTATAAACACATCTATACGATGACAATGACATAATACTCATTGGATTAATAACATCACATGACTTATAATGTGTTGCTCTTTAAATATATGTTATGTATCTTCTACTACTTATAATAACATGTACAACATGTTCCAATTTTACACTTATCTACCTTTTTTCCTTTATGAAACCTCTCAACCATTTTTAATTGTACAGTAAAGTATATATTAAATTTAGAAATCCTATGTGCAACTAACAATGAACATTCTAATGTCCCAACTTTAACAGTTAAATTAGATTCTTTTTAAGAAACAATTTAAAGTATTAAAAAAAAGGAGAATAAAAGTGACGTAAATCAAGCTTGTTGAGTGAATTGGCTGATACATACACCATATCATAAGATACGTACATTGTATCATATGATAAGACTAACATTATGATACACTTATAACATACACCCTATCATAAGATATGTACATTGTATCATATGATAAGACTAACATTATGATACACTTATAACATACATATCTAAATGGGTTTTTTTATAATGAATCAGATTGTGTGTATAAAATATTAATAATTTATGATCTTTCCTATAATAGAATGGCTATTATATCTACTAGGATGCTGTTCTACACCATGCACTATATTACATATGAGCATTACATGATCAAATGTGATTATATGCAGGCACAAGATGTAAATTTTGCAATGGAAGCCTCAAGGAAATCACGGATTGCTTTTGCAGCTGCTAATGTAAGCTTGGGTGAGACCAAGAATGGGGAGAGTATATCTTCCATTAAAAGGGCTCTTGATTTTAACTTCCATGATGTAGAGGGATTACTACGTTTGGTAAAGCTTGCAATGGAAACCATTAGCCGTTGAAGGAATTGAAAGTTGTTGTGGAGACAATTCGACCCTGAAAGAAAGTTATTTGGGTTAGTATATCCTGTGTATAAGCCTTTAAGGAACAAAAGAAAAGAGGTTGACCTGGATCTCTCTGCCACACTGCATGATAGTTCTGTTGAGAGGCTGGTCATCACCAACTTGTGAAGTTAGTGCTCTCTGTACATGTTTGAAATACAAGATGAATAATGGCATCTTCAATGTATTTTTAAGGGGCTGCATCTGCTTTCGGAATTGAACAAGGGGCAAATTGAGGAAGAGTGATCTGTTACCAATTAAGTCTTTGGCCAAAATGATTCTGAGATTTTAGATGTATGTGGATATATGAGCCTTGGGGATTGTGGTTCAAGATATAATAGCTGTGGGGTATTTGAATTTTTATACCGGAACTTGCAATCTATTGGGCTTCTCTCTTCTTTAAGGAAGATATAGTTTTTCTGCCCTGTCAATTTGATATTTACTTTATTTGGAGACAACTTAAGGATGAGCTGCCAGCATGTGCATGAACTTTGCAATATTGGTTTACCTGCAGACACTTCTAAAATTATGTAAAGAGCATAAAAGAAATGGCAGTCTCAGGTAGGCTACTTTATTTACATCACTCCTTTCTTTTCCATCAATTTTTTGTTTCTTTCTGACTTGATTTTTTTCATATGTGCAGGTGGTCTTCAATAGTTTCTTATTGTAGTTGAGAACTAGTTTCTCTTTGTTGTTGATAGATACAAGCAAGAATAAGTCAGAAAAAAAATTATAGCAGAAAATAAATTACAGTAATAACCGTGTAAACTACCAGAACAGTATTTCCAGATTTTTTCCTTAAAGGTTTGTGGCACTCTGATTTGAAAAAAAAAAATGATTTGACCATACCGTTCTACATTCACCTCTAACTCATTTTATTTTCTCGATTGACAGAGGCTGTCCATGTAAATATGCGAACCATTGATTTATGTTCATACCAGGAATAGCTTAAGCTTTTTTTTCAAAAGGGCGGAGGGAGTGTAATTTCATTCCATCAGTTATAGCACATTTGCATCTTACAGGTAAGTTACTCATTACACTACCTCATTAAACTAAATGGAGATAATAGAACTTCAATTTATATGTCAATGAAATGGTAATTTCCTCCCAATGGATTAGTGTCAAGAAAGGTATGTATTAGCGAGATTAATATGGTACTTCTAATTTCTTAATGATATTATAATATTTATTCATGAGCCAGCCACTCTCTTGAAAGCTTGATATAGCGTACGTCTTTTTTTAACCATCCATGAGAGAAATTCTTCTGGAGTTAACTGGCTAGTATTGAAACCGAAGCCAACACTTTATGCTCAGTCTTACTGTCTGGTAGTGTTTAAAACATTCTGGCATCACAACTGATAGCGTTCTTAGAAGCAAGGGATGGGCATGTGTCCAATGGTAAAAGTGGCTTGTGTTGGTGCATGCTCAAGATACTAAGATATCTAGCATATGTTTAAAAATATTTCTAATCCTGATCCATAATTATAACTAGCAGTTGTGGGAATAGGCTGGTGGTTAATATGTTGTATTGGGTCTTCTATTTTTATGCATTAAGAGTAGCTTGATTGCTACTTAATTGCATTTTTTTGGTTGTAGGTTAAGCAATTGGGGCAGTCACAGTGGCATCACGGATGGCTAATGGGTTACTGGCTGCAGTGGAGAACTTGCCTTTTTGATCCCCTAGACAAAATCCAGTATAGTTTTTCTTTTTTATTTCTAGTTGCTCTGTAAACGGATGAGATTTTTGACCCCTCCATACCTGCTTACCAAGTACCTATTCTTACACCTGTACAATTGTAGCAACATTTACCCAATTCTTCATAATAAAATTTTGAAATCTTTTATTGTTCAAATTTTTTCGATAATTTTCCTTGACTAACGACATGATTAAGGGCTGTGAAGGTTAAACAAGCACAAAACCTGTTATACTCTTCCTTTCTCCCTCTTTTTTCTTCTCTTTTTGGAAGAGGGGGATGTGCCACAGAACAGAAGGGGTGGTAGACATTATTGCTCGGGCAAAATTCAAACTATTTCGGTGTTGTACCTTAATTTTTTTCCAATAAAATTTAACTATATGACTGTATTACCCAATACAACACATAACGTGCTATCTTTCCCTAAGGACAATTAAATACAATTGTGGTATATTGGCCAATGCAGAATTTAATTGGGAAACCCAAGGAACACTACCCTTAAAAAACTGTGCCTAAACTTTATCCTTATTATTGCTCATTGGGGTTTAAGATTGAGTTTTGAATATTTCCTTTCCCCGTATTCTTTGCCCTGACAAGTGGCTTGGTTAGGATATTGAGAACCAACTTCCGGGTGCTTAGGGCCTGTTTAGTAAAAGCGATTCCAAACAATAGTTTTTAGTGTTTAAACACTAAAAATTGTTGTTTGGAATCGCTTACCAAACAGGATGCCTAAACACTGAAAAATGTGGACCCAAAAAAAATGTGTTTGGTAGGAGTGTTTTTTTAGGAATATTTGAGTCTCGTTTCTCAATTTAGGGTATTTAAACACTATATTTAGAAAACTCATCCATACAAGTTTTTAGTTTTCAAATAACATTGTTTAATGGCATTTTTGTAAATATTTAGAAAAGTGTAGAACCCACTTGATAAGACCTAACTACAATTCTCTCTCTCACACACTGACGCAGCACACCTCATCTTTTCTTCTTTTTTTCTCCCTTCTTTTCCATGCTTCCTTCTCTCTCCCCCCCTCTCTCTCTCCAAATCGTTGCAAAATCATAGGGAAAAGCCAAAGTAGATCAAAGAAAATCCAACATCACCGATTAGAAAAAACATAAACCCAAATTTCTTCATCTCTCTCTCTCTCTCACGATCTCTCTTCCTTTATTCTTTTTCTTTTTTTTGCAAAGGATTCGTTAATTTTTAAGAAGAGTAATGAGAGTGGGTTCCTGGGTTTTTTTAAGCAAATGATTGTGGTTTTTTTTTTTTTTTTTTTTTTTTTTTTTTTTTTTTTTTTTTAAAGAGGAAGAAATTTTCTGAAGAGGAAGAAAAAGAACCAAAGAAGACTAACCGGAAATAGAGTGGAAAATTCTCTCCTCTAATAAATATTAATAAAATAAAATGCAAACACATTTTTTGCATTACAAGTACTTTAAACATGTATTTTCACAACACTTTTTAAACCATAATTTTCACATCATTTTGAACATTACTAGTTACTGTCGCTCTGCTACTTGTTCCTATTTTGTTCTTGCAGTCGCCTTTTTGCTGCATAAATCTTCTTCCAGGTCTTGTGAAAAACCTTTATAGCAGTATAATTTCTTTAACAAAGGGGAATTATGCAGGGCTTGCATAACAACGCGGAAGTGTTGATTTTTGTTTTATATGTAATTTGGTTTGGGTCATTCGACGGACCAAGAATTACAATAATGCTGTGTGATTTTTGTTCTATAGATAGTTAGATACCAAACAAGCCTGTGTTTGGATGAAGAATTTTGAGAACTTTTCAAATCCTTCATCTGAAAGCAGCATCAGAGCAGCAGGCTTTCAAAGTACAACAGCCAGATTTCTTGCATTGATCTTTTTTCCTGCATAGCATAGCATCAAGTCATCTCGGATATATCCAGTAACCTCAATCCGGGTTGAACCCCCGAAGGTTAATTGCTACAATTGCCAGAACGTTGGAATAGATTTATACTTTCTTGTCCTGGATAGTAGTGGTTACCATAGGTTAGGAAAAGCTTCAGTCTATTTTCTCAGTCATCTGATTTACAGAGTCGTAGCATCTGGGTACTGCTCATGAGTCATGACCCACCAGACCAGGATAAAAGTAACAATGACGGTAACTAATTCAAAATATCTTTGAGTCTGTTCCATAGCAGCACCAAGAAACCTTCACGTTAACTGGTAATATTGCACGTCTAAATAAATATCTGCAGAAACCTATCTAACACTTTTCAGAACTTTCTGATTCGATAAATCTGTAACTAGTAGATGCAGAAGTGATAGGGAGTTATAAACTCACGTTTCCACCAATCATAACTTGTCAGTAGTTCAATCAGAACATAAGTCCCAAAAACCAAATATGATATGTGACTTATGCACCAATCCCCATTCTCTGAAAGTCTCACAGCATTAAACATCAAGAACCTTAAACATCAATGTCATCTTCAGGATGCCAGCACATCAAATTGGTAATAAGAGCGTGGTTTAAGGCTGAAACATCAGAAAAACTGAGTAGCCAAAACACCAATAGCATCTTCTGAAAAAATGAAGTAAATATGCAACTCAGTTTATCAACAGGCAGTTTAAGATCTTAAAAATCGACGTGTATTAATTCTTCTTGACTAAAGGTGGTCACGTAGGTCAATCCAACAAATATATTTTGCTCTTAAGGTGTAGTGCACAAAAATTCTCTACTCCCTGGACTTAAAACTTCCTAATACTAATAGACACAGCAAGCTGTAACAAAAAGAAGCATTTACAGAAATTTGTAATGGAAGTTAATACTGTCCAAACTTCCATATAAAAACATCATTCCATGGCCCCCAACACCCCACCATATGCTTTAACACCAGCAGCTTGAGCTTTGCAATCATGCCAGGTATTTAAACATGTTTGGGTTTTCCTTGTCTCTCTCCAGATAGTCACGGGTGATCAAATCTTCAATTCTCTTCTTTATTGCTTTGATATCAGGCTGCACATTTCCATCCATTAATACATTGGATTAGTATAGTGATGATAACGAGGAAAATAACATAAAGTAAATGGCATCATCTGAAATTTCTGGACAACTTCCCAACACTTCAGTTACATTTCAGTTTATAACCAATTGCCCCTGAAACTATTCTTACCATGTGTATGTTAACCAAAATAAACTAAAGAAGTTGTAGTTTACACTCCACAAAAAACTAAGATGCATGCTACGATAGACTTGAAGAATGACAACTAAATAAATTGTTTGTATCTTATGGTCAAGAGTTCAATGGTTTGGCCAATCTTTCTGAGAAAATTCTTTAAGGTAAACCAAGAATGCCAACTACCTAACACTAATATCTTATGGCTTAGGTTTCAGTAGCAGGTGGCTAATTCTAGTTCATTACAAAAATTTCACGAACGTTATAATAATTAAATAAAAATTATATAGTGTCGAGATTGGAAACAGCAATTGGGGTTTGCACCATCACTATAATATTTTAAAAATAGCTTCCATGGACAAATTTTAGCAATTTTCAAATTTAACATCATACAAAAACAACATATATATGAGAGAGAGAGAGAGAGAGAGAGACCTTAAACATACGGCCCAACTGCTCAACGCACTCCATAACCAACTGTTGGTGACCCAAAACTTTCCGAGACTTCATAATGCGAACAATTGCAGCATCAATAGCATATCGCCTGTCCTTGTCAACATCTTCAATTACTTTCCTCCTCTCATCCACAGGTGGGAGAGGTATCTACAATTGAAAGATTTTTAAAAGTTTATCATTTCTAATACAAAGGAAACAATAAAAAAACAAATAAAATAAAAAGGAGTTTCCCAATTGGGGTGAGGGGGGTGTGAGGAAGGCAGTAGGGAAGATTAAGTTATAAATTAAGAGTGAGAATGCTGAATACCTTAATCCTCCTCATTCTGTCTGTGAACTTGGAATTGAACTCAAAGTTGTCTGTTGTCGAGACAGTCCTTGTGTTTGGCTCCTTAGTCAGGATCTTATACTTGGCACAGGACAAAGAATGGAGCAATCTAACCACATCATCATGGGTCAAGTTCAACTGAGTCATAATTTCTGAATAGCTCAATCTATCAGAATTATTGAATAGCAGCAGGGCGGCAGCCTGTAAAATAGTCAACAGAACATAACATGATCCACATGTCAGCAATCCAATAACCCAGTTCCAACCCCAAAATTAAGCAGCAAGGTTTTGCAAATACAATTACCTGATAGGTTGACACAATCAGTTCAATGGGTTTTGAATCAAACTTCCCATTTATGTTGCAAGTGCCCAATGAGTAAATCCATGTAAGTTTTCTGTGCTTTGTTCTTGTTTCATAGAATCCCTTGAAAACCTCCACACACCTTACCTGTAACAAATGCATTAAATAATATAATAAAATACTACAAAACCTCCTACTATATTGCAGAACTACTGTTAGTGCTGAAAATTTAAACAAGCCCATTCTCTAAGTAAATGTTACCATCTCTGGAGGGAGGCTGAGATCAAATGATTTATAACTTGGCCAGAATCCAGTAGTAAGGACAGTAACCGTCAAATCAATTCCAGGGTTTACATTCGTGTTATTACGAAGATATTCCTCAAAGTTGGTCTGATTTTCCCGTGCTAATGTCAAATCTGTGACCTGGAACCCCAAAAAAAATAAATAAATAAATAAATAAAGAAATGCAAAACATAATCTCAACTGAGCACAATAATGTGAACAGATACAAAATTTAGACCAAATTATCATGACGAACTCACCATTCCCTCCATCTTTGATGTAAATTGTGCACCACACTGCTGTTTCAGCTTGGTTAGTATACTCTTTTCATGGTCTTCATTAGCACTACGATCAAAAAGTAGTCGACGAGCAAGCTTTTTCCTGCGGAGACAGAAGACATAAAATCAGCAATGAATTTAAAATAGACAACTAAATACAAAAATTCTAACCAACAGTCAAAATTCTAACCTACTAAAAACTTAGGGCTTACCGGTAGAATTCTGCAAAGAGGTCTTTGTCGCTAATATATGCAAGCAATTTCACAACCTGCAGAAATCAATAGCATAGATTAATTCTAGTGCCAACACCAGCAATATGTAATTGTCATCAATATAACATAGAAACTTATATTGCTACCTTCTCGAGTGTTTCCTCTATGGCTTCATCACTCAGCTTCTCACTCCCACCCTTCTTGAGGATATTATCACAGAACGTAGCTAGTAGTTCTGCACTTGAACTGCCAGCAACAGTTTTGTTGCAAAATACCTCAAAAGCCTCCTTCAGGGCCTATTGAACACTCAAAAATATTATTAGTTTAGAAGAAGACAGAGTAACAAGGCAATCTAAAAAACTAGTATTTTTCAGCACATACCTTGTGAAACAAACTGTGGTTCAAAAAGCAATCATTCACATATGTCATATACTTATCGTGCAGCTCAATTATTTTTCGGACGAGAACCTGAAGGCCACAGAATTAAATCAATCTTTAACCTCCCTTACCATTCATAAAAATTCAAAATGTGTAGGTCGAAGAATTACCTGTTCCTGCACACCAGCCCCATTTGCAGCCTGTAGAAACATGGTAATTAAGAAATAAGAAACAGATATGGAAAGCCAAAAATCTAATAGCAGAGTTAAGAGTATGTTTGGGAACAGCTTATTTACGGTAGCTTATTTGCACAGTGTGACTAAAAGCTAAAAGCTAGCTTATTTCCTAAATGCTAAAAGTTAGATTATTTGCAAAAAAGCTGAGACAAAAAGCAAATAGAAAAAAATAACAAATAACAAATGCCAAACACACTCTTACTATAAAACTGATAAAACAACTTATTTTACAAAACTTATCCCACCATAACCAGTAAAGGAGACACAAAACCAATAACAAAAATGAAATGATAAAACTAGAAGTAGCAACTAGTATCAATAAATCTAACAAAAAAAAAATCATTATGCACCATATGACAAAATATAATGAACATATGCTACCAATACAGGATCATAATTAAATGCCAAAAGAACCACCACAAAATCTGCAAAACAAAAATCATGATAGGAAAATATAGCATTGCTCACCAATCATATTATTTCATTCAATGTTACAATAATTGGTCTTGTATTCTTCTGTTCTCTATGTACTTACTTAGTAAGTATTTGAAGTTATGCATAACACAAATCAATAAATTTCTCCAATAAACTACAAAGGAACATAAGATTTCTAATCCAAGATCTAAAACTCAGTATAGAACTTAAATGTAGCCAGTGAGCTCTAACTCAAATGACACTTTCTCGTTCCATAACAATGAGGTGGAGGGTAAGGTCATGGTTCGAGACTCATTGACAGTTGAGTAACTTACCAATCAAAAACATAAATATATAATTCACATGAAACAGCACTTGTGTCAATTATACAATAAAATGTAACAGCACCTGTATGTCCAGTAGAATTCCAGGGCTGTGTGGCAAACATTTGTTTAACAACCCCACATTTGCGGGTAGAACAAATTGCACATAACAAACTACACATACAGACTACAAGAATAAACATAAGCTTTCTAGTTCCAAGATCTGTTGGACCTTCTTGAAGAATGAACATTCAACAACAATTATGTACTGTAAAATTCCATGCCTGTATGGCAACCTATTATTAGACATTCATTCTTTTCCCAGCGCTGCCAAATATATTATCTTCAAATAAATAAATATATATATATATACACACACAATTCAGCCAATTAAACTACCATTTCAAAAGGCATGGATGCTTAAGCCCTAAACCAATCAGAGGGACCAGTAAGCAAAGTGATATTTGCAACTAGAGAGTTCCTGAGATCTGTGATGATGCATGGCATTTCTGTTAGAATACAAGGTGTCCAATTTTGCAGCATTAAAAGTAGCAACAAACATTGATTGTTCATTCGTACATACATAAACTGGTTATATCATACATTACCAGGAAAATACAAATTATGAATCAACTTAAGCCAAAAAAAAATCTGTAATAAAATTTATACACTACTTGAGCCTCAATTTCAGTCCATTCACCCTCACTCTATTAAGAAGACAAACAACATAGAAGATTGGAGCTTCCATTAGTAGAATTATCCTCTGTTTAATACAAATATAAGCCCCAAGAATATCCACCAACATGTGCACCAGGCAATTTGCACATTGAGCAAATAGTAAAAGGAATACAAAACTTGCGAGCCATTATGCCAAGAAACGCAATTTCTTTTATAGGAAAAAAATGTCTTAATAAAATAAGAACAGAGAACTGTACTTAAGGAGAAAAGAATTAACCTGACTACTTGCAGCATCCTCAGCCTGTTGCACCAGGGCTGTACCTTCAGCAGTAACATGCTACAACAGGGAAAACATCAAAAAAGTATTAGTACTAATGTATAAACAAACGAGCATCTACATGTCCTTGTGGTTATAAAAATAAATGTAAGCAGGAAACAACTTACCTGCTTGAATATATTAGAAACAGGATCCAGGCCCTTAGAGATTTTATGGTACAGTCTATACATTCTAGAAAGATCATCCACCTTTAACAGCAAGGTAAACAGAATAGATAAAGCATTAATGATATAACAAAATAGAAGGAAAACAAAAAACCAAAAAAAGTAACATTTCCAAAACAAAAACAGAGAAAGGAATATTGCCTAGCACAAGATTCAGAGAGAAGTACCTTATCATCTCTCAGCAAAGCACGGCATCCAGAATGCTCCTTCTCGAGCAATTGCGGTGAATATACCACCAACAATTCATGTTGCACTTTCTACAGACCAAACATGAAGCTTTAAATAAAAAAGACAACAGCAGCAGATAATCTTCATCAGAAAGTAATGGTAATGTATCATAACTACCAACTAATGAGATGAAAGTACTTTCTGCTGGTAGAATTTTCCTTCCTAGGCGCTTTAAACAGCCAAAAAAAGAAACTTCAATATAGATATGGGGGCACTTGGATAGTCACAAATCGTGCCATATCTAACATTATATCTGAGGTATTTGTTTTGCACACAGGTTCATTTCTATATTATTATCTCAACATTGGGAGGACATCTTTTTGAAGAGATAACAAATGCATACTAATAAACATTTCCAAGAATTTCATATTGCTCCTTCATTTAACTTACCTCTTTTATATTTTAAAATTGATAAATGAAAAGTCACCAAATCAATTTGAGGCCTTAGTGTTTTCATTGAATAACACCAGCTTCATAGGTCATCTCCCCCTCCCCCTCCCCCCAAAGGAGAAGTGTCGCTAAATACAGTAACACCACTCCATACATTATCTTTTTCTGGAAGCAGGAGTGTCGGTAAATAAAATATCACTACTCCATAAATCACAAACAAAAATGCCAGCTATTCCAGGATCTAATATTTATCATATAACATTCATAAACATTAACTAACCTCCACCAATTTCTGCTCACTGCTTATATGCAGATAATGAGAAACCCTGTCCCTCTCCCTTTTCAAGCACTCCTCAGCCTACGCAAATGAATAAGATAATAGTTGTTAGAATCACAGAGGTTATCAACATAAACAACACTATAATAAAGAAACATTGTGTGCATAGACTTGCCTTCAACATGTAATCAGGACAAGAATCATCCACGATCCAGTTTGATGCTTTACGAGAATAGTAAGCACCGGAGTCTAGAAGCATCTGTGCTTCAAAATCCCCTTCGTAAAGCTCCATCTGTCCCATTCCAATTTCGACAAAGATATCGATAACATTCTTCAACAATGCTCTGTCAATCTGCTCTCCTTCACGTTCTTTATCAATCTGATGGTCCACAACAATTCGTTAGCCAACTCTTACGAATGACAATATGTAAAACTTACAGGAATCCAGCATCAAGGAGCAATGAACTTACTAGATTAATTACAGCATCTCTGGCATTAGCTTTTACCTCTTGATAAACCTGAATTTGAAAAAATAGCCAAATAAGGGAATCATATGAAAGGTTGTAAGAAATGTTGTCTACAAGTAAACCTCATAAAATAGCCAAATAAGGTTCCATTAGAGGGACTTGTAACAAACCAGATCACGGAAGCAGGTTAGTCCAACTTCATTAAGAGCAGGAAGTGACCTCCTTGCAATGAAATATCGATCAAGGTAATGGAAGAACCGTGACAGCCACCTCACCATAACCTTGTGGTTTAACCATCTTCTCACCAGCTCCCTCAGCATGAATTCATCGTGCTTCTCTTTTAGAGACGGCAACACCTGATAAATAAATGAAACCCAAAAAGGGAGGATATCAAGTAAAGAAAACAGAAAAGAAATAGACTCCAATAGCAAGTACAGTATTGAAAGACAAGTAGTGATACAACCAAAGGATTAATCAGTTTCATAACAATCACAATTCACAACTCCTATTCCATCAATATCCCTCACCGTCTTAGTAATGTACTCCTCGAATGCCTCGCGATACTTGTCGTAAAGCTGTTGAGAGTAATCGTGGGGGGGTTTCTGCGTACACATGTTGTAGATAGTTCTGTGCTCGAAATTAAGGCAATAACACACCAACACAAAAACTTCACATAACAAAAGTTAAAAAACAAAGATCATATCATATGCACAAAGTCAACCGGAAAATTAAAAACAAGGATACGTATAAAGCATCATGTACTCCTCCGAGCTGAACGGAGGCTCCGGCAACCCTTCCAGAATCCTCTTCAACTTCATAATCCCCTTCTCCATATACTCCCAACCTTGGTCCAACTCAATAATCTTGCGCTCCATTGTAGCAAACGCAAACACTCTCAAATCTACAATCAAAGCCAAAATTAATCACAAAACCTATAACAGCGATAAATAAATAAACAAAAATTACATTCAAATAAACACACAGAAAGCCAAATATGTGACCTAAAATTACATCGGACTTCAAGAGAGTGATGTTGTGAAACCCTAATCCTAAAGATTATCAAATAATTTTGCTCAGTTGCAGAGAAAATCAAATAAATTTACATACAAAGATGTATTTCGAAAACCAAAAACAAGGAAATCATACCAAAACAGCTTAATCTAATTCCTAATAAATATAACGAATTCTTCGAAATCATTTCGCTACAAAAATAAATTAAATAAATAAATAAAACCTAAGGATTTTGCAATATGAAAATTAACGAAGTCAGTACCAAAACGCTTCGAAATTCGAATGCGATTGATCAGAAGCCAAACAAAATCTGAACCGAGAAAAAAACGAGCTGTAACAGCGAAAAACAATGATCGATTGGAAACAATGCTAGAACTAAGAGGTCGAAGAAGTCGATTATCGTGATGAACATACCTGTGAGTTTCTTGGTTGGTGTGTACGGACGAGGATTACAGCAAAAACCCTAACAATCAGAGAAAGAGAGAAAAGAAGAAAAACAAAAGAGTCTGAGAGAGATAAATCAAAAAACACTGTTTATATTTATATATAGTTTCGATTGGTTGCTTTATAATTCTGATTATATATGAAACATATGGGGGGAGAGTATAATGTGCTTCTAGTCGAATAATAAATTCTGTGCACGCATGTGTAGTGGTGGGCATTCGTGGAATCTGTGCCGTTCAAATTGTGGGCTTCTTGGATGGATCGTGCGGTAGTGGTGGAGAGGGTGAATATGGGCCGTTGATTCTGATAAATAGCCCAGTTGTACGGAAATCTCGCTGCACCGACCTTGGTAGGAGATTTGTATTGTATTTAATCCACACATATTTCATATAAATTTTTTTTTTAGAAGTGATTCATGTTTATTTAATTGATTGTGAAAATTTTGTATTATAAAGAGTGAGAGGTGTATAAATACACTTTATTTCATTGATTCATGTTTATTTCATATAATCTTTGAATCAATACACTTTATTTCAATTCAACAACAAAAAAGGTCATTTATAATTCTTACTATGGGTTCCATAAAGAGTGAGAGGTGTATAAATTTTGGTTCTTTGAATCAATACAGTTTCTTTCAATCCAACAAAAAAAAAAAATTGAGAAGATATAATTCTTACTACTAGTTGGCATGAAAAATATCATTTCCCAAAAAGGGGCACTTTATTTCTTTTCTTTTTTTTGTAAAAAAAAAAAATATAAGAGGTTACTTTTATCTTGTTTACTTAGCATATAAGCAAAAGGGTAAGTAGATATGAAATATTGAATTATTATATGCCTTTTTAAAATTTATATTTAGCACACTTTCTTCCTTTTTTTTCTTTTTTTTTTTACTTTCCCCCTTTGAATCTATGTAACATACTTTCAAAATTAATTTGCAGCGAATCTCGGCTAAAGAACCAAAAAGGCAAAAAGGGTAATTGCAGAACGGCCATTATAGAACTACTGAACAGTCTGAACTACACAGGTATTGAACAAAAGATGTCACGCTAAGGCCCAACGTCGATTAATAGCAAATAAAGTCACGTATGTGTTAATTGCATTAATAGCACGATATACAACTAACGATATTAAATTTACACGTACAACGTACTGATATAAAATGTACAACTATTCAGCAAAAAAAGAGAAAAATATATATATATATATATTATATATATAATGTACAAGTAATGACTATGTTTTATTAAGAAGGATAGTACATTATGTCCCCAATAAAATTCAAACATATAAAAATGTTTTTTTTTTTATTGATTCACGCAAACAAGTGTTTGAATTTATATATATATATATATATATATATATATATATATATATATATATATATTAAGAATTATTGGAGAACCTAATTTATCTAAATTTTGTCCCATATAAAAAATACTTTTATATAATGGATTAATGGTAAAGTTTGGATACTGTCTTTAGACGCAATATATTAGGAAGTGTTCGTGTTTAAATTGTCAATAATGTATTTAAATTTATCTAGAGAACTATTAATCTAAGGATTTATATATAATTAGTTCTTAATTGGTCAATATAATAATGTAAGTACCAATTAATTCAATTGGTAAAATTTAAAAAGAACGTTATATTGGGATTAAAATACTTCTGGAAAGTTGAACAAACCGAAGAGTTCCAAAGTCAGGTCTGTAATTTATATATAGAATAAAACTTAAGTACAATATCTTAGGTGTTGTTCCTTATGTTTTCCTCTTAAAATTCAGTCATGTGGTTACTTAACTAAAAAATGCATTTCCATCTCATGAGAAAAAATCCATATGACTGAATCTTAAAAGGGGAATCTAAGGAACAATAACTAAGTACTATACCTAAGTCTTACTCTTATATATAAGTATGGTTTACATATGTTTTTCAAACAATATAATCTTCTTTTCTTTAAATATCACCTTCCCATTTTTTACCATATTATTTTCAAAACCTTTTTCCAAATTTGCATAATAATGTTACTAATGCTTAGAGCATTCACATCAGTTCTTCTAAATTTTCTGTCTATTTTACACGAAAAAACCTACTTTTTCTATTTTACACATCCACTTTTACAAATCACCTACATCAGTTTATCTATTTTACACATTTATTTATTAAAATATTCATTATTTTACTAATTTTTATTATTCACTCTCTCACTGCCCCTCTTTCTCACAAACTCACAGCCACCATCACCACCACCATCACCACCCAACCACCATCACCACCATCATCAGAAACCAAACAAAAATCAGATCAAGCCACACATACCGATCAACCCACACGAAAAATCATTAGAAACCAAAGAAAAATCCGATCAATCCACACAAAAAATCATCAAAAACCAATCAGATTTTACAGATCAACCCACACGAAAAATCAGATTCAACCAACACCGATCAACCCACACAAAGAAAAATCAACGCCGATCAAAACGCCATCATCTCCATGCCTCCACGCCTCCATGCCTCCATGCCTCCACACATACCCAGATCAACCCACAACCCAAATCAACCCAGACCAAGCAAACCCACACAAACCAAGACCAACCCACATCATAAACTCAGATTAAACCACTATCAAGACCTCCCCACGTCGCCGCCATCGATCATCAATCCAAACCCACACCGCCACCATCGAGACCACGCCACGCGCCAATCTCGCCACGCTGTGACCCACAGCGTCGATCTCGCCACGCTGTGAACTCCGGTGGCATGCTTTGAACGAGAGAGAGATGTGAGAGAGGGAGAGAGAACTGAGGATGAAAGGATTGGATGGGTTTTTTGTGAGAGAAAGAGAGAGCGCATAGAGGGAGGTGAGAGACAGTGGAGAGGAGAGAGAAAAAACTTTAAAAAACTAAATACATGGGCTACAGTGCCCGTGTAAATTTACACGGGTACTGTAGCTCGTTGAAAAATTTAGACGATTTTACACATTTTTGAACAGACTGATGTGGGGTGTTTTTTGGTTCAAAATGTGTAAAAGTAGCCAAAATGTGTATTTTACACATTTATACACAATTATCCAAGAGCTGATGTGAATTCTCTTATCATTACATATATTTGATACTTTGAATCTTTGATATAGTTCAGACTTCAGTGTTCTTCAAACTTCATTTTCTAGCTTTTCCATGGTTTGGTAAGGATTTTATTTTATTTTATTTTTCCAAAATGATTAATGAGATATATTAGGGCATTAGCTCAAGTGTCATGCCAAGTTTGAGTCCAAATAATTTTCAGCTTATTACAACAAATAATTCTCAGTTTTCTTAAGCTGATCTGAGTTAATTTTGACATTTTTCTAGTCTTTTTGAACTTTCTAATAAAAGTCGTGGCTCTGGTTAGTGTAACCATAGAGCACGATATACAACTAAATATATTAATTAAGCTCACATGTACTAATACTAATATTAAGATGATCAATGTATTTGATTCTAAAAAAAAAAAAGATCAATGTATACGATATACACTTATACATTTGCGTTGTCTTTTTAAGGAGGAATGCATTTTTTGAAATTATGGATATGATGGTGTAGTTTCTTTCCTTTTTTGATACGTGATGGAGTAAATTCATTTCACGCTGAATATTATTGACTAAATATTTTGAATAATAAACTAGTTGAAAATTATATAAAATTTTTTTTATTATTATTATTTTTTTGACTGAAAGAGGAAGAAAAAAATGGACATTGAAAATGTAGTTAGTTGTTTTGGACCAAATGGACAGAAATAGACCAAATAACATTGTGATTAATGTAGAATAAAAGTAGTATTAAAGTTGGATCCACATAGAACTGGTATTACACTAGTCACAAATTGCAACCTCAACAAGTTCCCAAATAGAGTATAAAAAAATTGCCCCTAACATTGTTAAATTAAATATCACCAGTTCATATGGCACACAAACCAAGAAGCAAACTACTATTTTATACTTTATTATGTAATACACAAATATTAACTAACCTCCACCAACTTCTGCTCACTGCTTAGATGTAGATGATGAGAAACTTTATCCATCTCCCCTCTCAAGCACATCTTATGGCCTGTTTTGATAGAGATGGAAAGGAGGGACAGCAGATGGAAGTAAAGTAGTATTGGATAAGAATAAGCTAATTTTGTGTTAAATCTACTATATTCTACTCTACTCTACTTTCCCTCAATCCAAACGAACCATTAGTCTTTACAAATTAATGAGACACATATGTTAGAATCACAAAGATTATCAACATAAACCACACCATCATAAAGAAATAGTGTGTGTGTATATACTTAGGAAGTATTTGTTTTAGGGAGGATGGAAAAAAATATGAGAGAAAATGAGGAATGAAAACTTTTTGAAAGGTGTTTGGTTGGGAGGGAGAGAGGAAAAAAAAAGTGGAGTCCGGGTGATTTTTTTCCTGGGCCCACAAAAAAAATTTTCTCCCCAAAACAGAGAGAAAACTGTTGAGGGAGTTTGATTTATTAATTTGACCAAAATGCCTATGAGTTTTGTCTAGGTAGTACGTTGGTCTTCTTTTTCTCTTTTCTTTTTTCCTGCTAGACGTTGCTTTTTTTCTTTTTTCTTTATCTTTTTTTTACCTTCTTTTGATTTCCTCCTTCCTCCTGGATTTTTTTTTTCCCCATTTGTTTAACTAGAAGTGATTTTTTTTGTAGATATGATTTTTATTTTTTAATAAATTTGGATGTTTTTTTTTGGTTGTTTGTCACTCATTTGTTTTAATTGGGCATTATTTTTTAACAAAGGTATAAAAGTAAATTTATACAAACTCGTTTTTTCCATCATTCCACTTTTTCACTCCCAAGCAAACAAAAATGAAGGAAATTAAAATTTTTCTATCCTTCTACTTTTCTATCATTCCATAATTTTCTATCATTCCATTTTTCCACCATTCCAACCAAATGGACCCTTAGGGTGTTGGACACTTAACACTCTTTGAACATTTCTGCATACGTGCCCCAATTGTGTCATTAAAAAGAAAAAGAAAAAAAGGACACAACTGAGACATGAGAATAAAATGAATCAAATATCTTTTCACAAAACAAAAAGAACATTCATGCTAAATAATATTCTAATTTAAAATTAATAAATATTTTTATCCTTGATTTGTATTCTAATTTTTGAACATCTTTTAACGGTAATGAATTTGATTTATTATCCATTATTACTCTTATTTCGATATTAAAAAATAAAACTGTAAATGATTAATAATATAAAGAAATAAAATATTCATTATTTCTTCTAAATTGATATATTTTTAATATTATATGAAAAAATAAATTCTTAACCGTATATATGAAAATATAAATTTAATAATTAATTAATATACATATATCCCCATTGTTTATGTGTCTAAACTTTTTCAAAAATGGCTGTGTTGGTATCCGTGCCCGTATCCTAGGCATATAATCTGGACAATAATCATTCACAACCCAGTTTGATGCTTTATGAGAATAATAAGCACCAAAGTCTGGAAGCATATGTGCTTCAAAATCCTGTTCATAAGGCTCCATCCGTCCATTCCAATTTCAACAAACATATCCATAACATTCTTCAACAATTAATACTCTGTCAATCTGCTCTCCTTCATCTTCTTAATTTATCAATCTGCTGGTTCACATCAATTGATTAATTAGCTAACTGCTATGGAAGACAAGATGTAGAATCTTAACAGAAATCCGGCATCAAGTAGCAATAAATTTACAAGAGTAATTACAGAGTCTCTGGCATTACCTTTTACCTCTTGGTATAAACCTGGATTTGAAAGAAATAAATACATTCTTACATGACCGAAGTGACTTTGAAGCAGAAGGCTCGTAGGGGAGTCATATGAAATATTGTAAGAAATGTAGCCTAAAGTGAATGTCATAATAAATAGCCAATTAAGTTCCCATTTTAGAGGGACTTGTAACAAACCAGACCACGGAAGCAGCTAGTCCAACTTGTTTCCCTATGTGTGTGAGTACTTTGATGTTTTTTCTTTCTACTTTTTCTGTTGTTTGCATCTAACAGGTTCTGGTTATGCTTTATGTCTAATACGCACTCAGTATAAAAACCATGTTTAGAACCAAAAGAGCCACCTTAAACCATATGTACAACAACTAGTGGCGGCTTCAAGATTTTTATTTAGGGGGGTCAATAATGGCGAAGCCATGAATTTATTGGCAAGGGAGGCATGAGTAAAAAAAAAAAAACTTTTTTTTTTTGTTTTTTTTTTTTCTGTATATATAACTTTCACGTTATATACAACACAACTATATTGTACAATAACCTTAAAAATATTAACATTCGAAAGATCATTAAGACAACAATCATTGGATGCGTAAACGAATAGAATTAAATAACTAATTATACAATTTTATCAAATTAATAATAACTTGTTATATAATTTATATTTATAAGTTATATCAATTGAATAAAAAATATTAAATAAATAAGAATAGTAACACACTTAGGAGTAGGGCTGGGGCCTGGGAGTAAGTGTGAATCTAAGAAAAATAATACTCCAGTAATAAAATTTTACTTATGAAGTGTATGATTTTTTAAATATGCACGCTGTCACTCTCTTGGAATTGGAGTAAACAGTAAAAGATTTCTTGGACTTGAAAATGTGTAGAGCACTTATCAAAATACTTGATCGGACATAGAGAAAAACTAAGAAAACATAAATACAAATTGTAAGGACTAGATTTGGATTAGGCCCAATGTAGGATTGGGTTATAGCCCAACACGCCCAAAACAATAAATTTGTAGAGCGTAGGTGAAATAACTAGTTCTATTCGATAATGAAGATGATAACAGTTGGCTATTTAAGAGAATCAAACACAAGTAAGATAAGAGAATCTGTCCTCGGCACAGTCCGAGGACCTATGTTATAATGTCAAGCTTATGATTAAGGTTATAAGAGTTCTGAAGATTATTACCAAGTTTTTCTTAGTCTTTTTCTCTATATCTCCTTTAGACCACTTTTCCATGCTATATACTACAATCTTAGTATCATATCTACCATACACGTGTAGGTTAGATTCTAGGAACTCCTTCTTGTCCCATCCAACGCCTCCCAGAACCATCAACTAGTAGCTGTAAAGCTACTTGACCCCTGTTCGGATATCACCTCCACATTAATGCGGCCAGAGAGTTAGTTGGGATGCATTTAATGTGGAGGTAGCAGCCTTTGAAGATATTTATTACCTCCCTTATCCAATGTCCGACTTCTAGTTGTAATGCAACCTTGAAGAAAGTCCGGGATGATAGGACACTTTTACTGACCTCGAATTCCCGTTTCCGACATGACTTTTCTCCTCGGACGTATGTTGGACTTATCACATACTATCTTTATTCTTCTTCTTATACCATTCCCATTATAACCTTATTTGACCATCCTCGGATTGGTTAATATCCTCGGATTGGGCCATAGGCCCAATTCGTACAATTTTAATAATACCTCCTGACTAACTGGCCCCCACAATAGCCCCTCAAAATCTTGCTTTTTGACTCCTTGGGAGGAAATGAGGATTTTGATGTCCTCAGCCCATCCTGTGTATGGTTATGCCCTCCCGAACTCCCAAATGCCTTTTTACCTGCCCAAGGCACGCTCCTGACGCTTTGGCGTCCAAAGCGTGCCATCATTAAATTTTGGCTGCTCCCTTGTCCCCCACGTTCTACGGCAGGATGTAAATCCAACGGTGGAGGATTTTCCTGGGTTCACGAGCAGGAATTTTCCCGCTTGTAACTTCTGCGCCACTATAAATAGCTTTTCAAATCAATTCTCTTTCCTACTTTCAATAATCACACAATCCTAGAGCTCATACACTGAACCTGTCAATCTCTCTCACCTCCCTGTGCGTCTACAAATACTAAAAATTTGTCCGAGGACCTTCTTTTCAAACCTGTAAGTTTCCTTGAATCCTCTTAGTTTTCGTTTCAAACTTGTTAATTTTCCTTCAAAACTCCTTAGAAGATGGGTAAGTTCAAGCGTTTAGTTGAATCCGAGGAGGGTATAAAAAGGTTCAAGGCTAAGTATAGGATCCCACCAACGGTAGGCATGAGATACGCTGCCCAGGGGGAATGGGTAAATGCTAGGAAAACCGGAGAGGTGGTCATCCCAATGATCGCCTTCATAGAGGGAGGGATGACCATCCCCATGGGCACCATCGCTAGGAGCTATCTTAGGTTCTTTAGACTATCTCCCACATAGTGCGCCCCAAATATGTTTAGGGTATTGGGGAGTATAGAAGCTCTAAACGAGATAAAGAACCTAAATCTGACCCACCATGATGTGAATTGGGTATACAACTTACACCACCTGACGGGACAGGGATATTACCTTAAGTCAAGTATCCCGCAGTAAGGTTAATTCAGTGCCTCCCCCCCATCAAACAAAGGCTTAAAGGAAGAGTTTTTAAATTCTGGGGAATGGCATGATGGCCCACCCTGTCCAACTAAAGAGGGAAAACCAGGTGGGGGTATAGCCGTAGATTTATGTGTCTTGGCTTGTATTTCTCTTTTACTTCCCAATATCCCTGCTTCTGACAAAATTTTCTTCCATTTTAATGATTCTGCAGATAAGCATTCTACTAAACCTCGGCTCAGCTTAGTCAATAAAGAGAGCTTAGATAGAATTTTACGGTCTGAGGTGTACGTAAACGAAGCCGACGGTCAACTGCGTGCAGTGCACCTGATTCTTGGGTACACACCCATTTCTCTCGCATTTCAAGCCCCTAAGTACGTGATAAAAGCCAACGATTCTCGGCTCCACCGTATCAGTGTTGCCTACGAAGGATTCGTTGTTCCAGAGGGTATTCCTATTCCTGAAGGTACACCCCTTACTCAGCCACTCTTCGTAGCCACCCCTTCAGTAGGAGCATCCTCGTCCCAACTCACTCCTGAGGAAGAGGAAGAAGAAGAAGAAAAAGAAGAAGAAAGTCCAGAGGGGGTTGTAACCTTGTTAGACTCCTCAGAGGAATTTAAGATATTCAACCAAGTTCAATCTCCCGAGGATATATCGAACGAAATGGATATCCAGAGGAAACTTCAGAAGAGTTTGATGGAGTTAATAGAAATCAACCCGGAAAAGGTGCACCGGGGAAATCTACACAGTCCCAGCTTCCTCCTCCTCCTCCCAAATCTCCTCCTCCTGCTCCTCAGCCATCTCAGCCTTCCAGGCCTGAACCTGCTGATCCAAAGAGGAAGAGAGAGCAGAAAGGAAAAGATATAGTTGATGTTGGGAGGAAAAGATGTAGTTAACCCGACGTCACAGCGAGGCGTGGAAAGAAGAGACAATCAGCCTCCAGAGCCTCAGGCTTGGCTTCTAGCACCCATGCTCGGCGGTGAACCCTTGAGAGATGATGCATCACTCAGGGATTTCAACGGGGGTATTGGGTGCCATGTTGCCTCAGCCTTGGAGAGGGCTTTGTTACTTCCTAATGATATGGCCGAGCTGCAAAACTTCAGGAAGAATGAGATTTTTCTCAACCTCAAAAGATATTTGGACATGGTATGATGTTATCCTTTTTTTTTTTCTTTTTTTTTTTTTTATCCTTATTGCTATTTGTTAGGTTACTAACCCTTTTCTTTTAGGCTGTCCAAGCCATTTTCAGGGCTGAGGAGATAACCAATAACTGCTACCAGCAGTTGGACGATGAGAAGAAAAGGCGCGTAGCAGCCGTGCAGTCGTTCAACATCGCTGATCAAAGCAGTAAAGATTTAAGTAATAAGCTGGTTGAGGAGGAAAGGGCCAGGAGGAGTGCTGACTCGGCTCTGGAGAGCGCGCAAAGACAGGCCGAGGATCAGAGGAAACGCCTGCGTGAGGCCAATGATCAGCTGGCTGCTTCCAAGGAACAAATGGCAGCCCTTAGGAAGCAACTGGAAGAAGCCCAGAGGCTCAAAGATTAGGCTGAAAAATCCAAAGCTGAGGCCAAGAAGGCAAAGATAGAGGCCGAGAAGGCTAGGGAAGAGGCTGAACAGCATGGCTACGACGTCGGCGTAGCCGAGACCGAGGATACCCTCCGGGCAGAGGCCCCTGCTGTCTGTCGGACTTATTGTGCTCAGACTTAGGGGTGTCAATTCGTGTTCGCGGGTCGGATTTGTGTCGTGTCGAGCCATAAGTACTCTGCAATATGGGTTGACCCGAACCCGACCTGTTTAGTAAACGTGTCAAGAATCCTCAACCCTAACCCGACCCGTTTATTAAAAAGGTTGACCCAACCTGACACATTTAACTTGTTTAATTAATGAGTCATGTAAAAGTTAATACAAATAATCCGTTTAATAACCTGTTTGATTAATAGGTCATACATGACCTAAATAATCTATTATCAATTTCTATATATCTAAAATTAAAATACAATTACAACCATAAATATAGTAATAAACATATAATTACAACAAAAAATTAAGTAATAATAACAAAATTTAATACCTTTTATTATCTAAACGGGTCAAACAGGTCAGACGGGTTCACATGTTGAACACGAATACGACCCATTTATTAAACGGGTCAGTCATGTCGACCCGAATATGACCCGAACCCATTTAGCCTCAACCCATGACCTGTTTATAAACGGGTTAGTCGTGTCGGGTTCGCGGGTCGTGTCAGATTTTGCCACACCTACTCAGACCTGGGAGGAAGCACTCAACCAAGCCGAGGTTGAGGCTTCCTCTGAGCTGAGAAAGCCATAAAACATTTACTTCCCTCCAGCAATACAAACCTCGGATCTTGCTTCCACTCAAGGTGAGGCGGCCTCTATAGTTGCTGACCCGGCTGAGGAAGCACAACCTCAGGATCCTCTTCCTCCCAATCAGCAAGAGCCAACAAAGGAACCTGAAGTTTCCAAGGAAACATCCTCGGACAAGGCCGTAGAGGTTCCACAAGATGGGGCAGCTACCCAAGGTTTTGAACAAGCCTTAGCTTCTGTTACTATGCCTGCCGAGGGAGCCTCCAAAGAGAAGGAAAAAACGATTCCTACTGAAGCGGATAAACCAGTTGACAAGACTTCCAAGCTTCAGATAAAATTGAAACACTGACTCTTCATTTTGTAATGTAACTATGATTTTTGTAATGGAATTTGTTTTCTCCAAGACTTGTTTTAATGAAATATGCATTTTTACTTTTCTAAATTTATATGGGTTATTATTATTTTATCTTTTATTTATGCAATTTTCATTTTGACTATTCTTTGTTCGTACATAACCATATGCCATAAAAGAGCGAAGTTGCTGACACAAGGGAAAACATAGTCTTACATATTTTAATTAAGAACTCGAGTAGATTGTGACTATTAAATCCACAGTACTATCAAGACATACTTTTAATCTATCAATTCTAACGAGTTTTTTAACCCTGAGAAAATATTCACACGTTTAACCAAATAACAGCCAAGTTCAGGGCACCTTAAAATGCTTTAAGTGATACTCATGGACTTACCTCGGTTTATAATTTTGCCATAATTCAGTTCAAAGGGTATTAATTTCCACTAATACTTCAATAGATGTCAAAGGGTATTAATTTCCACTAAATTTGTGGTTCGAAGAACCTGACATAACTTAGTTTCTGTTTAATACTTCAATAGATAGGGAAACACATGATACATGATTGGAATGAATTAAAGAGGAACTAAACAGGACTATTTTTATTAATAATAATACCTCTTTAGGTTGTTTACATTCCAATGATGAAGTACAGTTTTCTCATCTAGATCTTCTAGGTAATACGCACCTACTCCTGCCACCGAAGTGATACGATACGGTCCTTCCCAATTAGGCCCTAACTTCCCCTAGGTTGGATTCTTTGTAGTCCCTAAAACTTTTCTCAATACCAAATCTCCTGGGGCTAACGGTCTTAGCTTCACATTGGTATCATAACCTTACTTGAGCTTATGTTGGTAGTAGGCCAGTTGGACCATTGCATTCTCCCTTCGCTCTTCGATCAAGTCTAAACTTTTTTCCAGCAACCCATCATTGTCGTCCGAGGTAAATGCATTTGTTCTCAGCATTGGGAAGCCAGTTTCCAGAGGAATTACAGCCTCAGCCCTGTACGTCATTAAAAAGGGGGTTTCTCCAGTTAACCTGCGAGGTGTTGTTCGATACGTCCAAAGGACATGTGGTAATTCCTCCACCCATCTTCCCTTTGCATCATCTAGCCTCTTTTTAAGTCCGCTCATTATAACCTTATTGATAGCTTCAGCTTGCCCATTTCCTTGTCGATAGGCTGGAATGGAATATCTATTCTTTATCCCAAGATCACAACAGTACTTCCTGAAAGCTTTGCTATCAAATTGAAGGCCATTGTCCAAGATGAGGGTATGTGGAACCCCGAATCGAGTAACAATATTCTTCCAGATAAACCTCTTGACATCCACATCTCTGATATTAGCCAAAGGTTCAGCTTCGACCCATTTGGTGAAATAGTTTGTGCCGACCAGCAGATACTTTTTATTTCCCAGTGCCTTTGGGAAAGGACCTACAATATCCAAGCCCCACTGAGCAAAAGGCCAAAGATTGGAAAGAGGGTTAAGAACTCTTCCGAGTTGATGAATGTTCGGTGCGAATCTCTGACATTGATCACATTTTTTAACATATTCTTGTGCTTCCTTTTGCATGCCTGGCCACCAGTATCCTTGAGTGATGGCTCGGTGAGATAAAGATCTTCCTCCGGTGTGACTTCCACAAATTCCTTCATGTAGCTCTTCTAGGAGCAATTCTGAGGCTTCGGGATGTACACAGAGTAGATATGGTCTAGAAAAAGAACGTTTGTACAACTTCTTGTCCTCGGACAACCAAAACCGAGGAGCTTTCCTTCGTATTTTCTCAGCTTCTGACTTTTCCTCAGGCAATACATCATTTTCAAGGAATAGGAGTATAGGATCCATCCAGCTCGGCCCTACCCTGATTTGATGGACTTAGGATAAGTCTCTCTTTGTTGGGGTAGGGGTGCATAGGTCTTCGACCAGTATTACTCGGGGCAAATCATGTGCCGAGGAAGTGGAAAGGGTAGCTAGGGAATCTGCATGGGTATTTCCACTTCTAGGAACATGTGATAAGTCGAAAAATTCAAATTCTGTTTGTATATGCCTAACCTGACCCAAATATTCTTGCATTCTGGCATCCCGAGCTTCCAATTCCCCTTTTACTTGGCCTACGACTAGTCTTGAATCTGAGAACATTTCCACTGTCCTCCCACCCATTTTCTGGACCATCGCCATTCCCATCAACAAAGCTTCATATTCTGCTTCATTGTTTATAACTGAGAACTCCAACCTTAATGATTTTTCAATGGTGATATTCTCAGGAGATACCAGAACTAGCCCCACTCCTGATCCCCGTTGGTTTGCCGCTCCATCTACATACACTTTCCAGGGTGGAAAGCACTGTGTGGAGATTAAACCAACCGATTTTTCATCCATGCCATGCTGCTTGACATCTATTTTTTGGGAAATTCAGCAAACTCGGCTACCAGGTCGGCAAGGACTTGGCCTTTTACAAAGGTCCGAGGCATGTACTTGACATCAAAAACCCCTAGAATCGTGCCCCATTTGGCAATCCTCCCGGTATAATCTACGCTCCGAAATATTGACTTGAGCGGAAGTTGAGTTAAGACAACCACGGTATGTGCCTGGAAGTAATGGGGAAGTTTTCGTGTGGCATGCACTACCGCCAAGATGGCCTTCTCCAATGGTAAATAACGCACCTCGGCTTCATGAAGTGACTTGCTAACGTAATAGACCGGTCGTTGTATGCCATTGTCTACTCGTATCAAAACAAAACTTACCGCATGAGAGGCTACTGCTAAGTAGGCGAACAGAACCTCATCCACTTCAGGGATGGACATGATGGGCGGCCGAGATAGATATTCCTTAAGCTGTTGAAATGCTACAGCACACTCCTCGGTCCATTCAAATCCTTTCCACTTATGCAGCAAAAGGAAGAAGGGTCTGCACCTATCTGCTGACCTGGATATAAATTGATTCAAAGCAGCAGTCATCCTGGTCAGTTTCTGGACCTTCTTGGGATACTGAGGTGCTCGCAAGCCGTTAATGACCTTAATCTGATCTGGGTTTACCTCAATTCCTCTGTGAGTCACCATGTAACCCAAAAACTTTCCCGAACCTACACTAAACGAACACTTGGATGCATTCAGACGCAACTTATGCTTCCTCATAACTTCAAAGATGTCTGTGAGGTCTCCCACATGCTCGGATACTACCTTGCTCTTCACAACCATATCATTTATATAGACTTCGATGCTCCTGCCTAACTGCGATTCGAACATTTTAGTCATCATCCGTTGATAAGTAGACCCTGCATTTTTCGAACCAAAGGGCATCACTTTGTAGTGATAGTTTCCAGTGGGAGTGATGAAAGCTGTCTTTTCCTGATCATCCAACGCTAGTGGTATCTGATGATATCCTTGAAAGGCATCCAAGAAACTCATCCGATGATGGCCTACCGTCGCATCCACCAACTGATCTATCCGAGGCTTGGGGAAAGGGTCTTTTGGACAAGCCTTGTTGAGATCTGTGAAGTCCACACATACACGCCATTTCCCAGTTTTCTTTTTCACCACCACCATATTGGCTAACCACTGAAGATAGAAAACTTCCTTGATAGCCCCTGCCTGTTTGAGCTTTGTTACCTCATTCCTGATAGCCTCGGCGTGCTCTTTGGATGGACGCCGAGGTGGCTGTCTCTTCAGAGCGATGGATGGGTTAACATTCAAATGATGACAAATGAAACTTGGATCCACACTTGGGGCCTCGTACGCGTCCCAAGCGAACACATCGACATTTTTTCTAAGAAATTCAATCAATTGTTTCTTCTCCAGTAGAGGTAGTTGAGCCCCAACCTGAAAGAACTTCTCCGGATCATCACTAACAATTACCTTTTCTAGATCTTCACATTTCGTTTCGTCGGCTGGTCTATTGAAGAGCAACGCTAGAGTTTCTGATTGCTATAAGCTATTATCAACGGTGGCTGAGGTCTCGGCCTCGGGCCGATGTTGGATGGCTGCTACCAGGCATTGCCTAGCCGTAGACTGGCTTTCCAATATTTCCAAAATCTGGCCTCCAGAGGGATACTTCACCTTCTGGTGAAGAGTGGAGGGAACAGCTCCCAAGGTATGAAGTCAGGGTCTGCCCATAATTGCTGTATATGGAAAGAAAGCATCTACCACAATGAAATCCACCTCCACCACATCCGAGCCAGTCTGTACGGGTAGTTTGATCTGACCTTTCAGAATGATCATTTTACCTTCAAAACTCATCAGAGGAGAACTGTAGGATGTTAAATTCTCAAGTTTCAAATTTAGCCCCTTGTAGAGGTCAGGATACATAACATCAGCTCCACTGCCCTGGTTGATCATCACCCTTTTCACATCGTACTCACCAATTCTAAGTGTAACCACCAAAGCATCATCATGAGGCTGTATGGTTCCAAATTTATCATCATCCGAAAAACCTAACACCAGTGGGATGCCCATCTTGGCTCTCTTCGGGATTGAACTAGACTCCTCGGCTGGGTAATGGGATACCGACATTACTCTGGAGGGACAAGATCCGGTCCTCCCTGGGGCGACAAATATGACATTTATTGTGCCGAGAGGGAGTCTTGAAGAAGCATCTCCCCGAAATTCCGAACCCGTTTGGCTTCCCCGTCCACTGGAATGATGCAGGAGTTGCTTCAACTTCCCTTCTCGGACCAGTTGGTCTAGATGGTCCCACAAATTTCTGCAATCCTCGGTGATGTGTCCATGGTCTTGATGATATTGGCAATAAAGGTTCTGATTACGCCTCATAGGATCTCTTACCATCTTCTTTGGCCATTTGAAGAACGACTCATTTTTAATCTTCTACAGCACCTGATGTACTGGTTCTCGAAACACAACATTAACCACCTGGGTATTGGCAGATCCTAGCTGCCCAACAAAGTCTTTCCGAGGTTGGTTATTATTGTACCGGTCCGACCTGAAATCCCTTCTCTCCTGAGGGATCACCTTAGCTTTTCCTTTCCCCTGCAGTTAGTCTTCTTCTACCCTCATATACTTGTCAATCCGATCCATAAGTTGACGCACACTAGTAACAGGCTTACCAGTCAGAAATTTCCTCAGATCATGTTCGACTGGAAGGCCAGCCTTGAAAGTGCTAATGGCCACATCATCGTACTTTCCTTCTATTTCATTAAACATCTCCCAGTATCTATCTGAGTAGGCCTTCAGTGTCTCTCCCTCCCGCATGGACATAGATAATAAGGATCCCAAAGGCCGAGGAACCTTACTACAAGTGATAAAGCGAGAACCAAAGGCCCGGGTGAATTTCTTAAAGGAGTCAATTGAGTTCGCCTTTAAACCATTGAACCACCTCATCGCCACTGGGCCCAAGCTAGATGGAAAGACCTTACACATCAAGGCCTCATCTTTAGAATGAACGGCCATCCGTTGACTGAAATGGCTGACATGTTCCACTGGATCTGTTCGACCATTATAAATGGTGAACGTGGGTTGGTGGAATCGCCGAGGAAGACTCGCACCTTCTATGTTTCGCGTGAAGGGTGACCTAGAAACTTGGCTCAACGCCTTGTTCATGGCGTCATTCCCTAGGCCTTTGCGAGGCGGGCTCTTATATCTACGTCTATGGTGGTACTCCTCGTCGTAGGAGAAAGTCTCGCTGGGCGGAGTTCTGGATCTCCGTCTATAACTAGTACCATCTGTCTCCTCAGAGGACAGCTCGGAGTTGGGCGATGAATGTCGTCGCCGTGCGTGGCGCAATTCCCTTTTCAATTCATCGATTTCACGTTGCATGTCTTTATTGTTCTTTGCATGGGAAACACGGCTCTTCCCTTGAGACTGGCTTTTGATAGTATGCGTTGTGTGCATACTTCCCTTATGATCCCTTCTCCGTTCGAGGTTCACAAACGGATTACCATGTTGACACCCCCTTGACTCTGCTTGGTGCAGATTTGCATCCACCTGGTGTGGACTTGTCACTACCTGGTGTGGACTTGCTTCTTCCATTTTAGACGGTGCACCCGAATCTCTTTCAGAATAGATCAAGCTCTTTCCCACAGACGACGCCAATTGTAAGGACTAGATTTGGATTAGGCCCAATGTAGGATTGGGTTATAGCCCAACAAGCCCAAAACAATAAATTTGTAGAGCGTGGGTGAAAGAACTAGTTATATTCGGTAATGAAGATGATAATAGTTGGCTATTTAAGAGAATCAAACACAAGTAAAATAAGAGAATCTATCATCGGCACAGTCCGAGGAGCTATGTTATAATGTCAAGCTTATGATAAGAGTTCTGAAGATTATTACCAAGTTTTTCTTAGTCTTTTTCTCTATATCTCCTTTAGACCACTTTTCCATGTTATATACTACAATCTTGGTATTATATCTACCATACACATGTAGGTTAGATTCTAGGAACTCTTTCTTGTCCCATCCAACGCCTCCCAGAACCATCAACTAGTAGCTGTAAAGCTGCTTAACCCCTGTTCAGGTATCACCTCCACATTAATGCGGCCAGAGAGTTAGTTGGGATGCATTTAATGTGGAGGCAACAACATTTGAAGATATTTGTTGCCTCCCTTATCCAATGTCCAACTTCTAGTTGTAATGCAACCTTGAAGAAGGTCCGGGATGATAGGACACTTTTACTGACCTCGGATTCCCGTTTCCAATATGACTTTTCTCCTCGGACGTATGTTGACTTATCACATACTATCTTTATTCTTCTTTTTATACCATTCCCATTATAACCTTATTTGACCATCCTCGGATTGGTTAATATCCTCGGATTGGGTCATAGGCCCAATTCGTACAGCTTTAATAATACTTCCTGACTAACTGGCCCCCACACAAATCAAATATAGAGAAAAACTAAGAATCATGTTCAAACTTATTTCAATTGGGTTTAACAAAAAATGTAAAGTTAGGGTGTTCAAATTTTTATTGTAGGGGTCAAAAAAAATTATATATAATTTTTTTTTTAGGACCAAGTCAGGGGGTTCATTTGAACCCCCTGGGTTGGTCTTGGAGCTGCCCCTGACAACAACAACAACAACAACAAAACTTTAGTCCCAAAATTTTGGGGTTGACTATGAACTCTCAACAGAGCAAACCTTCAACGTGATCCTTCCTCAAACCATAACATTAGAATCACAATCAAGGTCAAACTATATATGTGTGTGAAGTTTATATATATATATATATTGACCATTATAGTTGTAATAGAGTCTGAGCCACACACAACAACCTACAACTCTACACCTTGGGAAACTAATAAGTCTGTAGTCTGCGTTTAGATGATAACTTTATTATGGGTCTTTTGCTGAAATTGAAACTGAATTTTTTTTACTGAAAGTACTATAGTTAAAGCTAAAAGTATTGTAAAAAAAACTAAAAGTTAGCTAAAATAGTACAGTGAGACCCATGAATAATACCAAAAAGTACAATGAAACTTATGAATAATAGTAAAAATAAGCTAAATAGTACAAGAAGCTATCTAATATAAGCTATCTCAGAGGCAACCTAATTTGTCAATTTGTTGAAAATCGGTTAAACTATAATTATAACTAGAAAAATTTAAAAAGTTGTACTGTATATAAGTAAATAGTCTAAAAAAGATGAAAGAAAAAGTTCCGATACTTGTCAAACATATATTCCTCAAACACTTCACGATACTCGTTATAAAGTTGTTGACTTTAAATTTAAGGGTGTGCACATGGGTTGGGTTGAAGGCTTTTGCTAATTCGATCCACCATGGTTGGGTTGAAAAAAATCCAAACCAATCCACTTGGATCGAATTGAACCCATGGGTTGGACAAAATTATTTTTTAATTGAGCATTATAACTATAAATAAGAGTAAATTTATAACCTAATAAACTTGAGCATAACACCAAATCAATACAAACTATTTCATTAGTGCTTTAAAGTTAATAGGATATCATATAGTTCTATCCCAACATAGTTGACAAACAAAAAAATAAATAATAAAATTATATAATATATATTTTAAATATATATTGAATATATGTGAGTTGGGTTAGATTAAGTGGATTTGTAAATCTATTGACGCATACTCAGCCTAACCCATCATAAAAGTTTTTGTTTGATAATCCAATCCAACCCACCAATCCTTAAAAATTGACCAAACCCAACAACTTGGGTTGGATTAGGTCGATTTTGGCAAATTAACAGGTTGACTTCACACCCCTAACTGTAATCATGAGAGGGCTTATGTTTATACATATTGTATGTAGTTATGCACTCAGCAAATTAATTAAGGAAATATAAACACCGCCGCATACTTCGAATAATGCCTAACAAACAGCAATCTTGTGATAAGTGACGGAAGGAGATTCAAACCATGAGCATCTTAATGAAAATAATAATAATAATAATAATAAAAAAGATCCCAGTTGACCTTCATTATAGGCTATATAATAAATAACACTTAAACACCAAATATATAACATTACAAAATCATAGAGAAAGCAAAGAAAACCCTACATATTAAATTTTGATTAATTAAAAGATATACCTATTTTTGGTCCGGTCTATTCGAGAAAAAAAATATTTTGTATCAAATAATACAACGTCATCTTGTATCAAAATCCAATAAACAAAAGTTATGTTTACAAAAATAACTATAAAAAATTTTGAAAATTTTATTTAAGTTTTGTTTGGATTGGCGTCTGTGTTTATCATGTCTGCGTTTTTGGCTTTTTTTTTTCTTCAGTCCAGTGCCTCTTGCACTATTCATGGGAATGAACCATAGGCTAAACCCAACAATTATTAATAAACAGTAACCAACAATTATTTTTTTTTATTTTTAATTTTCAGTAAAATAAACTGTATTTAAACTCATACTTAATATATAAGTTATTTATTTATCTATTTTTACAGTATTTAAACATGACATGATTCATTGACCCGAAGCCAGGATAAAGAGCCCGCCAACGTTAGTTAGCGGTCGCGTGTGGAAATTTATCCACGTGCGAGGCTGGGCGATTCTTTCCTGCTTCGCTCTTACCAAATTCGCAACCTTTCTCTCTCTCTGTCTCTCTCTCTCTCTCTGAAAAATTGAAATTACCCTAACCCTAACTTTCTAGTTCTACAGCTAAAGATTAAAAACAAAAAATATAAAAGAGGGGGAAAAAAAAATCCTTGGTTTTCAGATCCTTAAATGCTTTGTCCGTACAGTTCTGCCACGTTGAGCTTCCGAAACCCTAGCTTCGAGGTCGACAATGGAGGTCTCGAGGGACGACTTCTCGGAGCTAGAGATTGGGACCTCCGTCGACTCCTTCACCAGGTTCGTCGACTCGCAGAGGGAGCTCTTCCACAATCAGATCGACGACCTCCAGAGAATCGTCGTCACTCAGTGCAAGCTCACCGGCGTCAATCCTCTCTCCCAAGAGATGGTGCGTTCTCGTTTCGAATTCTCGTTTCTTGTTCTGTTTGTTTCCCAAGAAAAGAAAAATTTCAAGTGGAATTACAGTTTCTTTGTAATTTACATATAACTTCACAAACTATTACTCAATGAGAACGTGTTTCTAGTTAGCTTACCTAAGAATAGCTTACCATTTATTGAAGCTTTTTTTTAGATGCTATTCAAAGTTTCAATTTTGTATTATGGATTATGAGTTATGGTTTAATACATTTTATGCTGCAATTAGAGCTCTTTGTAATTTCAACATTACAGTGATTTTAATTCCATTTTTGTGTTTATTCAATTTTGCAGGCGGCTGGTGCTTTGTCGATAAAAATTGGTAAGTAATGGGGTTGTGGGATTGATAATCGGGGCATGATGGTTGTGATTCTTGTGATATTCTTTGGAATGTAAAGGCAGACATTCCCAGAATGTATCCTAATTTTGACCTAACTCTTGTACTTGGCATTTTACAAATGTTTTGGTGAGGGTTTATGTAGTATATGAACACGCATACAAACACACGCATCTATATCTTAAGTATGCTTGTTGGTTTTAGTCTATTTCTCTTTAAAGTCAGGAATGAGTTACATTTTTCGGTTGTTTTAAATTATGATATTACCAAAGTGTAGATCTTTTTCAAGCAACAATGAATTTTCTGCCTTTTTAAATCTCATGTCTTTTCTTTGTTCTTTATATTTTTGCTTCTTAATAGATAAAGACTCTAAAGCATATTTCAAGTATTTTAAAATGTATTATTTGTCACTAATTGTAGGCTAGTTTTTTACTAGACAAATTAAATGAATTGTAATGGATATTTTTGTGCTCATTTATTCATCAACGGGTTAAAACCATATGTTAAGTTTTTCAATATGTATTGTTCTTACTTCTTTGAGTAGGTGGTTGTTGTTTTCAAGATGAACTAAATGGGTTCTAAAAGTCATTTGTGTCTTGGCCCACACGTGGTCTCTCTCTAACTAAATTGTTGATTTTGCAGGAAAAAGGCCTAGAGATTTGCTAAATCCTAAGGCTGTAAAGTATATGCAATCAGTTTTTTCCATTAAAGATGCTATTAGTAAGAAGGAATCCCGTGAGATCAGTGCTCTTTTCGGCGTTACAGTCACACAGGTTTTTTAGTTCTTATTACCTCCCTCCTTCTTTTAAATGCTTTGAAAACAAAATGTGTGAATAACCTTTGTGCCCTTCCTGAACTTGGGTAATAAATTGATGTTAATAAATAAAGCTGTACTAATGGCGTCTTTCTTCACTAATTGTTTCTTCTTTTGTTTTGTCCTAACTGGACATTTTCATTTCCCATGTAATCATCTTTAAAGATGCAGATGTAATGATTTCTTTATGATTGCAAAACCTGATTTCAGCATTTCAATTCATTCATCTGGATTGGTTAATTCTTACACCTTGGTGTTGTATTGATTTATAGGTTCGTGATTTTTTTGCTAGTCAACGTACAAGAGTAAGGAAACTAGTTCGGTTGTCAAGGGAGAAGGCCATGAGATCCAGTGCATGTAAAGAACTACATGATGGTGCCCTAATAAGCTCTGACCCTATGATGCCTATTGATCCGGTTCCATTAAACTCTGTTGGTCCTGCTAGTGTTGAAGAAGCACCATCCTGCTCGATACAGGATGAAGCTTTACCTGGCTTAGATGACGAAGACAAACATTTTGTTGAAAATATATTTAATTTTATGCGGAAAGAAGAAGCATTTTCTGGGCAAGTGAAACTGATGGAGTGGATATTGCAGATACAAAATTCATCAGTATTATGTTGGTACTTGTCAAATAACTTTTTGAGGTTGGTAGCTTCTTCTTGTGTTTTTGTCTTCCTTTCTTGATTTAGCCATCCTCTACCTTGTTTTGCAGGTTTTTAACTAAAGGTGGTGTTATGATTTTAGCAACATGGTTGAGTCAAGCAGCTATTGAAGAACAAACAAGTGTTCTTCTTGTAATTCTTAAGGTACATGCAGATTTTATGCTGGTATTTACTAAATACCTGTTTTATATGCATTGCTTAAGATTTTAATGGTTAATTTGTTTTCTAGGTTCTTTGTCATTTGCCTTTGCATAAAGCTCTTCCTGTACATATGTCAGCCATACTGCAGAGTGTGAACAGGCTGCGGTTTTACAGGACATCAGGTGTGTTCTTGTGCCTTGTCACTTAGCATTTTCTCTCTCTGTCTCTCTCTCATTTTTGCTTACCTTGTATGGTTAAACTATAAATTGATGGGTTAAATATCAAGTTTGATGCTTAATTGGTGATTTGCTCTTGATACGATTGTTACTTTGCGGATTGGAATAGATATCAAGTCGAGCATAGGAATTATTGAATTTTGTCTTCCTTTCTATGTTAAACTCAGGTTTTGTTAATGCTCGAACAATGGAGTTGAGATACTTAATGCCAACAATATGATTTGAAAGTGTTAATTTTGCCCTTTTTTATGTAAATAATTTTACTTGTTTGATCTATTAATTGAATTTTTTTTTTTGGGCGGGGGGGTGCTTTTGCTGTATTTCTTTTTGCTTCTTGTAATATTTTTGAATCTCATTTATCTGATTTGAAGATCAGACATATCAAACAGGGCAAGGGTTTTGTTGTCAAGATGGAGCAAATTATTAGCAAGAAGCCAAGCACTGAAGAAACCTAATGGCATGAAATCTCCTAGTGATATACAAAATGACATGATGCTGAAGCAGAGGCAAGTGCATGTCTTTACCTCCTACACTTGCAAGATTTGTGAAATCAGTATCCAATAATGGCACTAAATTTTTTTTTGGCAGTATTGGGGATATTATGGAGGAAGAATCATGGCAGTCCAATATGAAAATTCCTGTAAGCACTTCACAAAATTTATTATATGTATATGCTAAAAGAGGGTTTATGTTGTGTGGTGTTTCAAATTTTCCCTTCTTGCTGTACAGGAAGACATTCTTGCTCCTTTGTACGGAAATTCAGAGAATTTAAGGTGCAGATATATTTTCTATTCTGATGTAATTTAGCTGGTTGCGCCCCCCACCCCCTTTCCTCTCTTTAACTTATATTTGGGTAGTTTGGAGGTATTAAGCTTAAATTTTCTTTCAGGAAATTGGACCCTCCACAAGCACTGAAACTGTTAACGGCATCTTCAGATGATTCAAATAGGAAGCAGATCCTAGGTGTTTCTTCCCGTATCCTTTGGATTGTTATTTGGTTTTCTTTTTGATTTTTTTCCTTCAATATTTTAATTAAAAAAAAGGACTTTTTACAGCTTTTGAAGGCTTATAAAAGAATAGTGGACAAAGAAACTCATCAGTTTAGGAATGAAATCTCTCATTAGTATTAACTTTTAATCTAAGTTGTCCCCAAACATGAGGATATCTAGTAATACTTATCTTGGTGCATTCTTAATCGAAATGTTTGTATTATTGTGTCATCTATAATATTGGCAACAGGGATTGATCAAGGGCATATTAATCTGGTGGAAATGTAATTTGAATACATTTTCTGCTATTGATTATATGTCATTTATTTCTCCTTTGATGGTTGAAGGATTTGCCAAAAAAACCTTGGATAATTTTATTTACTAACATTTGAAACTCTTGGTCCATATACACTGGTTCAGTGACTGTCTGGTCCATATATGCACCACCTACACTATATTCCTCTCCAATTAAGTTTTTTGATAGTTACAATGGGGGATGGGGATTTGAAATCTTGGACGTCTTCGTTGGAAATACTAGGGAGTGCTAGTTGAGCTACAAGGCACTTGGTTTCCTCACCAATTATCTCCAAACTTCTTCTCCAAAGATGTTTTATTTAAGTTTTGATGAAACCTTGATGTTGGAAATACTAGGAAGTGCTAGTTGAGCTACAAGACTCTTGGCTTCCTTACCAATTATGTCCAAACTTCATCTCTAAAGATATATTCAACTTCTGATGAAACCTTGACGTTTGAAGCCCTTGTAGAACTTGTTTATATAATTGTTAGTTTTTTAGTTTTTGTTTTGGAGAAGTAATAATGTTTATATGATTGCTAGTACACCAGTTATCTACATTCTTGGAGATTTCTCCTTTTTGTGAGTACATGTATACTCTCAAAAGAATGTGAATTAACTAAAGTTATGTTGATAAGAAGGGTTGTTAGATAATTTTCATGGTTTTAGAAGTTTTAGGTAATAGCTGGTTATTAATCTGTCAAATTTCGGCAATCACAAGGTGCATTTGATTCAAATGCTAATTCTTTCATGTAAGTATAACCCTCTTATAAATACAGAATATTGACAGGAGTGGTATGATTATCTTGCACAATGCTGTCACCTTTCTTGAATTGTCAAGTATGGTTTGTTGGCTGTTTATTTTTAGCCTTCTAGTTTGTGAACCCCCCTCCCCCCTCTCTCTCTCTTCTCCAAAAAAAAAGGTGGACATTTAGATTGTGAAATTGATTATTTATTGTCAAATCTTATGGTATTGCCAATAAATGTTTTGCAGTTCAACTCTTTAAAGGGAAAGAGGGATTCACATTTATCATTTGGACAAAATCTAGTTTGGAAGTTTTTGAAGAAAGAGGAAAAACAGAAAATCAAGTTCAAAAGTTTTATTCTTGTGTAATTTTTGTTTTTGAGTTTCCTTCCTATATCCAAGCAGCACAAAAGTATAAAGTAGCAATTTTAGTTCTATACCAATCTGTAGTAACCTCAATTTGATGAAAGTGATTACCGTTTAATCAGTTCATGTTGGAGAAGAGGTGGTGGATTGGATTGCTAAATTATTGGCTACAGATTCCCTCACAACCCCTAGTTCACAATCCCCAATACCTATAATGGATACAACTCATCTCCACCTACAAAAGGAGGGTTCACTTGGCTGCAAAGGCCAATGTGGGGATTCATTTAATAATTTCATCTAAATTGGTTAAGAAAAGAAATGTTTCCCCTTTCCACTCGATTTCTTCCCTATGACACTTAAAGAAGCTGGCTGCCTCTATGTATTTCAACTTGCCAGATGGTTGTGATGCTGGACAAACTGTGACTATATTTCATTTGATGTTTCAAAATTTGAGAAATCAATCTTACCCCTGCGATTTGACCGTAATCAATATCCTAAATTAAAAGACTGGAAATAATCCTCTAAGCTTTTTCTTGTATTCTGTAATGTTTCTGTCTTAATGTCACCCCCCAAAAAAATTAAAAAAGAAAAAGTGAGAGAAGCACTTGAATGTTGCATATGCAGTTTTTATATTTATGGAAGAATTAGAGTTTATATCCTTAGCTGGTAACAGAAACCAGAGAACGCAGAAAAGTTCAGTTGGTGGAACAGCCTGGCCAAAAAATGGCAGGCAGAAGCACGCAGGCCACAAGATCAGCACCTGTGAATCAAGGGCGTCCAATGTCTGCTGATGATATCCAAAAGGCAAAGATGCGTGCTCAATTTATGCAGAGTAAGTATGGGAAAAATGGTTCTTCAAATGAATCAAAAACTGAAGGTTTGAACAAACCTTCAACCACTCAGACCAGCACTTTAAATCCAGTATATAAAGTTCCTGTTTGGCCTAATATTGAGGAACAAAAGAAACCTGTCATCCTCCCGTCTAAAATTTCTAATAAGGTGGAAGCTCCTCTTGATCCAAAGTCGAGAATGGATTCAAAGGAGCCCTTATGGGAGAAGTGCAGGAGGGTTCAAATCCAATGGCAGACACCACCAGGTACATCTGCTTTTAGTTCTTGTTGGTTCTTTTTTGCTATTTGCCAATAATTTGTGTAGAAAGAATATCTCTTCACAGCGAAATTACCTGACCATTTTGAGAAGCTCCCCAAATCTTATACAATACAGAGGAATATCTTAAGTGCTCCCACAATTTTCACTGGAGGGAGATTCATATGCTCATTTTCAACTGCGGATGTTATTTTTTCCTAGTACCCCCTGCAACTGCTTTCATTTGCTTTAAAAAAAATATATATATATATATTTATTTATTTAAATTTAATTTAATTTAATTTTTTAAAAAATTTTATGAATAGGATCAGAATCACAAACTGCGCTATTTTTCTGTATTAAACTTGAGAAATGCGATGTCCACAACATTTCCATAACAAATTCTAAGGGCACGTTTGGTAGACTATAATAGACACTGTAATGTAATAGCTATTCCTGTGGCATAACTATTTGGTTGTTTGGTTATGTTTTTATTACAATGAATAGTTATTCCTTATGAATAGCTATTTTTCAAAATGAAGAATAACTATTCTTTATCAAAAGTACTGAATATATATTCCTTCACCTTATGTAATAACTTTTTAAAAAAATTTCCTAAAAAGCCATTAGTTGCCACATCTTCTAAAGGAAAGAAAATAAATTTTCCTTTTTGTTAATTATTAGCTCCATTTTGAACACCCTAAAATAAGTGTATTTTAGGAAATTTGACTTAAAAATGATTTAATTACACATTCTTTTTATACTCTACTAAATTGTGGATGCATATTCAGAATTCTGTTCTTAAATGGTCATCAAACTAATGAATAGTAATACTTATTACATTTCAACTTAATGTATTTCTTGTAATACTTATTCCTATTCCTATGTAATAATCATTACAGTGTACCAAACATGTCCTAAGTGACAAGTTGTTACAGGTTATTATTGGTGGGCAAAAATGTAATTTCAGGGGCAGAGTTCAAATTAAAACTAATAACAACTTACCACCTATGATTTATTGTGAAAATGTTGGTGATGTAGCACTTCTCATTAAACTTAACCATTGTTTCAGTTGTATACACTTTCTTTTTTGTTCCTACGTTTTTCTCAAGTAATTTTAGAAAGAAAAATATACCTCAACAGTCTCTTGATATTTAATGAAATTAAAGTATTGGGACCATTTTGGGGCAGGATACTTTGCTGAAAGTTGGTTAAAGTAAATCCGTACCTAGAAAAATGGAGGTTTTAAAATGTTTTACATAAGTAAATATGCTAAAAAACCTAAAAGAAAAAGTTGATGGCAAATGCACACAAGTTTGAAAATTTTGGGCACCCCTGACCCTCCTATTTTTATTTTTTATTTTGTTTGTGTCAGAATATTAAATTCTTGGCTTATTTTTTCCCTGTACTTTTGTCTACACTATGGCTTAGACTTTTCCTTTTAAATACATGTGCTATTGTACCTTGGACTTCACGGATTGCTTCCTGAATCATAATGACCTTGCTCGATAATGGATCAGAACTAATTAACCCAATTAAACCAGTGTATCTTCTGAGGATTTTATAAATCATCAAAAAATTTATTGGATTGTTGGGCAAAGGATGTTCATATGTGACATGTGTAGTAGTTGAATATGGTCTTTAAATTTTCTCCATTCCCTTAGACTTTCAGCATGAGTATCATTTAAATATTTCAACTGGGGTAAAAATTCTGCCTCTGCTGATGTAAGTACTCGGTAAATTATGCACGGCTGCAAATCCTTGTGATGGAGCAAACTCTATTGGGAGCATGCCGTTGCTTCAATGGTATCATTGCTGGGAAGTTCTCTAGTGGAGAAGATGTCTTGGCTGGTGGCATAAATTTGTAAAATTGTATGCGCGCGTAAAGAAAATAAAATTGTTCCATTCTCTTTGTCCTAGCATATAACTGAGTTTATAGAGACTTTACAAGCTTATTTCACATCTTCAGATGAGGTCCCCCCTTCCTCTTTTATTTATCTGATGATTTTAGTGACAGCTTGTGTTTTACCATTGAGTTAAATAGTTAAAAACCAGGAATTTGAAATTGAATCATTCCTTTCCCATGCAGTGTTTTGAATGTCCGATCACTTTGCTGCTCAATGATGAGTGTGGTTTTCATCTTCTTGCAAATTTGAGCACTGATCTGGGTTTTAATTGTGGTTGAAACGATGTCTAAGGTCCATAGTGGTTTTTCTTTCTGTCTTGTAGTTGAAGCCAAATTCTGGGATGTCATTGGCTGTGAGACTAAATGTACATGTTTGCAGTATATAGGGCCGCAAAATCTTCTAAGCCTTTTAATTTATAGTAGGCATCAAGTAATTGATTAGAGGGGTTGGTACCTTGGTATGGATGTCTTCAGATGTTAGTATAAGATTAATCCCACTTAAATGTAAATTGTTACCAGTTTTCAGATGTTAATCATGTCTAATTACAATTAACTTAAATGGCTTGCTTTCACTAACAATTGGCTAGTTAATTATCTAAAAAAAATTTAACAGTAACTATTTAATCTAGCTGGCAATTTCTGATTTGTTAATATCCTTTAGGCCATTGGCAATATGACACCTGGATCAATCACTATTAGCCTTGTTCATACAAATTTTACTACAAAATATTACAAACTAATGTTGCAATGAATGTGATTTGTGATAAATGTTATTGGTGCCACTTCAACAAGATAATATATGATGAGTTTTTGAATTAGTTATTGTGATTTGTGAGACATAAGGTTTTTTTTTTTTTTTTGTAAACATCAGTTTGTAAGATATATGGAGTAAAATTTGTAATATATTCCTAACATCACCCCTAGCTAAAATTATGACCATCCTAACATCACCCCTAGCTAAAATTATGACCTTTAAAGGGAATGGCCGCATAAGCTTTCTGGATATACAACCTTTACAGGTGCAAAGCAGTCCATTATAGACGTCAATAATCTTTTAATCTAATCTTCACTTTGTTTCATTGTTTTTCCTTCTGCCCATTATAGAAGACAACGCCCAGTTAATAAAGTCCAAGATTTTCCACTATATTTTGTGGTGTAATCATAAACGCAATACTTTTACCATTATCTTCATTTTGTTTTATTGTTTTTTCTCCTACCCGTTATAGAAGACGACGGCCAGTTAATTAACTCCAAGTTTTCTCCACGTATATATTGTGCAGTAATCATGAACGCAGTACTTTTTACTATTTGGAAATTATCTTGGTTTTTCTCATCCTCTCCAGGCTTCGTGTGAATTCTTTTTTAACTTCAGGATTGTTTTTTGTGTTTCAATAACCTTTTCTGCAAAATTCAGCCTTTTGTGTCCTTTTCCTTTCTGCAGAAATGAGACTCAATGATCATTGGAGTGTTGGTGGTGGTGAGAATAGCAAAGAGGTTGAAGTCCAGAAAAACAGAAACCGCCGTGAGAAAGAAACTATCTACCAAACAGTCCAGGAAATACCATCTAACCCCAAGGAACCGTGGGACATTGAAATGGACTATGATGACACATTGACCCCTCAGGTCCCAATTGAACAGCCGCCCGATGCTGACAGTTTGGAAACACAGGTTGCTACTAATCAAGTTGTAAACAATGCTGTTTCTTTGGCAACCCCTTCGAGTCAAGTTTCAAGTACAGCCGAACCAGATTTAGAGTTGCTTGCAGTGCTGCTAAAAAACCCTGAATTGGTATTTGCTTTGACTTCTGGCCATGCTGGCAATTTATCAAGTGAAGAAACTGTGAAATTGCTTGATATGATCAAGGCTGGCGGGGCTGGTTTAGTGGGCAGTTTTAATAGTGGAAGAGTGGAGGAGAAGGTCGAAGTTTCACTTCCATCTCCAACTCCTTCAAGCAATTCTGGAACGGTGTGTCACCCGGGCTCATGCTCCAACTTTTGGCAGATATCTCACGTAATTAATAATTATTGCTAAATTAGCAAGGGTGACACTATTTGCTCTCAACTTTGTCAATACCATTGTGAGCAAATAGTGCTGCCTCTTGTAAAGGCATCAGTCAGACCAATAATGAAATGAAATTTCATGCTTTTAGTGGGCACGACCAGTTGGTGTGGAGAGTGGGGATAAGATTCATCCCAATTTGCGAGTGTGGGTCCATATCTGTGGACCCCATGTTTGGGATACATTTCATGAAATATTCCCCATAAACCATCTGAACTGAGTTTATATGGATATTTATGTACATCCAAAAATGTCTTTACCAGTTGGAATTTGATTTGTAGTCTAAAATAGGAACAAAGTTCATCCATTTCTGGCATCGAAATTTTCCTGCAATGGTAAATCCCTGTGTATCATCGAATTCATAGGATCTCGTGCTAATAATTAGTAAATAATAATTTATTGTTAATAAAAAACCCTTAGTAATAATATATAAAAATATAATACAGTTATTGCTACTTTTTCATTTTTTATATATTTAAATTTTAGGAATTTAAATTCTCGCTTTCTAATTTATTAAATCTTTTGTCCCCAATAATATTGCAGAGTGGATGGAGACCTGAAGTTGCCAAGAATCCATTTATGCAGCCAAGCTCAGTAGCTAACAGAGTTGCCTACACTTCGCCAGGAGTGGCTACCACCAGCTTGATGCTGCCTCAAGCTACAGAAGCTAATCTCATTCCACCCCAACAGTCCTCATCAATGGCCCAACAATTTGCAGCAGCAATGCATACTTATTCACTGCCTCAAACAACTGCCAACATACCTGGAAGGCAATTGCCTTCTCTGCACCCAGCAAGACCAACGCCAGCATCGGAAATGGTTTTAACCTCGAGGAATTCTTCCTCCATGGGCGCTTCCTTGCAAAACTTTTCAACTACAGCTGCACCGCAGATTGAAAGCACAAGTAATATAAAACCAGCACCTGTATCTGTCACACTGAATACACCCGGGAGAGCACATGCTTCCTTCCCGCCACAGCCAACACGGTCACAAACACACTCCCAATCACTGCATCGATCAACCATTTTGTCTGAGCCTCAGCCACCTGCACCTTTATACCCTTCTAGGCCACCAATTGGAAAAATGGACCCTGTCTCTGATTCTTGGAGAGCTAGCCAGGGTCTGCCTCCAAATTATCATTCTCAAGCTAATCAAAATAACTATAATTCATTGGTTGGAGGATCTAGGCAGCCTGTGTTGCAGCCGGGTCCTTTTTTGGACGGAAATGAATATGTGGCTCAAGAACAATATGAGTCATGGAGTCCAGATAATAGTCCTACTAGAACTACAGACTACATGATGGGAAGGAATTTCCCGGAACCCAGAATGAACCCCGGATGGAATAATAGGCCCGACCGGTCTAGACAACGGGGAAACTTTTCTGGATACCGGGACCATAATAGGTATGGAGACAGAAAATGGCGTGACAGGAGGCATTGAGTTTGTACTTAAATTCCATCTTGGTCTTATTAAACTTACCTGACTGGCTATATTCTGATATAGAGTTGGATTTGTGAATAGTGGAGGTGGAGTTGGAAGTTTCAGGCTTGGAATGGGTTTTGGGATGAGGACAATGTTAGAATGAAGTAGATTTTGTTTACGCCATTGCAATGCAGGGATCCAAGATGTTCATAATTTATTGATTATTAAATGGGTTAAAGCATCTAAAGGCTTTCCAACATTTCATATTTCTTCTCCCTCCGATATAATAAGCGCGTAAAGCTTGGGCTGGGCTTATTTGACCCCGAACTTAAATTGGAAAACTGGGCTTGTTGATATAAAGAGTTGACACATCTCAAAAACTTTGGTTTCCAAAAGTACAATTAAAAAAAAAAAAAAATTGATCATATTCGTATTTGATTTACTATTTTGCTTTGATTTTCAGCATTAAAAATAAAAATAAAAATTATGGGTTCCGTTGCCTTGCGAGCCAGGTCAAGAGTTGTAATTTCAACATTTTATGATTATAGCTCTGGTTAAAGCTGTCATTAAAAAGCTTGAGCACATGCATAAATGGACAGAATATTCTTACATGTTGTGAACTGAATGGTCCAGCATAGGGCCTTGATTCGACCCGATCTTGATTGTGGGTTTATGGGATTTCAAGTTATTACAGCCGATCTTGATTGTGGGTTTATGGGATTTGAAGTTATTACAGTAGCATTAGCTGAACTGGGAGAGTTTTATCTTGAGAAAGTTGTCTTGAGATTTGCCTGTATTAAAAGAGTAATCTTAGAGCTACAACTTTTGCTAAACTTGCTAAAGTTGCAAGTTATGAGTGATAGAGTACAAATGGTGGGTTTATGTGGGTTCATAATTTCACTACTTATGACTTGCCTTATGAGCAAGTTGTGGTCCTAACATTACAGATATTAAATATCAATTGATATTTTGGTTAAATGATAAAAAATAATTATCATGAATATGACACTATAAGTTAAAATATCATCATATCTATATAAAAAAAAATCACCTTTAACAGGTGAAAAAAAGAAGAAGAAATATGATCTTCCCTTTATTAAAGAAATGAAAATGATCGTGATTCTAACTATTTTAGTTAATAAAATTTATTGTCATCTAATAAAGGATTTAGAATTGAATTTCTATTAAAAAATAAAAAGAATTGGCAATCAGGGCACCAAAAATTTAATTGTTATCCTATGAAAAAGAAAATCCACATTATTTTAAAAAATAAGGTTATAATTTTCACCCAAAAAAAGAAGAAGTAAAAAGTTAGAATTCACTGCCCTACTCAATAACTAAGTTGAGCTTAATGAGTTGATGAAAAAATTCCTAATAGTGTGTGCATACATTGTTTTAGGTTATGTTAACAAATGCTGTTAAAGTAATTGTTTTTTTTTTTTTTTTTTTTTTGAAACCAAATTGAAACTTTCAATCAAAGCAGTCAAGTGAAGTTACACTGAAAAACAGAGCACAAGCTATAGAACAGAGCATAGTAAAAGGAGGTACACAGCAACAACCTAGACCACAACTTAAACTACTTTTAACCTGTTCCTTCAGCTCTAGCCATGTCTTCTATCCAATCAGGAATAATTGAAATCCAGACATGTTCCTCAGCAGATTGTTTTGCAAGTTGTGCAAGTTCGTGGGCTATTTTGTTGCCATCCCTACCAATATGTTTGACTTTTGCCTCCTGGAAGTTAGGAAGATTTTGCAAAATACCTCTCATAACATGGCCAACCACACTTCTCACTTCCTTAGCCTCAATAGCTTGAATTGTCTGCATCAAATCCCCTTTGAAAATGGTCTTTTCCAAGCCCAAATTTTTTGTTAGGATGATTCCTTGTTCCATAGCTATGGCTTCTGTTTCCTCCACAGCCATTCGTCCCGATAGAGGAATGCATTTTGCTACCACCACCTTTCTTTCCCAATCTTTGATTATAACTCCCACATTGGAGTGGCCTTCAATAGAGGGAACAACCCCATCCACGTTTATTTTGAAGAAACCCACAGGGGGGGTGTCCATGCTTTCTCATTTCTCTGAGGATTGTTTATATCCCAGTTCCTGGTCCCCTTGAAATTCTTTATCATTTGGATTGCTGTCTCCCAAATGTGATCCTCAAAAACACCATTTCTCTCATGAACAACTTGATTTCTATTGTACCATATCATCCAGGCTACACCAAAGAAGATCTCCATGTCCCTTTGAGTTCCTTTTTCTAACAAATATAAGGCCAAATCCATTATCTCCCTGTTGTTTTCCTTCAAATAGATTGGACATTCATTCCATTTGCTCCAAACTCTTTTAGCAGCTTCACAATAGATGATTGCATGCTCAGTTGTCTTAGGTTCCCCATTGCAAATAGGGCAAGTAGGATCCACTTGAATTCCCCTATTGCAAATATTCAGCAATGATGGGATGGCCTTTATGCATAGTCTCCAGGCAAAAATTCTCACTTTGGCCGAGATGTTTAGGTGCCACATCTTTTTCCAAAGGGGAGCACATATGTCTCCCACTGAGGATTCACCTCTTTCAGGCTTCTCTACTATTTCCCTAGCCAAAAAATATGCACTTTTCACCGTGAAGATTCCTTTTTTATTTCCCACCCGTATTAATTGGTCCTCCTGTGGGTAGTGAGGGATTGGGATGCTAAGAATATTTTCCACTTCAAAGGCAAGGAAAATTCTGTCTAGAGTGTCTTTTCTCCATCTTCTAGTGTCTTGGTCAATTAAGGCCAAAACTATAGGGAAGTCTCCAAAATCTTTCCTTGGGGAAATGACTTTATAAGTTGTTGGTGTTGGCAACCATCTATCATCCCATATATGGATTGTCTTCCCATTTCCCACTCTCCAACTTGTTCCTTGCTGAATAATATGCTCTTGTGAATGCTTCTCCAAGCATAAGATGGGTTGCTGCCTATGCTTGCATTTAAGATATCCCCATTGGGGAAGTACCTTGCTTTGTACATGCACACCATTAGCGATGCGGGATTTTCCAACATCCTCCAACCTTGCTTTGCCAGCATAGCCAAGTTGAAAGCATAAAGATCACGGAATCCCATTCCGCCCTCTAATTTTGATTTGCACATTCTTGACCAGCTAACCCATGCCATTTTTTATTCTTGATTCTTCTGCCCCCACCAGAAATTTTGCATCATCCCCTCAATATCTTCACAAAGACCTTTGGGAAGTAGGAAACACTCCATTGTGTATGTGGGTACTGCCTGAGCAACAGCTTTTATAAGGATTTCTCTTCCTCCTATCGATAATAGTTTCTCTTTCCAGCCAGTCATCTTTTTCCCCACTCTCTCCCTGACTTCATTGAATATTTGTTTCTTTGATCTTCCAATCATTGAAGTTAGACCTAAGTATTTTCCTGGTTGTGCATTTTGCATTGAGCCCAGCGTTTCCTTCACCTTTTCTCTTGTCTCCTCATTTGTATTCTTACTAAAAAAGACCGAGAATTTTTCTGTGTTTATTTTTTGGCCTGCTGCCTCCTCATATTTATGCAAAATTTCACATAGTTCTCTGCTTTCTTGCTTTATTGTTTTGCAGTAGATCACACTATCATCGGCAAATAAGTGGTGGGTTATTGTTGGGCTTCCCCTACAGATAGAAATGCCAGAAATCTTCCTTCTCCTTTCTGCCTCCACAATCAAAGCCGTTAGCCCTTCTGTACATAAAAGAAACAAGTAGGGAGATAAGGGATCGCCTTGACGTAGCCCCCTCGTGGAAGTTATACATCCATGGGCCACACCATTTATGAGAACAGAATAGGATACAAAATTTATGTAGCTCATAATCAATTTAATCCATTCATTATCAAAGCCCATTTTTGTCATAGTTTTTTCAAAAAAAAACCATTCCACTCTATCGTAGGCTTTACTCATGTCTAATTTAATTGCCATATACCCCTCTTTGCCATCCTTTTTTTTCTTTAGATAATGCATGATTTCAAAAGCAACCAGGACATTGTCAGTTATGAGTCTATCTGGGACAAAAGCACTTTGGTTTTTAAAAATGATAGTGGAGAGGAGGGGTTTCAATCTATTTGCAAGAACCTTTGACATGATTTTGTATGAAACATTACAGAGGCTTATTGGTCGGAATTCACTTATCTTTGTTGGATTATTTATTTTAGGAATGAGGGCTATGTTTGTCTTGTTTAACTCAGTTATGGGGGCATTGAAGTTAAGAATATTAAGGACACTTTTTATTACATCTTCCTCAATAATATCCCAATACTTTTGATAAAAGATAGCAGACATACTATCAGGGCCTGACGCTTTTGTTAGGTGCATTTGTCGGATGGCTTGAATAACCTCCTCCTTTTGAAATTCTTTTGTTAGATTTTCATTCATCTCCCTAGTAATCCTTTTCGGTATTAGATCTGCTACTTCCATCACTCTAGTTGGGAAAGAGGTAGAGTACAACTCTTTGAAGTAACTTACAACAATGTTTGCAATGTCTGTTTTCTCTTCGCACCAATTCCCTTCTCCATCCAGTAAGCCCCTGATTTCATTCTTCTTCCTTCTCTGAGATGCTTTGTGGTAAAAATATTGTGTTTCTATCACCAAGGGTCAGCCATTGGACTCTGGATCTTTGATTCCACTTGATTTCTTCATCATCTAGCATTTCACTGATTTCCTTCCTTAGTGCATTAATTTCTTCTCACCTACTTCCATCCCTGTCAACCTGGACTAGTACTCGTAGCTGCTTTCTCTTCTCATTTATCATTCGTACATCATGCCTAAGGTCAGAATTGTTCCATCTTGTCAAACCCGCAGCGCAAACTCTCAGGCCTTCAACAAGTTCACTAGCCGTTTGAAAATCTGAATGATTCTTCTAAGTATCTTGAATTATCTCCTTGCATTTATCGTGTCTAACCCATGCTGCCTCAAAATGGAATCTCTTCTTTCCCCTTCCTTGGATATTCCTTTGGTTTGTTAGAACTAGAGCATAGTGATCTGAAGTTGAATTTGTTACGTGGAGGACCCTAGCATCTCTGTATTGATCTTTTCATTCTGTTGTAGTCAGAACCCTATCAAGTCTTAATCGAATTCTTTCCCCAGCTGACCTTTGGTTACACCAAGTAAAATCTGGTCCCTCATATCCAAGGTCTAGAAAGCCACATACATTAACTACTCTTCCAAAACCCTCCATCTGTGGTTGGGGTCTCTCTGGGCCTCCCCATTTCTCGAAGCTTGATAAGATTTCATTAAAATCCCCCATACAGACCCATGGCATCTGAAATTGAATTTAGGAATTGTAGTAACTCCCAAGACTCCTTCCTCTGATTTGTATCCGGGTTGCCGTAAAAACCTGTGATTCTCCATTTAAAACCAGATGTAGGATCAGTCACTATTACATTTATGTGGTACCTAGTATAACTTTTAAGCTCCACATTTAGATCACTATCCCATAACATGGCTATTCCACCACTTCTTCCCTAGCTAGGAACAATTACTCCATTTAATAAACCTACCTTCGCCATCATTCTCCTCATCCTTCTCATTCCAGCTTTTGTCTCCATTAAGAATACCAATCTGGGGCACCATCATTGCATAAGATCGGGCAACGCTCGAATTGACTAGGGGTTCCCCAGCCCCCGGTAGTTCCAGCTTAAGGTATTCATGGCTCCTGGCGATGCTGCTTTGCAGACACCGCCAATAGATCAAGGGGGATTGATTCACTACCACAAAACTTTTTCTGCCTTCCTGCATCTGCCTCTTCCTCATCTGCCCATAGAGTCTGCTTTACACCCACTATACTGCTAGCTACATCCCTTCCTATTTCATTTTCTTTGCTTTGACCACGGGCTAGCTTCTTCAAATTACCCTTCTTTTTCTTGACTTTATATTCCTCATCATTATTTTCCTTCTCTATACTAAGCCCAAAGTCCATTTAATTTGGGCTAGTGACTTCCTAGAACTCCTTATTTTGTGTTTCTTCTCGGCCCATATGTATTACCCCACTTACCCCACTTTCACTTCCTATTGTTGACATAGAGCTATGGGTCGGCCCCATATTTTGATTTTTTGTCCTTCCCCTTTTCACGTTGGATATTTTCCCCTATTTTCCTTGCTCCTATCCCATCATTTCTACTATTTTGAATTTGAATTTGACATACCTCTTGCGTTGCGTGCTCACCTTTCTCTGACATCACTGAGACAAGACTTCCTCTTTTTTCATGGAAGTAGAATAGCCACTGTCTTCTGCCCCTACTGGCATCCTTTCTTGCATTGCCATGTCATAATCTTGCTGGTTTATTGGATTTCTTCTTTGTTCTTCTTTTGACAGTCTAGCTTTGCAGAGTTTGATTTGGTTGGCCTCTTTTTTTGCAATGTCGCTCGTCATGCCCTATTACTCCACACTTGAAGCAGAAAATCGACAACCTCTTATACCGAAATTGGATGGAGAAACTCTCCCCTTCTAGGCTAGCTACTTTTCCACACCTTCTTAAGGGTTTTTCCAGGCTAATGGGCAACCCGGCCCGATAATATTGAAGCCCGTGGGCAGCCTAGTAGCCCAATGGGACAGGCTATGGGTTGGTTTCTTTACCCATGGGCGCCCGGTGGGCCAGCTCGTTAGCCTGACTCATTGCCCAAAATTCATAACAAAATAATTTGGGGGTTGGGTGGGTGAGGGATTGAACTTTAGACATTATAAAAACTTTAAGACCACACACCTAACCATTAAATACTTGGAGTGATTGTGATACAATATGCATAATAAATATATATATATATATTGGTATTAGTCTAGTAGCTTTGATTTTTAAAACTAAGTTACTAAGATGACTGTTGCCCTACCTCTGTGCCTTTGGAAAGAAAGTCATTCTTTCCTTTGATAAATTCTAATTCTTTCCTTACAAGTTACAATTATAGAAGAAATTCCTTTAAAAAAAAAAAGCTTACCGTTGGTTGGAAGAAATTCTTTCCTTTAAGAATTGATATTTGATTATTCATATATTTCCTTTAAGAACTGATATTTGATTCTTCATACATTTCCTTTAAGAATTGATATTTGATTCTTCAAATATTTCCTTTAAAAATGCTTACCGTTTGAACAATACAAAAGTCAGTTCTCTTCCTTTTTTCTTTTTTTTTTTGGTGTTCAAGTATCCAATCTATAAATACCTATGCCATTTCTCTCATTTTACTCACAAAAAATCTCTCAAATTCAAACTCTCCCTAAACTATTCTCAATTTTTCATCTCTTATTATTCTTGCCCTCTTATAGTTATATACTCTATAGAATAATAGTATTATATTTTTAATAGTTATATTTATACAATTACAAGTATCAAATAATCAAATTCTTCAAGTTGGAGGCTTGGAACTTTAAGGCTTGAGCATCCAATTGCATTTGAAAATCAACTTCTCCAAATTGGAGTGGAACTGTGGAAGCTATTTGTCTCAAAATTCGATTGATTGGGTAACATCTTTTCATAACTTTTATTATATACTTGCTGTCTTATTATTTGTATACATTATTTTTGTTAGTTTTCAAAATTTTAAAATGACTCATAGAAATGATCACATCATACTAGATGATTTAGATGAGCAAGGGCAACATTTTAAGTCAATTGGTTCCCCCACATCCCCAGTTTCCCCTACATCTAATTTACCTCAGCTCAAATCCAAGTTTTACTAATAAAAAATTAAAAAGTGAAGTTTGGAAAAATTTTGATAGGGTAGAGAGGATAAAACAAGATGGAACAAAAGAAATTAAAGCTATATGTAGCAAATGTGGTGACGAGCTGGCTGGTGGCCCAAGTGCGGGGACTAACCATTTGAAACGTCATATGTTAAATAGTTGTAAGTGAAAAAATCAAATGGATATTAGAGATTTTCAACAATTAGGAAAAGATAAGGAGGGAAATTTAACTACATTTATTTACACTGATGCAAATGTACGAAATGAAGTGGTAAAATATCTTGTTAGAGCTGAACACCCATTTACATTTGTTGAAAAACATGATTTTACAGGAATGGTGCAATGTGGTTTTACTATACAACATAAAGGATTTTCTGCATCCACCGCAAAAAGAGATATTATGAAGAGTTTTAAATTTTATAAAGAAAAATTAAAAAGTATTTTGCATGCACATAGTACCCGTTTGGATTCAACTTAATCCGGCGTTTACGTTTATTGCTGGGACCCACGCGCACGCTGAAGCTGAGGAAACGCAAGGCTGAAACGCAAGTTTTCTCTATACGCACCGTTTCATTTAATCCAAACGCGTGTGAAACACTGTTCATGGACATCGTTTCATTTAATCTCTACGCACCGTTTCATTCCAAGAGCTGAAACAATAAACGCACAAGCCTCTTACGCGTACTGTTCACGACTTGGGAGTGTGTTGAGGAAAACGGTGCGCTCAACTCTGCTGAAAACCTTGTGTGTGCTGTTCATCGCACAAGAAGCTTGGAGAATCAGATCATCAAAACAGTGCGTAGTTCAATCCAAACCGCTATTTCCATTCTCTTCACCTTTCTGCTTTTTCTCTCAACTACCGGTGGCAGAATGCTTTCAATCCCCTTCAATGCTCTGTCCAAATCCTCTTCAATGTCTTTCACCTACACACCAACCACAAAGCTATCAAAACAGAGCACACCAGTTGATGAAAGCAAACCCATTATGCAGAACCAAAAGAAAAGATCCCCTCTGTTCAACAAACGCTCGAGCTCACCTTTTCTCCGCTTGGGACATCGTTGCCACCACTGTGGGTCTCTGCATTCACGGGTAAGTTGTTTCCATGAGGCTTCATCAATCTGTGGTTTTTTGTGTTTAACCGTTTGTGTGTGGTTTTTGTGTTCAACATCTGTGTGTGGTTCTCTGTTGTGTTTTCCATGACACTAGTATGTGGGTTTATTGATCCTTCGTGTAATACCATTGTTTCTCATACTACCTCTGCTGTATTTGGATATATGTGAGTTTACTTTGCATTTTTCATGTGGGCATGCCTAACTGATTATCATATGCACCGGAACTATTTGTTTAAATGCCTCAATGAGTGTAGAAGGAAGTTGTAGCAAAAATGGTTAAGCAGAAGAAATCGATGGACGGTGGTAGTAATGGTGAAAGAGCTAACTGGAAAGACCCTAAGGAACTAGAAGCTTTTTGTCGGTTCTGTGCTGTTCAAGTCATGGAAGGCCACTGGATTTTTGTCCAAAATTGGGGTTAATGAAGTGATTCGGCAATTGGGTGAGATGGAAAAAGTGGTAACTTGGCTGCAGATTAAAAACAAATGGGATCATCTGAGAAAAAGGTGGAAGAATTATAACAAGTGTTTGGAGAATGAGACTGGGTTGGGTTATGATGCTGGAACTGGGATGTTTGACGCACCTGATGAGTGGTGGAACCGAAAGATTGCGGTTAGTTCTGATCAATACATAATTGTGAAAAACTTTACTGTCTAAAACTATATTCTTGTGTTCTAACTACTGGTTGTCCACATGTAGGCATGTCCCGATGCAAAAACCTTTAAAACGCATGGTTTGCAGAATCGTGAGCTCCTGAACATCATGTTTGGAGGCACGGTTGCAACGGGGAAAAATGCATTCTGCACGAGTGGTCCAATACCAAAGGAAACCACCAAAAGGTCTGGGGACTCCGCTGATAGTATAGAATTTGTTGACCCCTAATGTGAACCTGTTGTGAATGTTGACGCAATGGAGGTTGAAGGTCCATCATCGTCGAGGGCAGGACCGACAGTGAATAAGGGGAAAGGCTTGGCAACCAGTGTCCACATCTTCAAGCCAATTTGCAAGAAACAAAAAAAAAAGCGTTCAGCTGCGCAAGAGATGTTCGACTCTTTGAAGAGCATCTCAAATGTTATTGTTGAAAGATAAAGTCTAAGTGCCCATACACCATTTGCTCCCACAACAATTGCTCAGGTTAAAGCAATTCTGGACATGGTGTTGAGTCTTCTTGGGGTGTACTTGGGTCATTACTTTCATATGTTCAGCACCATCTACTTCATGGAAAAAGAGCCGGGTAGGCACATGTTTGCAGCACTTTCTGATGACAAGGATGTCCAGCTGAAGTGGCTAGAAAAAGAGTACCAAAGGCACCCTGATTATCATTTTCAGTGAAGGAACAATAGATTGTCTCGATAGGGTTGTGTAGGCTTGGTGTAGTAATCGAACTTTCAGTGTTGTACCTGTTGCACTATTATCTTTTTTTTTTTTTTTATTGGTAGAGACTAATGCTTGTTATGGGTGTGTATGTAAGACAATGCTCATCATTCATATGTGTTTGAGCTATATTTATATATGTTTGTCCAATACTTCTTTTATCTGACTTTTTTGTATTTTTAATGGTTATGCACTGTTATGATGGTTGTTTATTTGACTTTTTTGTATTTTTTTTACTTTATGGGTTTTTCTTTTTTAACCAAGCTGGAGTATTATGTTATGTAATTTTTATTATTTAAAAAAAAAATGTTTCAGTTTTGTAATGCTGGGATTGAGTATGGTGAATCGTCATGTGGGGTTTCGTCTTCATCGTCGAAGATATTGATTAAAGGGGGAACTGTTGTGAATGCTCATAGAGAGGAGGTTGCTGATGTTTATGTGAAGGATGGGATCATTGTTGCTGTGAAGCCTAATATCAAGGTACTATCTTTTTTTTTTTTTTTAAATGTTGTAGTTATGTAAATCTACTAAGTGCTTTGTTTTGAATTGGTATAAATTGTGTGTTGTATTGTTAATTGATGAGAGACTGGTGTTATCAATGGTGGGATTGGATCATGTCATATTACTCTTGAACATTGAATGGTGTTGGTTCTGTATGTTATATTGGACTTAGACTCAGGGCCCTATGTTTAAGTCCTACGCTTATGTAATTTGGCATTAGAGGGGATAACAAAGATGTTGGCTGTATGGAATAAATAATATTAAGCTCTCCCACTTTCTTTTGGTCTGTTTTCCTAATGCATATATTTGTTGGCTGACAGACTAGAAAAGTCTAAGAATAAATGTCTTTTGGATGGTTAGTGAAATTGAGTTAAAAACCAGTTGGCGGACTGGATAGTTTTTTCCCTTATTCAAATAAGAAACTTGGGTACTATAGAACTTACCTTACGCTACACATAACCAAACTCTCTTAGGGAAACTCTTATAGTGGTTTGTAAAAGTGAGACATACACTTTGGAGGCATGTTGTGGGTTTGTAATGTGGGAAGAGCTGGATCGATGGACTGCTTTTATGGAAAGTTCTTGTAGGATATCCTTATGATGGTGTTAGGAGCGGCTAGGAAGTCCATAAGATTCTTGTGTAAGATGTAGTTGATGGTAGGAAATTCCAATTTTCCCTATTAATGGGTCTTGGTCTTGCAGAAGTAAGAGAGAGAGAGTTTTGTAGTATTTTATTACTCCTAACCCTTCAAATGGTATTACATTGCACCACTTTGCTGATTTTTTAGGCTAAAAGGTAATGGTAGATTTTGTTTAACTTCTGACCTGTGGACATCAAGAAATAAATTAGGTTTTCTCTCTTTAACTATTCATTATATTGATTCTAATTGGAATTTAAATAAAAGAATAATATCATTTAAAATGTTGGAATCTCCATACACGGGATATAACATTGCAAATCTTATTAGTGAGGAACTTCAATATTGGGGGATTACTGATAAAATATTTTCAATAACACTTGATAATGAAACAAATAATGATACGGCAGAGATGTTTTTAAAAGAAAAATTAAGCTTACCTTTACATGGTACATTATTTCGAATAGGTTGTTGTGCACATATTTTAAATATAATTGTTCAAGATGGTTTATCAAATTTATCCTCATCTGTTGAAAAAATAAAAGATATTGTTCGTAATATTAATAGTTCTTAAGCAAGATATGAATTGTATATAAAATGTTGTATGGAATTGAAAAGAAACAAAAAAAATATAAATATTGATGTGCCTCATAGGTGGAATGCTACTTATCTTCTTTTAGATTCAGCAATAAAATATAAAGATGTTTTAAATTTATATTATTCTCATCTTTCTCAAAATTCACGTTGTCCTCTAGAAAAAATTGAAGAACATGATTGGATGTTAGCAGAACTTGTAAGAGACTTTTTAAAGTTTTTTGATGATTCAACAAAAAAATTTTGTGGTGTATATTATCCAACATCTTGAAGAGTTATAATTTAATTGACTAACATTTGTGCAAATTTTTCAAAATTTTATGGGCAAACTTTTGGAATATTTGATGAAACGTTAGATTTAATGAGACAAAAATTTGACAAATATTGGGGAGATATTCCTTTGATTTTTGGAATGGCTATTATTCTTGATCCTACAATTAAGATTGAAGAGTTGAATGTTTTTTTAGAAATAATTTATAATGATGAAGTTGAAAAAATTCAAAAGACCATACAATCATTTCAATATTCAATGACACAATTATTTGATTATTATGGAAATGCTTATAAAAATTCTGAAATTGGTGCCCAAACACAAAACACAAGAAGCTTTTTGTCCTCTACTAGTTTTCTAGGTGACCAAGAAGAACAAAATGCTTATCACATGGTTAAAAGAAGAAGAGAACAAGCATCTTCAGTAACATCAGGTGGGTTATTGGAATTTCAACGTTATTTAAATCAAGGGGTAATTACACATAACCCACCTGTGGTTTGGGCGAAAATCACTTTACCTACCCGTTGTTTGAAAAGTATCATTTAACCCACCTGTGGTATGTTCCGTTTATTTTCCGTAACCCACCTCTGTTAAAATCAGGGGTAAATAGGTATTTTTGCTCAAATTTTATGTCTCTCTCCATCCAAAACAAAAAATAGAGCAAAAATACAAGAGAACAAGATCAAAAAGTGGCATTTACCTCTCTCACCATTCACGCAAATTTTGAACATGAAGAACATGAAGATAGTTTTATTTGTTGCAGATCTCCAATTTTTGTATATAAGCAACAGAACTTCCATTTCTATTTCCCAAGACACAACTTCCAAGTTTTAGGCCAAACAAGTACTCACAAGAATAATTTTACAATCCATAATTAGCCAATTGCAATAAATTCATTACTCTTAATGCAAAATTGCGATACGACAAAACAACAACACAAAGTTATAATCATTGTTGAACATCCACGCCGACGAGGGCATGAACAAATTTTGAGCATCCAAATCACACTCCTGGCAAAGCACGAGGTTATCCATGGAGCACCGAACCGAAACCGGTTTGGAGCTACAGTTATCGCAGATCTGTGACCGGAGATGCTTCCGTGAAAGAAGATTCGCTGAGTGAACGTGCTGGTCACAGAACAAGCAGAGCTTGGCCGAGTCGGCTCTACAGTAGAGAACCGCGATTTGCTCACTGTAGAAATCGCAGGGCACGATCTCTCCGATTCGTCGCGATCCAGGGCTCACCATTTCTCTCTCTCACTCTCTCTCGCTCTTTCTCTGGTTGTTGAAAGAAAGAAACCCTAAAAAAACAAAATGAGCTTGAAGCTATAAGATAGGTATAGAAATGAAATGACAAGGTACTGTGTCTGAGGGGGATGGATGGAGTGTCTTTTTAGTAATTTTCATTATTTTGTATTTTTGAATTGTAAGTAGAGACTGGGAGAGATGTGTAGAAGGACAATTATCAGCTTTTGGAGAGAAACATGGGATTGGTATTTTGGGAAAGATGAAGCCCATTTCGGAAAAATATCTTTTAGGCCAGGTCGAGGAGCTCAAGATGAACTCACTCTCATTGGCAAGATGATTGGTTCGTACTATTCTGATTTGTATTGGTTCTTTTTCATTTTCGGTTTATGATGGAGTTTGCCAAAGGGTTGACGGAGGCAATGGGCTTAGGCTTTTTATTTTTTAGGTATGTTCTTCATGTTCAAAATTTGGATGAATGGAGAGAGAGACAAATACCACTTTTTGATCTTGTTTCTCTTGCATTTTTGCTCTATTTTTTGTTTTGGGAGGAGAGAGATATAAAATTTGAGCAAAAATACCTATTTACCCTTGATTTTAACAGATGTGGATTACGAAAAACAAACGGAACATACCACAGGTGGGTTAAGTGATACTTTTCAAACCACGGGTAGGCAAAGTGATTTTCGCCCAAACCACAAGTGGGTTATGTGTAATTACCCCTTAAATCAACCTTCACTTGAAATTGATGAAGAAGGATCATTTGATTTATTGGGCTGGTGGAAAACAAATCAAAGTAAGTATCCCATACTTTCCATTATGGCTCGTGAAGTATTATCAGTTCCTGTTTCCATGGTAGCATCAGAAGCATCTTTTTTTGCAGGTGGTAGAGTTGTATCTGACAAGGGATGTGGTCTTAGTCCCGAGACTGTTGAGGCACTTGTGTGCTTAAAGGATTGGAACTTAGCAGACACAAGACGACAAGAAGCAGAACAAGAAGCAGAATTAGCAGAGGCATTTGAGCGATTGAAGTTAGAAAGGCCTGAGTGGATGCCAAGAAGTCCACCACATGACCAACAATCCACCACTTCAAGATAATGCTTGGCAAATAGTTATAAAATTTATGTAACGAGTTTTTCAATTTTTTTCTTAGATAAAATTATTTGATGTTTCAACACAAATAGATTGGGAATTGCAAATGATAGACAAGTGTGTGGGTGCCAACCTAGTTGGGATGTACACATTTTGTAGTGATGCAACTATTTTCAGTCTAATATATTCATGAAAATTTCAATGTCCTAATTTATTCTTATCAATACAAGTTTATTAATCTTATTTTATTACCTCTTTAAGAGGTATGTCTTAGTATTTTTTTTAATAGAATCTTTTTAGTAGATTTAATTGTTCAATTTGATAGTTTGTAATAATGTATAATTATAAATTTTTTGGTTAAATTTTTATAACCCCATTGAAGACTCGTTAAAAATGCCCATGAGTAGCCCATTAAACCCACCTCACTAGCCCAGCCCGCTAAAGCCCAAATGGGCATTGCCCATGGGTAGGGCCATGGGCAAAGGTTTTTCCATCTAGCCCGGCTCGACCCAGCCCATTGACTAGTCAACAACCCGTTAAGCCCAGCCCATTAGACCTATGGGCCAAGTAAAAACGAGCTGGGATGGCCTGGCCCGGCCCATTGACGAGGCCTTCTGCCATAAATATCCCCAAATTGCTGCTTATCTCCTTTCCTATCTTCTCTGTCATCATATCAAAAGGTAAAATCCCAATTTGTACCCAAAAAAGGGAGTGGGTAAAAGAGATATTGTTTGCCGTCATTCCCCTCTCCCATCTTTTGAGCAACAGGAGATTATTTTCAAAGTTCCATGGCCCATTTGTTTCGACCCACCTTAGTTGATATTCATTGGCAAACTTGAATTGAAGGATATCATTTCCAACTTCCACGATCTTCAAATCCTGGCCTATTTTCCAAGCAATCCTTAAAGTGTTCTTTAGAGCACGTAAGTTTTGCTTTCTATCCATCAAAAGCTTCCCCATCAGGCTTTGAGAGTACTCCTTTATTACTTGTGCTCTACCTTCTTCTGAGATTGAGATCTACAACTCTTCTTCTTCCGTTAGCTGCATGTTCTTCAAGACTTCTATTAGCTCTTGCTCCATGACTATGGATATTACCGTGTGATTTCAAAACCTTTCCAATGATTTTGAGGCCACCGAATCAGAATTAGAAGCTCCGAATTAGGGCCTTAGAGATCGCTCCTATAGAGGAAAGAGAAAAAGCACTTGAGAGAAAAAAGAACACTCGAGCGAGAGAGCACTCCTACGTGGGAGAGAGATAAGTTGTTGAAGTAATTATTAATAATTTATTTTAAGAAAATTTTAATACTATTTTTATATAAAAAAAATATAAAAAGTTGTAAAAATTTCATAAAAAAAATTAAAAAAATTCTAAATTAATGTCATTTTAGTATCACACACACTTTACAATGAACACTGCCCAATTTAATATTGTTTCAATTATTTACACTTTCTTTAATTTATAATATTATTTTACTTCCTCAAGAATCTCAGACGGTGTGTCAGTCAGATACCCGCCTTCTTCTTCTTCATCATTTCCACAATCCTTTGAAGATTTAAATTACTTCACCAAATATTCAGACACAAAAACCCAAAAAAATGGGTTTTAGATTCCACAATCTCAAATCCCTATTCAGAACTTCAATCTCAAAACTGTCACACACCAATACCCACATGAACAAGAAATTCCACCCAAACCCCATAATTTTCCAAACTCTGAATTCCCATCTCCAAACTCTCTCTGACTCTGACTCTGAAAACCACAAATACAATCACCCAGTTTACAAAATCCCCAAAAGGTGGCATCTGGGCCATTCCCACCATGGCCATGATCAGGAGGAGCAAAACCAACAATATGGGAAGGAGGGTGAGACTATATTCCGGTTGGGTCTAGCTGCTGACATTGGTTTGGCTACTGGAAAAGCCTTCACTGGCTATCTTTCTGGTAGCACTGCCATTATTGCTGACGCTGCACATTCTGTTTCCGATGTGGTAAACTTTAAAGTTTAAAGCTTGCCCCATGTTTTGTTTTTGTGTTGAATGGTTGATATTGTTATTATATCTTGTTGCTTTCTCATGTTGTTTGTTGTGGTGAATTGCGGGAGCTATGGAATTGTGTATGTTGTGCAACTTAATATTGAAAATAAAAAAAAGTGGGTGATTTATATTATTGCATAATGGAATGTTTGTATGAGCCGGTAAATACAGAAGATCTTTTTTTGTTTTGTAGTTTTCGTAGTTTCCACTTTAGAAACAAACAATTTGACCAAGAAAAAAAAAGGAGGCAAATGTTAATAGCATTGCTAGTTTTCAATTATCTTTAACATTGTGTTTGTTTTGATCGATATTATTTTTCAGAAAATGTTAAAATGTTTGGTGCAACAGCAGCAAGCCGTAATCCCAAATTTTTGCAGCCGGCTATGGATCCTTAAAAGAAAATAACATATAAAGGGCTATTTTTTTTTTTTTTTGGGGCTTTTAAGAAGTGGAAAACAAGTTTCACCACTCCCTTCATTCATTTGTGCTGTCAGTGCCACCACCATCATGCCATTTCTGACACTACCATCAGCTACACCTCCATTGCCACTACACCACCGTTGCTACCACCATCAAGTGTGGGTTTGTTGTCAATTTGGTTCCTGAAGTTCGTATTTACTTATCAATGGAGCTTTTCCTTCTAAAAGATATTAACCTTGCTTTTGTTAAACATGAAGTGACATATCTTATTAAAAAAAAAAGTTTGAACCCCCAGTTGGGTGAGTTGTACCTTGTCAAGTAATGCTTGGGGAAGAGGGGGGAGGGGGGGGGGGGGGTGGGGGGGTTGGGGGTTTGAGCTGCTGGGGTCGCCGCATATATATTGTGTAAGTATTTCTAACCATTTCAAAAGGAAAAAGAAAAAAAGAAGAAGTGATATGCATTTGAGTTGAAATTGAAAATGACATTGTCTTAGTGAAATTCCATGATATATGTATATATATATATGTGTGTGTGTATTGAGAAAATGGTGAAGTTTGCCATTTTCTCCAAAGTTTTTTATTATATTATTTTTAATGAGAAGTTTCACTAAAATTTTCAACCCATGTGCATGTGACTTGACATTTAATGGTGCAAGGTTAATGAATTTGGAAGGAAAAGTTGCATTGATAATAAATACAAACTTCAGAGGCCAAATTACACAAGTTCAAGCTCCAGGGCAGGGATCAAATTGACAGAAAACCTAAATAAGTAATGGTAGATATCACTTATCTCAAATAGTTTTACATGTTAACAAAGCGACCATTTAATGGTAAGGTTTAACTATTCATATAGACAACTGTACTAACACTCGGGCGCATGTCCACTGTTATTTTGAGATTGTTGCCAAAGTAGGTGTTGATCTTGCAAAACCATGTGGCTTAAGTGTGGCCTTAACATTGTTTAGCCGAGCTTAAGTTTATTGCCTATATTATTAGGTGTTAGATCATATTCATTGGAGTTAAAAGGCATTGTGAATAGGTTTACAATTCTTTGAGGCAATGGAGAATCACATTTAATTTCCTATGTGCTTTTTTCTATCTAGGTCCCTCACCATAAATTGATGATCAATGTTTCAATGTATTAGAGATGAGTAGTAAGCATGGACATGGTAATTGCTAATGTTTATTTTACATTAAAATTAGAGTATGCTAGGATCTTGAAAGATTGCAAATTTCATGAAAAATGTAATTTCTTGATTGTTTGCTTCATTCTTTGTGTGTATCCATTATGATGTTCTTATATTGTCTTCATCGTATTTTGTATCATTACATCATGTTAACGAGCAGCTCGATTTTGCATAACTGATGTGCAATTTTTATTTCCTCAATTAGTTGTTAGTTGTTTCGAAGAAAATTTATGCATGATTGTCTCTTTGTATCTTAATGTCTATTTCAAGATAATGACATTTACTTCATTTACTTTTTGGTAACCATCATCATATCTTTTTATCTTGCAGGTTCTTAGTGGCATCGCTTTATGGTCATATAAAGTTGCAAAGGCTCCAAAAGACAAAGAACACCCATATGGTCACTCTTGATTTGTACCTACACGCTACTCCATTAATCTCAATTTATGTATATATAGCAAAATGTTTTATGGCCATTTGCTATTGGTAGTTATGCGAGTAGTAAAATATGATAGAGACCTTTTCTCTTGGCAATGCTTCCGCAATTATACAATAGTTTTTCTTCCTTGCTTTTCTTTCAGGACATGGTAAATTTGAGACTCTAGGAAGCCTTGGAATCTCTTGTATGCTTTTGTTAACTGCTGGTGGCATTGCATGGCATGCTTTAGAGATTTTGCTAGTATGACTGCTTTTCCTCTCTCTTCTCACTTTGATTCAAATTTAGGTCCTCTGCGACTTAAACATAAATCTCTATAGGAGTTAAAGGGACTTTAAATAATTTTAATTGTGGAAAATTTTAGAGTTTGAAATGAAATCTTGATTCAATTATGCAGGGAATGCTGTCATCACATCCTGAAATAGTTGATCAGTCATTTTCACATGAGCATGTGCATGGCCATCTTCATAGTGGACACCACCATGGAGTTGAAATGGATCATCCCATCCTGGCTTTGAATATGACTATTGTATCCATTTGTGTAAAAGAAGGGTACCAAAGTTGTTGATATCTATTAATTTTTGAACAATTTCTTGCTCATTTTCTTTATTTTAATAAAATATATTTAGTTCCATTGGACATTTTCTTAATGTTATAATTATTTGGATGGGTTCCTATATCAATGAAAGCCTTAACAAAACCATTTAAGCTGTTTAGATGAACTTTGTTTTTCTATTTGTCACTTTTCATGACCACATTTTCTTTTAAAGTAAAAGCTATTAATTCCTTAATCAATTTGCATCTTTGACACCTTGTTTGCCTTGTCATCGCCCTCGTTGAGCTTCAAGTTGAAATGTATCACTTAACGTTGGTGCAATTAGTGATCCCTCTTGTGAATTATATTAACTGGTTCTTTGTCTTTCTAGGTGTTAACGTCACATCTATGTGTTCACTGTTCATTTCTAACTTTATGGAATTTCTCTCTGTTTGTGTGTGTTTTTTTTGTTGATATATCTCTCTGTTTGTGTGTTTCAAAACTATTCATTGACTTTGTTTTATATTTTTGTCAATGTTATTCCCATAGGCTTTATTGGATAACAAAACGGGCTGGAGAAAGACAAGGCAGTGGGCTGATGAAAGCAAATGCCTGGCATCATCGTGCAGACGCTGTTTCATCAGTAGTTGCTCTCATTGGCGTTGGTAAGGAGCACTGCCTCTTCTAATGAATCTTCCGTTTGGTATTAGTAAAGTATAAATCTGATATTTTGCTAATTGTTCTGTAGCTGATTAGTTTAATATCTTTACAACTCTTCAATACCTACAGCAGTAGTTTGGACAACACATAATTGAGTTCAATTGAGGTCAATAGTTGTTGCAAAATGTGTTTATTGTGTGTGTGTTGTACAATAGGAGACACTGCTGGTTTGTATAAGTGGTTTAATGTTTCACCTTAAGTGTATCATATTGGTCCCTTAATACATGAGTGAAAACCTTTTATAGTTGATGGTAACAATACTACAACTAAAGGGGACTTGATTAAAGGTCACTGGTGCTGCTTGATATTTCTATATTCCATCCGTCATAAGTGCACAAAAAAAAATTTGATCAGTACTGTACAATATCAGAATCTAATTTTTGTAATGTGGAGAAAATCTGTTTCAGTGATTGAAACTTGGAAGGGGCTGCAATTTGTTGAGGCATGTAATACCATAACTCATGATAGATATTGGTATTTCTGATAGAAACTGTCACAGATGTAGGTTATATGTCTTCAAAGAAAGCATGAGCGATTATTTTGAAAGGAAAATTCAGAGAGATTATAAATGTAATTAATCTCTGTATTGCTTAGGCAGCTAATGAAGTTGACCCACTAATAAAAAAAAGTTAATGAAGTTAACCTTTTCATTTCACTTCCTCTGTTTCAATATGGTGTGTTTGCTGATGCTATCCTGTGATGTTTTGTGCCAATCCTGCCCTCTTTTGGGTTCAATATCCAGGGAGAGTTACTTGTTTATTATATTTTTTCTTTTGTTTAAATATATATTGTTCAAAATGGATCTTCTGACATGCTTATCAAAATCCATCTGTGGTAGATTGGAATTCGGAGAAATGACAAGCGATACAGTACATGCACACTATTTTGTCTTCTGTCTCCAAAAATTGTATTGGTCTTTACAAAATTTTCTTGGAAACCTGGTGCTGTTCAATCTTGTGAAATTCACTAACCTAGTATTATTTATCTCAACCTTAGGAGGTTCTATTCTTGGAGTTAAATTTCTAGATCCCCTAGCTGGAGTTATTGTCTCAGGCATGATCCTAAAAGCTGGGCTTGAAGCTGGGTATCAGAGGTTTGTTTTTAATTTTACTATGGTAATATCTGTGCTTTTCACATTGTTTATTGCTATGGACTTTCAGTGTGCTATTTGGACTGTCAAACTTTAGTTGGAAGAGGTCATACTTGTTAATTATTAGGAAACATTATTTAGCAGCCAAAATATGTTTAAAACCTCGAATCTCTGCATCTGTATCTTTTTGTCAAAACTTTTGAATGGTTGCATTGTTTCCCATAGGGTTAGATTCATCATGCTTATGTGAAGCCTTTTTAATTGGACAAATTTTGGCTGTATCTCTTGAAAGTATTCAGATAATTGTAGGTGGCCATACAATCTCCTCTCTTCAGTTTTCTTGCAATTTATGGAAATCATTTGAGAGGTGTGGCTGGCAAACCATTTCACTCACTGTTAAGATTTGTAACTTATAATCCCACTTTAGTATGCTGTTTTATCAAATGCCCAACTGTCTTTAAATGTTGAAAGAAGGTATATACTGTGCTTGACTAAGTATAAGAAAATATACTTTTAATAAGTTCAGCATGAATGTGATGAGTTCTTTTGGTCCAACTTTTAGTGTTTTGGAGCTGGTGGATGCTGCAATCCCAGGGGAACATTTGGATTCTATTAAACAAACAATACTTCAAACTGAGGGTGTCAAGGTAAGTTTCAAATATAATTTATACAGTTGCTGGAAAAGTTGTTGGTATTCCTTGATCTTTAACCTTAATTTGGTTATTTGTTTTGTATGGGCTAGAATTATATATTTGTGGGTTTTATTAGTATTATTATTTTTATTATAGAGCACCACTACTCGCCAAATTAGTTGTTTGTTACCTGATTTGTGGTTACACTTTTACTGGTGGGCATTTTGTATTACTACATATGTTTGAGGTTAGAAATATGATTGATTCTTTAGTAAGTGTTCACATCATATTGGATTAGCTTCCTCTATTTGCTTATGAAACTTTCAAATCTATCTGAATTTAGATTGAGCCTAATTGGATGATAAAACAATTTGAATTGTCACTAGGCACCCTTAGTATGTCAGCTTTGTCCCTAGCTTGGTTCAATGAACTGGTTGGTGCAATGTAATGGTGGCCGGATGGTTATAATATTGTTTGAATGGATCTGTCTGCTCTCTCTCTCTCTCTCTCTCTCTTGTTGAGGATTCTCTGTAATAGTTTGTTCAAAATATAACGAAACATATGGAAATCTATGATATTTTAGAGCAAATAAAAGCCTTGTTGTTTAGATGTCACTTCAGAACTCTTTGAACACACGTGAAATAATTGCTTAACTCTTTGTTTGAAGTTGTATGTATAAAAAATTGTATGAAGTTCTGAGGAGTAATCGAACTCTTACAAGCTGACTACAAGTTCCAAAGAATGGTACTGGAGATTATTTTTTTCCAACATAATACTATTAATATTGATCACAGTTTGAATTGGAATGGCCTCTAGAATTCCTACCATACCTATTGAGGATTAATTTCTTTTACTTGTTGAACTTACTTTGCCATCAGTTTGCCCATTTCTGTTGATATTTTCAGTTAGGATCATGCTTTTCTGAATATGTGCTGACATTGTTTATAGGGATGCCATCGGATGAGGGGAAGGAGGGCTGGTTCATATCTGTATCTTGATGTACATATTGAGGTTGGTTCTCCTAATTAATACAATCTTTCATGCTTTATAGTTTATAAAGCTGGAAGTTTGAACACAAAACTACATGTATGATATTGGCAATCATATCAAGTGCTACTTTTGCTTGCAGGTTGACCCTCTTTGTAGTGTTAGTGCTGGACATTACATTGGTGAAAATGTTCGTCATCACATTCACAAATCCCACCCTGAAGTAGCTGAAGTTTTCATACACATAGGTATACTGATTGGTTTTTTCTTTTTCCTAAATTCTTCCAGACAAACTATAGAGGCTGGTGTCAGTGGTCTGTAAGTTCTGCAGTAGCAAAGAGATTTTGGAATGAAGAATAGATGGATGTTAATGTCACCCAACTGATCGTTCTTATTCGGAGATGTATTCTAGCTTGGTGGTCACCCAAGTGTTTTTTCCCCTCTCTTTATATGCCAAATGATTATAGAGGTCATTGGTGGTGATTGCATCATGGTCAAAATTTTTATTTTTATTGTATAGAAAATAGAATTAGTACTCTAGTTCCTCTTCTCATTTTTATGTTGGCCATACTGTAAATATCATATAGCAACCAGAAACAATAGAGAAAAGATGCAAATCCACAGCTAATTAAGAGCAACGTCTAATGTTTGATCCACCATATGCCACAACCAATCAAGGTAGACAACTACATTGAAGAAGACGTAATATCTATTTAAGTATGCTTGCATATCTGACTAATAAAAATTTGTCATTTTATCATTTTTTTTTTGATTCTCATATATCCTTTTACTGTCATGTTATGTCCTCATCACTTGTTCTAATTCCATGTAGATCCTGCAATTTCACAAATCTCTGCGAGTATAGCTGACCAGCAAGAAAGTTCTAAGGGAACCATGCAAAATATAAATATTCCTGCAGAGGATAAAGACATTGAAGCAGTTGTTTCCAATGTCATCTTGTCAAGGTTTCCTAAGGTACATTTCTTATTGGAGTCATTTTATAAGTTTCTTGTCAACTATGCTTTACTTTGTAATGATGTGATGATAGATGAATTCATTGGAGACCTATGGGCTCCACTCTCTGTAGTTTTTGAGCATTTCATACTAGCATGTTCTACGTCTATGAAGTTAGTAAATTAAGCTAAAAACTATCAGGTGGCCCTTTACTTTTGTTTAGCTCAACTGTTTCCTTTCAAAAAGAGCTGACAACATTTTTATATAGTTTGAGTCATATTGAACATGAATAGTACAATTTGAACTTTCTTTGAATGGTTTTCGAGTCTCATGCCCACTTATAGGTGCAACATATAGTGATGCACTGATGCTGCTTCAACCCATGTCTGAGCTAGAGGCTTTGGTGCAGGGTGTTTCCAAAACCCATGGTTACATAGTTGGAAGTTGGTGTCGAGATCGTAGAGTAAATCAGGGTTATGTTATGACTTATGAGCATTAAATGATAATTGGGTTCTATTTGTTGCACCATATCGAATGTGCTTTAGTGGGGAAAAGTACTAGTAAAAGACAGCTGCACTTGCAGTTACACCAAATATGTTACATGAAAATGACAATTGTGACTGGGTTTCAGAAAATGGTTGTTGAGCGCATAACTCACCACTTGTTGCAAGGCAAGCTTTTACTCCAAATTGAGGTCTCTATGCCCCCAGAAATGTTGATACGGTAAAGCTTGTAGTAATCCAGCCTTAGCTATTTCCTTCAGAATGATGTTATAGTCGCACTCCAAAATATTTGATCGTTTCTTTTTCTTAATCCCAGGGATGCAAAGGAGATGGCAGAAGAAGCAGAGAATGAGATTTTGAAGGCAGCCTCAAATATCATTCATGTAAGCATTCAGCTACGTTTGGGGCATCCAATTCCACAGTTGAACCTTTGAATAGCAAGAGTGTCACAAAGTGGAAAAAAGACAATATCTAACCTAAATAGTTAGGGTCAAGTAATAAATAAGAATGCTGAAGCACTAACATACTATTGTAGACATCTATTCCTCAGGACAAAAGGGGCACAGTGGGGAAGAAAATTATGCCAAAATGAGGTGTGACAATCCAGAGAGATTTAGTTTATTTGGAATTGTTTATTTTGATAAATATTTTACCCTGCTGAGGCAATTTTACATGTAATCTGTTCATTTCTTTCACATACTGTAGAGATCCAATTCCTGTACTGAGGGGACATTGTGAGATTTGTCCACCTCCAAGCTTGTTAAAAGTCCATTTTTAACAGGTTAAAATGAAATTTTAAGTTTTTGGTTACATGTAATGTCCAGTTTGTTCAAATTGTGCATTTTCTGCTTGATGGGTTCGTGTTTTTCATTCATAAATTTCATATACACACAATTCACTCATTGGTTTATCCAACTTTTTGTTAAAAACGTGTTTTAAAAAATTGTACATAAAAAGCTAAAAGCTGAGTTATCTTGTACATTTAGTAAATAAAATTACTTGCTCATAAAAATACAAAATATATATATATATATATATATATATATATATATATATATATATATATATATATATATATATATATATATTCATAAGGAAAAGGTTTTATCCGTCTAGTTTTAACTTATGAGCGTGGTGCAATTTACTATTTTTCTATGCATTCTTTTCTTTCTAGATGTTAAAGATGTATAAAGCCAGGCTTTGAAATCTAATTTGAGGTATGACAGTAACTAGTTCTTGATCTAGTCTCTTTTTAATCTTCTACATTCTTTAGTTTACTTTTTACCACTTTAATTAGCAATAATCAACTTACATTCTCCAATCCACTAAATTTTGAGACTTTTCTCTCTTTAATCTTCAACACTTTTTTTGTTTGTTTGTTTACTTTTTACTACTTTAGCAATTATCATATTTCATTCTCCAATCCACTAATTTTGATTCAAAGAGAAACCTCAGTCCGCTACAAAGTCATAGATTACTGGTTTTTTTTTCTGTAGCATAACGCCTAAAATATTCAGTAATCATGTTTTTCAATTGGTTTCCCGACAAATTATAATTTACAATTAATCTTCCACCTTTTGATCTCTAATATATACTTATTTCAAACACAAAATAGAAAATTCCTGGCTTTCGGTCTGTTTTACTATTTGTATTAGAAGCCCATAGATTTCACTCGCAGACCACCTTTGTCTTCTACTCTGCCTGTTCTAGATAGATTTATTATTAACTACTAGTTATTACTTATTACCTTATTAATAATAGAGAAAACAAGTTTTATCCTCTCATTCCCCAAATCAAAAAGGCAAAGCATACCTTTTTAGCATAATGATAGAAGTTACATAATTACATTGCAAATTTTTGAAAAAGAATAAACCTTGAACACGATTAAAAGCATTTGCTATATAACTCGATTAAAAAAAAATTATCAAACCCTTTCTAAACAATATCAAAATTTCCTCGTAATTTTCCATTAAAATTAAAAAAAAAAAAAATTCTTGCCCTTTCAATCGATTGAGGTGTACAATTCTATATCATCATCATAAAGAAGATATTATAAAAATACAAAAAAAATTGAAAACAAATAAAAGAAAAAAAGAAAAGCAGGAGAGAGAGAGAGAGAGAGAGCCATTGATCAGATAATTGTAGTCTGAATTGTATTTAGTCGACATTAATATCTTCCGAAAACAATCTCATCACGTCAGTAGCTCCGAATCAGATTTTAACAAAATACCAAAAACCAAAATATAAAAAACTTTGCTTTTAAGATTTTAAAAAAAAAAATCGAAACAAAAAATAGGAAAGAGTGAGGGGGCTCAGAAGGATCCATTGGTAAAATTTTATAATCAAAGGGATATTTGCCCTCAGAAAATAGGTAGTTTTTTCAACATCACTGCCCCCCTTTTCCACATTTTCCTAACACAAACAGTGATAATTCCCTAACCTAAAAAAAAATAAAAACATGAAATTGTGAATAAAAAGAAAAATAGAACACAGAGAGAGAGGGATGGGATTGGTAGGCAGATTGAAATTGGGGTTTTGAGGTGAGTATATATAGGAGCTGATTTTCCTGAATTAGGGTTAGGGTTTTGAGTTTTGCGATGGGTTTGGTGGCGCAAAGAGGCCAACTTTCTATGTTGAATTACAAAACTACCCCTGGGCTTCATTATGGGCTTTTTAAATTCTTTAGTAGGGTGGCTACTCTACTCAGAGGGCCTTAGCGAACTTATAGAATTTTGGGCCTCGCTCCTAACCCACTCAAGGCCTCCGATTGCAAGACCTACTATTATTATTATTATTTTATTATTATATATATATATATATATCCCACATTTACCATGGTGTCCGCATTTTAGCTTCAAGCACACGTGTCACTTTAAAAAAAAATTCAATAGCAAGAAGAGAAGGAGATTTCAAACTTTGAATATCTCAATTGAAAACATTAAAAAGTGTCAGTTGAGCTACAAAGATCTTGTCGTCCCACTTGTTAGTACTTTTTTTTTTTTTGTTGGGAGAATGCCCACTTGTTAGTACTTGGTAGTACCTTGATTCCTTTTTAATCTAGTTCTACACCTCTAGAGCACAAAACATCCTTCAAATTGTTCCTTTTTAAAAAAAAAAACTTAAGTACTAAAATATCTTCTTTTATTTTAAATTTATAAGGATGGACTTATGTGATTTCCTTTGCTATTTTTGTCTCTAGCATATTAGTGTGTCACGATATAGCATATGGTCTAAATTGCACCTGAAATACCCTTCTTCTTTTTTGGTTATTAGGTAAGGTTGTTGAGAGGGCTTAACTCTAGTCTTTAGACATGCTCTCTTACCAAGAAGGGAAATGTTAGTTGATTTAAAGGCTATTGGCACCATATTGACTCTTCTATTAGATCATTTTTAAGTAATGGTCTAAGGTTACCAAATGAAATAAAGCTCATCATCTTGGTCCTATAGTCCATTGTTATATATTTATTTAGTGACCTAAAGCGAAATACATTTTTCATGATTATCTATCTCTCTTTCTCTCTCTCTATATATATAGACAATCCATCACCACAAAAATTTCTTTTTCAATCTTATCTCTAAATTTATTTTCACGTTCACATTTAACAAAATTATTTTATTTTACTTTTTATATAATATTTTTTTTATCTAAAATTGATGTGAAAAATTCTATTATCAATTTGAATTGATGTGAATCTACCTTGTTTTATGAAGTTTGAGGTTATTAGGTAATTCTATTGTTAAGTGAAACGGTAATAGCACATTTGATAAATTAGATTCTATTGTTCTATGTTATTACATTTATTTTATTATAGTCATATTAAAATTTTCTATTTTAGATAACGTTTCTTGTAAATATTTTTAATTATAAATGTCAACTAGAGAATATGAATTTAGATATGAAAAACTTAACAAAATAAGAATAAAAAAATCTATTGAATCTAAAAAAGGATTTATAGATAAATTTGTTACCAGTAATAAATAAAATATAACAAAAATTTAATTGGTTATTTTTAAATAAATAAAAATTGGGAAGAGTGGATTTTAAATAAAAAAATTTATAATATAGAAATGTAAATAACAATTATTATTATTATTTTTTTTTTGAGAAACAAATAACAATTATTTAATTGATATATAAATATAAGAAAATATTTTAGTTAAAATTGTTGTTTTAGGTTTCAAACTTAATTGACACATAAATACTTGATTTTTCTTAGAGGTTGTTTGGAAGCATATGCCTAGCTTAATTGTATTGGCTAAGGTTAAGCGAAGAAAAGATAAACAAAAGATTTTTGTTAAAAAAGAACAGGCCCATGTTTGAAATGGACCATGTCATTTTTCAATGCATGAAGATAAAAAGAACAGGCCCATGTTCAAATGAGCTTGTCACACAATGAAGTTTGGCTGTGCTTCAATCCTCCTAAATTTTCATATTTTAAACAATACATTCTTGTGAAGATCATTCTAGATGCCCGCTAAAGCTCACTCTTTTTCACTTAGTTGCTCCCATACACACTCTCAAGGAACATCCAAATTCTTGATATTGAATTTTTTTTTTTAAGTCTTCCAAACAGGCATAATTCAAGATTCAAGAGAAGAGTTATCCAAATGGATCTTGCATGAGAACCACTTGAATTCCAAAACCAAGCTCGTGTTTCACAATGGCTAAATTAGGTATAGAAACCACTTTAGCCCATCACCACCCTTCATGCTGCATCATGGCCAAATTAAAATCTTTTGTCCCATTCTTAGTATTCCACTTTATATTCTAAAAAATCAGACACACGATTTACAGTAATTAGTAGAGTATAAAGTGGAATAATAAGACTGAAGGATTTTTATTCCATCATGGCCATCCTTGATATGTGTAAGAACACGTTTTTTCCATCGACATGCAGATCCACAACCATAAAAACCTATATATATTGTTCAAACATCCCAAAAAGGCTTTTCAATTCCTGAATCCCCATGTGTGAATTGTTGCTGGAAAGGATTCATAATTGGAAACCTTTGCTGGCTTATTGCCTCCAATTCCAACCTTCGTTGTCGTTGCAGCTGTTGTTCATGCATATTCACAGGCCTTGATCCGCCAATCCCCATGAAATCAACTGTAGTCCTATCACTTCCTCTAAAACTTGATGGCTCTGTCTGGCTCAGTTCAACAGTGGCTTTTCCATGAATCAACCTAGAACTAGTACTGTTCGCTTGTTCTATGTTCTTCATCATGAATCCTTGGTTCATTATCATTTGGCTAAACATAGCCATATCATTAATTGTAGAGCCACCACCAGTACTAGTAGCAGTACTATCAAAGAGTTGTGAGATTTCTTGTGGGACTTTCTGCAATGGCTCCTGGTTGATGAATGCTCCACCATTGATCCCAACCATGTTTGATTGACCAGGCTGTGGTTGGAAGTTATCATATGAGGCATTAATATTATGCTGTTGAGTGGCACTTGATGAGTATGGTGGTCTAATAGAAGAAATTTGGTCATGATTAACAGCCATGCTGGCACTAACTAGGCTGTTTTGCATCATGGGTGAGTTTATAGTATTATTGCTTGCAGTTGCACCCATCTGTGCTGCTTTCTGTAACAAAGCTGTTGCTGACATGTGAGCTGACCCAGAGATTTGGCACCCATTTTTATTGTCTTGGAGATAATTTAAGCCAGAGGAGCTGTTGGAACTGAGATGTAGGCTTGATGAAGAGGAAGTCTTTGGACCACCAAAGAGAGTACCTGAGCTTGTTGATAACAAACCTCCCATGTTCATGGACTTAAATGGAATTGGGACTAGTTCTTGGGGGAGGGATTTGAGTGGGTTCTTGGGGTCAAAGTTGTTGAATTCAGATGTTCCAATGGATGTGTTTTTTGTGGTGTTGATAGGCATAGATGACATCAGCTCAGGCATTTGGGTGTCTAAGTTTGACCCAATATTGTTGTTCATTAGTCCCGGGTTTACTTTGTTGTTTTCTTCTGCTAATGCATCACAGAAAGCTCTGTGGGTGATAAAGCTATCTCTCCTGCACACACATGAATTAAGAAGTGGGTTTGCATTAGGTTTTTGTTGTTTATTTAAATATCATAATTTGAACTACTAAAGTGTAATAGAAAATTATATTTGTATGAGAAGAAAGAAAAAAACTTTGAAGTTAAAAAACCAAAAAGCAAGAGGGGAAAAAGCTCATAAAAAGAAGCACAAAAAAGGGTACGTAAAAAAGTCAATCAAATTGTCGGCCATTTCCAAATCTCCTTTATATGGGAAGCTACATGAAACTATGATACTTTAACCTAATTAGTGAACATAGCCACATACATATGTACCAGAAAAATTAATCTTGTGGCAGTTTTCTCAGCAAGCTAAGAAATTAACATGCAAAAACTACATAAGAAATTCACTTGATTTCCTATACCATATATACTAAGTGTTGTACTTATTTGACATCCTAACATTTCATGCACATGCAGTATACGTTTAATGTGTGTACTTCATGAAAATATTGAATGTGAACCTGGAAAAGATGGTTCCACAATCACATTTGTATTCTCTAGTTCCACAGGTCTTTTGATGAGCCTTCCAATCGGATTGCACAGCATATTTCTTTGAGCATTTGTCACATTTCCATTTCTTTTCTCCATGTTTACGGCTAAAGTGCTTTTTAATGCCAGTAAGGTCTCCTAATGCTCGAGCCGGGTTGTGGTGGACACATGATGGCTCGGGGCATATGTAGACTCTTTTCTTGACCTCGGTGCTTGTCCTCTGCCTGAGCTTCCATGGAAGATTGTGACCTCTCCTGTGCAATTGAAGGTTTTGGTCCCTTTGGAACCCTTTGTTGCATATCTCACACACAAACCTGTTTGTTGCCATTAGTGTCGTTGGTGATAGAGCAATAACTTCAGCATTTGGATCTAAATTAAACCATCAAAATTAAATAATTAGCATAGCCTTTTCGAATTCATCCAAAGTAGAATGTTGTTAGAAATACTCACTTAAAGAAGTATAAGAGTGATCCATATTAGTAAAAGTTGGGAATTTCAATTTTATTCCATGTACAGTATAATTTCATGAACCCATAACAGCCCATCACAGTTGGAAACAAAAAGAGAGAAATAAAAAGCGCAATCAAGCAACAGTTGTCAGCAATTATTGTAATCTCAAGGCAATAATTGAACTTTTATTTTATTCTTTTCATAAATAAAAAATCAGCTTTAATATTTTTGAAAGGTAACCTCATAAAGAACAAACCCTTTTCTTTTATTCTCTTGAGCTGAATCAAACACACCTAACATGAATGCTTAAGTATACTGAAACATGCATAATTAAGTAACAAATCTGCACCTTATGTTTAAGCACCTACCTATTTTGTAAGCACTTACCTAACTACTAAAAGCACTTGTAAATGCATGTTTCAATTTCAGAACTAACTTAATTCAAACAAAGGAACTAGATATTAGCTTTAAAAACATGACTAAGGTTTGTGGGGGTGATGAAATTTGCCTGGAGTTCCTGGAAGATTCCTTTTCTTCTTGGCTGGTGGTTGCTGTTGGGAGGTAGAGCTATTACTGTTGGCACCAGAAGGTCCTGAGCTTGAGCCATGGAGATGATTTTGTAGCTGTTGTTGCTGCTTTTCTTGAACACCTTCTTCCCCGGTATTTCCTGAAGAGAAGCTCCCTTCATCACCTGTAGCATTTGACATTTGAAAGAGAGAAAAAGATTGATATAGTTATAGATATTAATTTGTCTTTCTGTTCCTTTTGTTTTTTGTTCCTTTCTAAGCTGTTATTGTTTCTTTCTTCATTTCTTGTTGTTGGTGCTCTCACTAAAAGAAAAGGAAGGGCTTGTTTTTTGATGAACACAAAATAGGGTATTGGCTTTCATGAGAGGAAGACAAAAACCAGGGAATTCTCCTTCATTTCAGGTGAAAGAAGGGAGCTATTTGCTGCCATAAGACTGACATTGGAACCTGGTCTTCTTTGGCCTTATATAAATATATATAGTATGCATAAGAGACAATTGCTTCGCAATTGCCCCTAAATTTTTGGTTATTATTATAATAGCCACTACATTTCACCTTTTTTTTTTTTTTTTTTTGTCTTGTAAATTATTTCTTAATTTCTTAATTAGCATCTGTTATACAATAAGGGTTTGGTTATAAATCTGTTGGCGAGCCAAAGAGAAGTTTATTTATTTTTATATATATATATATATATATATTTTTTTTTTTTTTATAATAATTATACTTCTTCTTTCTTCTTCTTTATTACTTAAAGTCTTGAACCTAGTGAAGTTCAAAAAAGGAAAAAAAAAAAAATAAGGGTCTGTTTGGTACACGTGTTTAAATACATGTTTTCAGTTTTTAAACATTACATGTATTTTCACACACTTTTTCACCCACACATATTTCTAAAAAATACAAACAACGTTACTAGAACAACGTTACCAAATAGCTCTTAAGAGTCTTGAACCTTGTGTTGTGTCTCTACTCCATGATATGGGATTGAAGAGGAAAAAAGCAAATACGAAGTCAAAGAGCTGCATTTGCAATTAATGAAGGAAATATTTTTTAAGGAAAACTAAATCAATTTCTACAATATGTTGAATATTATTTGCAGTCTTGTGTTGCTTTGTCCAATCCATGGCCCCAACAAAGTGGACTTCTAACTTTACTAAAATTACTTTGTTTACCTAACCAAAAAAATGAAAAAAAAAAAAAAGTCATAAAATGTTGGTTTTTAAAAAATGCAATAAACCTAGAATAGTAGAACTAAATTAATTAATCTCTTAATTGATACATTGTCATGCACAAAGTGTTTGGAGTCTAGGGGGTGGAGTTTGAGTTGCAGGAATAGCAGCATATTATAACTATCTAAAAAAAAAAAAAAAAAACCATTAACTGTCTCCAGCCTTTCTAGCAGAACGGTATTACTTTTCCTTTCCCAGGTGAAGGTATAGAATCAACCCATTGCAGGATAATTAACTGTGGGATTAGGAGTTTGATAAAAAAGTGATTCAGCTTTGTTATTATAATTATTCAAAATTATTGAGATTTTGAGTTTGCAAGAGTTAAACATTAACACCTTGAAAACTTTGTGAGGGATTCATATAACATTTTGTGACATCACTAGACCAAAATAATAACAATAATAATAATAATAATAATAAGGATAAGGTTTTGAGCCTAATTATGTTATATTAACCATTCATTCTTATCAAATGTGAGGCTTTACTATATTTAACTAACTACACTATTCACATGTGAATTTTCCCAAAAAAAAAAAAAAAAAACTCCATTTTATTTGTTAGCTTTCTACCTAGCCACTTGTGATTATACTTTTAAGTACTTTCCCCCTCAAATGAAAGACCTGTTCTTAAAAATCTAGGTGCCACTCATTACTATTAAGTCTAATGCTCACCAATATAGTACCTTTACTCAACCATGGGAGCCTTGTTTATTTATTTATTTATTAACAATTAATCAAAGTGCTACACATTATAAGTCTAATTCTCACCAATAAACTGCTTTTACTCAACCATGGGTAGAGTGAACATGTGGAGTCTTACTTTTATAACTACGGAAGCCACCAACTTGCAAAATCACCTTGACTCACCATTTGTAGATCCTTTACTTAACCATAGGTTGACCTAACATGAGAGTATTCCTCATTCTACTTAGTGGGAGTCACTAATGAATACTTTCTCTGTCAAATTATCGGCTTTAATACCATTTAGTTGGAATCTTGGGTTTGACATTTGTTAGTATTGTTTGTGAGAGTCTATGAGTTTGCTTATGAGATTTGATTGAGAGTCATTGTAATCCATATCGTTGATAGTGGAGTTGGTCAAATCACGTTAATATTATTATCTTGTATAATCGTTTTATTTTATTATTTGTGAGCATGCACTTTGCTAGCTCCAAATTACAAAAAACTGGTATTAGAACTTAAGGTTGATCTTGGTGAGAAGGTGATGTATGAAGTATGTAAGAAATTTTTGTTCAAGATGCACACGTAGATTTGGCCTTTGTCATGGAAATGATAGTTGTCTTAAAAAACATTGCTTGGATTAAGGGGGGTATCATGAAATAGAAGGAAAATTGTTTGATGAAATTTGAGTGCTGAAATTTCTTGGAAATGGTATAGAAATTCCTATTTGGATTTGATTTAATTCCTTAGCGGAAGGAAATGGTTTTCACTCATATAGAAGAAAATGATTTTCCTTAATATGGAAGGAAATAGTTTCCCTTTTTAAATAAGTAATTATGTATTGCTTGTCATTAAGGAAGAGAACTAGAGCCTTATAAATATATATTATTAAAGGGTTTAGTTGCTTTAGTACCATGTGAGGGCTCTGCCCAAAGCAATCCTCTTGTATGAGGACTGGTGTGGTAGTATTTTTCGAGTTAAAGGATTTCCGTGTGTGTGAGCCAATGAGTTCGTTATTGTGTGAGTGTGAGAGAGCTATTGGGTGTATTAGAGTTTTGTGATGTAAGTTTGTACGCGTGAAGTTCGTATTTATGAGAGGTTGTGAGGTTTGATTGAAAGCGGTACCATTCAATGTCTTTGATAATAATTTTTTTTATGAGATAGAAATCATATTTTTTCATAATCTAAGTATATGTGTGTGAAACGTTGTCATGGAGACTTAAATTCTAGTTATTGTCCCCTACCTCACAAGAACTTGTATTTGTAGAGTAATCATCATGCTAATGGTGCGTGATGGTGATGGTGAATTTTGATTAGTGTGGTGTATGGACATAGGCATGGAATTGACTAAACCATGCATGTCAAATATTGTTGACTTATCTTGTATAATTAGTTTGTTTTATTGTTCATGTGCATGCGCATTTGTTAATCCCAAATCACAACAATATTAAATATTGTTGCCTTGTGTATAATTGATTTATTTTATTCATCATGTGCATGCGCTTCCATTAATCCCAAATAACATAAAAAAAGAGGTAGTTTCTTTTCTCATTTTATTAAAATTCATTTTGTATTGTCTGCTTCAAATTTTAATACGCATCTATTCATGTTGACTTTGGGCCAGTAGAAGAGTCTTTAGTCTTATCTTCTATATACTGCTAAATAAAGGGTCAGTTTTCAAATTATCTCAATTTTTATTTCTTCAATTTTCATGCTTTTTTAATTAAGAAAAAGAAAAAGAAAAAGAAACTGAAACTAGCCATTATCTGGATACCATTATTTATCATCATGCACTACAGCAAGAAAATTCATCATATTTAATTACAAAAATCAGAAAAATCTTGGGTTCAAAAAAAAAAAAGAAAAATCTTATCGTGACACTAGGCGTGGCATTTATCTGTTCAATGGAGCCGAATCTTATTGTCTTATTTGTCACAAACGATCTAAGGGAATCAAACAAGTCGATGTCGTTATTTAGATGTTTACAAACTAATAAATTAATGACATAAAAGATGTTGCTGCTTTGTTTTCTAGGCTCAAATCCATATTAATGAATAAAGACATTAGCTAAGTATACTCTTAAGCATTTATTTATTCAACTGTGTCCAGCAAAATTATGCTACAATCTAGTACGTTTCATACATATGGCATGTGATTTGTCAATGATCACCTTATAATTATCTAAGAATTCTTACTGTGGAGAATTATGACTTGGTAAAGTTAACATTTATAGCGGAGTTGTTAGCTAAAAGACAACCAAGTGACCAACAACTGAGGAACTGTAATCCATATCATGCCAACTTAGGATCGAGCAATTATTTGCGACTTCATTTTAAATTCTAAAGAATTTGTATAAAGAAAGAAAGAAGAAAATTAGTTTATAAACTGATACCCCTCACATCCGTCACAGCCTATTGCTCAATTTCAACATCAATTTTAAGACAATAATAACACAACAATGCCTGTTACACGCACGTCTATTACACTGCATGCTACTTTTGCACAAAAATCGTGACGTGTATATGGCGTGTGTAAAAACATTTCTCAAGGTAACACTATCATGCAACATCTTGTATGGTTGCAAAATTTTAAAATCAAGACTTTGTTGTTGTATTATGCATGGTTCTTGCTTCATAAATGATATTATTTTAATAAACTAGAGTGGGGAGTGTGATATTTATGAAAAGTTTAGCTTACCATGCTAGGTGACTCTAAACTATAATGCAAAACAACTTAAACATTATTTTGATTATTTTTTTATGTTGCACACCTTGTCTTAAAGAAATTTTCAGTATTTCTGAAGTCTTGGATACACATAATAAAATGGTTATGCTGATATATTATATATTTTAGCTTTTTATTTTTCCTTTGTCTTAAAGAAATATATATTTTATGTTGGAGCCCGGCCATAAAATGGGATACAAGGTGACAAAAGTTAGAATATCATACATGTGATAAATTCAAATTTGCAGTCAAAAATAATTCTTAAACCATTTAATTTGCATGCAAATTCTCCTTTTTTTTCAATCACAAAATACTAATGACGACAAAAATTGCTTAGTAATCACCGATGAAGATCGATATATTTGATGAAGCTTACATTAACACAACAATTTAAAGACAAAAAATTCCAACATCGTTGGTGTTTGTCCGAATTTCTTTTGTATATATTTATGATAGAACCAAATCGAAGACGTCCTTGGTAGCATTTGTATGCTGTGTGCTAATTTTTTTTTTTTTCTTTTTTGGATAGGAATATGCTGCGTACTAATTAATTCATAGTTTAGACTGATCAAGTTGCTAATTGACATAAGCAAAGTAACCCCATGGATAAAACCAACATACAAGACAGCCATGGCTTATACTCTTTTTTATAAGTTTGTCTCATGAAAAAGATATGTGAACGGAAGAAAAATACAAACGGATAGTCTATTGTCTTTGATAAAGACATGTTTTGATAATGAAAAGAGAAATTGAGGATAAGATAATTTTAGCATTGTATAGTTATCCATCAATTGTGTTATTGGTCGATTTGTTTGTGTCAAATGATTGATTTATTAATATTGATTTTATGCACATCGTTTTTGTAAATTATTGTATTTGAGTAATTATAATAATAATTAATGGGCCAGTGCATTTCAATATGGTCCACAATCCCCATATTATATATATAATCAATTTATTATTGTTAATCCCATCTAAAAAAATAATAATTTATTGATAAAAAAGATTAGTGGTTTATAATACTTATTTACGTAGTTTTATTGTGATAACAAGGACGGTCGGGAATGGCCCGTCAACAATGGAAGCCTTCTCTTCTTTAGCTCCACGTTTGCTATAATGATAAAGGAATAAAATTAGACTAGCCTCATCACACGCATGCGTGCAATGAGTCTTTTTTGTAGAAAAAAAAAAAAACTTGTGTTTTTATTTTATATATATAATTTTTATTTTAAGAATCTAATTTATAAGTGGATAAAGCAATTTGAAAATCAACAAGAGAGTTGCTCTATTTTTTAGGCAATGTTTTAGTAGGAGTTAGAGTTGTATTTTTACCAAATTGTCCTTTAATTTGTCTCTACTTAATCATAGGGGTGTAGTGCTTTTTTGAACGAAAAAAATGAGGATCCCAAAAAGGGCATCCCCTCGAGCAAATCTAACTCGATCTAATACAGGGATAGAGCCAGGACTTAGAATTAGGGGGGTGGCTCTGCTGTTGGCTATGTACGGTAACTCCAGCTAAGGCTGTAAACGAGCTGAGCTTTGTCGAGTAGTGTATGTTCAAGTTTAGCTTGTTAGGAAAAGTCAAAAGCTCAAGCTTGGCTTGAACTCGTGACAAGCCTAAAAATAGTGTTTGAGCTTGAGCTTATGGGAAAGCTAAAAAGCTTGAGCTTGAGCTTGGCTTGGCTTGATTAATTAGTCAAGCCAAGCTCAAGCTCGAGCTTAATATTAAGCTCAAACTCGAGCTTAAGTCGAGCTTAAGTCAAGCTTTTGAGCTTGAGATCTAAAAAAAATACATTATTAAATGCTTAAATCTCTAAAATTAAGAAGAAGAAAAATTGTATACTCATTTTATCATGCGTCTAGTCCTACTTATGATTAGCCATTATTCAAATTAAAAATTTACATAATTAAATTAATTCATTCATAATTCCTTGTCTACTACAGCTTCAGCAAATATTCAAAATACAATTTTTACATTCACGTTAGATGGTAAAAAAATAGAAAAATACTTGTTTATAATTATTATGAATGAGAAAATACTAACATATTTTATAACTTTATGTTAGATGATTGTTGGAGAATGATCATATGTGGCTTGCTTAATTAACTAATTTATTTTTAAATGTAACTAAAGTTTAAAGTGGTTCTTGGTCAATTTAGAGGGAAGGAAAAAATTAAGATAATGGGTAGTGGTCCCATGTTGGCCATGTCATTATTAAGATATGTGTAACGAGTATATTTAGCTAACACATACAAACTTATAACTGAATATATACTGGAATTATTTTGTATCAAGTCTAATAGCTCACGAGCTTGTTTGTGAACAATTTTTTTTGCTTGGGCTTGGCTTGTTTATTAAACGAGCCTAAAATTAAGACTCAAGCTTGACTTATTTATAAACAAACAAACATGAACGAGCTTTTTATCGAGTCGAGCCTGATTTGTTCATAATCGGCTTGGTTCATTTACAGCCCTAACTCTAGCCTCCAACTTTGCTGTTTAGACGCTGAGGGTTATTTATTTATTTATTTATTTTTGGTCTTTGATGTGTGTGTGTTTGCCGCTAGATAAAGACAAAATTATTTTAATAAATTTTTTTTAAAGGACCATGTTGTTTGTTTTGGGTAAATTAAATTTGTTGGTTGGGCTTAATTTTTTTTAGTTTTGCTATTGGTATTTTTTTTTTTGTTGCACTAATTTTTTTTGGGCATGTACATTTTGTTTTAGATTTTAGATCTATAAATTCTTTTATGGCCTTTAAAATGAGAAAAATGTTAAAGATGCAAACTTTTTTATTATTATAAATTAATGATGTAGTGAGTAGTATTAGTAAGTAAAAAAAAATTATATAAGTGGTGGGCCCAGATACGAATCAATAAGAATTTGCTATCTCAACACTTTGTAAAAATATTGTAGAAAAATTTGTGACTATAGTATTACTCTTAAAATAACCAATGATATTGTTAGGGGAGCAAAGTGTAATTTTATAAAACAAAATTGCTAAAATTAATATTCATATATATACTAATATTTAAAAAAAAAAAAAAATTAGGGGGGCCATTGCCCTCCCAAGTCCAAGCTTAGCTCTGTCCCTGATCTAATATAAACCTGGCTAGACTGTAGCTAAATTGATCAAATAGGCAAATACAATACTCCTAAGAGAGTAGTATTAAAATCTTCTAAAAAGAAAAGAAAAGAAAAAGATAGTATTAAAACTATAATCTAGCTAAGAATCTTGTAGTTTAATTGGTTGATATTTTTGGTGTTTTCATGACATCTATGGTTCAAATTTTCCCTCTCCGTTGTAGCTATCGAATTATAATAAAAAAAATTGTAATTTGTTTCTATTTGAGATTTGGTAGTAACATTTTAGCTTAAACTTAATAAATAGATAGTAGGAAGGTGAGAGATAGAATTTGAATTGCAAGCATGGAAGACACTAAAAAATACCATTAACTTATCCATACACATTTTTTTCATTTTTTTGTTCCCAACTCTCTAACTTGGCAAAGTTGTGATTGGTGGGCTGTTACTAATAGAAAACTTATTGCCCATCACCCACATAAGAGAGTTTGTGAACAAAATTATGAAAGACTGTATCAGTCCCTATTGTTGAATGATGGATATGGAGCATGATTTGTATACTTTAGATTAAAGCAAAATTGACTATCATAGTTTTGATATCAATTTAAGTTAACGATGGTGTGATAAAATTCAATCTACTCATTTCAAAATAGATAAATAAACACTTTAGAAATTTTAATGGAACTTCGTCAAGCTGTCTAATATAACTTTATCCATTTTCTAGAATTCAAAATAACATTCCCCAACTACCACCCACACCCACCAGCCATCTCAGGTGGGCCACCGACGCCCATCACCACCACCTGTCAATTACGACAAATGGGCTACCCTCCTCCAGTCAGCATCTGCTGGCCACCATATATCTCTCTGCCATCAAATAGCGTATAAGCCTTTTTTTAAACTTGGATAAAACTTGTTATCATTCTTGAAAACTTATCCCAAAAAAAGGAAGAAGAAGAAATTGATATCATTCTTGATAATGATTTAATTTCATTAAATGCCACAATGCAATATTCTAAAGAATCCAAAAGGACTATTACATGGCAATTAAAAAAAGAACTCCGACGAACATCTACGTCCGAAAATACAATAGTTTTCATGAAATCTATTTCCCTAAACCAAACGACCCTTTATAGAAAAGAACCTTGTAGTACATGACTAAAAAGTAGCTCTTGACTTTTCCATTGTTTTCTTCTTTTTTAAGCAAAAAAGGGGACTTTCAAGGGCACCGACTAAAAGACCTTAAAGTCAAGCAAATTTCCTAGTGATTGGACAAAATGGAAACCTAGTAAAATCCAGTTTGGGGTTTAAAAAACAGAAAAAAAGAGAATTAAGCAAGATGGTAATTGGATTTCACAGTAGTACTGGAGCTAAAGAGAAGAGAGGTGGGAGCAATATTTTTATTTTTCCAGTTAGCCCTTTAGTTTTGTTTAAGATGTTTCCATAATTAGGGGTGTCAATTTGGGTTAGCGTGTCGGGTTCGTGTCATGTTGAGGTAGGGGTATTCGACTAAATGGTTTAACCCTAACCCGACCCATTTAATAATCGTGTCATGATCCTTTAACCCTAACCCGACCTGTTAATAAGGCAGGTTGACCTGACCCAACCCATTTGACACGCTTAATAAATGAGTTGTATTGGGTTGACACGAATGTAACACAACCCATTTCAACCTGCATAATATAAAAATATAACATCCATCTAGAAATAATTTTTTTTACATCCCAAAAAGCAGTGCATGCACTTCAAGTCTTCAACCCACATTCAAAATAATATAGTTCAACAAAAATATAACATTTATCTAGAAATAAGTTCTTTACACTCCAAAAGAAGTGCATACACTTCAACCCAAATTCAAAATAACAAAGTTTAACAAAAATAAAATAACATAGTTCAACAAAAATATAATATTTTTCGAACTCGCCAAATGCTAAGTATCAATATTGAAAAAATTTGAGCAAACAGTAAACTAATCTTGACTATGACCACGATTATCATCCATAGATTCTTTGTTGATGTCCAAATTCATAACATCTTCCACAAGCTCATCCAATTTCATTTGTGCAAGTTCTATGCCAAAAAAAAAAAAAAAAGTATTAGTAGTTCTAGGGTTTGTAAAGTTTTAATTTCCAATTATATCCCTAGTAAATTTTTGTAATTACTCACTTTTCTTTTTAAATTTAAAATATATGTTTGATATAAAAGGTATTTGATAAATCTAAAATAAAATAAATATTTATTTGTTATACGAGTTAAATGAGTTGTGTTAAGTGGGTCATTTTGGGTTGACACAAATAAATTGGCGTGTTAAACGTGTCTATTGCGGGTTACGCGGGTTGACCTGCTTATAACACGTTTCTTATCGTGTCGCTTTCGGGTCGACCAGTTTATGACCCAAACCTATTAAGGCCCAACCCTAACCCGTAAAAACCCGTGTCGGGTTCGTGTCGTGTTCGCGGGTTGGGTCGAATATTGACACCCCTATCCATAATGCTTTTGCTGTGTTACCCTAATCCCATAGTACAAATCTTTTAGAATCCACCACGCTTTTGACTCAAAATAGACTCACCCTTATGTGAGAAAAGGGTGTAGTACACCAAGTCCATTAAATAAATCACTGAATGCACCACCCAAAAAATAAAAAAGGAAATGTTTAGCCTTTATTCCGCCAGTATAAACCATTTGGCGTTAAAATATTTTTCATTAACATCACCATTAATATCCCCTCATTGATGGTATCTGCGCGGAATGGAGAGGGAGGCCAAAACCAGACCAAATGGGCCCGACCGAAAGAGACTGGTAGATCGATGTTTCATGCTATGAGTCTACCACTAAATTTTGTTTAAATCCAATTAAAATAAATTTTAGTTTGAATATGATTATATTAATGTTACTTTCACAATATTTTTATAATAAAGGTCAAGGGATAAGTTATAACTAGTTTTATTTGCACCCACAACTGACATAAATATATATATATATATATATATATATATATATATATATATATATATTTATATATATATTTTAAGTTGCTAATAGGTCACTTTTTTATTTACTTTTAACAATTTGCCACTTAGATTTTGTTGTGAAAATTTTGTGAAACTGTTGTGTCAGTAGCACTACTCTTAAAATATTTACTTTTATAGGAAAGAAAAAAATGTTTCAAAATTTTCTTATTTGTTAAAGAAAAAAAATCTTCTTTTCAGAACTTTGACTTACTTTGTCATTGACAACATAATTAAGCTATTTTTCCCTACACTCTTATTCTTCATAAAAAAAAAAAAAAAAATTAAATCACTGATACAACCAACATATCTGCATCTATATTTGTGATTCTTTTCTCATTCTCTCTATCTCTCTTTCTCCCTTTATGTTTTTTTAGCTTTTCTCTCTGTTTGATCAAGTAGTTAAAAAAATACTTTATGGATTTCCATGTCCAAGAAGTATTTTAGTACTTACTCTAATTCCAAGAGAGTGACCACGTACACTTCAAATGCAAAAACTTGTATAAGTCACTATTTTTTATCTTAATTTCACATTTACTCTCATCCCAATCCTAGGTGTTTTACTGATACTATTCTTCTTTGCCACATATATTTTTATTTAATTGATATTACATATAAATATAATAAGTTATTATTAATTTAACAAAAAAAGTATGAGTAGTTATTTAATCATATTTGTTTATGCATTTAATGGTTATTGTTTTATCGATATTTAAACTATTAATAACTTTTTAAAACTATTGTGCAATATAATTGTATTGCATACTAAATTGTATTTAGAATACTATTTTATATTATAGTATATAATATTGAAGTTGTATATACACGAAAAAAAAATTAATCATTTTATTTTTTACTTGCCCCCAAGATAAATTCTTAGCTTCGCCACTACTGATCCCTAGAAAAAAATCATAGAGCTGCCACTGGTAATGCTGAAAAAAATTAAATCCTTCATAACCAATTCAATGAGCAATTGCGTTGCATCTTTTCCATTCTTTAATGATTCCTTTATGCACTCTATTTTGAATTTTTTGAACAACTCACAAAATCATTTCTTCCATCAATTCAGACAACTTCGGTCACAATTGGTACCTCCATTTTTAAGCTTCTTTGAAAGAAAAAAAATTAAATGCTTGTATTAGTGGGCCAAAATAGGGTTTTATCCCTTTCTCACAAACTTTCTAACAAAATGCCCCCTGTTTAAAACTATTTAAGGATATGCCCCTGTTTTGAAACTCGATTTTTAGAAAATCTAGTTTCAATGTAAAACTCGATTTTTGGATAATTGAGTTATAGCGAAATGAAACTTTAAAAAAAAATAAAAATAAAAATTGTGGAACTTGAATATTTTCAAGGAACTTGAGTTCCTTGAATGGAACTCAAGTTCCACAATTTTTTATTTTTTAAGTTTCATTTCGCAATAACTTGATTGTCCAAAAATCGAGTTTTACATTTGAAACTCAATTTTCTAAAAATTGAGTTTCAAAACAGGGACATATCTCTAAATAGTTTCAGACATGGGGCATTTTACTGGAAAGTTTGTGAGAAATGAGTATTTTGCCATTTTGGCCTATATTAGGGATTTAGAAAGAAAAAAAAAAAATCAATTCCTCTCTCTCTCTCTCTCTCTCTCTCTCTCTCTCTCTCTCTCTCTATATATATATATATATATATATTCTATGTCAAAGAAAAGGAGTTAGGAAATTGGAATTGTTAAGATTAATTTTAGTGAATTAAAAAAATTCAATTTTAGATGGCTTGCACGTTAATTGTTGTCAAAGCAACAAAACATGAGGAAGAATGTCATATTCTAAATCTACTATCGTTATTATTATTATTGTTATTATTATTAATATTATTTCAAATAAAAATTGTTTCTTATATAAAGTTTATAAAAAATAATCATATAAATTCATTTAATATAAATAATTGATGCACAATTATAGATAATTAATATATAGATTTTGTTAAAATATCTCTCTCCCTCTCCATTGCTTGTTTTCGACGTGGGTGACTTGCTAGCCAGCCACCCTAGTTCCCTAGTGGAGACAATATCTCTTGCTCTTAATGAGAAGGGATTTTGTCCCTCAAGCTGCAAGCCATCCATCCTTTACTTTCCTCCTATAAATATGTGCTTCAGCTCAACAGAGAAACATTGAGAGAAAGAAAGTAAAAAGAGATATGCATTTAGTGTTAGAAATAATATGATGCGGTGGATGACCACCAGAGAGAATAGGTAATTCAGATATAATTTGACTTTAATATTTCTTTCTCTTGTCTTTTTATTTCGTTTATTTTACAACACATTTACTCTATTGGCTAATTTAATGAACTATTACTTTGATATAAATGCAAACTTTGTTGAGGTGGAAGCCGAAATAAAGAGAATTTTAAGGCATGCTTCGCATGACAGAATCTCATGCTCTCCTACATGAGGTCATTGCTAGTGACACAAACATTAGAAGAGACCAACATTTTAATGCTGTGTGGGGTTCTGTAACCACTTAGAAACAAGGCAGCCCCTTTCTTTGTGTGTTAAACCTGAGAATCATCAATCACATTGACTTTACTACTGCACACCTCAACCATAATGCTCTCCTACATGAGGTCACTGCTAGAGACACAAACATTAGAAGAGACCAACATTTTAATGCTGAGTGGGGTTCTGTAACCTCTTAGAAACAAGCCAGCCCCTTTCTTTGTGTGTTAAACCTGAGAATCATCAATCACATTGACTTTACTACTGCACACCTCAACCATATTCTCCTCTATCCTGGTTTCTAGAAAGCCATTACCAGCACTATCATCCAAAGTTGAACTAAGAGCAGTCCTGCCACGGACTTGTCGGGAAGACCTTGACATTGAGTTATTTTGTGAAGCTTCCCCACGCTTTCTCTTCTTCTTTGTATCGAAGAAACCATATTCAAGAGCTTCCCATGCTTTTGTGGTCAATGCTCTGCTCCTCATACTCTGCCTCTGACTGTTCATGGTAGGCTGTTGTTCTGTACTAGTCCCATCATCAGATATGTTTGATGGCTCAGGCTGCTGACCTGTTTTCAATAGAGACATACTCTGCCTCTGGCTGTTCATGGTAGGCTGTTGTTCCGTACTAGTCCCATCATCAGATATGTTTGATGGCTCAGGCTGCTGACTTGTTTTCAATAGAGACGCTGACTTATTTGCACATGAGTTGTCATTATATTGAACCATGTCCATGGTGAAGGGTTCCTGAGTTCCTATATCTGGTGAAACATGAGGAAGGTTCAAGTCAATTAATGTCCGAGGTTGAGGATTTCCTGGAGACTCTTCTCTACCTAAGAAATTCTCAGTGACGCTCACTGCATTGCTCCCTTCCGGGCTGCTTTTGGCCAGAGAACTGTCGGCTGATAAATTTTGTGGACACATTAGAAAAGCCATCTCAGGAAATGCACAAGGCAAAGTTGACTGGCAATGGGACTGATCTTCATTTTGCATCCTTTCTGCGGAGATATTTTCAATGCTATGGTTTGATTCTCCATAGTTATAAACATTAAAGTCCTGCTGTTTCTGGACGGGAGCTAGATATTCTGAACAGCTAGAATTAATCTTCTGGCTAAAGTGATAATTCATAGACTTCCCCTGGTGATTGTCATTAAACAGAGTTGTGTTTGAACTTTCATGATTTGGCATTACTGCAATGGTCGGATCACGGGCATCAAGCACGCTAGCACGATCTGATGAGTCAACAGATGTTTCCCTCTCAATCATATCTGCTGCCAGGTTTGAGGTATTAATTTCTTCTGCTTCATCCTCTGACTCTTCTGATGTATCTTGTTCAGTTTCACTGGAAAGACTCGAGGCGGAAGATAAACTATTAGTTTGAACAGGTAAACTTCTCATCTCTCTAACGTTAGGCTGTTCTATTCCATGAATCATACTGGTATCCACAATTGTAAACTTCAAGAGATCTCGATTACAGTTTGAATTTCGCGGCTGGAGGTAACAATGGTGCTGTTTATTTGACAAACCATCAAAATCCTGTTTTCCAGTTGCTTCGCATTTGTCTTCCTTGTGCCCACTGCTTTCAGCTGCTTCAATTTCAACCTCAAGAAGCCCAGGGTCTGATGCCACTTTGTACAATACATCACTAACAGAATCAAAGTAGTGATTACCTCTCACAAGTCTTCTTCTGGAAAACTTCTTAACACCAGGAATAAGAAACACCAAAGAAGGCTTCAAACCACAAATACCAAGATCATCAGGCTGCTCAGAATGCCATCCTTTTGCTAAAAGACGGGGCCAAACAGCTTCCCAAAAGAGATCACTGGATCTGGCTTTACTCAACCTGAAATCTCCTTTCAGAAACTTGATTATGTCTGAAGTTGAAAGAGAGGAGCAAGCTTTGCCAATCGGTATCTCAGGATGTGAAGAGAAAACACGATTGGTTTTTATTGGCTCCATGGCTTTGCCAGTGAGGTCTTGCTTCCCTTTGCCAATACCCACTGCTTCTATAAAAATCTTGATACCAACAGTATTCTTTAAAGTGAATATATATTCTTCAAATGAAGTTTTTTCCTCTTCAAAAGTCCTAGAAACCTACAATGCAGTACAATTTGTGTGAAATCAGGACATAACATATTTGTTGTTAGCAAATATGTAGTAAATTTAGCTGCAGAAATTCAGTCACAGTAGCTACTACAGTGAGGTAACCCAGTGCAATTTCAGCAGCTATTTTTAGTTAAAACATTAAAAGCAGCCCAATAGGTGACCACTGGACAATCATCCAAGCAAGATAAACTAATGAATGTGAACCTAACATTCTTTCATCTTGAAAATTTGGTTAATAATTGGCTTGAAATATTAGGAGCCAAACCATATCACTAAAATATAAAAATTCTTCAAGAAGTAATAAGAAAGACCATCGTGTAGACTTAAAGTGCACCCAAAGGATGAAGGGGCCTATAAATCAGATGACAAAGATAAGGAGCTCCAATAAAATTACACCCTCCTATGGAGGCAAATTTGTAGGAGCTAATGAATCCGATCCCCAGTTGAACCAAGGGCATGCATTCTCCAAAACCTAAGCAATCTTTATGTATAACTCTCTTCCTTGTGCCATTTCTGTTTCCACGTTGACAGTGCCAACTATTTGGATTCAGAAATTGAAATCCCGGTTCACGATTGTCTCCTTTGCAGGCATTTCTTCACCTAAGTCTAGTCTACAAGGACATCATTTGCCTTCCTATCGCCCAAGTAAAGAGTTACACCAATGCTCTAACTGGTTCATTATAGGTTTCTGAATATTACTAGACCGTCAACACTACCTCCTAAACACCTCCTAAACACAAATAAATCACCTACAAGAGATACTTACAAAATGTCTTTACATTGTCCAGAAACTAACAATAGATTCTTTAAGGGGGGAAAACACTTTAATTTTGGCCAATACTATTTTAGATAGAAACAGGAAGGCAACTCAGGCAGATGAGGAGCAACAGAATCAAGGATTTTTTTATCATTATTTTTAAAAGAAAGAAATAAAGAAAAAAAGTTTAGTGTGGACCTGTTTCTTTTGTTACATAACGAATAAAATGGTTGGAAAAGCATTTGAAATTGAATTAAGTCCTCCCAAGTATCTTGCTAGTCCAAGTAACAACCATAAAGAATTTCAAGCTTGTGACAAGTACCATCTGACCTCTAGCAATTAGAAAGTTATACCACTCACATTCAAAGAATTATTTAAACTAAAGAATAAATAAGAAATATAAGTCACTCAAGAAACTTAAAATGGGGTCGATGCCAGGAGCATAAACAGAATTCCAAAACCATATATCTAAAGAACAGTGGGTATGTCCATAAAACTATATGACACAGGGGTTGGTCAACAAAATTAATATATGCAACCCTTTTATAAGATCAATCTCAGATCACGACACAAACACTAATTTCTATAAGAACATAGTGAACCAGCAAATGAACATATGATAAGTTGTGTACAATAATGTTAGAGAGATACCTCCAGCAATTTATTTTGACATTCCTCTGACACATGGGAGAACATTCGTGATAATAGTTCCTGTTGCCTCCAACCTGTAAATATCTTTTGCCCACATATATATCGTTTACTTCTTAACTTTTGGCATTCGGACCACCTGTGATATCTATCAGACCTATAAAACTTTCCATAATAGAAAGACAATATATCTTCCATCTTTTTACTCTCAACAAATCTCTTTACAAGAACAAGATTCTTCCCAAAGATATATAGACCGAGGAGAAAACTGTCACATTCAATATCCCTCCAAGATTCACCAAGAGAGCCAGGAAGAGGATACAAACCTCTCTCTTCCTGATCCATGCAATCACTTTTAACTGTTGTTTGAAGAACTGAAAAATTTTCCACAAATTTACCGTTGCCCAAAACTGTAGCCATAGATTCCATGTCCAGTTTTAAATCTTCATTGTTTGAAGTAATCTGGATATTTTTTCTGTTTTCACATTCTGCAGTTCTATTGAAGTTTTCAAATTGACAATTTTCCCACATAAGTGGAATGGGTAGTCCTAATGGAAAAGACTTTTGCAGACTTGCCACAACTTCTGAATCAGCCAGTTCATTTATAAGTTGCAACCGATCACACTCTGCAATAAGTGAGGGAATCTCTGCCTGATACTGGTCTCCAATGCGAGGAGGCTCAAGTGGCTCTCCAAAAATATCACCTACAGGTGATAACTCTGTCGTAGCAGATTTGTCTTCAATGCCTTCCAAACTAGTGTCCTTCTGAATACATAGCATCTGCAAGAAATACAGGACAAATTGAATTGAGAAATTCACAATGTACATGAATCACATACTATTAAGTATAGTTCTGTGTCAGACGAAATTTTAATTTGGAAAAAATAAAAAGCCAATATCTTAGATCCTAATATTTCATTATTCGATTAAAATGTAAGAAACCATGTTTGAGCACATTGAAAATGATAACTTCAAATTAATTAAGATGGAAATACACTAATTTTATTCCAAGTATGCTTTGTGTTCTAACCTTTAGCACTGGGCAGTTACAGATACCTTAGTCAGAACAATAAATTACTCAAATGCCAACCATGTAAAGATAAATTCCATTTCTCAAAACCATATATATATAATGTCCACCATATGCCTATTTATTTATTAAAACTTATATATGATAATACCCTGTTAAGATAGAACACACAAAAGCACTTTCTAATCTCGTCTGCTTTAAAAGTCTATAACTGAAAAAGAAGAGCTAGTTCATCTATCCTGAAGGTAACTACATTTTCAAAAATGATACATGCTGAATTGTTGCTCTGGTACAATAAAATTGATACTGTGGGGTTTGGCCCAACAATTTGGTTGCTATACATTGCATTTGCTCCTCATGAATCTATGAGGACAGGACCAATCCCTCTAACTAGTGTCAGCAAACTCTTGAAATGCTATAAACCAAGTTATATACTCATCAAACAAAATATTTACTAATTCAAACTTCAAAATAATTGAACAAGATTAATTTAATGCCATTTGTCCAACAATAGTTTCTCCAGATTAAAAATAATCGATTCCCAACATCTACAAGAAATCGCGGTATAATAGAACACAATATCAACAAGAAAAATTCCAGTATAATTCTTAATCTATAACAGATGGAATACCCCAGCTAAATCTCATATGTAATGTAGATATTTTTACATAACACCAATACAGAAATAACGATTACATATTCTTTATTAAAAAAAAAAATTGCAATTAAATTATCAACAGAAATAACCATATCTATATCCATTTCGAAACCCAGCATCAACACTTCACCCATATTCAATAATCAAAATAACACTATTAATAATACAAGAATACAAGATTAAAGAAACCTAACTACTCCTATATATATATAATATAATTATCTATACGACCATCACATTATATATCAACCAAATTAACTGACAGTATTGAAGTAAAAATAAAACCAACCAAACATCGAGTTCTCATTGTTTAGTAATAATTCTCAAATAATCCCATCAAAATCAACATAATAAACACTGCCCAAGTGTCCAAGTACTAAGATAAATACATGAAATACATTGGATAAAAGCATAAGCAAAAGCATGCAAGAAATGATTGGGAAAGAAAGAAAACATGTGTGACAGTAGTGATAACCTCCATGGAAGAACTTGAACGTTGAAACCCACGTGCAAAAATGGAACTTGGGTAAATGGGTCTTTCTTATTGACCTCGATTGTCAACTTCTACTTTGTAAAAATAAAAAAAACAAAAAACAAAAAAAAAAGTAATGAAAACATTAAAAACAAAGAAAACAAAGAAAAATATAGATATAGAGAGAGAAAGAGAAAGAGAGTATTTTTAAGATTTTTTACCTGGTGTCAGAGAGTAGAAAGAGCTTTCATGGGTACGAGAAGTTGAATTGTGAATGACTTGCTTAGAAGAAAGACAGAGAGGAATAAAAATAAAAGGAAAAATGAGTTTAAATAAGAAAGAAAGAAAAAAAAAAAGCAGAGAGACAAAAAGAGAGAAAGGAAAAAGAGATTAACTACGCTTCTTTCTTATTCGGTTTGATTAATGACCATGAGAGTGAGACCACACGCGTTCGTAGGTGGGTGTTCATGGATTCTTAATTTTACCAAAATGCCCATGTTGCTCTCACGTTCTGTACGTGTTTTCTTTCTCTGTTGTACGACTCTTTTGGAATTTTGGTTTTATTTTTTTTATAATATCAATAAGCTGTTGGTTGCAAAACTTGGAAGTTGATGTGAGTTTCAATTATTAAAAAAATAATTAATAAAGATCATTGTGATCAAATAAGTGATCTTAGTTTTAATGTGTATATTAATAAAATAAAAAAAAATTTGGGCACCAAAAAAATTAATGAAATGTTTTGGTAGGGTGATAATAAAGAATAATTATTACAGAACATATGTTAGATTCAAATTTATCAATAAAAATAATGAAGTTAAGAATTATATATTATGAGCAATTCGAAATAATTACCAAGTCTCCAGGAGGGAGTTTCACATACATAAACACTTAGATTAGGTTAGAGTAGAAATTATATCTTGTATAAAAAAAAATGAAAATAATCCTAAACTTTAAGTACAAAAAATGTACTTTAGTTTTGCATCCCAAAAACCTCTAAACAATCTTTTTATTGGAGCTTGACAACACTATAACACCCAAATGTTGTTTTTTTTCTTTTTCAATAATAATTACAATGATGGAGAGAGAAGATTTGAACATTAGTTCTCTTTTAAAATGAAACAAGTAATGGATAACACCCATATTCTAAAGTCAACTATTTTTAATTTTAGTTCCGAAACAGTAGTTTCTCTTAAAAAAAAAAAAATCCGAAACAGTAAATAGTCAAAGTATCATGCCAAACAGGCAAACATAGAGTTTTTGAATATTGGGGAGAAAAAAATCTAAACACAATGTGACATAAACACAATCATTTGAATAGGAAAATGCTAAATAATAAAACACACAATTTTTGATATCTCATAAGTCATAACTACATGCTCACAGTCACAAATAGTGTTGAGTAAATTTTTCATTTTGGAAGCCAAATATAATTTTTATAAACCCTCAAAATAGCCAAATTCGTACAATTAATTATTTTGGCGGCCATTTCATCACATATCTTATTCTGATTTTAACAAAAGAATATGGAAGTGTAGAATTTTTAGTGTGTACGTACTGCTAACGTATATATAATATAAGTTGTACAATCAAATTATAACATGTAACAATAATAATTTTTTTGATGAAATAGTAATTTTATTTTATTGTTGAGAAAATGATGCAATAATAAGTTGTACAATGAAATTGCAACACGTACCTGTAGCAATAATGTTGAATTTTGTTTGGTTAAAAGTAGAAACCGAGGAGTGACTTTCTTGTTACGTAAAGGAGCATTTTGTTTCGTTTTAAGTAATTCTTTTGGGAAAATGGACTGAAATTCTCATCCAACACGTCCTTTTGTACTCATATCAGCATGTTAATTGACATTATTTTAATATTTATTCTCATGATCCAATAATAATAGTTAAAGATTTTTTTTTCTTTTAGGTAATAAAATTTTTATTGAGGATAAACATTGGACAAGGAGGAACCTATCCATTTGTATCAAAGAGATCAACATCGAAGAGTCCAAAAAGAGATAGAGTTAATGGATTGGGATCTCCAAAGTCTAACAAAAAGAAATCCATCGAGCCAAATTATGGGCTCAACAATTGTTAGCCCTAGGAAAAAAAAAAGAGTAATTATAAAAAAATTACAAATAAGGTTTTTGATATTTGATCCAACAAAGTCAAGACTTAGATCATGGTCATTTTGGAGGTTTCATGAGCTAATTTCATCATTTCAATGATTGGTGGAAGGGATGATTTGTCATTTTGGTGGTTTTATAGTTATTCAGTTATACTGGAGGTTTTGAATGTATTTTCTCATTTTGAAAGTGTTGGTAGTATTTTGGTTATTTTGTAGTTTCATGAGCATTTCGGTAATTTTTTAAATTTTAGGAGTATTTTATCACTTTAGAGGTTTGAAGAGTATTTTAGTCATTTTAAAAGTTTTTGGAAATATTTTTGTTATTTTATAGGTTTCAAAGGTATTTAGATTGTTTTGAAGGTTTTATAAGGCATTTTGGAGGTTTTTGAGGGTGATTTGATGTTTTTGGGAAAGCTTGACTTTAGATTATAAGTTGATTTTTTTATTTATTCTTATTTTATATACTGTTTGTAGGCCTCACATTACTTTTTGTCTCAACTTTGTTTTAAATGATCTAACTTTTAGTTTTTTTATTTTTATTTTTATTTTTTAAATGAGCTAACTTTTAACTTTTTGTTTCACATTATGTAAATAAGTTACTAGAAATAAGCAATTTTCAAATGGACACTAACTATGTGTTTGAGACTAACTTCTATTGTAAATAAATGTTTTAGGAGCATTTGGTAATTTTGAAGGTTTTAATGGTATTTTGGTACATTTCCAGCCCCAAAGACTACTTTTACTTATCAGCTGCAACAAATGATTTTGGTTTGACTAATCCAAATAACCAAAAATGAGAAAAATATTTTACACCAAAATAAATAGAACCTTAAAAAGCAAAAGATGGAACCTAGTCCTTTATTGACTACACCTTTCTTTTTTTTCTTTTTTTTTTTTCTTCTTCCAGTTAACATCCTTTCTTAAGATTTAAGACTAATATTATACAGTGAAAATGGTAAACAATGGTTTAATTGGATTGGAGCAGTACAATACCTATAATATCCACTTTGGTCATTGATCTATTTGGAATCTGGATCATGGCGTCTGTTAGGACATATGTGAATCATGTTAAGAACATATGTCATTTAGAATTGGCTTATCCTTTGACAAAACGTACTTTACTTGTAATTGGGTAGATCTAGGATGGTTTAAGTCTTCAAGAAACATGTTGTTCAAGTCAAGAGTTAAAGCCATGCAAATCTGTCTAAGAAACAAGTGAGGAAGTGCTATATTTTAAATCTCGACAGCTAGCTCGACAGATTGTATCTATCGAGGTTTAAAAGGCAAATTTAGCCCGATGCTTGACAGTTACTCGACAGATATTCTATCTATCGAGATTTACGGAAATTGGTTTTTCAGATTTGATTTCAAGCATATCCATGTGTATGTGTTTAGGCTTTCTTTTCTCACAATCCTAAACATATATAAGGATTATTTTAAGGACCGTCACACTTGATGCAACTTGATGCAAATGTTTTATTCAAGCATATTGTGATCGGAGACATATACCTTAGTTCATCTTTCTCTTGAAGAAGCTGTTGCGTTTGTACGCCGTAAGGTTTGTGACCAATGAGCTTCTTGATCTTCATCATCTGGATGAATTTAAGAACTTTGTAGCCAACATCCTTCTCAAGTTGGTGTGTTAGTCACGTACTTAAATCCATGCATCGATTGGTTAGTCACGTACTGGGAGTCGTGCATTGAAAAGGAGAGATTGTCACTACAGAACAAATTCAATTGTGTATTGGGGTAAGGGTTCAACTGTAAGTTGGTATAAGGTACTGAGATTTCTTTACTTGTAACCGTTTGTTGTGATAATAATGGATTCTTGAGAGTGGTGACTTTAAAATCATCCGATGGGGTTTTTGCCTTGGAGGTTTTCCCCATTCGTAAATAAATCACCGTGTCAACTTTATTTTCCGCTGCATTTAACTTAGTTGGTGATTTGTTTGTGCTACCACGCGTATTGCATGTTAATTAACTTAATTAATTCATTTGGCTAATTAATTGGTTAATTTATCACAAGTGGTCAATATATTCTTGGCCTATCAAGGTCCCCTGTCTAGCGTGAGTTTTCCAAAGCCATTGTTTTTTAGCCATCCCAATGTGGTTGCTTGTAAACCCTGGATGATCCTTAGAGCACTTGTAGCAGTGGAGCTAAAAAACTATATAGCTATTTTAACTCCACCAAAGCACAAAAATAACCATACAACAGTGGAGCTAAAGCTATTTTTTTTTAACTTCATTGCTATAGTGCACAGCTATCTATGGCTGTGCACTGTAGCTTAGAGCTAAAAAAAAAAAAAAAAAATTTATTCCCGGCCTGATTAAAATAATAAACGTTGGTTCATTTTTTTTCATTCTTTTATTTTTACACCGTGCCTCTTTCAGTCACTCTCATCTGAAGCTCTCATCTCTCTAATTTCTCTCAAGCTCACTACCGCCATCGGCCCAACTCATCCTTAACGTCGCCGCCACCGAAGCTCGACGTTACCGACCCACCAGCCGTCCCAAGCCGGCGATCAGCCTTAGACCCACGCTGCCATCTGCCTCAGACCCAAGCCGTTGATCAGCGTCGGTGGGTGGTTGGGTTCGTCAGCATCGGTGGGCTGTGGTGTGGTTGAATAATTGGCGTTGGTTGGGTTCATCGGCGTTGGTGTGTTGTGGTGTGGTTAGTGTGCTGTGGTGGGTCAGTGTGGTTCGTGAGTGGGTCGCTGGGTTCAATACGGTGTTTGTGTGGGTGGGTTTGTGGGTAGATTGGTGTGTTCGTGGTGGTGGCTCGGGTGGGTTTCGTGGTGGTGGGTGTGGGTGTTGCCTGGTGGGTCTAGTGGGTGTGGGCTTGGTTGATTTTTTTATTTTTTTTCTTTGTTATGGGCTGTGGTGGTGGTGGTGGTTGTGATTATGGTTGTGGTTGTGTGTGTGGCTGTGATGGTTGTGTGTAGTGGTTGTGCATAGTGGATATATTATTTTATTATAGTGGATATATTATTTTATTATTGTAGATATTTTATTTTATTGTGATATTTATATTATTTTATTGTGTTGAAAGTTAAAATAGATCCACTGCTGCAGCATGTGTGTAGGTAAAATAGATAAAGTAACTTTTTGTGGTGCCAAATAGCTAAATTTTTAACTTAACTATTGTGGATGCTCGTACATCCTCCATATCTAAATATCTACAGTAACTGTATATTCTTAAATGTATCTATATATATATATATATATATATAGAGAGAGAGAGAGAGAGAGAGAGAGAGAGAGAGAGAGAGAGAGAGAGAGAGAGAGAGATCTGTATTTATGAGTAGCTGAATGCCACGTACCATTTATTTTCACATCTTCCAAAATTTAATGCAGAAGAAGAACAAAGGATATTATTTTATGTTTTCTCCTGACTCCTTAGATGGATATTCAGGATCCTATAAAAAAAAAAAAAAAATACCATTTGGATATGCTTTCTATTATATGATCTATTAATTTATGTGATTTTTTTTTTAATGATTACATAGACTAGGTCAGGTAATTTTTTAATTGGTGACGCTATTAAAAAAGTACACTTGTATATATGAATTACAACATAAATTTTTTGTAAAAAAAAAAAGAAAGAAAAAGAATTACTATATAAGACTTTTATAGAGTAATTTGGAGGAAATTCCCTTAAATTAGTTAAAAAAAATATAAATTACGAAAACCTAACCTAGTTACATGCAATTTTTTTGGTGACAATATTTTTACATTCGTTGAGAAACTATATCACATATACTTGGAAAAAATGATTAATTATGAGTAGCCAACAAATGCATCATGCTTTTTCATTAATCATTAGTAGAAAATAAAACAGAGAAGTTGTCCTACTTGGCATACCAAAAGAAGCCTAGAAGTGCATCAATTTACCATTTTTGGCACATACATACACCTTTTAAGCTTCAAGAAGAAGAAAAAAAAAAACCTAGTAGCTTTTTTTAAAATTTTTATAGGATGTTGAGGGGGATATTTAGTGGCATACACCTGTTAAGGGTTCTAGTGGAGGACTCGTCTTAAGCCCAAGTACAACGTACGCAGAATCTTTTAACGGGTGATAATTACCATATCTCGTTAGTAAAACACATTAATTATTACTTTAGAAATATGTTTTTTCAATGCAATTAATTAACACATGCTAGTAATGATTTTAGTTTCTATATAAAATTTATGGGTAAATTCCGATAAAAAAAATTATGGGTAAATACTAAATAGTATTCATGGAAAAAAAAGGGAAAATTTTTATAAAATTACTTAAAATAAAAAATAAGTAAAATCTTTAAAGTGACAGCCAGCCTTACTTTCATGAACCAATGGAGAATATAAGAGGCCCCCATCCCAATCCATTTGAGGAGGGCAATAAATGAGGCCCAGGGAAAGTATTGGACACTTTAGAAAGGACTTAGCCCAACATAGCCAAGGGCCTCTATACAAGTTTTCTCTCAGTTCAGTGGCATAATAATGGTCCGAAAGGCACAAAGCATCTCTTTTTCATGACTGTCAAGAGATCAAAAAGGCTTATCTTACGCAAGTACATGATATCGTGATATATTTACAACGTCATAATCCTTCACGTTTTTACGAGTTCTTCTAGGCCTAGCTAATATGACAGAAATTGCAGTTTAGCTTTGTTGCTTGTAGTTTCCAAGTCAAGCTCCTGGCTGCTGAGGATATGGTTTAGTGTCCACTGCATAACATATATGCTGCCTTCATCCAGAAACGGAATGTTATGGGGGTAGGGCTCATTGTTTGAACCGACAGAAAGTTCATTGTTGAGCTGGATGGTTTCTGGCCAAGCAACAAAACAAGGGCTTTGAGGGAGGAGGTGTTATATCAAGAGTAATTATTAATACTTTCAGAGTAAAATGACGCAGTATTTTCTCTTCTCACATGAATGATGAGTCTTATTATAAGCCCACCAACATTCATATATAAGAGGAAGGGGTCTCATACCGCTTTACTCCGAAAGAATTGAATAATTTTTCATAATATCAAAATATTTGGAAGAAATTGAAAATATATTAGAAGAGTGGCTGCTCCTTGGAAATGTTATCTGTATCAAATCACATTAGTAATTCAATCATGTATATCGTACCATTGAAATACCATTGGTCCTCAATAATCACATTGGTCATCAAATGAGTTGTAGAATATATTTTTTGGGGTATATTAAAAAATAAGTTCATAATAATTAATTCTACAGGGATTAGCATGCAAACCATATTCCTCGTGTAATTTTGAGTTTTTTAGTGGAGGTTAAGGTCATTTAACTATAAAGTGTTTATGTTGGTCGAAAGCACTCCTAAAATGACTAATTTTGAATTCTCTTACTTCTAGTTTTGCTAATTTATTTTTAATTCTAATTTATAAAGCTAGTAATGGGTCTTGTTAGCTATGTTTAAATATTTGACCAAATCTTTGGTTTTATTAATAATTTGTCTTGATGAAAATGAAAGTTGTTAGTACCAATGTTTGATTATTTTGTTTTGTTTTTTGTTTTTTTTTGAATTGGTTATATTTTAAGTTCTAGCTAGGTCATGTATGGATGTTTCTCAAAAAAAGAAAAAGAAAAAAAAGAAAAAAGAAAAAAGAGTTAGGTCATGTATGGATTTAGAGAAGAGTGATATTTTGAATGAGAATCTACCTTTGGCTTATTGGGAAGAAAGATTTATTATTGTTTAACTCTTGTATCATCTCTTGTATCTTTTGATGAATTCTGACAAGTGACAAGTTTATTATTTGTAGAAAAGAATTAAATGACAATGTAAATTAAAGAGATATAAATAATGTTATAGACCCTACATGATCTGACCATAACGATATATACCTACTCATTAAGAAATCAATATTTGAAAGGTCTATACAATGAATGAAACGCATCAAACACTTTCTTATATTAAATCATCACTTGGAGACTCCCATATATGTACATTATCTCCCTAAAATATGCATCATCCAGTAATATTTGCTCAGATGGAAATGTGGCATAACAAATAACAAAAAGGATGTACTCAAAAATTAGGTAAATTGCTATAGAAATATAAAAGTAAGCAAATTTACTTTTGTTATGCTAAATAGGGGTTAAAAAACACTGAAAAAAGTGAAACATGAAATAGTATAGGTTGATTTCAATTATTTACTTCTTAGCTTTTAAGGATTGGTCAAAAATAAACCACTTTACCAAAGTCCTAGATCATAAGATTAGAATAGACCAGCTGAGATGCCCACTAGAGCAAGAAATAGTGGGACGGAGAGGGAATCTTGACAAAAGTAGGAAGGTGAGCTCCAAAAGAGAAAAGCAACAGAATGTAAAATGTTCTTAAGGATTTTTTTTTCAAGTTTCTTTCAGTGACTAAGTGCCCACATCCACTTGGTAATTGACAATTTTTTTTATTACCATAGTTGTGTTGGAGAGAATCCGTAAATTAAGTCAACCCCAGATGGTAACTTTGGCAGAATCACATTATCTCTAATTGTTCCAGTCACAAAGGCACAGCACATTATTAGTCACCATTTATAAGAGTGACCTATCTTTCTTTTGAAACGGCTAAACAGCCCTATATGATTGATACCACAAGTAGACTTTGCTGGTTAATGCATCATTATTAGGAATGTGACCAAGAAAAAGGAAAAAATAAAAACCATTTTCAGCTTATATATATAGTGTGCGTTTGGGTTAGGATGAAAAATAAAAATTATTTCATTATTCAGCTTATTTTTGTTACTATTAAAGGGTCTCATTGCAATTTTTAGCATTATTCATGGATCTACTATACTATTTCAACTAACTTTTACCTTTATCTACAGTATTTTCAGCAATAATTTTTTAGTTTCAACAAAATAAGCGGTATTCAAATACACCTATAGCATAACTCTAAAGGCTGAACAGGATATATGAGCTTAAAGCATCTCAAATTAGATTTTTAAATCAACAAAGTTCTCTATAAACCTGCTTTAAGTAGACAAAAGCATTAAAAGGGAGGCTATGAGATCCATACTTATGTCTTTTTAATTGTTTTTCCTCTACTTTTGTTCATCATCTGCCTGATGAACAAACTTTTCATTCATTTACTGAACATTGGACCACATATATCATGTTCTCTAAATAGTAGTTTCATGCTAAGAAGTAAGGTAAGATGTAGAAGATTGGCTAATGCAACTTTTGGTGACTAGCAATAATCTTGGAACATATATCAAGATGTGGTTTAATATAAAATTGGAGAAGGGATATATTCCATTTTTTGGGGGTGAAGTTGGGAATATGTAAAGGTGTCTATATGAAATTTCAGGAATATTAGCTCACTATCTTTTCTAATTTTCTCACTATTCATTATTTTTTATTATAGATTATTTGTCTAGGAATTTGTTTGATAGTTTGATATATCAACAAAGTTAGGTAACCAAAAAAAAAAAAAAAAGTGCATTAAAAGTTCAGTTTTCATTTGTGCAACTGTGCAAGTATATGCAAGTTTTGTCTATATTGTGAGGAGGAAAGACAGCCTCTTATTTCATTTCTGTTTATTTATTGGTTTTTAAATTCACTTTCCCTTCTCTGCATAAATAATAATATGAATTGCCTAATTTAGCATCTTAATTGTCGCTTTTGATCTTCACTTCATCAAATTATTGAGTTTTCTCATGCCTTTGATACTAATTTTGGCAACTTTACATCTGTCTTTGGCTAATAATTAAGCTATGCTCCTATCCTTAGGGCAATTGATATAAATGAAAGCAAGTGCATAGGTTAAGATAAACTAGGTTAGCGTTTAACAAAAAAAAAGATAAACTAGGTTAGCGATTATTAAAAAAGAAAGAAAGATATACTAGGTTAGCTAATTAGCCTAATTTAAACCATCACAAATGACTTTTCCTTTTAACAAGTGTAGTTTTTGTCGTTTACTGCACATGCTTTGCCGTTCAAAGGCCATGTCACAATCAAATCATAGCTTAGGTGATGTCCATCAACATATATAAGTACTAAATAACACTAATGTATTTCATGTTTCTTGCTTTGGATTTGTCTAGAGTAATTAAATAAATTCATAAAATAAAAATAAAATTAAACGTTGTTGATCTCCTTTTAAGCCTTTAATAAATTTTTTAAGCGACCAATCAAAATTTTTTATTAAAATGGTAACGAATAATTCACCTATCTCTTTTTATTTTTTACTATCATTCCTTTCACGAATCTTCCTTCTAAGAAATTATGATAATTTGTCTTAAACATATGAGCATCTAATAATCACGGTTGTTGTACATAAACAAAACAACAATTTCAATAGGTAAATTAAAGTATTAAACCTTCGGATAGACGCTTTAGTACCCTACCTTAAAACAAATAACTAAGTCACATCCATAGTATAGAGTGTGGCGGATGATTTAACAAGCATAATGATCAAGATTATGACCCCTAAACAAATTTGAACCAGATAAGAAAGTTCGCCCCTATTCAAACAGCCACATGTCAGCACTGTGTAACATGTAAATCGCAATTGGTTCTTGATGGGCATGATATAAAACAAAGTACACAGTTCAAGGACCCGACCAAGACAATTACAAATACTGACAAGAAGTTAAAATGATTTGCTGTTGTATAGAGTGACGTATAGCGTATGTTTGGATAGAGCTGAAATTGAATTTTTAATTGTGTTTTACGTCTTCAGTGGGTTTTTTGTATTGTTTATGAAATCCGCAAGTACTTTATTTAGCAAAAAAAATTTTAAAATTGGATCTCACAGTACTATTCATACATTTAAAAATTATTTTATTACAATATTTTCAGTTTTTAATTTTTAATTTTCAGCAATAAACGGTATCTAAACGGTCCTATAACCTAATGTTAAACTTTAAGCAGTAGATAATCCAACACGGGTCTTTAAATTATATTTAAGCACCTCTTTTTAGGTCCTAGTTTGGTTGCATCTGGACTGTAACCACAACACGTGCATATATATCATCCACAAATTCAAATTGATCACCATTATTTTAAACATACTTATTTGAAACTTATTGGGAACATTGAAGAGATTTAGGACCAAAATTTGGGCGGGGAAAGGGGGTAGGGGACCAGTTCATCTATAATTGATAAGTTTGGGTCTCTTTTCTTTATGACCTTATGACGTAGATTGCTCCCAAGACCCACGTATACACATACATTAAATATAGGTGTAGAGAATTGCAATTAGATGATTTCTTTTTAGTTATTTATGAACAATACCTTCATTAATTTTTTTATTTATTTTTACATAGAACTATCTTACTAGTTACTTCAAAGAATTTGGGTTGGTGTTATTTCATAGGGTTGCTTGTCCACAATCTAAGTATAATGCATGTGCACCTATGCTCCATTCCTTTAAACAACGTGAATTCCCATGAACCAAAATGTCTAATCTCACATTTGATTAAAATGTATATTTGTCCAATCAAATGTGATTTGCATCTTTGAAATTAGACTTTTAGTATTTTTTGAACAATCTTTAAGAAACGATCTAAGAATTGGTTGAGAAAACTTATTTTCATTAGTTTATTTGACTTCAAAAAGAAATAAGCTAGCAAAGTGTCCAATCAAGTGTGATTTGCATCTTTGAGAATTTTAGTATTTTCGGAACACTCTTCAAGAAACGATTAAGAGTTGGTTCAGAAAACTTATTTTAATTAGTTTATTTGACTTAAAAAAAAAAAAAAAAAGCTGGCAAAAAGTACAACTGTGTTAAGTGTTTTTTTTCCCCTTAAAAAATTAACCATAAATCAAATAAATTGAATAGAATAGTAATCAAACAAGCTCTAAAAGGTACATCTCAAAACACTTCATATATATTAAAAAGTTGTAGCACTCAAATTAATCCATCATAAATAAATTTCTAATTAAAAGGGTGGTAGGATTTAGTTTAGAGTACCAAATAACCTTGTAAATATTTGGTTTAAGCTCAAATTATTGAGATGCCCTTAGAGTAATCTCACTTCCTAATAAGTTGTAAAATATTTTATTTAGTTTAGAGAACCAAATAATTAAACTTATACACTTGGAAAGTACCTTTCTCATGAGGTGGAACCTTTACCATCTACATATATGGTGCACATACACATTGACATTCACATATGCCTCTATATAGCAAGCAGAGTGAGGGAATTACGTGTCTGTGTTTGACAGGATCAAAGTCCCTTCTTTATAGAGATGGTTGATAACATGGGCAATAATTCAGAGAGGGAAGGGTTTAAGTACCATTTTGCTGGTGCTAGTACTTCCTCAGGTGAAGATGGTGTCATTAAAGAGCAAGATCGGCTGCTACCTATAGCTAATGTGGGGCGGATCATGAAGCAGATCCTGCCTCCTAATGCAAAAATCTCCAAAGAAGCCAAAGAAACCATGCAGGAATGTGTGTCTGAGTTCATAAGCTTTGTTACTGGAGAAGCTTCAGACAAGTGTCATAAGGAGAAGCGCAAGACAGTGAATGGGGATGATATTTGTTGGGCTTTGGCAACTCTAGGTTTTGATGACTATGCTGAGCCTTTGAGAAGGTATTTGCAAAGGTATAGAGAGTTGGAAGGAGAGAGAGCTCAGCAAAGTAAGGGAAGCAACAATGAAGAAAAGAATGAAACATCAGACTATGGAGTTGAAACACCAAGGAAAGCTGCAGTTCCAACTACTCCCTTGAAGTTCAATGTGATTGATAGGAGTAATAGCTCTCTGTCGAGGCGATTTTGAAATATATGAAGCATGGTAATAATTTCTAGTCTTGTATTAATTAAGATTTTGATGGTGATGATGATGTTGTATACATGATCATATAGTTGGAGGGGAGGGTTTGAGAGGGTTGGTTTTAGGTTTTTAATTTCTTTTTTTCCACTTGTGTGCGGTACTAAATCTTGGATGTTGTCTTTAATTCACTACTTTAGCTTAAGAATTATGTGAATAAAGCTAATCCTCATATCTTTTTTTTTTTTTTTTTTTCCCTAAAATAATGAGTTCTGATGCTGAAAATGTTATAAGAAAATATACATGTCAACAGTATATTTATCGGTTTGTAATCTGGGAATATATGTAGGATTTAGGGTTTGTTGGATTGCTTACTCGAAATTGTTGATTTGTTTCATATGATTTGGTTCTTAATCAAAACTTAAGAAGAAGCTTTATGATGAATGGAATAATTTGAGAGGAGCGTTGTTCATGATCGATGCATGGAGAAGTGTTAGGCCATTTTGCCCCAAATAACAACAATTGGAACATTGAAAGACATATTGGATTAAATTTCAATTGTGATTGATATAAGGTAGATTATTAAGGTCTTTGGCACTTTTGTTTGTAAAATTGTCATTGATATGATTCTCTTTTTGATTTTGAGGTTTATAAATGCTCTAGTTGCATCTTTCTGGTATAATTTAGATATAATATGATTCCACAATAGTAATAACCAAAGCCTTAATATCAAATTTTGGAATCGGTTATGGCTTCTAAATAGATTAGTCAGATTTTCAACAAACTAGTTAGGATTGGTTATGATTCCATGAGTGATTAAATGTTTGGGTTGCCACTAACCATTTATCTTAGAACAGTAATTAATATTTTATTGTTATCTCATTTCATTCCTTTTTTTTTTTTTTTTTTTTTTTTTTTTTTTTTTCTTTTCTTCTGGTTGATCATGCAGTCTAATTGATGATACTTAATAAGATGGAACACAATTTCTGATCTTTGCAATTTTGGTTTGATTTACTTGTCTTGAACAGTTATACTATTCATTGAATGAATTGGAAATTATACTGACCAGAAGTAGAACTAAGGACATAACCTATAGCTTCTGTCATCTAGACCAAGTAATCAACAACAAAGATGCTAACTAATGCAGAGAAGTTTAGTCATCATCCTAGCTTAATTAAGTGAATCAACATCCAATACTCCTATAGTTAAGAAATGCTAATTCCAGGTTTACCCCAAAGGATATATGCATTTGCCAAAAGCTAGGGTTTACTTTGAACACCCCGAATCTAAGGACCACTGTCAGTTTGTCGTTAATAACCCCATGATGGATAGGCCATACTGAAGTTTTTCCACATATTCCCACAAGTGTGGAGGTCTTAAATGTCAAGCTTTTTTAGAAGTTTTATACATGGGTTTTTTGTCATATAGAGGAAAAGGAAGAGAGAATGCAAGAGTAAAACTAATTTTAGGCTTTCTAGCTAGGGTTTCTGTCCTATTAAACTCTACTGCTTTATCTTTGTCATCATAACTGCAAAAGATGAGAGAAAGCTACGAATTTTTATACAGTAAAATAACAATGAACGAAAAAGATAGATGCTATTGAACAAGTTATACTTTAATGCTGTACTTTGTAGTAATAAAAATGTTAGAATTCCCTGTATCTTTTATAATAACGAGGATCTAAGATTTGTACTGGCCAGTGCCTTGGAATTCCACGGTAGGAATGTTACAATTGGTGAATGATTAAACATAATAAACAAGTTAACCGCACTTCATGCCACTGAACCAAACAACATTTAATGTGACAGAGAGCACATGGTAGTGATGAGTTCTCCATGTGACATCTAGCAGGTAGGCGTGACTAGAAAATGTTCCAATGCACCTGATCGGACACGTGCTGGATCCAGAGTTTATGAAAGTGTGAGATACATACATGGCTGGTTTTTTTTTTTGGATAATTCAGACATACATGGCATGGCTTTAGCCAGTGCTTGTTGTAGAAAACCTTAACATATGCCTATAGTTGTGGGGCTTGTGTGTTGCATTGGAGATTGGCCAGTAATATTTGTCTCTTAAAGGATTCGGGTAATTTTGCAGTGTAATCTCCAAGATACTGGTTTAAAATGAGTGGGATATACTGCACAAGGCCAATAAGAGTTTAGATTTGCATATCACGATTATCATTTATCTATGAGAAAGTCATTGGCTAGGTTGCTTAATTGGATAGGTATGCTTAATTTTCATATGGCTTGCCTTGCTATAGTTGCTGCCTATATGGTCACCACGTTGGCCAATACACAGGCACTGCATATCATAAGTAGTGGCCTTATTAGTTAATAGTTTATACATCACACAGTGTTAGTTTATCTTTTGATTTTGGATCAAATCCAACTTGGTGTATATGAGACAGTGCGACGAAACATCCCTTTGCAAAAATTCGATCAAGTACTTGTAAATATCTTATCAAGAAAAGTACATCATCTTGGGCCTTGATATTACAAAGTCAGGAAATTTGCCAACTTAAATCTTAACATGATATTCATAATTAAATACATCAAGAAAAGCACATACAAGTTACAACTATACTAAATTGAATTTGTGTTTGTAAAACAATGATTTATTGACAGCTGTATTTTTTTCTTTCAAAAAGTGTGCATTACAAGTTACAATTCAGGATTCGATATTTCTTATTCTTTAACATATGCCCTTACGACATTAGTTAACAATTTTTTTAAAAGGCACTTGTGAATGATTATTCTAAGGAAGGTGGATTTATATTCTATTAAATTATGTTTAATACCATATGTTCAAGTCAAAATATATATGAGTATTAAAAAAATCACATATATACAACCACAATAAATTTGTACATGCAAACTAATGAATATATTCTGGACAAGTGCATTGAAGTTTGTCCAAAAGATCCTTTTTTAAAATATATAAAAATATAATTTAGTGAGATATTAAATCTATATTAACTTTAGTCTTTGAAGCACTTATTAAAAAGGTTTTTTATTTTTTGGGTTCCAATGGTTAGCTCAGTGGTATCAGCACCTTATATAGTGTTTGGTGTCTGTTTGAACCCCCAATTCACCCTATTTACCTAACAAAAATAAAATAGGAATAACACAGCTTTTTTCGATTCCTAGGTTACATCTTGAAAGAAGTCAGTAGACTTTTTTACAAGTCAGGGACCCCAAGAAACAAGAGAAAAGTTAATAGTCAATACACTTTATTTATTCGGTCATGTTGACTCGCAGAGTAGATTTCTCCTTAGTTATTTCCTGATCCTCCATGGTGGTCACTTTATTCATTGCCTAAACACAAAATGATCCATTAATTGGACAACATTTTTCTACTAGCCAGACAGGGAAAAGAATTTTAGACCCTTTGAATGATGCTCAGCATTTTCTAGTTTCTAGTTAGAAATGTTAGATAACATGGTAGTGTTCAAATTCGGCCGTAATTGAAGTCTTAGTGGGTAATTAAATTTGAATTCACACAAGCACCCAATGAGTTTGGGATGAAATTGATGTTGCATAATTTGGCTGAATTTTGGAGATTTCTGAAGAAAAGTTTTGGAACTTTTGAGTGCTTGAAGTCGTATAATAATTCCTAGTTAATCATAGATAGCCACTTGAACATGTTAATCATACCGAACACCAACACAAAAGGAGAGAGATAAAGAAAAAACTGTGGCAATTAACCTACATTTCAAGCTAGTAAAATAAAGAAAAAGGCATAGTACAAAGTTAGGTTACCTAATAATATCTGTATATATGTTTATCAATACAGTAATTTCCTTAATAGTGCTCGAGTGCCAAGAGGAATAGAGAGACGTTTCTATAATGCTACTGCAGCTTCTATAAAGTTCTTCTGACAAGGTGGATTGTGGTTGTAAAAAAATGATTTCTCTCGTAAAATTGGGTTATATTCCAAGAAATGCCATCGATCATACGCATACAATTTAAAGAGTAAGATCATACTTCATAATGTACACTTAAAGAAAAAAAAAACCTTCCCAATGTACCTTTATTACCAGCAAGGCAGCAACAAAAATGTTTATAAATCACAAGAGAGTGTGTTATTAGGTACTAATAAGCGTTTGCTAATTTTATTGATGTAAACCTGTCAACATATAGATGTAGCTCAAAGAGTAGAGCACTAATTTTGCATGTGTGGGGACACGATTTTCAGCCCAAGCCCAAAATGTATGGGATACTGGCCCAATGAACCCAGTACAATAAATTTGTAGAGAGTGGGTAGAAGAACTAGGTTTTAGTGAATGTGATAACAGTTATAATGAGTTTCCAAGACAATCAAACAGAAACGAACCAAGTTTGTACAAGAAAGTTTGTTCTCGGCATAATCTGAGGAGCTCTGTTCAAGTATATATTGGATGATAATGGTTATAAGAGTTGTTGAGATTGCTACAGTGCTTTCTCTCCTCCTTCTTCTCCCCCCGATTTCTGGGGTCTCTACCCTTATTTATACTACATATCTCCCTTCATCTCTACCCTACACATGGATAGTTGATGGTTTATGCTGATACTTGTCCTATCAGCCTCCTCTAGAAGTCTTCTGGGGTGGTTGTAAGGCTGCAATAATACTGTGCAGAGGTCACTTCCTTATTAATGCGGCTAGGGAGTTAGCTGGGGTGCATTCAGTGCGGTGATAGCAGCTTTTCCCAAGATATTTTGGGATTCTTCTCTGTGTTTTGTTCCTGCAATGCTTATCCATATTTCCAGAACTTCATGGATCGCACCTCTAGATGGCAGGCATCCTTTACGGACCTCGGCCTTGGCTAGCCGAGGACAAATTCATCCTCGACACAAACTCCTAGGCCATTATGTTCAATATTGTCTTCCTTATCCACTAGCATGGGTTTCCTTGGCTATACTTATCTATCATCGAACGGCCCCTTATCCTCGGTTTGGGCCTTAAGCCCAAAACCCAATTGTATGATTTGGGCCCATGACCCCACAGCATGTATTTGGTAGAAATGAATATAAATTTCCTTTATTTAATTGAAAATAAAATTGAAGAAGAACAAACATAGTTTATTTAAATATACTAATTGATATGTCTCTATTACATAAGACATAGTCATCTTTTCTCAATTTTATAAAAGAAATCATTAACGCATCTCTTAACTAAATTAGTAAAGATGAAACATTGTAAAGTGAACACATTATTTATTTATCAGCTTGTAACTTTATGTATATGCATGGATTTACTTAAAAGATATATATTAAAATGCACAGTATAATTCTTACATATATAATTTAAATATTATTGATAGTCATGCTTATATTTTTTTTTAACTCTTTAAAAAGTCTTGTAAGAATATTATTAAGTAGAAAATGTAAATTGTCAATTGTCAATTTTAAATTTTTTTTTTTTTTTTATGTTTATTAATTCTAGACTTTTCGGTTTATGTACGCAATAACTCACTTGAATGGATATTTATGATGTGTGGTCCATTTGACTCCAAAATTAAGAAATAAAATTTTCTCTAAAAATAAATAATTTAGAACACATGATGCAAAATTAGACTTTAATTGTAGAATCTAATTGGATTTTCTCTAAGTTTTAGTTATTAATATATATATATATATATATATATATATATATATATATATATATATATTGATTACAGTATATTAATTTCTATTTTTATACCCATTCATTTTTTATAAGAAAAAAAAAAAGAGTTACTAGATTAAACAACATGCTGGTGGTCTCAATTGCTACTACACAACTTATCCAATTTTCTCTATAAAACAAGAGCAATGCTTATGATTCAATATGTTTTTGCTAAACTATATATCTTGTCCCTAAATATATCACAAAGTTTCAAGTTCATCTCAAAATATTTTATTACCAAGTTGGTCTTGCTTTTGTTTAATTAAAACGGGTCAATACATGGTTCAAATTGGTATAACATAGAGACTTTGTTAAAAACTTTATTCCTCAAATCTCAAGGGGTTGGTTTAGTGGTTTTTAATGCTTCACACAACTGGATTTGAAAACTTTTGCCAGTATCTTGGGGTCACCCCTATGGGATTTCTTATTGTAATAACCTTGGGAGACCGAATACACTCGAGGGAATAGTCAGATACTCGAAGAGGTTTGGACACCCTCGTTTGTCAAAAAAAAAATAAAAATTCATTCTTCTTTTATTATAGATCTCTAAATTACTCTAAGAGCTAGCATTATAATTTAATTGATACTTCTTAATGTTTTTAACAGAGGTGTTTAGGGTTCAGATCTTTCTTTCTCTAACTAGTGAATAATAATAATAATAATAAAAAACCTCTAAAATATGCCATATTCAAATATAGTTTTGGTAAGATTATAATCTGATCAATTTTTGGCCAAAAAGTGGCATTAGGAGATCCATTTTGCTTTGCAACAACTAATTTCCATTTTATGGTATATATTTATTATTTGGTAGATCTAAAATGATATCCTAATATTTGAAATCAATTATTATTTCTGATGCGATTGTAATTGTATATCTTTGATGCCTACGTTTTCTTCTGATGCTAGGTAAGTGTGGGGGGTAGAACGGTAGAACCTTGGTGCAAGACCGTAAAGAGGGCATAATAGGCCATTAGCTTTCTAATGCCTAAAGTTAGATAATACTCTTCTTTGAAATAGGCTTAGATTATTTACTAGTCTTTAGTGTGTTCTTTTTGTTGTGAAATGAAATTTTGTTTTACATTAAACCTTGAAGGTATATTACTAGGAACCATTATCTTATTGTTAGGCAATTTTAAGATTGCGAGACTGAAATAACAATAATATTTTGTGAGAATATTGAGAACACAATTATTAGCCTCTTTATTTAGGTTAACTAGATTCAAGAGTTCGTTTGAGATAGCACTTATATATTTAGACGCTCATGTACATATAACATAAATTGGATTAGTAATTGGGTTGGTATTTGTTTAGTTGTTAGATTGGCCTAAACATAGATCCTAAGCTATTTAGTATATTCCAACAATGATTTTAAAAATTGGACTGGATCGGTCGATTGAACTAGTTTAATTGGGAACTAAGTACCAATTCGATTTGATAAAACCCTAAAATCAGGGTCGAACCAATGGTCAAACTGGAACAATCAAAGAACTAAAAAAAGAAGTGGTTTTTGATTTTATGGTTCAACTGGAGTCGAATTGATGGTCGAACCAATGATATTACAAATAAATAATTAATAATTTTTAAATTATTTAAATTATTTAATTATCTTTTCTCAAAATCGACCATCGCATATGTTTAATTGTAATCATAAAATAAAAAAGTTATATATATATATATATATATATTTATATATAATATAAATTCATATTAAAGAAAAATTAAGTGACTTTTAATTAATTTACTTAATTAACTAAAAACTATTATTTCTTTCTAATCATAATTATCATAAGGAAAAAAGAAGAAAAAAGAAGCTAAATTCAAGTTACTTTTATCAAGTAGTTGTACGGTACCTTTATTTTTTTTATTTATGTTTTTGAGGACAAGAAGTTTTACGGTTTTACTTGTACCGTAGTAAAACTAAAACTAAAAGTAAAGACCTCCTAAAATGAAAAAATAAGAAAAGAAAAGAAAAAGTAAAAAGTAAAAAGCAAAAAGTTAAAAAGAATATCAAAAGTACGTGGCTTTCATTGGTTCTTAAAAAAAGAAAAAGAAAAAAAAAAGAGGTGTATGTGGCTCTCGCGGTTTGTAAAAAAGTTAAAAAACATAGCTTTTTAAAGAAGATTCTTGTTTCAAGAAATTCAAGCAATACCGTGTGTATTGTGTTCGTGGTCTCTCAAATCCGAACAAAAATTTAGATTTTTCTGCAATTCTAGATATCACTGATTTAGCAAAACCGGTTCAATCATTCCGGTTCCTGATTTTTCCGGTTGAATAGATGGTAAACCTGCTTTTTTCTTAAATTTCGGTTTTATTAAATAACCGAATCGGATTGGTGCCGGTTTCCGGTTGAACCATAATTTCTAAAAAAAAAAAAATCATAATAAAATTCAAAGGCTTTTCACCCGATCCGACCCGACCCAGCCATTTTCTATTCTTACTGCCCTCCTTTTCTCAGCTCTGCCGAACCCAGATCGACTCGGACTCGGATCCAAATTTCAACACCTCCGCTATCAGTTTCTGTTACCAGAGACAACCTCAGAGGTACTGTTTCGTTCCTTAACACTTTGGTCGTGTTTCTTTCTTTCTTTCTGTCTCTAATGAATTCATTTGTTCCTTTTAATATTACATCCTTGCCCTTCAATTTTGTGTTCTATAACAATCCTAATTGCGCTTTGTTTTTCCAAATTTGAAATTTATGTCACTGATTTGATATATTATATGATTACTGGAATCTTCATTGTTGTTCCATTGATTTCCTTATTCAGAGTTGGGGGCAGCGTTTACTTTTGAAGTGTGATTATGTTGGTATCTAGAGTTTCAAGAGCTGGAATTTTGATGCTCAGAGGACTCTCAAGAGGTATGATTACTTTTTTTTTTTGGTGTGTCCAATTTCATTACAGGATAATAAACCTTCTGTCTGTATAGCTCTATATATATATGAAACCAATGAGTTTTGTTTCAATTTCAAATGGCACATCCGTTTTCATAATAACCCATTTTGTATTTATGTTTTTTGAATTTTTTGCTTGTTTTACTCTCTTGTGATAAGTGTCTGTATGGATGCAATGCAGCTTTTTGCTGAAAGCTTATTTGTCGAAAGTTGGTTAAACGTACAGTTGTTGGATGTAGAAAAAAGTGAGGTTTTAAAAAATATACTGAAGGAAGGATGCTAAAACGTTAAAAGAAAAAGCTGGTGGCAAACACAGTCGATATGTTTCAGAATCAAATCTAACATCTTTTTGATGAGCTTTAACTCAAATGACATCTTTATAAGTATTGGGTGGAGGTGAGGTTATGGGTTTAAGACCCATTGGGTGTGTGAAACTTAAAAAAGGTCATAGGTAGTGCACAAATCTTTTGTTTTTGTGGGGTTTAGGAGAGGTGATTGGTAGGTAGCCTTACTCCCTGGGCACTGTCCATAGCTTGGGGTGTGTATAATGTACCAATTAAAAAAAAAAGTTACAATTCAATATACCATGAATAACTTGAGATTATAACTTATAAGTGGTTTTTACTTGATGCATGAAATAGATGCGTACTATCATTAATTCTGAATGTTTGCTTTTTTCAGGGAAATTGACACCCATAACTAGAGCAGGATATATACAAAGGCCTTATGGCCAATATTTGCAACCGTGGGTATGTATCACCATTCTCGTTGCAAAGGATGAGTTTTCTACTTTTATTTGCATTATCTGTTGCTTTTTAGGTAATATTGTTTTTATGCTTTCCATTTGCTTGAGTGATCATAAAGTGGGAGTAGAATCATTCACCAAAGTGCTTGAAGAATGATAATACATAAATTCACTGGTCTAAATGGATATTAACTGAACAAGGACTTAGCTTGTAGATGTGAGTGGTATTCACTTCTCTTGTAATTAGCGAAGCTCTCATTGTTCACATTTTGATTAATCTTGGATGCTTAATCTAAATGATGGGCCATGGAGTTTGAGACAAAGGTACTTGAAGTACTCCTTACCTTGATAGGCCATCATAACAAATGCTAGTCATAGAATATTCTAGGATCTATCTTGATTAGCAGAAGCGAGTTGTGGCTCCACATAATGACTTAGTTGGAGGACACAATGGTGTGATCAATGATTCTTATACCCATTAGAATTTGAACCGTCAAGTCAGAAGGGCAAGCAAGAGTGTAGTTGATCATTTGCTTCTTTCCTTTTTCTACCTTTATCAGATATTGTTGTTTTTTCTCATACAATATGGAAGGCTGGTGGTTGTTATGGATTTTTTTTTAATGAGCTTATTATTCCTCATGCCCTTTGCTTTTCTTCTAATTGTAACTTAGGCCTACAGGTCTGTAGTTGTACTTGTATGTATAAAGACTTGGATCTGCTCGCATATCTAGGTTACAATGCCATGGCTTTGTCCTGTGGAAGATTTAAGTCTCTATCTTTGTGTTTGGATCACCTTGATTGTAGAAATCTTTCTTCTCTGGTTTTATGTTTAGGCTCCATTTGTTTCACCCGAAAATATTTTCTAACTGTAAAATATTTTCTGGAAAATGCTCAGGGAACATATTTTCTACTACTTCCACACATTTTCTCTAATCCCAAACAGATATAATATAATAAACAAATTCCAACCCAAAAAAAAATCCAAAATACTAACAGCTGCAAGCGAGAAAGAGTCGGAAGAGCTAATCGCCTGATCTTGACTGGGACTTTTATCCTAGCTGGGACAATCAAAATGATCAAACGTTAAGGAAATTTGGCTGCAAATTATGCCTTTTACGCAATAAAGGAGAGTGAGCAGAGTGTCTTCGGGATTTGTTTCAGATTGCACTGAGGCTTAGCCCTTTATTGGTGGAGTGAACGGGAAGGTTGACTTCCAAGAAATCAAACAAAAGGAAAGAGTTTGCCTTGGCAGAGTTAAACCCCTCTTCTTTGCCCTGTATTGAATACCAGGGAGGATGGTTCACCCGAATAAGCCTTCCCTCTCCCCCCAAGTAGATGTCTAACAAGGAAGAGATATACATGGCAGCTAGTTGAGAACCTAGTTTTACTTAATAATGAAATAGTAAATGATGAACAGAACTGAGATATTAAATGTTTCACAAACAATTAAAAAATTCACTGTACAGAAACAATTCATTTAAAAAAAAAAGCCTAAAACAATCAAAAACCTAAAAAATCCAATGAAGCATTGTGGTTGATTTCATCTAGAAATCATTCTTGTTAAGGAACCATTATCTTCCTGACTCATCAAGAACAAACATGACTTCTTTGTTGGTAAAGGAGACTCAACCTCTTTTTCCACCTAAAGCTGAATAGTAGTGCTTTTCTTGTTGATCCAGAAGTCAGGCAAGGAAGGCAGGTTCAAGTCAAAGTCACAGTGGCTTTGGCGGGAGCTACTGCCTCCTGAGAAAGTGACATTTCTGCTGGTGATGATGGTGTTGGTGTTGGTGATGATGTGGCCGCCTTCATAGTGGCAGCGTTTGTGGCCGCCTAAGGCTTGGCCAGTTGGGAAGGTCTTATGGCAGATGGAACACTCATGGGTCCTACTAGAGGTTGAGGAAGTTGATGGGTTGGTTTTATTGGTGGTGGTGGTGGGCTTGATGGAGGATTTACGATGGCTGGCTTTGTGGCCACCAATGGCTTGGTAGGAAGGGAAGGCTTTGTTGCATACAGATAGGTAAGAACAACCAGTTGGAATGAGATTGGCGGCAGCAAGGTGGGTGGGTGGGATCAGCGGCCACAAAGTGGTTGGGGCAAGATCGGTGGCAACAAGAAAGGGTGCTTGGGCGGGGGGTGGAGGTTGGGGCTGATGAGTTTTGTCATTTGTGTGAGGTGTAAAGTGTTTTGCCTGAAAATAGAGGCTTAAATCATTTTACCCCAAAATGCCCCAAACTATTCAGGTTGACAGTTGACCAGAATTTTCAGTTGCACCAAACACCTGAAATTAGGGGAAAATATTTACCAGAAAATATTTTTAGGTGAAACAAATGCAGCCTTAGATATCATTTTTAACTAGATAGTCTCTTTCCCTTTTTTTTTCCAGGAAACTAGATCAATCCTAGAGTTTTCTTTGTAAAGGATTGAAAGTCTTGTCTGTGAATCAAATTTTCAAATTTAAGATTTGGCTGAGTGAATAATCTAGTGTCTGAATTACTCTGGAAAAGTAGTGACAAATCTATGAATCCAGTTAAATGACAAGATTTAGCAATCCTCTGCAGTATATTTTTGGTAAAGATTCAGGGTTGAAATTACACAATAGCATAATAAAATTGTATGGAAATGTTAGAATGTGCTGAATAAATTGGAAATTGTAAGCAATATATGAGAATAATACATAAATCTATAATTGTGCATGTTACACATGGGTTGAGATGGTTGTTGAAAAAATTGTGAAGTTATGAGGTTCTTTACAATTTAGATGAGATTTTTTTTACTCGTTTTTCTTATTGAAACTTGCATGATTTCCTTATTTTTCAAAACAGTTTGAACGACAGACAGAAACCAAGGTGTTCCAGGGTTCCATATTTCTGAAGCATCATAATTTTTCTACCACTACTACTGCCAATGCATCAGAGGAAGGGAGTGAAAAGGAAGAAATGTAAGTTCTTTTTGTTTATATGGATTGTAAGAACATGGAATTTATAATTGTCACTTGTATTATACACCCCTGCTGATTAATTTAGCGCCATATGACCCTGAAAGAGTGAAGATGATATAGATCTACAAACACAGCTTATGCAAAGTAGCAGCATCAGTTATTCCAAAGAAAAGCCATTTTTTTTTTCATGTAGCACTACTCTGGGCAAGCAATGGCATGTGTTGGATGCATCTGTATATGTGAAGAATTATTAAATTAATACTTTGGCTTGCAGCCAACATAGGTAATTCTAGTTGTAGCATGGGTACTGTGCCGGAGTTTCTCACATGATTTGGCTTGTTTGCATAGCTCCAGATGTTTCTAGAATTATTCTTGTGGCCTACTACTTATGGACTCGTTCCAACTCAGCTTATCAGGTTGACTATTGTTAAGGGAAAGGGTATTATGATAGGATAGAAAAATACCCAGTAAAGGAGAAAAGGTAGCTCCACTTATGCACTATGCAGGTAGAGGAGGGAATTAGATAAGCGACAGTCCTAGTAGCATATATGATGTCCCCTGTTCTTGTGTTGGGTGTCTTTATATTAAGAGCAAAGTATATGTTTATGTGCATGTTATGCTGTCAAGTGTCAACCATTATGAGGATGAGTGTTCTAATTGATAGTGTATGCTATTGGTGTCTATAAGTATAACGCGTTCAGCATCCTATGAGACATTGTTGCTCTATCCTCAACCTTTCCCCCACTTCAGGTTTACATTTCTTACCTGGATGCTTTAATTTGCAGGATATCCGTCACATTTGTTGACAAGGATGGAGAGGAGCAGCACATTAAGGTCCCGATTGGAATGTCTATGTTGGAAGCTGCTCATGAAAATGATATAGAGCTTGAAGGCAAGGATTCTGATACTTATTTAGTTCAGTGTTTTGCATCATTACATTTGTCTAATTTTGTTCTCCTAGGTTTTAATTAAAGTAATTTCTTATAACTTGGGCATCTTCAGAACAGTTGCTGAACTTTGAAGGACATGCTGACAGTTAATAGTTATTGAGTACTTACCAGATGTACCTTGTTTAAACTTTAAACTATAACATGGGACTTCCCCCTTGCCTCCAACCCCTACCTCTCTTTCTCTTTGTGTTTCTTTCTGGGCCGAAGTTTTTACTTTCCATAGTACAAGATTGATGGATGAATAATTTCCATGTCAATGAGTTTGTATTTCTTCAATCATTGTTACAAAATTTAATGCTCTGTTTTTAATGTCATTTCAGGAGCATGTGAAGGCTCACTTGCCTGTTCAACATGTCATGTGATTGTGATGGTATGTTTTGGCTATATGTTCTAAACAATCATCCTTTTGGACTTTAATCTGTGTTAGGTCAAACATTATATTAAGCTCAAATTTGAGGGGCTAACTAACGAATTTTATGGTAGGACATGGAGTATTACAATAAGTTAGAAGACCCTGCTGATGAGGAAAACGATATGTTGGATCTGGCCTTTGGGCTTACAGAAACGTTGGTTCCGTTTGCATGAACTTGCTATGAGAATTTTTCTTTACCTTCAATCTAGATTTTTTTTTCTTCTTCCCTTTTTGGGCAGTTAGATCTAATTTCATGTTTGGGATTTTGCAGATCTCGCTTGGGTTGTCAAGTGATTGCAAAACCTGAACTTGATGGAATTCGCTTAGCTATTCCCGCCGCCACCCGAAACTTTGCAGTTGATGGGTATGTACCAAAACCACACTAGAGATGTACAAGGGCACTGGAGAGTTTTTGCTGATAGTAAAGGAAACAATCATCCCAATTTTGTAGCTCCTCAATTATATTTGGTCAATGAGAATTGATCAGACTTTTTGTCAGTGTTTTTCTATTGTTTATTGTTTATAATGGTGCTGAGTTAACCTGTATGACAATAAGTCTATAGATGAGATTCTCATTATGTTGCCAAGTTAACCTGCACGACAAGAATTTACAGGTAAATGATGTCAGAGAAAAGGGCTGCTTTTTGTAATGGCTTAGAGATAAATTTATGTTTTATTCTTTGCTCTTCCAGGATAATTTCCTTCTTTTAAGGCCAAAATATATACATCTATGTCATTCATATTTTGTATCAAACTTTCATTTATATTTATTTTTACCAAATTTGACCACTTTATCTTTTGTTGATTAGTCGATTCCATTATAAGCAGGAGTTACAACTACTAAAGCCTTTAATTTAAGATAAAACACCAATTCGCTCGTTGCGACCATGATGACGACCAGGAGGCTGTTAGATTCTTCCATGTCTGAGTCACATATCCACAACATTTTGAAAATCCCTGGTGTTCTGATGATTGCACTCCTATTGCTTGGTTGCTCCTGTCTTATTTCAATGAAGAGTGTTTATAAATAAGCACTAATCCACGGAAGATTGTCACTTTTATAAGTTTTGAGCCGAAAGTAAACGGTCGTCCAAAAGAGCAAATGATTATCATTTTTTACGAGTAAGTTGTATACGCACTTAATGGGTTTAGACTTTTGAATTTAAACCCCCCACTTCTCTCCTATTTTTATGATAGAATATGTGGACCTTTTCTCTTTTTCTTCTTACATCTAGGATTTTGAATTCTATTTCTGCTTATATAGAAGATTAATGAATGCCACTGCGCTATAAGGCTCATAGCAGAAGCAACTATAATTAACTTGAGCTAAAACTCATTTTGGACATGGAACATCTAGTTGAAATGCCAACAAAACATAGAGAGCTCTAGTTGAAATACCAATAAAAGAGTTACCACACAAGAGCATGATCAATGAAACTTATACGTTGAAAGATTTTACACGTATTAGCAACAAACCCTGCCATATGTTCCATTTTCCACACATACCATGATCTTTCTCTTATTTCATTTTTCTACAAATTGAAATACTTTTTTATTTGTCTATCTTTCTTGCAAATTATTCTTTAAAGCACATAAGTCATACCCACTTTCAGCATACGCTCGTGAGCAATATCAACCACTTCCTTACTTTCTCTTAGATTTCTCTTCAAGAAGTTGTGAGCATAATTTATCATAATTCTCTTTCCCATACTGGCTCCTTCACTAGCAACCATTTCAGTCTCACCCATCAAGTGGACAATACCAGCATGCCATGCCTTGTCTACAGCCTCAATCTCTTTCTCTATAACCTCTTGTCCTTTATCTTCTTCAAATTCCCTCACATCTCCACCTCCACTCTTTCCATTTTCCAACCAACCATCCAGTACATCTCCTTCCTTTTTAGCATTACTCAGCATTCTTTGGGACAACCTAAAGTCATCACTAATAAACTCTTTCAATCTTTCTATCAAAACCTTCTCAAAGGGCTCCGAGTCGTTCTGCACATCTATATATACATACCTCACAACACAGCGAAACACATTAAGCTCTCTAGGCTCTACTCGACGAAAAAGAAAACGCTCTTTTACTGGAACCTTGTTTATAGGTAGTGATTTGATGGAGACAAAAATGAGGATTGAGTGAACTGCGGGCACATTTTCTATATAGTGCTTGAAGATTGGTGGGATGCCCTGAACAAGCTCTGAGTAGAACAAGGCAAGCCCAGGTATTTGATAAAAGTTTGTGTTTGCAACTATTTCCTTTAACTTCTCTGGAGAAATTTTGTTCTCAAGCTCATAATAATACTTTTTTTGGAACACGTTGTTCCAAACATACATTACACTCATTAGTACCGCTGCAAAGGCTAGGGGAAGATATCCTCCTTGGACAAATTTGTAGAGGACTGAACTTAAAAATATAAGCTCAACAGTGCCAATGATAAGAATGTAGGAAATTGTTTACCAAAAAAAGAATGTAGGAAATTATGAGAAGTATGTGGGTTTTCCATATCATGATCATGACTAAAACTAGGAAGCACGATGTGAGGGTCATTACAAAAACCACTGCTAGCCCTGCATGCAAAGGATCAACAATTTATTAGGTGGAATTTATATGTTTTAGGCTCTACTTGATTCTCAGGAAAGATAAGACCAGGGAAAAGGAAAAGCTAGTAATGCTTAAACTTGGCCAAAAAATATTGTTTGCTCTTGGAAATTTGGTTCAAGTTCAACTGAATCCCTCAAATTAAAAGAAGTATCAATTTCATCCCTAAAGTTTCTCATTCCTATAAAAATGAATGGCTTGGAATACATTTAACAATAAATAGAGGGAATGACAAGATCACAAGATAGACTCTTTAAAAGTTTTTAGAGAAAAAATTTCAACATTTAAATTTGAGGGATGAAATTACTGAACATAGATCAAAATTTACAGACAAAAAGTACATTTGACCTTAACATTTTATTTCCGATATTGAGCATATTCAAATGGTTAGTGACAATCAATATTGAGAATGTATAGCTTAGATTAAACATAGGCTAAAAGAATATGTGGAGTTGTGGATTACCATATGCATTGCCAATGTTAGTTGTGGTCTTGAAACCCAAGGTGAGGCTTACACAAGCCAACATTAGAAGGTAATTGGCTTCAGGTACATAAACTTGTCCTTCATACTTAGTCGATGTATGAATTACCTTCACTCGAGGAAAACACCCTAGTGAGAGGGATTGTTGGATTACAGAGAAAGTCCCAGAAGAAACAGTATGGCAATGGATATGTATCATTAACTTGGTAGAGACTTGTAAAAGGTTTGAGAGACAAGGTCACTGTTCTTTCGAAGAAAGGAGGCTTGTCTATATATGCCAATATGACAGCCGGATAGGTCACACTGCACATGCTAATTTGAATGGATCGAATTGTGAAGTGACCAAGATCAGCAAATAAAGCCTCAGTTCCTGCATATTTTTCACATAACTATTATGTTAACAAACTTCCCTTTTTGTCAAAGATATATGTATTATTGGGGTTCAAAGTGATAGCTTAGGGCTAATAACATTTTTTGTGATATCTCATGTATGTGGTTTGGACTTGTTTTCCCCCTCTCCCACTATTTTACTTATATATAATTTTTTTTATTTAATTTTTAAAAAGTGTATGTATTCCATACATTTAATTTACTAGACTTGTTTCTTACATAAATATGGGTCTTGTGTACGGAATATAAATCTTTTGTACCACTTTTTGTATTCCACTTTTTGTTCCACCAATCACAACTTATCATATGTTTATTTATTTATTTTTTCCATTTTAAACTTTAACTATTTTTTAAGAAAAGTTTAATAAATACATGGTAAGTTGTGATTGGTGGAACATAAAGTGGAATTCAAAAAGTGGTCCAGAGAATTTGTATTCCTTTACAGTACCTATATTTTCATAGTTTTATTTGAAAAGAACATATAATTCATCCTTTACATTGAGTAATTTACGGAACCATTGTCTCTATCTACCTAGTAGTTTAATTTAAAATTTAGGGTTGGACTATTTCTCATAAAAAAATAAAATAAAAATAAAACCAGGGTTGACCACAGAGATGATATTAATCTTAGTAGAGGCCCATTAGTTTGTTGGTCGGCACAAGGTATCAAGTCCGGCCCATTTATGTACATATTTGGGCCTCTCCACCTGTTATCTTACATTTTGATGGGGAAAGAGGCATTTGTCCCTAATTTACCAATTATACAGCAAAATGTTCATGTTTTGAAATTATTTAGCAAAATGTCTATGTTTTTGAAATTCAATTTTAACAAAATCGAGTTACAGATGAAACTTGACATTAACATTGTCGAGTTACACTTAAAAATATACACAAAACTTGATTTTGAGGATATCGAGTTTTATACAAAACTTGATTTTATTAAAATTGAGTTTAAAAAACAGGAGTATTTTGCTAAATAGTTTCAAAACAGGGACATTTTACTGCATAATTTTAAAATTAGGGACAAATGCCAATTTTGCCCACATATTAATAGCTTACATTTTAAAGCTAGGTGCTATAGCATGCACAATAAATAAATTTTATTCCTACGGTCCTACCTGTTATGGCAAAGACAATGCCACCAAGGGAAATCCAAGCTTCTTTTTTGTTCCTTCGAAAGTACTCTATGATGTACTTTGGAATCAAGGCTTTAAGTACGGTTGGATCAAACTTGAAAAAATTGTAGATACCAATGCCAGCAATGGACATAAACCAAATGCAAATTATCGGAGCAAAAGTATAACCCACTTTGTCAGTTCCAAATCTTTGAACCATGAACAACATGATCAAGATAACTACTGATATCCAAACAGTCATGTCTGTATTCATCATAAAGAATTAGTTATTAGTGCCTCTTAACATGCAATTTTGCAAATTATTTCTATTTTAAAGGAAGAATATAATAATTATTCATTAACAAAGTACAGCATATGGTTGGCAAATGAGGACAGAGTGGGACAATAATAGTAACCTTAACACTTACTAGCATTTGACATAGATTTCGACTGTTCTAAACTTCATGTGATTCACTTGGATTCTCTCAACTTATTTTTGTAATTATTTCTCAACAAATCTCGATATGTGTATTGTTTGACATTGACAAATTAAATCAATTTCTAGTTTCAACTCTATTGTTGAGCTAACAGTATTAGGTTCAAGCCGAAACTATATTGCTTGCACATTGAACAACCTTTGTTTGTTTTAGAGATTATATAGAAGTTGCTCGGTACAGTTACTACTGTTAGGACATATGTGATTCACTTGTTAGGAACATATGTCACTATTTTATGTAATTGGCTTATCCTTTGACAAAACGCACTTTACTTGTCTTTGGGTAGATCTAGGATGTGTTTAATACTTCAAGAAACTGTACTTCAAGATCAAGTGTTGAAGATATGCAAGTTTGTCCAAGATTCAAGCTGAAGAAGTGCTGTTCATTAAATCTCGACAGCTAGCTATCCATCAAGCTTAAGAAGCTGTTCCAGCCTCGTGGCTCGACAGCTGCTCGATAGCACCTCAACAGACAGCTATCTGTCAAGCTTTATGAAAAACAGAATTCCAGTTTTGTTTTGACTCTAATTTGGGATTATGTGTTTGGGCTTTCTTTTTTTCTAACCCTAGACATATAAAAGGATTATTTTAAGGGCCGTCAAAGTGTACACAAGTTGCACAAGTGTTGAGCAAAGTTTGTTCAAGTAATTTGTAACCAGAGACAAAGTTTTGCCATAGTTTATCATTCTTGTAAAGAAGTTGTTGTGTATGTGTACCGTAGGGTTTTGTGACCAAGCATCTTCTTGATCTTCATCGTTGGGATGAACTAAAGAACTTTGCAGCTAATAACCTTCTCTAGTTGGTGATTGAAGTCGCGTACTGGAATCCACGCATTGGTTAGTCACGTACTTGGGAGCCGTGCATCGAAAAGGAAAATTGTCACTACAGAACAAGTCCAATTGGGTATTGGGGTAATGATTCAACTGTAGGTTGGTATAAAGTACTGGGATTCCTTTACTTGTAACCGCTTGTTGTGATAATAGTGGAATTTCGGGAGTGGTGACCTGAAAATCACTTGATGGGGTTTTTGTCGTTAGGTTTTCCCCATTCATAAACAAATCACCGTGTTATTTATTTTCCACTGCATAATTAGTTTATTGGTGATTTGTTTGTGCTACCACGCGTTTGCATGTTAATTAACTTAATTAATTCACTTGGCTAAATTAATTGGTTAATTTATCACAAGGGATCAATTTGTTTTTGGCCTATCAAGTGGTATCAGAGCAGGCACACTCTGATTAGGATTAATCTTTGTTGTGTGATCCATTGACCCCTGTTATCATGGAAACTCTTGATTGTTTTGATTTGCATGATCTTATGTTGAATGATGATGATGATGATATTCAAGATGCCTATTACAAGCTTTATAATTTTTGTATGAAATCTCTTGAATATTCTACAAAATTAAAAGCTAAATTTAAAAAGGTCAAGCTTGAAAAAGATGATTTGATTGCAAAATTGGTTGAAGCCAATAATTTGAATGAAAATTTTAAAAATCAAATTTCATCTCAGCTGGACAAAATTAAAAGTTTGGAAGAGAAACTAGTTGAATCTAAAACTACTCATGTTTGTCACCATTGTGGTGCTTCAGGTCACACTCGTCCTAATTGTTTCAAATTGTTTCCTCATAAGTGAGTGTCAAATAGGTCTCATCCTTTGTCTAAAGGCTCTATACCTATTCTTGGTGAGTTATTAAAAGCTTTGAGCTTTTTGACTCAATTTCAGGGGAATTCTAATTCCTCTATGTCCTTTAGTAGTCATACTAGGACACGTGCCTTTTCATCTTCACGGCCAAGGACTCGTGCTATGTGGGTGATAAAGGATCCTAAGAATTAATTGTCTTTTTGTTTGTCTTTTGCTTTAATTCTCTCTATCTAAAGTTGGACTTTCTTTCTTGATTTCTTATTTCTTTTTGGAATCATGCTTTAATGCATATGCATCTTGCTTTATGCTTTCTTTTTATTTGTTTAACATGTTTTTGTTTGTCTGTTTTCAGTTTTACTTTATTTTGTTTTTCATAAAAAAAAAAATTGAAAAATTAGAAAATACAAAAACAATATGTATTGTGTATATTGGTACTTGTGTACCTTGGGTGGCCATTAAAACAAAGTTTTCTAAACTTTGTATCTCTTGTAATTTAGATAAGCATCTCTATGCACAACTAAGCAAGTGAGTTTTGTGGCTTTTGTTTGTGATGAGTAAGATTAAGTTATCTCTTGTACTTAACACTCGTATCACTCTTTTTGACGGGAATGACTAGAAAATCCTAATAGAAAGGCATAAATAACCATCTCATCATTGTTACCCGCCAATCATAATATGACACCTGTATGCTTCGGCATAGCAAAAGTGCAGTGTCAATGACATTTGTGTACTTCGGCATAGCAAAATTGGAATGTCAAATGCTTACCATCATTGGGAATTTCTTTTCTCTCTCCTATATGCCCATGCATGATTTGCTTAAATAAAATATGCAAAGAAAATAAAAAGCTAAAAAATCAAAATGCTTTAAATATGATTGTAAATGTGTATTCTAGGAGATGTGGGAGTTATAGGATGTACCTCGAAGGTGATAGTCCCCATCAAACAGTTATGATTGTGTGTGAGTTAGAGTGATTTTCTCATATCTCAAATCGTCATAACATGTATACACTTATGCAATCTTGCGATGTTTTTCACACACAACACGCAACATTTTTTGCTACTTTTGATACATGTGCAGGTACAATGTGATTTGGCCATCACAAGATTTTACATGTGTTAATGTATGCTTACTAAACTGTCTTAACTTGTTTTTGAAATATAAAATTGGTTAGATTTATTTAGTGTGTGTGTGTGTGTGTTTTTGGGATCATTGTGCTTAAAATTTTTGTTGAGAGATGATTTTGAGAGCTTAAAATGTTGATTGGATCTTTGGTTGAGTTGCATGCTTGATTGTATTCATATCTGTGTTTTTCCCTTCTTGAAAAATGATTTTTAAGCAATCTCGACACCTCCTAGATACCTCCTCGACACCTGGCTATCTGTCGAGCTCTTAAGGTCTTTTCTTATCGCAATCTCGACAGCTGGTGGATCGAACGAGAAAGTTCCTGGATCCTTGATAGCTTCTCGACAGCTGGTGAATTGATCGAGCTTGTTTTCTTGTGTCTTTGCTTTGTTTCTCGACACCTGTATCTGTCGACGTTGTTTTTCTCGACACCTACCTCGATAGATGGCTCGACACCTCTATCTGTCGAGAATTACTGAGGAGCTATATATTCTCTCTTCGTGATCCGGGTCTCACTTCTTCGATCTCTCTTGACCTGTCCACACCTGTTCCTCTCCCAAACACCATCTCTCTCACTTAAAACCTCTTCCTAAGTGATTTTTCAAGCTTTTTCAAGTTTTCCTTCACTTGGTAAGCTTCTAATCTCCTTCATTTACATGCATTCATGTTTTGAAACCTAGGTTTTGGGGTTTTTTTGAAAAATTTGGGGTTTTTCAAAATTGATGAGTTATTGTTGAAATTTTGGGGTGGGTTTTTACTTAAATGAGTTTCAAATCTCATGCATTGCATCACATTAGCATAATAATAGTATTATCATGTATTTAGATGTGTGCAAATTGATTGTGTGCTGGTAGGATTGAATTGGGCTGAGCCTATGATGCAATTTCTTTTGCATATCACATGTTCATGCATTCCCTATACATACGTACTCCCTTTTCAATATACTTGTTATATTTGAACTGCTTTGGAGCTTTTCTGATTGTCTTTCTTTCTCTCCCTCTCCTTCTGTTTATGTTAGTCGTGTCTATGGCACCTAAGTGTAAGTCAACTCTGTCTCAGAACCCTTTGTGTTCTAGGACATCGTCTTCTTCTGATCCTACTCCTTCTCATATTCGGTTCCGTGATGAGGATGCCCGAAAGGACTTCTCGGAGAACTTTTCTCGATGAGGTGTTCATTCGGAACGCCAAGTCATTTTAGCGGACTTCGCCGACACTGTCATTCACAGTCGGGGATGGGAGTCACTGTGTGACGTCCCGGTCACTTGTCCTACTGTGCTGATCCAGGAGTTTTACTCTAACATGCATGGTTTTGATTTTTCAGTACCTCTCTTTTCTACTCATGTTCGTGGTACGCGCATTGTAGTCACACTGTAGCTTGTTGCGGATGTGCTTCATGTTCCGAGGGTAAAGCATCCTGATTACCTCGGTTGTGAGCGTCTGCGGACTGTGTCCAAAGATGAGATGATTTTCGCCTTCTGTGAGCGTCCCGAAGATTGGGGTGATCGTCAGTTTACACCATGTTGGCCTTTTGCTAAAAGTTGTAGATTCATGAACATGGTGATGACTTTTGTTTTGCACCCACTCTCTCACTATAACTCTATCATAGAGTCTCGTGCTAGATTTTTGCTTTCTTTATTAGAGCACCTCACTATAGATTTTCCTTCACATTTCATCCTTTCTATCTTAGATGTGTATAGGGATACGGCTACCCGTGATAAGCTCATTTTTCCTTTGGCTATCACGTGGATTCTATGCCATTTTTCTGTCCCTTTTCCCTCTTCCGACCATTTTCCTGTCATGTGTGCCATTGACTACGCTACCGTTAAACGTAGCGAGGCGCAGTTTCGGTCTCGGCAGTCGGATTTAGCAGCTCCTCCCTCTTATTCTGCTCCGACTCGTTTTGCTCCATCCACATCCGCTGCCTCTTCTTCTTCGGGCAATGTGACTCTAGGAGACATCATGGCACAGCTGCAGCGTATGGATGCTCGCCTTGATACACTCTCTACGGAGTTGTATCAGGTGAACGTTCGTGTCGGTCGTATTGCACAGCGGCGACCATGGGTGGTTATGCTCCTGAGGCTTCTCCTCCACCACCTCCTCTAGTGGCTTCTGAGTCTGAGGATGATGATGATGATGATGCTGATGACGATGATGCATCAGATGATGATGATGGAGATGCTAGCTCTACCGATGAGATGTCTACTTGACACTCTTACCCTTTGTCACTTGTGACAAAAAGGGGGAGTAGTTTTGGATATGAGAGTAGTCATTCTTAGGGGAAAAGTTAGTATAGGACTTTTAGTTAGGGGGAGTGTTGATATCTGAGGGATGTAGTGAGGATTACATGTATCTTTTTTTCTTTTCTCTATTTTTAGATACATTTGTTCTTGTATATGGGTCTTGTGACCACTTTTGACATACATTGTACTTATCTTCTTTATATATGTTGATGTATGTTTCTTTCACCTACCCTTATATGTGTTGTTTCTTTTCTCTCTTTATGCACATACTTCTTATTACGTGTATGCAATTTATTATTTCTGTTTCACACAAAGATGCCTTGATGAGTTTTGTTTAAAGTGTTTCAGAAATACAGGTTGTCAAAGTCGACTTGCCATAAATTCTTTTCTTGCAAAGTTTTTCAAGAGTTTGTGTTAGGATAGATTTTATTGTATTCAACAAGTGAATATGTGTCGAGTGATTTATGACTTCTCTCATATGATCATTTGTTTGTTGTGGTTTTGACTCTAATCCGGGATTATGTGTTTGAGCTTTCTTTTCTTCTAACCCTAGACATATAAAATGATTATTTCAAGGGCCGTCAAAGTGTACACAAGTTGCACAAGTGTTGAGCAAAGTTTGTTCAAGCAATTTGTAATCAGAGACAAAGTTTTGCCCTAGTTCATTATTCTTGTGAAGAAGTTGCTGTGTATGTGCACCGTAGGGTTTTGTGACCAAGCATCTTCTTGATCTTCATCGTTGGGATGAACTGAAGAACTTTGCAGCCAACAACCTTCTCTAGTTGGTGATTGAAGTCGCGTACTGGTATCCGCGTATTGGTTAGTCACGTACTTGGGAGCCGTGCATCGAAAAGGGAAATTGTCACTACAGAATAAGTCCAATTGGGTATTGGGGTAAGGGTTCAATTGTAGGTTGGTATAAGGTACTGAGATTCCTTTACTTGTAACCGCTTGTTGTGATAATAGTGGAATTTCGGGAGTGGTGACTTGAAAATCATCCGATGGGGTTTTTGCCGTTAGATTTTCCCCATTCGTAAACAAATCACTGTGTTATTTATTTTCCGCTGCATAATTAGTTTATTGGTGATTTGTTTGTGTTACCACGCGTTTGCATGTTAATTAACTTAATTAATTCATTTGGCTAAATTAATTAGTTAATTTATCACAAGGAGTCAATTCGTTTTTGGCCTATCAAGTGGTATCAGAGCAGACACACTCTGATTAGTGTTAATCTTTGCTGTGTGATCCATTGACCCCTGTTGTCATGGAAACTCTTGATTGTTTTGATTTGCATGATCTTTTCGATGGATGAAGAATAGGCTTATATATTCTTGGACAAAGTTTAGCTATAAAATTAATTGTAGCCTAAGGCTACAACCTTACTTAATAGAATAAACATTAATACATATTTTAAAAATCTAACCATTGAATTGCATGTTCTTTATACACTTAATACACATGTCAAATTTTGTGTCAATCAGATATTATTTACTATATGATTTATAAGCTTATTATTTATGCATAATTTTAAATTACAAAAACTTATAATTTAAACAATTTATTGATGACATAGCTATTGATCTTTAATTTTATAGAAATTTTGCAAGCATGGAGGATAAGAAGAAGATGTAGTCAAGTGGTGGATTTATCAAAATTCACTTTCAATAAAAAGATATTGAGTAAGGTTGTAGCCTAAAGTTACAACTAATTTTGTAGCTAAACTTTATCTTATATTTTTTTGATAAGCAAGAATAGACTTATATAGTACAGAATATGTCTATGTTTTTTTTTTTTTTCCTTTCTTTGTTGGAATTTTTGGATTTTGTTCTTTAGATTTGGTTTGTGAGAATGAATTAGATTAAAGTCTAATTAATGCACTATGAGAAAATTATGGAATATGTTAATTGGAAATAAAGACGAATTATCCAAAGAGGATCGCTTAACTGTAGCAAGAGAACGAAAAATTGAGTGTTTTTTATTACAACCTTTTTTGGTAGCAATATGGTAGCTTTATAAGTATGTGAAATTCAAATAGGGGGTATACATGAGTACATAATGGTTAATATTGGCTTAATCACTTGCAATTGCATGGGTAGAATATGTGTTTATATATATATAATTGTTATAAATAGGAGAGGGGAATTTAAACCTTGATTTTTTTTATAAAGAGACTAAGTAATACCACTGAATTATAGGACTTTTTTTTTTCCTTACATATTTTGCTATATATGAGTAATATAAATTATATAATGGAGTCTTCCAATTGAGAATTATGTTAGCTAAGATATTGTGGCTGATTTACTAAGGGATCAGATAATTTTCTCAATAATGGTTTTGTAATGTTCTTATTTTTCTAGGTTAAGCCATAAACAATTCCCTATTCTAATTTTGAAGGCGATGTAGAGTAAATATGTTAGGACATATGTAATTTGATGTTAGGAACATATGTCAATAGTTTATGTAATTGGCTAATCATTTGACAAAACACACTTTACTTGTAATTGGGTAGATCTAAGATGTGTTTCATGTTTCAAGAAACAAGGTTTCAAGTTCAAGTGTTAAAATCATGCAAGTCTGTCTAAGAATCAAGTGAAGAAGTGCTGTTCATTAAATCTCGACAGCTTTCTTGACAGCTAGCATCTATCGAGGTTTAAAAAGCTGTGAAGCCCAAAACTCAACAGCTAGCTCGATAGATACCCTATTTGTCGAGCTTTATGAAACTCAGTTTTTCAGAGCTGATTTTCATCCAATTCGTGAGTATGTGTTTAGATCTTCTTTTCTCACAACCCTAAACATATATAAGGACTATTTTAAGAGCCGTCAATAGTTGCACAGTTGCACGAGTGTGAAGCAAAGTCTTGTTCATGCAAATTGTGACCAGAGACAAAATTTGCCCTAGTTCATCTTTCTCTTGAAAAAGCTGCTGTGTTTGTACACCATAGGGTTTTGTGACCAAGCAACTTCGTAATCTTCATCGTGTGATGAACTAAAGAACTTTGTAGTTAACATCTTTCTCAAGTTGGTGATTAAGTCGCGAACTGGGATCTGCGCAATTGGTTAGTCACGTACTGGGAGCTGTGTATTGAAAGGAGAGATTGTCACTACAGAACAAGTCCAATTAGGTATTGGGGTAAGGGTTCAACTGTAGGTTGGTATAAGGTACTGAGATTCCTTTACTTGTAACCGCTTGTTTTGATAATAGTGGATTTTCGGGAGTGGTGACCTTAAAATCACCCAGTGGGGTTTTTGTTGTGTAGGTTTTCCCCATTCGAAAACAAATCATCGTGTCAATTTATTTTCCGCTGCATTTAGTTATTTGGTGATTTGTTTGTGCTACCACGCATCTTGTATGTTAATTTGATTAATTAATAAACTTGGCTAATTAATCAATTAATTCATCACAAGGGGTCAATACATTCTTGGCCTATCAAGTGGTATCATTCATCATAAGGGGTCAATACATTCTTGGCCTATCAAAATATTAAGGGCAAAACTTAGATACAATACTTATGTACTATTTTTTAGGTTATTCTCTTAAAATTTTTCCATGTAGCTTTTTTCTTATGAGATGAAAGTGTATTTCTTAATTGAGTAGCCATATGATTAAATTTTAAGAGGGGAACCTAAGAAACAATACATAAGGTACCTGTACATAAATTTTGTCCAAATACTAATTAGGGGAGAAAGGTCATTTTGTGTTGTGCACTGAGTGTGTGCCAGCTATTAATATTTTAATTTGTTGAAGGTAATTTTATAAAGCTTAGTTAATGGCCGTTGAATGTATGCATTAATAAACTCAGTTGCTATCTGGTTTATTTGTATTCTAGTGTATATATAATGCATGCGTATAAAAGATTCTACAATACATGTTTTCAAATTTAACTTCCCACATTCATGGGATATGTTGTCATCCGTTTCATTAAAAAAATACGGTATATATCAAAAGAAAAACTTTTCTATTAAATTATATATATTTTTGTTGCATTCTATTTTATTAGTGCTTCTTAAAGTTCAAAAGTTATGAAAAGGATAATAAGATGAAACTCAAGAGCAAATGTTTTAACTTATTACATTCCAAAAGTGTTAAAAGCACTCAAATTCTGTTCGTAATAATTTATTATTATTTTACATAAAATGAGTATATTCAATATTGTAATAAAATTTGGAAATAATATAGTATGTATAATAATAGTGTTACATGTACTACAAGTTTTACTATATTGATCTTACAAACTGATGTGTTACCAGTTAGTAAGAAGCAATTCAAAATTCAGTTATGAGGTGGTTGAAACTCATAAATCATATTTATTACCACATCAGTTTGTAAGCTTCATGTAGTAAAACTTGTAACCCAGGGGGTTGGCCAAGTTGGTTGGGCTCTTGGTCTCAAAGTGCTTGTACTGGGCTCGACTAGGTGTGCTCCCTAGTTTGAGTCCTGCTACCTGCACTTTGAAAAGAATTTCTTGGGCCAGTACTTTACCCCTTTGTGGGCCCACCCGGCACGAACAGTGATTAGTCTCTGGTTGAAAGCCTTGAGGAAACACTGTGGGCAACCAAAAAAAAAAAAATGTAGTAAAACTTGTAGTACCCTTAGTATTTTCCTTTGGTATTATTGTTTACCCAAATGGTTAATATATGGCTATAAATTGTTATAATTTAGTTCTTTTATGAATTGAACATAAATTGTAATTACTAAAAATCATTACATGAAATTTCTTAATTAATGAAATTTTGATTATGAGAAAAATATAACATGGCATATATATATATATATATATATAAAATTCCCAACAAACAAACTAATAAATTAGATATGCTATCTTTTTATGGGTTATTTAACATAAAAAAATTAACTTTAGTGGAATTTTATTGTCCGTGTAGGGATAAAGGGCCCAAGAACATATGTTGGGCTTTGGGCCTTGTTCAAGGACACTTTGCGGTCCGAGGACAGATAAATAGTAATGAATATGTAAGACTTAGGACTCCATGAGCGAGCTACGAGTGAGAATGCTGGGGAAGATAAGCCAAGGAGGAATATCTCCTCGACTAAGTGAAGCAGAGGTCAGAAAGAGTGTCCTGTCATCCAGGGTGACATTCCGAGAAATTATATTGATAAAGATATACGTTATGAATGTACAGGACAACTGGGAGGTGGGAAATATCTAAGGGAAAGCTGCTACCACTGTATTGAATGCTCTGCAGCTAACCCTCTGGCCGCATTAATGAGGAAGTGATACCTGAACAGTAGTTTTCAGCCTTACAGCTATTCTCTAGAGACTTTAGGAATGTGCTGATGTGATAGGGATCAACACCAACAATCTAATTTACACATGGAGGGCAGAGATGAAGGCAAAAGGATAGTATAAAATAGGAAGAAGACAATGAGAGAGGGGGATTGAAAATTAAAGAAAAGAATACTGTAGCACTAAGGAACTGTGCTTGTAATCAAATTCAAGAAATATATACAAGAACTGATCTCCTCGGACTGTATCGAGAATTATTTTTCTTCAGTAAAAACTAGACTATCTCTACCTTATTGTCATTTGGATCCATTAAAATTGCTACCCAGCTCATTATAGTCCAGTTTTTCAACTCACTCTTTACAAATTCATTGTATTAGGCTCTTTGGGCCTAGGTCCTTTTAACTTTTGGGCCCAGGATTCAAACCGTGACCTTACCGTCCGGATTGATGATCTTAGGTATAATATACATGTAAGCCATTTGCATACATATACATCTACATATATATATATATATATATGAAAATTAATGATGCTGCATACGAAAATTTATGAAACACAACATGTATGGCTCAATCAGACAATCACACATGCTAATGTAGAAATAAATCAATGGAAACTGAATGTGTAATTAAAACCTGACATAGCAGGAGTGAGAACACCGTCCCCTATTAGCATGGAAGTTCCAAGCATTGTGGCCAATAATAGTAGATGCTTGGCAAACTTGCTGTTTTCTAACTTAGATTTGAGCCACAGTGCCCTCTGTGTTCGGCGGTTTGGCAACTCAGACTTCTCATTTGGCGAGTCACAGCCCTCAGCCTGCTGAGTCGGGATCAAACTCACCTTAGCATTCCGGCACAAGAGAGAGTATATGGCAAATGTGCCTCCTGAAATTGATTTTGGTTATGTAATCAAGGGCTCTACATATGCAATAATCTTTTTTGTCAAGAAGAAGAATCTTTTTTGTCAACTTAAATCTTACAAGTATAAAAAAGAGGGTTATTATTATTATTTTTTTTATGGAATAAAAAGAGAGTTATTATCTCTATGGAATATATAAAGTAAAAAAAAAATAGGCATAAATATACATATGATCACGATCAATATACATGTGCTGATGTATATGATGTAATTCTTAGGTAATGTTACGTTTAATATAATTCGTCCTTAATTTTATTCCATTTAATAACTATTACCTATCTATTATATTTTTATATATATATATATATATATATATATATATATATATATATTCATATCTTCATTTAAAAAATGACAAAATTTAGTTATAAAATTGGTTGTAACTTAAAATTACAACTTTACTTAATATCATTAACATTACTACATATTTTGAAAATCTAATTGTTAAATTGCATGTTCTTTATGCTTTTAATATACATGTCAAATTTTGTGTCAATTGGATATTATTTACAAAATGATATATATGATTATATTTTATACATAATTTTAAACTATAAAAACTTGTAATTTAAACAATTTATTGATGACATAGCTATTGATCTTTAATTTTCTAGAAATTTTGCAAGCATGAAGGATATAAGAAAAAAAAAATGCAATCCAATTGTGGATTTGTCAAAATTTACCCCCAATAAAAAAAAATATTGAATAAGGTTGTAGATTAACTAATTTTGTAGCTAAATTTTGTCGTTTAAAGAAAAGAAGTAACATTATGAGGGTCTCATAACAAGGTTTTCCATATGTTCTGTCTTTAGATGAAGAGCAAGACTTAGGTACAGTACTTAAGTGCTGTTTCTTAAATTCCTATTTTTTCTAATGAGAAGGAAGTGTATTTTTTAGTTAGGTAGTCACATGGCTGAATTTTAAGAAGAGAACCTAAAGAATAGTACCTAAGGTACTGTACCTAAGTTTTGCCCTTAGATGAAATGTCTTAATTCTTCAATGCATAAAAACATACATATTATTAAATTTTCAAAAGAACCATTAGGCAATTCAATTGATAAAATCAAATAGAAATCTCTTCAAAACTTGTGTTATGTGTGATTGAAACCATATTGTCTTTGTTTGGGGAGATAATACATTGGGTGGATTCCACAAGAGGCCTTAATATAACCTATTGAGAGTTGAGACTTTACTTAATTCAAAAGTTTAAGTTTATAGGTTTGATTCTAATTATATATTATATTAATTCTTCAAAATTTCTCCCTTTTATGTGAGACTTTCATTCACACGTGAAATTTTACTCCATAATCCTTTGGATAAAATATATAAAACAAAAACCTTTTGAGGATTACAAGAACAAGGAGAGAGAGAGAGAGAGAGAGAGAGAGAGAGAGAGAGAGAGAGAGAGAGAGAGAGAGAGAGAGAGAGAGAGAGAGAGAGAGAGAGAGAGAGAGAGAGAGAGAGAATTGTAGACTTCTTGTTACTCCATTAGTCTCCCTTCAAATCACATGCTAAAACTAAAGTATATTTAGAGTTATCCTAGAAGGAAGAATAAATAATTAATTCAATGACTTTAGAGTTTGGTATGACAAAAACTTTTTGAACAATTGGGCCGAAGAAATTCAGGAGATGGAAAAAAAAAAAAGAGATATATCTTACCAGAAAAACAGAGTTAGTTAATTATTTTTGATGAATTATATGTTAATTTTTTTAAAAAAAAATCTTTGAACCTATTGTGACCATAAGAAATAAGAACATAGAATTTCCACTATTGGTAGAATCTTAATTAATAACCTTCGCCATTATCGTTGGCCCTTAAGACAATGAACAAGTACTTGATCACAGGGATTATAAGGTGATAGCGTAGAAGATCAAGGACAGTGCAGCCAGAATATCGTCCTCGTGCTGGATACCATTGGGGAAGATGTCTGAATACACGTAGAGTGGGGATGTGCCAATGTCTCCATACACTATTCCAATACTTTGGGATGCTACATGCAAGATTATTGACCAATCAACGGCCTAACAAGAAGATTTTCATGTCAAATATCATGAATAATATTAATTGTCTTCGTTAATTTCCATGCAAGAAAAATATTGCTAGTGCAAAACCATATATATAGTGTTAAACTTGGATCGAACATTGGTCAATTGTAAGGTTAATTATTCAGCGAAAAGAAAAGGCCAGTTGGGTCAATTGAAAAATAAAAATATATAGTCTTATATATAAAGATTAAAAGATAATTAACTGCGAAAATACTAATGAAATGGGTAAATTGCATTTTGGTTCCCTCAAATATGAGGTTTGTTCTATTTTAATCCCTTCGAATGCAATTATTTAAATTTAAAAAAAGGGAACAGTTTTGTCTATACATCTAATTTTCGTTAATTTCTTGCTTGAATTTTTGATTCCTCATCATGAATCTTAGTCACTTAACTATGAGGTGCTTCAACTTTCCGTTAATAAACGCGTACAATAAATGAACAAAAAGTACAAATTTGTTGTATTTTTATAATTTTGAGGTTTCAAAATCTCAATTAATTTTTGTTGACAAAATATTAAGATGATAAATCAATTATCCCCTTATTTATAAAACATTTAAATTAAAATTTTTTAAAATTTTAAAATTATGCATAAATTACACGAAAATAAAGAGTACTCTTTATTATTGTGTAATTTATGCATAATTTTAAAACTAGTTAAAAAGCCAATTTTAACTTGAACATTAAAACTTTTTAAGATCAATTAACTATGTGGGATGAAAAATGTGGGTGAGTTGCTGGTATAGCCGACCTTAGAGCTAGAGTCATGGCCGTGAGGACGACTAGGTGAAAGTTCAAAAACGTGTAAAAACACCCTTGAACGTTTAGACCCCCAAATTACAACTTAACCAATTCAAGCTTTATGTCAAACAACTAGTGTGCGGAAAATGAACATAAGCTATAAACAGAATTGGAAATCAATCTAAGCCAATTATAAATCACATCCACAGCAGAAAATAAAAGGCAAAGATAAAGGGAAGAGAGATGCAAACACAAGGACAACACATGATGTGTTATCGAAGAGGAAACCGAAGCCCTCGGCGTAAAACCTCTCCGCCGCCCTCCAAGCGGTAAACAATCCACTAGAAAATACAGTTGGGATACATGGACAACAATAGACCCTCCAAGCCTAATCTACCCAGTGCACCTAAGCCCTCCAAGCTTCTTGCTCCAACGAGGTTGCGCCGAACCTTTTTCTTTTCTAGCTTCCCGGATTCCGCTACTAAACCATAGCATCCGCCATCCTTGGCATCTTCCAATGCTTCCCAAAACTCCAAGAACACTCAACACTCTAAATGGGTGTGGGTAGTGTTTGGATAGAAATCTCCTCTCAATAGGTATGACAATGAGAGAGGGAATGAGAAGAGACTACAAAGATTTCTCTCTAAGAATGAGTAGCTCTCTCTAATTGGGTGGGTGTTTTGAAGAAACCTCTCTTAGGGTTTTTCTTTCTGAATAGCCACGCATATTTTGTGGGAATGAGGGGTATTTATACTGGTGTGAGAAAAGAATGCAAAGAGTCAGTTTTTCCAAAAACAGGGTTGGCTGGCTACTTGACCTCGCGACTTAACTGAGTCGCGAGTTCAAGTCGCGAGCCAGCTAAATGGCCAGTCTGGATTTTTGTCCTGTAGTGCTCCAGCTGGCATGACTGTTCAGCTCCCCTGCATGCTTTGCACGTGTGCAACTTTTGGCGGCTTGCAAGCCGCGAGCCACCCGCGAGTCTCTACTTCACTGCACTGTCTTGAGCATTTCTTCACACTCTCTCACACACTACCCTTACATGATTCCCACCTAAATACAAGGTTTCTAAGTGCTGTATTACAAGCAAATTTGTCATGGAATAAAGCCAACACATGGTTGATTAAATTCAACCTTACAATCTCCCCCTTTGGCTATTCCGTGACAAAACACCCTAAAACAGACTCTAGACTTAAACGTGAGTTTGGGAACAATGGCAAAACTCACTCACACCTAAATCTAGAAGCTGTGAAGCACTTGAATCATATGAACATGAATCTCCTGAAACACAACAATACACCATGATCATTGTATGCAGAAAAGCATGAAATGCATATGAAGCAAGCAATATGTGATCAAGCAAAGATGGAGTTAAGAAACAAACCATGGCTTGATCAACCAAGTGAACACCACAAGGTAGTGATCACAGTGCTCATTCACACTTGGAATGAACACAAGGACATACAAGTTAACAAGCACAAGGCAAGACACTTGTATGTTCAACACTCAACCAATGCATAGTACACAAGGTATATGCATCTAGGAACAATCCTACAAGGGCACAAGAGTGACAGTACATAAACCAAAATGCAGAACATTTAGATCAAAGTACTGATTTCAACATAGCATAAAGGCTGCAATTAGCAAGGTACATACCATAAAGCCTACAAACTATGCATAAAACAAAAACCCTAAAAGCTTACATAAGCACATGGGTACAAACCACATTATATTGAATAAAAACTTAAACAATATAAACTAAAAGTGCTTAAATTTTCTCCCCTTCAAAATGAGGAGAAGCTGTGATGCACTAGGAACATGTATACTTGTAACCTGAAACACTTGCACAAAACACATTAGACCCTCAAGGTAAAGCAAGTAATAAAAGGACAAGTATAATGTAACAAGTAAATTGCGATCAAGAGTAAACATGATGTGAAACATGTGAGCAACTTGATCATACACCAAAATAGTCATATAAAAATGACTACAATGATCACATAGCAAAGCAAATGATCATCCGAACATGCATTCCATGTAGCACAATAACATAGGGATATATGCATGTCCAAAACAAAAACATGATGCGATGAGAACCACAAAGCATAACTCAAAGCACCATAAAGCAAACAAGAAAACAAACAGAACAAAGTTTTCTAGTTAACACAGTGTCTTCTCCTCCTTGGTATATGCATCTCTACTATGGAAAATCTCTCCCCCTACAAATGTGCACGAGAAATAGAATTTCTCCCCCTAAGGATGTGCACAAGAGTTATGATCTCTAGAGTATACTCTCCCCCTTTTTGTCAAGAATAGACAAAGGGTCAAGGAGAAAAGAGGGCAAGAGATGAATGTACGAACAATGCTAATGATGCATGAGGGGTGTGAGATGAATGAGAAAATGAAGCTCAATCCTAAGACAAAGTAACATGCTACAAAGCATAAGGTAAACATGACATGCAAGGATGAAGAAATAAGGTAAAGACCAATGCATGACAAAGGTAGCAAAGGTGTGTGCAAGAGGTGGCTAAGTGCAATGCATGACCAATGCAAAAAAAATGCACATGTGGGGCAAAGTGTACTAAATACACAACCAACGAACCAAACATGTTCCTAATGAGGAAACATGAGAAACCCCAAAGTTTGGTACTCATCGGAGTCCAAACAAGCGAGAAAATGTCTAAGAGTCATTTTATCAAACACCTAGCATGCACACTATGAACAATAATGTGAAACAATGCATGAACATCATGAAAATCACCCTTAATACATGTTCTTTCTGCCACAAGGGGCCAACAACCAATGCAACTCAACAAAAGAAACCAATCCCATGAAAAAATTTGACAAAAATTAAGTTTTCCCAACCCCTATGATAAAAATCCCAACCAAGAGCACAAAACTCTCCAAAACATAATCTAAGGATCAAAATCAATGAAAAGAGTTTATAATAACCTTAGAGATGTTAATGGATTGAAAAACCATTCAAATTGGTTGGGTTTAGATGTAAAAATATTGAAAGAGGGGTTTTAGAGAGGATGGGAGAGGTTTAAAACACGTTTCCCACGAAAAAGCTCTTTAAAAAGCTGATTCTGGGCGTCTCGCGACTGGCGAGTCGCGAGCCAAGTCGCGAGTGAGCCGCGAAACCTCTCTGTATGAACTCGCAGCTTAAACTCGCGGCTTGCAAGCCGCCAAACCAAGTAGCCAAAACTGGCAGCTCACGCAAGTAGCCAAAACGAGTGGCCAAAAATTCTGACACTTGTTTTTTCAAAACAGAACATGTTTAAACATTGAAAAACAAAGTAAGCACTAAACATAAACACAAAAAGTGATAAAAATCACTTCCAAAAACATATAAAATGATCAAAAATATTTTTGGATTAATCCATATAAGATTGAGCACACACACATCACATTTAGACAAGTACAATCTAACAAATGAATAAGACATTCATTGAACATTAGGCATGTGTGTTGTGTGTGTGTATCAAATGTGGAATAGTCCTTAGTCTAGAGTGAAGCTTCAATGATCAATTCAATCAAGTCATACACAACTAGTACTAAGTCAAGTGGTCTATCTCAATTATAGAAGTGAACATATATGACCTCCCACAAGAAAATAATTACATAAGATTGAAGCTTTTCATTTGGCTTCATACAATTCATATCATTTGATCATTTCAAATCAATACAACTCATTTTGAGCAATACATCTCATTTTGAGATCGATGCCTGAAATTTGTGATATTTCAATTTGATGAACAAGCCTTTGGCTTTTTGGGCATCATACATTTTCATATAAGTCGCTTTCCCTTTTTCCTAGTCGAATACTAGTATGTGCGACGGCTTTTGCAGCTCATTATCTCTTTTCATTTTGAGATTTACATTTATTGAGCTCTTTAAGCAATAAAAATAAAAGAGTGGGAAGAGATATAAGCACAAGTCTACGCATGTATCAAAACCAACATGACTATTGACTAATCATTCATGACAAGTTTGAAGATCGATTTACAACAATCACACAAAGATGTCAAGATTTTTCCCACAAAGATATAAGTGCAAAAATAACAAGCTAAGCTAATAAATGCACAAAGCCATTTGTACAAAGGTACAAGGCCAAACTCACATGTGATATGTGCTCAAGCATATATGATCAAACTTTTTGAATTTTTCACTTTTTATGTAGTTTTGGATTTTTACTCACACAAAACAGAAACATAAAAGTAAGATCAGAAATGAAACAATGCATACAAATAAATGCAAGATGCACAAAATGTATGAAGATATGACATTAAATGCATGAAGGGTCCTACAAAGATCGAAAGAATTAGATCAAGGACCAAAAGAGCAAAAGCTCAACCATAGGAACCCTTCCTCATCCAAACAGAATGATTGTTTGGAATGAGTGTCTCATGGGAAGTGAGACGAGGGTTGGAAGAATGAAAACCGGAGATGCACATAGACAAGGAGGTAAGAGCATTAACCACTTTCTTCAACAACTTACCATTTTCCATCCAATCCGGTTTAGCTTTCAAAGCACAACTTCCAAAAAGCTCAAGTTTCTCTTTTCTTTTAATTCTCTTAAGAGCTTGAAACTTAAAGCAATGAGGTCTTAGATGACCAAAGGCACCACAATGGTGACAGACAATGTGTTTAGGTCCATTAGGCTTTTTGGGAAGGGATCTAACACCAAAGGTTTGTTCTCTTTTTAACTTGGGGCATTGGGGTCTTATATGACCGATCAAACCGCAATGGTGGCAAGTAGGAACAAACTTAGATCCACTCAATTCCCTGGAATGGGACCTAAACAGAGGCTTAGGCTTAAGAGCCTTTCTCTCCACTTTTTGATTTCTTTTGTGTGGAGGAATGTACACCGATTTGTCCTTTGAGGTAGAACACACAATAGGCACAAAATCGGGTACCACAACATGATTGCAACATATATTTTCTTCCATTTTAGCAACAGGTTCAGCAATCAAACACTTGGCATGCATCTTAAGAGATTCATTTTCAGATTTAAGATCATCAACAAGTTTTTTAGACAAAACAAGTTTGGCATCCAAGTCCTTATTTAAATATTCAAACTCTTTCAGCTTTTCAAGAGAAATTTCAGCAAGATTCTTATATTTCTCAACCAATTTGTTGGATTCATTGAGCTTAGCAATCAAATCATCATTTTCACAAAATAACTTGCTCAAATTCTTTTGAAACTTCTTAGCATTTTTCTTTAAGAGTTTGTCAACAACACCCATAGATTCAAATAACATGTCATCACACTTATGTGGATTAACACTCATAGAGGCATTTTCACAAACATGTGGCATGTTACATTCATCACCAACCAAATCATGCAAAGAGTCATACAAAGCACAATCCATGGCAAATAAACACAAGGGGTCAAGGATCACACTTAGGTAATTAAACCACAACAAGTGTACCCGCTCTGATACCAATTGAAAGTTCAAAAACGTGTAAAAACACCCTTGAACGTTTAGACCCCCAAATTACAACTTAACCAATTCAAGCTTTATGTCAAACAACTAGTGTGCGGAAAATGAACATAAGCTATAAACAGAATTGGAAATCAATCTAAGCCAATTATAAATCACATCCACAGCAGAAAATAAAAGGCAAAGATAAAGGGAAGAGAGATGCAAACACAAGGACAACACACGATGTGTTATCGAAGAGGAAACCGAAGCCCTCGGCGTAAAACCTCTCCGCCGCCCTCCAAGCGGTAAACAATCCACTAGAAAATACAGTTGGGATACATGGACAGCAATAGACCTTCCAAGCCTAATCTACCCAGTGCACCTAAGCCCTCCAAGCTTCTTGCTCCAACGAGGTTGCGCCGAACCTTTTTCTTTTCTAGCTTCCCGGATTCCGCTACTAAACCATAGCATCCGCCATCCTTGGCATCTTCCAATGCTTCCCAAAACTCCAAGAACACTCAACACTCTAAATGGGTGTGGGTAGTGTTTGGATAGAAATCTCCTCTCAATAGGTATGACAATGAGAGAGGGAATGAGAAGAGACTACAAAGATTTCTCTCTAAGAATGAGTAGCTCTCTCTAATTGGGTGGGTGTTTTGAAGAAACCTCTCTTAGGGTTTTTCTTTCTGAATAGCCACGCATATTTTGTGGGAATGAGGGGTATTTATACTGGTGTGAGAAAAGAATGCAAAGAGTCAGTTTTTCCAAAAACAGGGTTGGCTGGCTACTTGACCTCGCGACTTAACTGAGTCGCGAGTTCAAGTCGCGAGCCAGCTAAATGGCCAGTCTGGATTTTTGTCCTGTAGTGCTCCAGCTGGCATGACTGTTCAGCTCCCCTGCATGCTTTGCACGTGTGCAACTTTTGGCGGCTTGCAAGCCGCGAGCCACCCGCGAGTCTCTGCTTCACTGCACTGTCTTGAGTATTTCTTCACACTCTCTCACACACTATCCTTACATGATTCCCACCTAAATACAAGGTTTCTAAGTGCTGTATTACAAGCAAATTTGTCATGGAATAAAGCCAACACATGGTTGATTAAATTCAACCTTACACTAGGAAAGTAGCTGGATTCGATGTCGAGGGAGTCATGCATACTCAACTTTTGGAATGACAGTTTCTTCTTGTTGAGCTTCTGAGAAACTTCCTTCTTTACTTCAGTGCTGTCTTGAGTGTCTTCTACTATATTATCAGACATTTCTGCAATAATCCACAAGAAATCACGTATACGAGCTTAGAGAGAAAGAGAGGTGCATGTGGATGTGTGGGTTCGCAATATGTGATGAGGATATTTATAAGCAAATGAAATGAAGGACCCACAAATTGCAGTTCGGTCATGGTTTGCCACAACAAATGTATGCATTGAAATAGTTGCAGATAGACGCTTGTGTGTCTCTCGTTTCCTTTCTGGAGCGTAGAGACAGGTCTGGTCTTGCTTCGTGCAAGCAGTTTGTAGTTCCCTTGTGGAACTCTTTGGTCCTCTCTTCCTCCCTCCTTACCCGCCCCACCATAACTTCTATATTCCCCTAGAAACCCAAAGCAGCTTGAGATGGCAGACGAACTTGAAGACTTCTGGAAGAAACTAACCCTTACTGAGGAAGAAGACGAGGGCATAGTGCTGGGCGGTGACAGCACGAAGGCAGCAAAGGAGCTAGGCGAAAATTGCCTTGTCATGCAAATACTCACACAACGAAGCATTAACATAGAAGCCCTACGGAAAACAATGAGGATGGCCTGGAAACCAAACAAAAGTGTCCGCATCTCGGACATTGAGGAGGACCTCTTCCTCGTGGAATTTGGAGATAAGAAAGACAAGTAGAAAGTAATGGACATGTGTCCTTGGAGCTATGACAAGAACTTGGTCCTACTTCAGGACTTCGACGGTGACATTGCACCAAAAGAACTCAAACTCCGTTGGTGTCCCTTTTGGATCCAGATTTACAACCTCCCCCTCAAAAGTAGGACAAAAGAGACTGGGTGGAAGATTGGTAGCAAAATAGGGGAGGTCATGGATGTTGATGTCCTAGACAACGGCGTTCAGTGGGGAAGATGTCTACGGGTTAGAGTGAACCTAGATATTACCAAGAAGCTCGTAAGGGGAAAGAAACTAACTGTTGAAGATGATGAACAGCGCTGGGTCTATTTCAGATATGAACAGCTTCCAAATTTTTGCTAAGCCTGCGGAAAACTCGATCATGGCGAGAAAGAATGCAAAGAGGACGACTCATCCATCATCGGAAAAGAGAAGCCAGCGCCCCAGTATGGTGCTTGGCTTAGAGGCGAGCCACTCAAGTGTACCTCCAACAAGGATATGCCGGACTCCCCCCATTGACCACCGGAATACGAAAACCTCCATAGAATGACGGAAGGAGCGCAATCCTCCCAAGAGGCAAGGGTGGTTGGTGAGCCCCATGTGACTAGGGACCCCATTAGACCTTCTGACACCACGCTGACCCACTCAGAGGGGTCACATGTGCCGAATGCCACAGAACCTGCAGCAAAGCTCGCATCAGCACCTGCAAAAGGAACTGTCACCGCTATCGGGCAAAAGCAAGATTGTCTGCAACCTGAAAGTAGTTATTCCTCAGATTAAAGAAAGTCAAACACATCAGGGGTAGGTAAAGAGCATCGGATGCCAGCTACAACAGACGAGCTGATGGTGATGGATGGTAATGATGTTGTTTTAGCTTTAAAGGCCTTGATGCGTACATAAAACCAAGCTAGCAATTTGGGCCACACTAATGGGCTAACAACTATGATATATGATAATGACTTGGGTTGGATCGATGAACCCAACGGCCCACCGCCCAGATATTGGAAGCGTATTGAAAGGAAAAATAAGGAGAACAACAGCCCAATCCAAGCCACTACCATTGCAAAAAGAAAAAGAGATGGGCTGACCCCTTTGCAAGAGCTTGATCAAAACTCTACCCCACTCAGAATGGTGAGAGATGAAGCTCCCCTATTGGTCTTCCTTGTGGAGACGAAAGCAGATACTTCCTTCGTGAAAAGAGTTCAGGCAAAGCTCCCCTATCTTTTACCAAAAGTTTTAGAATATTGTCGGACAAAATACTACTGAATGTGTTCCCAATATCTTAAAATCCGGGATTATGCCTACTGATATAAATGCCACCCATATATGCCTCATCTTAAAGAAAAATTACGGATTATCATCCCATCAGTCTTAGCAATGTATTATCTTGTATAGTTTCAAAGGTCTTGGTTAACCGACTTAAAGAGGTGCTGCCCAAAGTTATCAGTACCTCCCAAAGTGCTTTCTTCCTTGACAGGTTGATCACAGATAATGTACTCGTGGCTTTCGAGACAATGCACTACATTAATCAATGGAGAAAAGGCAAAGAAGGTCTCATGGCCATCAAACTTGATATGAGCAAAGCATTTGATCGGGTGGAATGGCCATGTCTGGAAATGATTATGCGCAAATTGGGCTTTCAAGAATGATGGATCTCTCTCATAATGATGTGCATCACAACTACCAGATACTCCATCCTCATAAATGGAGAATGAAAAGGATCGATCTAGCCATCAAGAGGAATTCGACAAGGTGATCCCATATCACCCTACCTCTTCCTCATATGCGCTGAGGCACTCTTGGCAATGTTGAAGAAGAAGCAAATACAGGGGAATATTAAAGGCGTGGTTGTTTGTAAGCAAGCACCATCAATCTCCCACCTGCTCTTCGTCGACAACAACCTCGTCTTCTGTAAAGCCACCATGAACGAATGCAATCGGGTTTGGGAGATATTAAAAAACTATGAAACAACCTTGGGCCAGCAAATGAATAGAGAAAAAACCTCCCTGTTCTTCAGCAAAAACACTAGCCCCGAGACTCAAGACTCCATCAAGAACCTCTTTGGTGCCCAAATTATTAAACAGCATGAACAATACTTAGGCCTTCCCTCATTAATCGGCAAAAACAAGAAAAGAGCTTTTAACAAAATCAAAGACCAAGTTGGGAAGAAGATTGCTGGATGGAAGGGAAAATTGTTGTCGAGTGCAGGGAGAGAAACACTCATCAAAGCTATTGCACAAGCCACTCCCACCTACACGATGAGTTGTTTTAAGCTCCTGGACTCTCTGTGCAAGGACCTGGGGGCTATGATCAGTCGGTTTTGGTGGGGGCAAAAGAAGGAGGAAAGGAAAATACCGTGGGTAGCTTGGGATAAACTCTGTATATCCAAAGCTGATGGGGGAATGGGCTTTAGGGACTTGCAAGCCTTCAATTTAGCTCTTCTAGCAAAGAAGGGATGGCGCCTCTTGAAAAACCACAACACTCTATTCTACCAAGTCTTCAAGGCCAAATACTTTGATAACTCCACCTTTCTCAATGCTCAACTCGGCAAAAGACCTTCCTTTGCCTAGCGAAGTATCATGGTAGCCAAGTTTATTGTTTTTGAAGGGGCTAGATGGAGCATCGGAAATGGGATGCGAACTCAAATTTGGGAGGATAAGTGGATTCCCGTCCCAACAACATTCAGAGTTATCAGTCCGAGAAGAGCACTCCACCTAGCTAATGGCGAGCTGGTCTCATGCCTCATTGACCATGACTTGCATGTATGGAAAACAGAACTAGTCTGCAACACTTTTCTTCCCTATGAAGCTGAAACAATATTCAGCATTCCACTTAGTGCCCTTCCTACGGAGGATCATCAGATTTGGTCAGCCACCGCAAACGGCGAATTTTTTGTGTGAAGTGCTTACCGTATTGCCTAAAGACTTCTAACTAGCCAAGACAATGGCCAATGCTCTGACAACTCGCCTATGGCCATAAATTGGAAGGCTATTAGGAGCCTAAAGTGCCCAAATAAAATTAGAAGCTTCATTTGGCGCGCTTGCAAAAATATCCTCCCATAAAAAACGAGACTCAAAGACCGCCATGTTCCGATAAAGGTTGACTATGCCCTGTGTAACTCAACTAAAACGCTAGAGCACATCTTCTGGGGTTGTGACCTTGCTAGAGAGGTATGGACCATTCTCGAAGTACAACCCCCTAGACCTCTATGGAAACCATGGGACTTCATAGATCTTTTTTGGCTACCGAAGGAGAAACATGATCACGCTGCATTGGAAATCCTTGCAACAGCTGCACGGGGCATTTGGAAGAATAGAAATGATGTTACCTATGGTGGCACCTCCAAAACTGCAACCGTTATTGTAAACAATGCTCGCAGCTACATCAAGGAGTATAAACAAGCAACAAATTCCCTTGGCCCTTGACCTGCTCAAGCACCGGTCCCCTGGAAGCCCCCACTGCCCAATTGCTATAAGATCAATGTTGATGGTGCAGTTTTCAAGGAGATCGGGTGTTGTGGAATTGGAGTAGTTGCTCGAAATGACAGAGGGCAGATCATGGGTGCTCTTTCAAAGAAGTTACACTATCCTCTGGGCGTGTTAGAAGCTGAAGCAAAGACAATGGAATGCGGGATCATCTTTGCATGGGAGTTGGGACTTAAGCAGGTCATAATTGAGGGAGACTCGCAGACTGTCTTTCATGGCCTGACACATGAGACACTTGCTCCAGTCTCCATTCAATAGATCATAGCGGGGTTGAGAATGTGGCTAATAGCTTTCACTTCGTGGATGGCAAGCTTCACTAAATGGGATGGCAATGTAGCAGCTCACCTAATGGCTAAGCATGCCAGGGATATTGTAGATTGTATGATCTGGGTGGAGGACACTCCCCTTATTATTGTATAGCAGATTTATTCTGATGTAATTTCTATGGGTACCACCCACGTTTAATGAAATTGTAAGCTTTTCTATCAAAAAAAAAAATAAAAAAAAATGAAGGACCCACAAAATTTTTTGAACTTGCACGGAACAACAAGAGATCCAAGGGAAGAGAAAGGGTCCTGGCATAGACATAGATTTTGTTTAGTTTTATTTTTTTGATAAAGCCTGTCACGCCCCAAACCCGAAAGGGTCCAAAGCATGAGAAAAACATCTCAAAGGTACCTATAGATTTTGTTCCTTTTGACAATTCAATCCAAATAAAATCATATCAAATACCAATATCAAGAATTATCATAATAATTCCATTAAATATACTCCCATAGTAAGTCAGAACTCTATGCAATAAATACAATGACCATTGGTCATAAAAGAATCGATGTTTGAATAAATAATTATATATCATCAACTTGTCTCATGATTAGTGGAAATAAAGGCATAACCCCTGTAAGGTTGAATTTAATCAACCATCTAATTGGCTTTATTCCGTGCCAAATTTGCTTGTATTTTAGCATTTAGTAACCCTGTATTTAGGTGGGTTTGTTGTAAGGGTAGTAAGTGAGATAGTGTGTAGATTGCTCAAGAGTGTGCAAGAAAACAGAAACTTGCGGCTTGATCTCGCGGGTGACTCGCGGCTGCAAGCCGCCAGATGCAGCACACGTGCCAAGCATGCCAGAAGGTGAACAGTCATGCTAGCTAGAGCACTACAGGACAAAATAGGACAACTGGCCATACGGTTATCTCGCGACTGGGTCTAGCGACTCAGTCAAGTCGTGAGGCCAAGCCGCGAGCCACTCCTATTTTGGAAAACCTGACGTTTCACATTCTCCTCTCACCTTAGTATAAATATCCCTTATACCCACAAATGAAGGAGAGCTTCCAGAGAGAATTTTGAGAGAAAAACCCTAGAGTAAAACAAGATTGATTCATCTACAATCTTTACATAAGAGTCTCTTCAAATTCCTCAACTCTCTTCCTCTCCATTGTCAAACCCTTGAGAGGCATTTTACCAAAACCTTGTTCTCACCATATCCATTACTGTGAGAGGGCTGTTTGGTGTTCTGGGAAGCAGTTAGGAAGGAACCAATCTTCATTGGTTGATGCTATGGTCAAGTAGCGGAATCCGGGAAGCTAGAAAAGAAAAAGGTTCGGCGCAACCTCGTTGGAGCAAGAAGCTTGGAGGGCTTAGGTGCACTAGGTAGATTAGGCTTGGAGGGTCTATTGCTGTCCATGTATCCCAACTACATTTTCTAGTGGATTGTTTACTGCTTGGAGGGCGGCGGAGAGGTTTTACGCCGAGGGCTTCGGTTTCCTCTTCTATAACACATCGCGTGTTGTCTTTGTGTTTGCATCTTCCTTCCCTTTTATCTTTGCCTTTTATTATCTGCTGTGGGTTGTGATTTTAATTTGGCTTAGATATTTTTTTTTTTCCAATTCTATATTATAGCTTTTGTTCATTTTCCACACACTAGTTGTTTGACATAAATCTTGAATTGGTTAATTTGTAAATTGGGGGTCTAAACGTTCAAGGGTGTTTTTACACTATTTGAACTTTCAATAACCCCTATTAGATACCAAAGAATTGGGTTAAGCCTACTCTAAGTTATACATCATCAATTATCTCCATCACAAAAGTCAACCTTCACCAGCAGTTAGTCTAACTACTGCTAGCCACCAAAAAGCTGTCTCAAAACGATAGTTGCCTACTCTGAAAAAGTTTGTAAAATGATGGAATGAGACAGAGCCCAGTAAGTAGCATAATTAATGGGGGTGGGAAAAATGCAAGTTTCATGATAATGAACATTTTACAAACATGCTAAAATTTGGGAATTTCCATTTGAACTCTGCAAAATAAATTTCCTTAACATCATGACAAGAATGATAGACATATTGTAGCACCAAGCTTCCCAAAGTAACTATGAAACTACATATTATTCATTGTGAGCCATAAAATATCCAATACAATTTCAAATCCAGAAACCTCACCCAAAGCCACATGACAAGGTCGTCACACAGACAAGGTAATCACCAATATCATGGCACAATGACAAAACCACATCAAAAGCTCACCAGTTAAAGTATTTGTAATACACAATTCACTTCCAAGTAGTTTTATAAAATATTTTAATAACCAAATAGCCACAATATTCTCAAAGTCCTCTAAAACAATTTCTTGTCATAAATATTTTGCGAGAATTTCCCAAATAATACAAGCTAAGATAAAGCACCTTTAGAATTTGCAAATAATACAATAAATTCATAAAATCCATTTCCAAGAATTTTATAAAAGATGCTTATCTTTTCCATGCCAACAAATCATGCATTTCCCCATATACATCACCAAATATGATGCTATTTTCACAAATAATCACATACATTAAAAATTACAACATAAAGTTTTCTAGGAAAATATAGTTTCCATAAACAATTTCCCAAAATGTGTTTAACCCAAAAACAATGCTTTATGCAACATGGTTATTTTTAAAAATATCCCATTAAAAAGCTATTTACCTTGCAACCCACAAAAATGCCTAATTCTCCAAGCTCCAAATAAGATTAGCTAGAACCTAAACTGTACGTTTTTAGACCCCTTAAAACACAATTGGATTAACCTAGTTAATAAGCCAAGTTATTACTTAGTCCAAATTCCAGATCTAGGTTATCACAATCAAACAATCATATCATGCATAGTAGCGGAAATATAAATAACACAATGATATGATGACCCAGGAAACCACACCGGTAAAAACTTGGGGAGGATTTAACCTAGCAATCCTCAAGATAAACCTGAATCCACCATGAAAGAATCGAAGTTTTACAATAGTGACTTAGACCACTAACATCCTATTGCTACCCACCAGTAGAAACTTACTGACACGACCACGTGCAAGCTCTGAGACCACGGGCTCCTTCTTTCTTGGATTCTCAGCAAGTACAAGCACACCCGCTTGTGTTTCTTTAAGCTTTTATTGCAGCAACTGAATGATCATCAAGCTCTCAATGAAATCTCCTTCTTGATAATCCTAAGTATGTGTGAAGGCAACCACCTCTAGATCTCATAAGAGATTCACACACACAGCAAAATAGAGCAACCACAAAAACGTGACTAGGGTTTGCCTTTTATACTTTTGGCAAAACATAAAACCTTACACGTTTTAATAGGCTAGGGCTGAGTTGGAAAAATTCTGCAGAAAAAATATTCTGCCCGAGATTTGATCGATCGAGTTTAAGCTTCGATCGATCGAGCCAGGCTGAAATGCACACTTAATTCTGCAACAGCTCGATTCCAACTTTACATAAAAGACATAACTTTGAGCAAGTCTAAACAAAACTAAACAACCTGTTTTGATCATGGTTTGCCAACAATACACATTAGAGTTCTAATACATTAGTTCCTAAATACTTAGAACCTAACATAAACAATATCAAGTAAACTTATCATCATGCCATTCCAAGCTTCTCCTTTACCATAAGAGATCCTAACACTTTATGAATTTCTTCCTCAATATACATGTCATTTTCAAGAGACCCACAAAACAACAACATATATAACAATACCCACCATTACAAACCCCAAATGTAACTCCTCCACTAGCTCTAAATACACAATAAAAATTAGATTCATCAATTGTTTCACATTAGAAGGTCAAAAATCCCAAATCTTTAGTATGGGTAAATCTCAAATGGCTACCATTGCACAAAATCCACAACCATTCACCCAAATAGGTCCACCAAAGCAAAACCCATAAACATTATCACAAGAATATCATTCCAAAACTTAGATTACAAAAACCTCTAGCAAAATATGAAAACCCACAAAAAGTATAAAAGCTCATACCTTAAATAAGATGAGATGTAGGAGCTTAAGAGGTTTTTAGAGAGCTTTCCGAAGAACTTCGCTGGAAAAGATGGTGGAAGTGATGAGGAGTGTACTTGTGGGAGAGTGAGGGAGAGGAGTGTGTGTATATGTGCTATGTTGAGTGAAAAAGAAAAAGAAAAGAAGAACAAGAATGAGAGACCAGCCAAGAGAGTGAGTGTGAGATGATGTTTGTGTGGTGGGGAAGTGAGTGGGGTAAGTGGGCATGTGTGAAAGCAACTAAAAAAAGATCTGACCATAGCTTTTTTTTTTTTTTTTTTTAATGGGCTGGGCCGTTACAAAGCCTGTAGAGTGTCTTGACCCAACTTTCGTGCCACAATTCTTGCAATATTTTTAATGTGTAATTGTAAGTAGTGGAGAAAAAGTGGTAGGTTTATATAAAATGGTAAGACTTAGGTACAGTACTTAAGTGCTGTTTCTTAGATTCCTTTCTTAAGATTTTGCCATATGAATTTTTTCTTATGACATGGAAGTGTATTTTTTAGTTAAGTAGCTATATGACAAAATCTTAAGAGAGGAACTTAAGAAACAATACCTAAGGTATTGTACTTAAATTTTGTCCTATGTAAAATGATGATTCATGACTTACAATTTCACATGTTACAATCAAGGTTTTTAAACCCGGACAGGACCGTATAGTCCGACTGGGTTAATCGTGAACCTCTCACAAACACGGTTCTTTTAGTCTTAAGAACTGGTCTATGCCAAAAAAGCAGGAAATTGTTTGAACTGCGGTCCAATCGCACGGTTCTGAGAACCATGATCAGACCGCTTCTCACGTTTCCCTACTTCCCTTTGAATCTGAACCTAAAAACAAACAAACAAACAAACAAAAACAAGTTTTAAATTCTGCTCCCTTTAGAGTAAATCACGCAGCTCCCTTCAGTGTACTTACACGCTTACAACCATTGTTGAAGGCTGAAGTTTCAACCACCGTGAGATGCTATCAGACTTGAGATCGCACTACCATCTTCCTATTCTTCTTCTCTATTTCGCTCGCACTCCCTCTCTGTGCTTTTGACGACGCCGTTTCTTCATTTTCCCTTCGGAGTCTTCTTCTGCTTTTGGTAAATGAAGTCCTCTTTTTTGCTTGCTTTATTGCTGTTACTTTATTGTCAACCACCAAGCTTTACTGTCAACCACTTCTATTTTTTGAAACAAGTCAAACAACTGTCAACCACTAGTTCTAGGCTCTAGCTTTCGTATTTATCCTTTTTTTTTTTTTTTAATTCATAAATGGTGGACTATTCAAATGGGCTTGGGCATAAAAAAAAACATTGTTTGGGTTGTCAAATGGGCTTTAGCCATGGACATACATTAATTTATCTCTTTACCGTTTTATTGGGTCTCATAAAATAAAAATAAAAATTATTGGGTAGTCAAATGAGTTTTTTCATGACTTAAGAGCTCTAACAAAAATTTTAAATATATATATATATATATATATATATATATATATATATATATATATATATATATGTGTGTGTGTGTGTGTGTGTGTGTATAATTATTTATCTTTATTTTTAGATAGATTTTCAATTTTTACTAATTTAATATATTTATTTATATTTTAAATAATTATTAATTTAATTATGACGTCATCACGGCTCGACCTTGGTTCGACCTCGGTCCAATCTCAAAAACCTTGAACCTCTTCCTTTTACGGTTCATTAAACGGTCCGAGTTTCAAAACCTTGGTTACAATTGCACATATTATTAAGTTTTGGTAAACATTGTGGCATTCAATATGGTCTTGGAAGTTGAAAGGACTTTTTGTTTTTAAATGTAAAATTTTGCTTTTTCTTATGTGCACGTCAATGTTTACGCTAACAAAGATTTAATTATATTTACAAAATATAATATTAGAAATGGGACTTCTTACTTCTTACTTCTTAGAGCATTAACATCTGATATCTCCAAATTATCATATTTTACCATCTCAAAAGTTACTTTATCTATTATACCATACCATTTTACAACACATCTAACATCCAAAACTCTATTTGTTTTGCAACTTTATTTAAATATGATTTTTTATTCATTTTTTTACTATTTCTCTCTCTCTCTCTCTTCCTCTTAAGCAACCAACAACCACAACCAAGTAAAACACACACACACACACACGGTAAACCCACATCCCATAAACCCACCATTGTCAATCAAAGCACCAAGCAAAACACACACACACACACGTATCACAATCCCAACGGGTCCAGTGCCACCCAAACCTCCCCATATAAATTTCTCCTTTAACAATGAGTTAAGATTTTTTTAAAAACTCAATTATTGAGTTACTTTAAAAACTTATTATGATTATTATTATTATTATTATCAATTTAACAATTATTGAATTTAACAATTATTGTCATCGAGTAAGCGCAAGCAATCCAGTAAGACAAAAGATGGCAGCATGTGCAAGAAGGCCGCATGTTGTATAATAGAAGGTAGTAAAAGATCGGTATAATTTATGTATCTCAATTATTGAGAATATAATATATAAATAAACTCTATCCATTCCATTTTTTTTTTTAAAAAAAAAAGGAAAAAGTCAATTAACCATTCTGAGGAAAAGATCAACTAGGACAGAAGATGGCATATGCAAATAGGCTAGTAAAGCTTAGATTTTATCTTTATTATAGTTTATTTTATCTCAATCATTGAGAATAAAAAAGAAAAAGAAAAAGAATATACTACTATAAAAAAAAAAAAAAAAAAATACAAGGATGAGAAGTCTATTATCCATCCGATCATATATGGCAAGTGTAGTTTAAATAGCATGGGGATTGTCTTAACTAATCGATTATTAAAATGCAATTATTTGATAGGAAGAGGATTACAAGTCCATAACTATCATTTATCTATAATATTAATAAATCTTTATGCAATTCACTTTTTATGATGAAGAGTCTTGTTAACAAGTGTGCTAAGGACACAAGCTAAAGAAGAAAATACACTTATTAATGATTTATTGGCTTGTATACACAAATTTATTATGATTATGTGTGCTTTTTTTTGGATATATGTATATAATTTACTAAAATATTTAATGTACCTTAACCACAGCTCTTAGGACATTGTTAATACTATAAATTGATCATTGCACTCCAATGTACTTGTACATATACAAATTTTTTTTTTCAATAATTGTTATGATCAATTTATCTAAGAAAATTAAACTAATAATTGTAATTTTAATAGCCTAGAGCCTTGTAATATATTGTAACTATCTAAAAAAACAAAAACTATATTTTTAGCAAACCAACGCATGCACATTCATAGCAAACCAACATATTTTTTGCTTGACAAGTACCATAGAAAAAAAAAAAAAAAAAAAAACCTTGGTTAACCTCTAAAAATTTAACATGATTACATATTTTGAAAATTTAATAATCTATATATAAATATATATATATATATATATATTAATAGGTAAAGCTCATAGAAAATCTAATTAGATTTCAATTAGATTCTTAATTTTGTGCCACATGTCCTATCTAATTTTTAATTTTTGTGCCAAATTCAATTAGAATCCAAATTGAAAGTCCAATTTTATGCCACTTATCCTGTTATTTTTCTTAATTTTGTTGCAAAGTATTTATATCGAATTCAAAAACCAAGGGTCGACTCTTCATTAGCTTCTGTATATATTTAAATTTCAAACTCTTTATGTTTATACAAAACTCTTCATGTGTATCTGTACAGAACAACCCTATAAATGAGATAATTCTAAATTCAAGAGCCTTAACCATAGTATGGTAAGGCAGCACAATAACAATTTGTTTTCAACTTTTACACAAGGCTAGCACAACACGTAGTCGACTAAGTCTCACTGAGAAAATTGGAGGTGCTTATTCTGATCTGCCATTTTTGTCCATATCCTTTGCATCACTGTCTTACTTTTTTTTTCTACGATAATTATTTATTTATTTATTGGCTACTGATTATGTTGTTTTCAAAGTGATTCCGTTGTTGAAGAAAATGGAACAATCACCGCCTATTGTTGTGATGGTACAAAGACGAAACAACTTTTAATCTTCACTCCTTTTTTTGGCCTATATTACAGATATCCACTTTTGGTTCAGCATGTGGAGAGAGACACCAAAGAGGCAGAGGTTTGGAAGGCCTATAGAAATATTTTTTTGCCCCATGCTGCCACCTATGCAGGCTATGCTTTTCATAGTTTTACACTTTTACTCCTACATCCTAACATTTTCTTTTATTATACAAACTAACCTCAATTCACAAGGAAATGCTTGAAATCATTATTACCCTTTTTGTTTTCTAGGCTGTTGGATAACCCTTTGTTTGTTTTGTTTTTGTTTTTGTTTCTTTTTTTAAAAGTTGAAATGGATATCTACTGTGTTACCAATTTGTTAATGTAGCAGCTAAGAATTTGACTTAGTTTGCAATTCATCAAAGTTAATGTTGCAGCTCTAGAGCAATTTCCATTGTTATATTTCAAATAAATATATTATTGCAATGGGTTGACAAATTTTTTTCAGTATATTGCTGAAAAAGTGGTAGAACTCTTTGTATATTTAAAGGATGTGTTTATTCACACTCTTTGATGCATTAACATTTTTATTTGAGACTCCAAAGACAAACTCGAAAGGAGGAGTAAAAGAAGTAGTCATTACTAATCTTTTTGTAGTGAAGACTAAAGAAGTCTAATCTTCTTGGAGTGAAGACGTCTATGGAGTAAGATCCATCGGCTTAGAATTTTTTTTTTTTTTTTTGTGTGTTCTTTTATTTTGGAATAAATAGATTTGTATAGTAGCAAATTTATGTTTATCTTATTTTTGTATACATAGATCTGTATGGTAGTGAAAGATTGATGAAATATAAGTTAGGTCTCACATTTGTTATTCAAATATTAACAACAGCAACAATATTATTATTAATCAATATTTTTCAATAATGATAATTGATGGGATAGTGAAAAATTAGTCCAATCTTCGGTTCGTCCATAAGGATCGTCCAGGGCCAATAGAGCAAGCAAGATCAGGAATCACCCAAGGACAAGAAAAGATGTTCATGGACGATAATATCGCTCATGAACAAAGGTCTCCCATGGACGAAAACTAGGTTGTCCATGGTGGTTGTTCGTGGACGATGATTAGATGTCCAGGGACGACCAAATCGTCCATACAATGGACGGACGAACGCGCAACACTTAGGAAACTTTCAAACACTTTGGAACGGTTAAACCCATAATTATCGCCATGAGTTCCTCGAATAAATTAACTTCCGTTAGCGGTTACAACTTCTTTTGCCGTTGAGGAAGTTATGTTCGGACTCATTGGCTTCCATGAATCTTGGGGAAGTTATTGGGTGAATAACCGTCTCCAGGGTCTCTATATAAAGGGCCGATCTAAACCAAACGAAGGTAAGAACATTCTGACACTTTACTTCCAAAAAAGTTGAACTCCTTTCCTGCGAGAGACTAATTTTGCCATCGGAGGGTGTTTGGCCGGTCTACTCCGGTCCCCTTTTGATTGTGTTTTCACTTTTGTAGGCCTTCCACAGTCACCAGTAGCCCATCGAAGCCGGAGCGTTCAACCTACTGATTTTGTACGATATCAGTTGGCGCCGTCTGTGGGAAGACAGTCCGATTGCTCTGTAATTTGTCTTTCTACAACAAAAGGTTGAATGGTTCGAACCAGGTCAAGGGCTACCAACCCAGGCCATCAAGAGAGTAAGGATGCTTCAAGTAACCCTCAACGAGACCGTTAATCAGCCCCAGTGATGCCACAATCCTCTATTCAACACATGCATTCTATGGAAGCCTCTATGGCGGAGTTAACCCGACAGAATCAAGAATTGACCAGGGAGATTAATTTGAAGAAGCAACGCTATGAGGGGTACGCTGAAGGTCAAGCCTAAAATCAGGAAGATAGGGAAAATGCTGAGCCAGGAAGCCAATCAAGAGGTACAACTTCATGAACGGTGCCCCACTTGAAACAAGAGATGGACCAAATGAAGAAAGTTATGGAAGAAATGAAAGCGAACATGAGACGGGCAAATCCAGTGGAAGATCTAGTCCACCAAACAGATTCCCCTTTCACGGCTTCCATCAATGGTCACCCCTTACCCCCAAAGTTCAAGATGCCTTCATTGGATTCATACGATGGAGCACGTGACCCATTTGATCACATAGCAACTTTCAAGACTACCATGCACCTTCAAGGAGTCCCAGACGAGATTATGTGTAGAGCCTTCCCTACCACTCTTAAAGGACCGGCGCGAGTGTGGTTCAGCAAAATACCCTCGAACACAGTAAGTTCATTTGAAGAATTGAGTAAGTTGTTTGTCAATAATTTCATCGGAGGGCAGAGGCACAAATGCTCTTCGTCCAGTCTGTTAACTATAGAACAAGGAGAGAATGAAAGCCTGCGCTCCTTCATCACTTGTTTTAACAGGGAAGCTTTAACCGTGGACGAGGTGGATGACAAGCTACTCTTGGCAGCCTTCCATAATGGGGTTAATTCTGATTTATTTATCCACAAGCTATATGAGAAGGAGCCTCAACCCATGGCTGAGCTTGTCCATTCAGCTCAGAACTTTATGAATGCAGAAGATGCGATTATAGCCAAGAAGAGGAAAAGAGCTGAAAGGATGGAAGCGTACCCAGCACGCCACTCGGAACAAGGCCCTCGTCCAAAGAAGGGACGGACGGAAGATAAGAAGGAACGAGATCATAGGAAGACGGGTCCCTCGGGAAGAAGTCAGAACTACATGCCCCTAAACGCTCCACTTGATCAGGTGCTCATGTAAATCAAAGATGACCATTCTCTAAAGTGGCCAGAGAAGATGAAAGGAGATCCCAATAAGCACAATAAGAATAAATATTGTCGCTTCCATAGGGACCATGGGCATGACACGGATGAATGTTATGACCTGAAGCAGTAAATCGAAAATCTCATTAGACAAGGAAAGCTGAGGCACTTCGTTGGAAGGGATCATAAAGATGAGAGTTGAAGGGAAAAATGGAAGAATTATCCCGGCCCCCATTAGGAGAGATAAGGATTATCATAGGAGGAACCTCGACGGGGCAATCTTCTAAGTCCAAGAAGACATATCTCAAAGTGGTGCAAAACGTCCAACTCTCTGGACGATCACCAAGGACGAGATCAATGGACGAGCCGGCTATTTCATTCACTGACAAAGAGGCTGAAAGGATCTATCACCCGCATGACGATGCGATTGTCATTACTCTGCTCATTGCAGATTATACAACCAGGAGAGTGCTAGTTGACAATGGAAGTTCAGCAGATATATTGTACTACCCTGCCTTCCAACAGATGAGGCTTGGGCAGGATCAACTTCGTCTAGTGTGCTTACCATTGATAGGGTTTGGAGGAATGAAGGTGCAACCCGTAGGCACCATTACGTTACTTGTAGTGGTAGGATCATACCCGTAGCAGATAACTAGGGAAGTCAATTTCCTTGTGGTGGATTGTTCGTCCTTATACAATGCTATTATTGGAAGACCAACTCTGAACAGTTGGAAGGCGATAACATCCACCTACCATTTATCAGTCAAATTCCCTACGGAGTACGGGATAGGACAAGCACAAGGAGATCAGTTGGTAGCTAGAGAATGTTATTTAGCCATGATGGCTTTGGACGAGTAAATGCAGACAATGAGTATTGAGGAAAGAAGGGTTGTTGCAGAGCCCACTGAAGTGCTAGAAGATGTTCTTTTGTAAGAAGATGATCCCAAGAAATTCACCAGAATTGGAACAAGTATGAAGGAGAAGGTAAGAAAAGACCTCATCCAGTTCCTGAGAAAGAGTATCGATGTTTTTGCATGGAGTCATGACGACATGCCAGGAATCGATCCAAGTGTAATCACTCATCGATTGAATGTGTACCCCCTTTTTAAGCCTGTTCGTCAGAAGAAGAGAGTGTTTGCTCCTGAGTGAGATAAGGCAATCAAGGAAGAGGTTCAGAAACTAACCATAGCACAGTTTATTAAGGAAGTCTATTACCCGGATTGGTTAGCCAATGTGGTGATGGTGAAGAAAGCAAATGGCAAGTGGAGAATGTGCGTAGACTTCACTGATTTGAACAAGGCTTGCCCTAAGGATAGTTATCCTTTGCCACGCATTGATTAATTGGTGGACTTTACAGCTGGCCATCAATTGTTGAGCTTCATGGACGTCTTCTCAGGATATAATCAGATAAAAATGGACGAAGTTAACCAGGAAAAGACCTCTTTTATTACCAGTCAAGGTTTGTTTTACTATAAGGTAATGCTCTTTGGTCTAAAAAACACAGGGGCAACTTATCAAAGGTTGGTTAATCACATGTTCCGTCCACAGATAGGGCGGAATGTAGAGGTTTTATCGACGACATGCTTGTGAAGAGCCTAGATGAGGGAAGCCATTTGGACGATCTACAGGAAACCTTTGAAACATTCAGGCGATATAAGATGAAATCGAACCCAAGTAAATGTGCATTCGGAGTATCGTCGGGAAAGTTTCTGGGGTTCATGGTTTCGTAAAGAGGAATTGAAGTGAATCCAGACAAGATCCAAGCCATATTGGACATGGAACCACCGAAGAATATCAAGGAAGTCCAATCCCTCACTGGGCGAGTTGCTGCTTTGAACAGGTTTGTTTCGAAAACCACAGAAAAATGTTTAAGTCCTTAAGAAGGTGTTCGAATGGACGGACGAATGTCAAAAGGCCTTCTAAGATCTGAAGGACTATCTCACTACAGCTCCATTATTGAGTCCGTCTGTGCAAGGAGAGGAACTGTATCTGTACTTAGCGGTGTCTCCACATGCCGTAAGTTCAGCGTTAATCAGAGAGGAAGGAAAGGTGCAAAAACCTGTGTACTACACTAGCCGAGCACTCAGAGGAGCAGAGGGAAGGTACCCACTGATAGAGAAGTTGGCTTTTGCACTAATAACAACTTCTAGAAAGTTAAGACATTACTTCCAAGTTCATGTCATCAATGTCATGATGGACCATCTGCTCAGGAAGGCAATGAACAAGCTGGAAGCTACATGACGACTGATTCAATGGGCAGTTGAACTTAGTGAATTTGACATTCGGTACCAACCGAGAAATGCAATAAAGGCCCAAGCCCTGGCAGATTTCATTGCAGAGTTCACTCCAAGTTATGAGGACTTAGGCGGAAGAGAGGACAATAAAAAATGGGTCGTCCACGTAGACGGATCGTCTACACTGCATGCTGGAGGTATATGAGTTGTTTTGCAGTCACCAGAAGGAGACAAATTAAAACACAAGGTTCGTTTGCAATACCAAACCACTAATAATGAAGTGGAATATGAAGCCCTTTTAAAGGGGTTGGAGTTGGCTAAGTCTGTAGAAGCAGACTCAATACTCGTCTTGGGAGACTCTTAGTTGGTCATAGGCCAAGTAAATGGGACATGTGAGGCCAAGGAAGAAAGAATGAAAAGATATTTAAAAAAGGTAGTACACCTTGTGAAAAAATTCAAAGAAGCTGATTTCATTCAAATCCCAAGGGAAGAGAATGTGGAAGCAGATACTCTAGCAAAGGAAGCTTCCGCAAATGAAGCAATGGACGAATTGGATGAAGTACAATACATGCCAAGTATAGACCTTCCAGAAATGTTGCAGATAGAGGGTGATGAAAATTGGATGACCCCAATAGTGTCATACTTGAAAGACGGAAGGCTTCTAGAGGAGAAGGACGAAGCCAGGAAGCTCAGGGTTAAGTAAGCCAGGTACATCCTTATAGACGAAGTATTATACAAAGAGGTTCTTCCCAGCCTTTCTTAAGGTGTTTAGCTCCAGATGAGGCAAACTACATATTGAGGGAAGTTCATGAAAGAGCATGTGGTAATCATTCAGGGGCCAGATCACTCATCCACAAGGTCATCCGTAGCGGATACTATTGGCCAACCATCAAAGCTGATGCTAAGGCATATGTTAAGGTATGTGATCAATGTCAGTGCTTCAGTAACATTCCTAGACAGCTAGCAGAATATCTTACGCCAATGATGGCCCCCCTGGCCTTTCGCACAATGGGGATTCGATAATTTGGGGCCCTTTCCAACTGGAACTTGGCAAATGAAGTTTTTGGTGGTAGGAATAGATTATTTCACCAAATGGGTGGAGGCCGAACCCTTGGCAAAAATTACAAAACAGAATGTCAAGAACTTCGTCTTGAAGAACATTGTATGCAGGTTCGGGGTACCTAGGGTACTAGTGTCTGACAATGGACCACAGTTTGACAACACACCTTTCAGGGAATTTTGTGAACAGCTTGGAATCAAGAACCATTACTCCTCACCCTCCCACCTACAGGCCAATGGCCAAGCAGAAGTAGCAAACCGATCCTTGTTGAAGATCATCAAGACTCGGCTTGAAGGGGCAAAGGGAGTATGGCCGGATGAATTACCGGGCGTTTTGTGGGCTTACAGAACGACAATGAGAACTCCCACAGGGGAAACTCCTATTAACTAGCCTATGGAAGTGAGGCGGTTATATTGACAGAAGTACATATGGCCAGCCACAGGTTGAAGAAGTATCAAGCTGAAGAAAACGAAGAACAGCTCCGTCTTAACCTTGACCTTATGGACGAGGTGAGGATGGATGCAGAATAGAGAACAACAAGGTACAAAAATCTTATGGCAAGACAATATGATGCCATGGTGAAGCCCAGGCGCTTCAATATTGGGGATCTCGTCCTGAAGAAGGTTACCTTGGCAACAAGAAACCCGGCCTATGGGAAACTAGGGCCAAATTGGGAAGGACCTTATAGGGTTATCAACTGCAAGAGGCAAGGATCCTACTATTTGGAAGCCTTGGATGGATGGAGGCTAGAACACCCTTGGAATGTTGAGCACCTAAGGAAATACTATCAATAAATGCTGACTCTGGACGAAAGTGGTCATGGATGAGATACCTGGACGAGTGGAATTTCGCATTCTCGTGTTTGTTTGTTTACTACTATTGTGTGATTTGAGTATTTCAATAATCCCCTAGAAAGTACATTAGTGTTTTCACTTTTGTGCTATTCATGGACGAGTTGGTGTGTATTTTTAATTCCCTAAGGCACTAGCTCTTGAGCATGTGCCATGCCTGTGGACGAATGTTTACATAAGTTTGGATTTTCAGATATATATATGATGTATTTTCAAGTATATTGTAGGGGAATCCTTTATTTTTTGTACGTTTATTCAGAGTGATCCACGAGAAGCAAACAAGCATGGACGAATAAAATCCTTGGACGCAAGGATGTATCGTCCATAAGCTTTCCTTAAAGGAAAAATAAAACAAGGTACGTCCGTCTAAAGCTTAAGACGAGATGAAACTTGAGGAATGATCGTCCAAAACATGGACGAACAAAGATTGTGCAAAAGCACAAGCCCATAAACGAATCTAACCAGCATAACAATCCAATACATGGACGAGAAATTGCTGGGAACAGTTTTACCAAGGACGGAAATATGATCGTCCCTAAACTTGAATAACGAATAAAAGCTAGCCAAGAAGAATGTCATTCATAGACGAGCTGCACTTGATGGCTAAAGGATTCAATTTGCTCTATTTCGATGATGTAATAAAAAATTCACCCATATACTCAAGACGAGATAAACTGATTTCCTGAGTGGATGAACCACATAGCCATAAAAATGATATGAATAATGAAAATAAAGTGCATACATAAAGCTGGAAATGTATGTATTCAAACATAATGGAAGGTGAAAATAGAAAATATCCATTTGTTCATAGAATTTAAAGACGGGTGGACGACCCACGTCCAAAAAACCCTTAAAAAAGTTATGAAAATATAACTGATTGTATATGAGGTTCGTCTATAATCTTAGACGAGACAATTGTACTTGGATAAACTTGAATAAAAGAAGAAAAAATAAAGCCCAAAACAACGGGCACTTCCAATAAAAGTAAAATAAATTTTTTAAGGAAAATATAATCACTTGGGTTAGTTAGACTTGGGATCGTCCTGGGTCACTTCATTGTTAGCATCGTCCATTATGTTGACGTCCTCAGAACTCGTCTGCAACAAGGAACTTTCATTAGTAAGGGGAAGCTTGAAAGAATCGAAGTCCAAGTCAGGATATGTTTCCTTAGCATCAGCACGAAAGTGCTCATAGCCAGATGCATAGTGGCTGTCTAGATGACTTTTGTACTCGTCAGACTTCTTGAAGGCTGCTATGGCTTCTTCACGTGCTTTCTCTAAGGATGAGACAAACTCAGAGACTTGTCCTTCAAGATAGACGATACGAGTATCTTTTTCTATATTATCAGCTTTAAGCTCTTCCACCTCATTCTTCAGCTTCGTCTCACTTCCTTGCAGATGATTAAAATCCTCAGTCAACCTTAGCACCTCCCCTTTCTTAAGTAGAATTTCATTGTTCAGCTCCTTAGCCTTGTCCTTAGCAGTCTTAGCCTCTGAAGTGAGCTCCTTAGCCTGGCAAGTTGCTGTGTAGAATTTTGATATAGCTTGTGTATGGACGAAGGGAAGTTAGACAACCTATTCAAAAAAAAAAAACACAAGGACGAGTGAAACACTACCTTAAAAAGGTCATGGATACCAGACCGTTCAAATTCTTTCACTAACATGTTGTAGCATTCTTTCACTGACATGTTGTAGCATTCATTCACTTCATGCTCAGTGACGATTCCTTTGAACGTCCTCCATGCATAGCTCTCGTCCAGCACCAGGTTAGAAGGACGATCAGATGGCTCTAATGAACTAGACTTGCGAGAAGTTTTTGTTTGAAGGGGAGAAGGATCAGTCTGGACGGGATGAACTGTTTGAACAGGCTCCACATCAACTGTAGGGTCGTCCAGGTTTACCGTCGGAGGAGTAAACTTTGGAACCTTGGAAACAGGAGCCTTGCCAGGTCTTTGCTTCTTGGGACCTCGACGACTTGGAAGATCGTCCAAATCCACAGCACTGGATATTGACTTGGACTTCCTCTTCCCTGTCTGGACGGAAGTTACCTTGACGACTGGCGGAGTAGTTGGGGGTGCAGCAGCACCTTCATCCCCACTAGTTATGGTTTTTTCTTTGTTTTCCCTTATTGTAGTTATCCCTGCGAAGAGGAAAATCAAATTTTATGAACAAAGAAAGGAAAAAGAAAAGAGAAATGAAATAGAGTGAACGATACTTACTTCGATGGGTAGTCTCTTCGTGACTGAGATTTTCAGCAGTAGGTATTGGGCCAAGCCCCTAAGCTACTAGACGACTGAGAGTAACAAGATCGTGGAAAGTTCTCCAAGGGAAGGTACGAACTTCGTCAATCCGATCTAGGTAAAATTTGTCCAAACGTGGACGGACAACAACTGCATCATCAAAAGAAAGAGTTAGATGATTGAAAGATAGGAAACATGTAAAGAAAAACAAAATAAAATGGAAAGGAAACATACCCTCAGGACGAGGAAGACCTAGAGGGTTGGTAAAAGGTGGGAAGGGGGGATTACCCACATCAGCTGGGTCCCTAGCCCAATTTTCAGAAATAATAAAAAATTCTTTTTTCTAGAGCCGGTCAGACGAGCTACGACCCTTTATTAAACTATAATAAGAGCCCCTAAACGAGGACTGGTAAAAACCAGCAGACTTCTTTATCTCTGAGGGCTTATAACAGTAAAGGAACTCGTCCACCGTAATTGGGTAGTTCCCTTCCAGTGCCTTACGCCATAGCACTTGCATGGCGACTATCGTCCTCCAACCATTGGGGTTGAGCTGGTTAGTTCCAATACCTAACCTATGGAAGAGGTCTCTGCAGAAGGAATTTAGAGGAAACCTAAGGCCAGCTAAAAGGTAGGAAGTGTATACCCCTAAACCAGAGGAACGAGAGCAACACTATTCCCCAGCCTTGGGTAGACGAGGGTTAAGCTCTTTAGAAATCTGGTTTCTATTTACAAGAGTTTTTAACTTGGCAGCGTCTAAGGTGGATGCTACCTTTGGGGCACAACTATAAATGACATCCTCCTCGTCCTCTTCCTCGTCTTGAGGAGGGCTAGGTGGCTGTCTGGATGAGCTAGCCCCAGATCCAGAAGCCATCCTACGTTGTAGTTCCTGAAATTCCTCCAAGGGAATGCTAGGAACCCCAGACGAATAATGCTCGTCTGAAGAATCGCTACAAGACGAGCAACCCACACTACTCTCATCACTACCCTCACCCCCAGAAGAATCGTCCTGGTACTCGTCTATCTCCTTCTCTAAACTACTAGACGAAAACATGGTTGAAATGAAGAAAGATTTAAGATGAAAGCCTAAAAAGAAAGAGGAAATACCTGATAGAACTAGGAGGAGAGCTAGACGAGGCACTTGGACGAGATGGTAGAAAGGAAAATGAGAGGAAAATGAGGGGCATGAAAGAGAATGCACTATTTATAGGCCCCAGAAACAGGGTCAGTGAAACGACGTGCGCCACTCGAAAATTGACGCATGGCGGTTCCTTTGGGAAACGAGATCGACACGACTGGCCAACCAACAGCTTCGCGACTCATGGCTCACAAAAAGTAAAACTTGGTTAAAATCATATAAACACACGTTAAATCATGACAATATCCTGGACGACCCTTTGAACAAAAGGGCAACTGATGGGATAGTGAAAAATTAGTCCAATCTCCAGTTCGTCCATAAGGATCGTCCAGGGCCAATAGAGCAAGCAAGATCAGGAATCACCGAAGGACAAGAAAAGATGTCCATGGACGATAATATCGCTCATGAACAAAGGTCTCCCATGGACGATAACTAGGTCGTCCATGGTGGTCGTCCGTGGACGATGATCAGATGTCCAGGGACGACCAAATCGTCCATACAATGGACGGACGAACGCGCAACACTTAGGAAACTTTCAAACACTTTGGAACGGTTAAACCCATAATTATCGCCATGAGTTCCTCGAATAAATTAACTTCCGTTTGCAGTTACAACTTCTGTAGCCGTTGAGGAAGTTATCTCCGGACTCATTGGCTTCCATAAATCCTGGGGAAGTTATTGGGTGAATAACCGTCTCCAGGGTCTCTATATAAAGGGCCGGTCTGAACCAAACGAAGGTAAGAACATTCTGACACTTTACTCCCAAAAAAGTTGAACTCCTTTCCTGCGAGAGACTAACTTTGCCATCGGAGGGTGTTTGGCCGGTCTACTCCGATCCCCTTTTGATTGCGTTTTCACTTTTGTAGGCCTTCCACAGTCACCAATAGCCCACTGAAGGCGGAGCGTTCAACCTACTGATTCTGTACGATATCAATAATAATAATAATAATAATAATAATAATAATAATAATAATAATAATAATTTAGTAATCCTACAAAAATATTGACACAATTATTCAATTTTTCCTTTTCTATTATAGTTCAATGTTTCTGCGCATAAGCACAAGTTACAAGCTAGTTGAATAAATTGTATATTTTTTATGTTCTTAACATGCATTTCAAATTTTGTTCAAAATTGGATGTTAATCACTATTCATCCATAACTTATATTTTATGCATTATTTAAAATTACAAAAACTTGAAATTTAAATATTTGATTGATGAAATAGTTATTTATATATCTTTGATCTTTTTTAAATTTTGCAAGTAGAGATGATATAATTAATAAGAAAATCCAATTTAATAGTAGATTTGTCAAAATTCATATCCAATAAAAAGATATAAGAAGAGTTTGAAGAGTTTTATCTCTCCAAACTAGTTTGGAGAAAATTTTTTGTCCTTATGATAGTGAATATCAAGAATATATTATCTTATCATATAATTACACATATAAATACAGTTCCTCTCTCAATTTTTGAATCGTAGTGATATTAAATTTATGTTGTTCTAACTTGTAAGAACAGGCTTGAGCTTTCAACAAGAAACTTTTACCTCCTTTTTTGTTTTTGTTTTTTGTTTGTTTGTTTGTTTTTGTTTTGAGAAGAAGAAACTTTTACATATAAGCACAAAATGTACCACGAGTATTTAGTTTGTAGGTTATTATGAGCAAAAGGTTTTATCCTAAAAGAAGATTAATGAGGTTCAAGTTGACAACAATTTTACCATATAAATATAGCGATATTTGTGCATGTGACATGCACACTGGCTTTTACATTGTTCTATAAATCCAGAAAGTTATGCCCACAATGTTGACACCTTAATTTTACCTTCAAATTATGCTTCAAAGCTCGTAAGTCATGCCTACTTTCATCATACGCTTGTGAGGAACATCAAACACTTTGTCACTCTCTCCCAAATTTTTCTTCAAGAAATTGTAAGCATAACCTATCATAATTCTCTTGCCTATATTGGCTTCTTTATTAGCAATAACTTCAGTCTCACCAATTAAGTGAACTATACCTGCATGACATGCTTTGTCCACTACCTCCATCTCTCTCTCCACTGCCTCTTTTTGCTTATCTTCTTCAACCTCCCTCACATCCTCCTTTTCATTCTTTTTGTTTACCAACCCATCATCAAGTATTTCACCATCATTCTCACCAATATTCTGAAACAACCAAAAATCATCTCTAATGAACATCTTCAATCTTTCTATCAAAATGTTCTCAAATGGCTCTTTCTCTTTATGCACATCTGTGTATCCATATCTCACAACACAACGAAAGATATTAAGTTCCTTAGGCTCTACCCGATGAAATTGGAAACGCTCTTCCAGCTGAACCTTGCTTATGGGCAATGATTTGATGGTGATGAAAACAAGGACTGAATGCAATGCTGGTACATTTTCCACATAGTGTTTGAAGATTGGAGGAATGCCTTGAACAAATTCTGAGTAGAACATGGCTAGCCCAGGAATTCGACAAAAGCTGTTATCAGCAACTATTTCCTTCAACTTCTCCATAGAAATTTTATGCTCAAGATCATAATAGTATTTTTTTTGGAACACGTTGTTCCAAACATACATTACAGTCATTAGGATTGCAGCAAAAGCCAGGGGAAGATATCCTCCTTGGTCAAATTTGTAGAAGACTGAACTTAAAAAGATAAGCTCCACGCTGCCAATGGTAAGAACGTAGGAAATAACAAGAAGTATGTGGGATTTCCATATCAAGATCATTACTAGAACTAGAAAAAATGATGTGAGGACTATTACAAAAACCACTGCTAACCCTGTAGGCAATAACAACTCATTATTAGTTGCAATATATATCTTTTAAAAAAAATGCTAACATTACTATCAATTCTACTACAAAAATTTGCAAACTAATGTCACAATGAACATAATTGGTGTCAGTTTAACATCTTTTATATATACTCTATTTGAATCTTAGAAAATGTCAAAGGGTAATTAATGAGATGGAAAACCTCAATAACGCTTTAGGGTAGTTATTATTATTATTTTGAATAGGGAATTTAACAATTGTTTTTTAAATGGTTGACATGAATTGTTGTAATTAGAGTAACAAAACTTTTAGTCCACCGTTGACATCATTTTATTATGTACCAATCACAATAGGTAATTTTAATAATTCTAAAAAAAAAAAATTTGTGAAAAATATTATGTTCCTAGCTAGATTTAAAATTTCCCCATTTTTGACCATTTTGACATTCAATGCCATTGTTCTGTGGATGCATAGCTTAGATTGAAGTAAGGCTAAAAGAATATGTAGATATGGGGATTACCAAAGGCGTTGCCAATGTTAGTTGTGGTCCTAAAACCCAAAGTGATAGCTACACAAGCCAGCATAAGAAGGTAATTGGCTTCAGGCACATAAACTTGTCCTTCGTACTTAGCTGATGTATGAACTACTTTCACCCGAGGGAAACACCCTAATGAGAGAGATTGTTGGAGTATAGAGAAAGTCCCAGTAATTATGGATTGGCTTGCTATGATTGATGCTAATACGGCCACCACAAACATAGGCCAAAATAGAGATTCTGCATCATATTTTAAGCACCGCGTGAACAAGTATTGAAGGCCAAAAGAGAGAGGGAGAGAATGTGTATGGACATGTATGGTTTACCTGGTATAGACTTGTGAAAGGTATTAGCAACAAGATCACTGTGCTTTCGGAGGAAGGAGGCTTGTCCTATGTATGCCAAAAGGAGAGCCGGATAGGTCACAAAGCACATGCTAATTTGAATGGATAGAGCTGTGAAGTGACCCAAATCAGCAAATAAAGCCTCAGTTCCTGTATATTTTGACAAGTAACATTACACACTAACAAACTTTTTATAAGGTGTGTATATATATATATATATATATATATCACAATGGAAAGAAACTACAACCTGTTATGGTGAGGATAACACCACCAAGGGAAATCCAAGCATCTTTTTTGTTCCTTTGAAAATAATCTATGATGTACTTTGGATATAAGGCTTTAATAACAGTTGGATCAAATTTGATGAAATTGTAGAGGCCGATGCCAGCAATAAAGGCAAACCATATGCAAAGTATTGGAGCAAAACTATACCCCACTTTATCAGTTCCAAATCTCTGAACCATGAATAGGATGATCAAGATAACTACTGATATCCAAATAATCATCTCTGTATACAACAAAAATGACTAGTTATTAACAAACTATTGCTCATGAAAAAGTAATCAAATGGGCAGTTTATATTAATGTGCAGCGGCTCATTATTTGTCAAAATTACTGCCTGCCTAAGTGGAATCTAAAATCATCTTTATTTTTGGCTTCTATATTGCTCTCTCTCTCTCTCTCTCTCTCTTCCAACTGGTTTAAAACATTTTCAATATGGAATCGTAATTATAAGTTGTTTCATTGTCCTTTTTTTTTTTTTTTTGCTAATATAAAAGAATTATGATGTGCCGCATGGTCACAAGAGTACCTTCTGTTATTGCTGGTGTGGCTACCTGGATTCCACCAACAGCCGATAAAACTGCCATCACAAACATTAGAAAAGAGAACTAAGAGAGGATTAATTTGTAATTTGAAAACAAAAGTTAGAAAGGCAAAAATCCATTGCAAGTTGCAACAAACTCTATGGAATCGATTTCTCAAAAAAAAAAAAAAAAAAAAAAAAAAACTCTATGGAATCAAGAATGGCAGTAATAATAGACACAGTCACAGATTGTTAATAGATACATGTTATCTGGCCAACGAAAAAAAAAAAAAAAAACTGAATGGACGAAAGAGAAATTGGTATTGTGTTAACTATTTGATCAAAACCTGCCAAACTTACAAGAACGTAAGAATCAAGGAGGCCTTTTATTTATTTATTTATTTTTATTTTTATTTTTTATGCATGAAAAGGGAGGTATGAATCACGTTATAAAATGACTTGATTTGTTTCTTTTACACATTATAAAACTTGGATAGAAACTTGTATAGTTTTATGGTAAAAGATGAAGTCTTTTTTATTCCCTTTGTAAGAGGAAGAAAGATGAAGATGAAGTTACTTATTGATTGAAAAAAATAGTCATATGATGTGACAATTTTGCGCACGCAATAATTTTTTTTTTTTTTTAATAATTTGATAGTTAAGAAAAGATGATTTAAACCTTGGATATTTCTGTTGAAAATATAAAGATATCAGTTGAGATATAAGGCTTTTAGCGCATATGAGACTTCCTTTATGACACTATCACATGAAAAAAAATATATAGAGTTCTTAGCTTCCTAAACAAATAAGGAAAAAAAAAAAAAAAAAAAGAAGAAGAAGGAAAAGCAATAAAATTTTTATGCAAGCGTTTAAAAGAGAAAACAAAGAAGTGGGTGGGGGGATGCAGTTTTGATGGTCAGATACCTTTTGTCATGTAACCCTAATCGGTTGTTACAGTTTTAGCTGGCGATCTCTTGTAATTTGTTTTGTATAATTAAAGTCTTTGTTTTGTATCAAAATTAATTTTTTTAATTTTATATTTTAAAAAAGAAGCAATACGTCTAAAGCCGTTTTCGGCTCAAAAGTGGTGGTAAACTTCAATGTAAAGTAGCTAAACAATCAGAAGTAGAAAAACAAATTATATCTAAGTAAAGTACTTGCATTTTTATAATCAACAAAAATGATATGGAAAACTCTTTTTCACATGTAAGTAGAATCCACAAAAATAGATTATACACATATATCTAAGAGATATATTATACACATGTTCTATAAGATAATTTTAGAAATACCACGTGCATCACTTAATCACAAGCACTAATGTAGATTGTATAAATGATTAATGGAAAGTGAATGTGCATACCTGAGATTGAAGGAGTGAGGACACCATCCCCTATAAGCATGGAAGTCCCAAGCATTGTGGCGATCAATAAGCAATGCTTGGCAAACTTGCTCTTCTCTAGCTTAGACTTGAGCCACGATGCCCTCTGTACACGACGGTTTGGCGACTTGATCTGGTAATTTGACACCTCATAATCCTCAGCCTGTTGGTTTGGATGAAACTCAACTTGGCATACCGGCATAAGAGAGAGTACAAGGCAAATGTCCCTCCTGTAATTGAAATGTTTAACACAAACTTAAGAGTGTGTTTGAAAGTTTGGAAGGAGAGGAGAGTAGAGGATATTCGGGGGAAGGAGAGGGGAGGGAAGTAGTTACCCTTTCCCCTTAATTATTTAGATGTTTAAGTAAGAGGAAGGAGAATGTATATATATATATATATATATATATATATATATATATATTTATATCACTCTCATTTATTTGGATGATGTAAACATTTATAGGAGGGGAAGAGGGGTGAGGAGAATGGTCTTATAAAGTGACAATTAGGACCATGTTGTGCAAATTTTTAATAAATAGATATAGATTAAGGTAAAGTACAGTTAACACCTATGAGGTTAATACCAGTCTGATCCAAGACTTTTCAAAACTGACCAATTTGGTCTCTAAACCCAACTTGGATCCTAAACTGTTACTCATTTTTCTCTTCTATCTCTCGGTGATTAAGAATGAATTACGTCAGTTTTGAGAAGTTTTAAACTTAATTGACATTAGTTCAAACCTCAGAGTTGATTAGGGACTAAATTGGTCAATTTTGAAAAGTTTTGAACTTAATTGATTTTGATATTAACTCAAATCTCAGGGATGTTGATTGTATTTTACTCATTTATCTTTATAGTTTTGACCTTGATACGAAAAAAAACCATTTTTAGAGTAGGATCATACCTTCGCCCTTATCATTGGCCTTCAAGACAATCAACACGTACTTGATGAGAGAAAGTAAGGTGAGGGTATATAGGATCAAAGAAAGCACTCCCAGGATGTCGTCGTTGTGCTTTATACCATTGGGGAAGGTGCTCGAAAAGACATATAGAGGTGATGTACCAATGTCCCCATACACTACTCCAATACTTTGGAATGCTAGGTGGAAGATCACTGACCACTCTACTACCTAAACAAATGGGAGTAAATGTAAAATGTCAAATACTCCTCCTTACCAGTTACCATGCATGCAAGAAGAAAGTTTCCAATTATGCAAAAACAGTTGAAACATATTTAGCAATGACTAATGTACTATTACTAGCTACTATACACTGCTACTTTTAATCATTACAATCTTGAAAACTTAATTGAGAGCCAATAGTTTTATAGTTCAATTGATATTTTTTGGTATCTTTAATTGAGACATGCAACTCCAGCCAGGGTTCAAATCTTCTCTTTTTTATTGTATCTATCAAATTAGCAAAACAAATAATTAGAAGAACATAGGGGGAAGAGTTGCTGGCGGCAAGCCTTGGAGTCATGGCCATGATGAGGTCTAGGGAAGTTGTGGGACTCGATGTCCAAATCCTTTTGCCATGAAACTTTGCTCTCTTTAACCTCTTGAGAAACTTCCTCATTTCTTACTTCAGTAATGGCTTCTACTAAATTTTCAGACATGTCTATGACAATCTTATAAATATTACCGAGTGAGAGAGAGAGAGAGAGAGTTAAGAGAGGTATGTTTGGTTAAGAGAGTTGGTACTTAAAAACTTAAAAGTGAGGATATTTATATGCAAATGAACATGGCAGAGTCAAGAATGATAGCTTGTAATTGTAACATTGATATACACTTCAAGACAAACTCAAATTAAGTTATAGAGAGATTACCATACACACACGTACGTATAAACAAAATCACAGGCAAGCAACTAGGACAGGCCCCATTTGCAATACAATTAAAAAACGTAGTTTTTTTCTTTTTCAATAGATTATAACAAAACCAGTCTACTACTCCATCCTTTAATGTACCTCAATTATTGAGATTTTTTTTCTTCGAAACTAATTATTGAGAGTTAATATTAAAAAAAAAAAAAAAAACTCATTAAAAAAAGAAAAGATAAAATTATTAATTCTGAGATGACAGAAGTGAGAAAGCTTTCACCTGGGGTAGCTAGCTGAATGTGGAGGAAGGCCATAACTTTGAACTTTAAAATACCTTGGAACCGTCCTTAATAATCAATTAGTAAGTTTAAATAGTCAAATATACTGAAATTAATTAAAAACAAATTTAAGAGGGATGAAGTGGGAGGCCACAACCATGCGTATGTCGTACATATTATTATAAACTTCAGACTTGCTTAATTCCCTTCCTATTCTATTCTTTTTTTCCCCTTCGTTTCTCCCTCATATGAATCTCTCTGATATGTATCATTATAAAAAAGTGTGAGTATTATAAAATTTTTCAGAAGTGTTAGGACATATGTGATTCACTTGTTAGGAACATATGTCACTATTTTATGTAATTGGTTTATCCTTTGAGAAAATGCACTTTACTTGTATTTGGGTAGATCTAGGATGTGTTTAAAACTTCAAGAAACCGTGTTTCAAGATCAAGTGTTGAAGACATGCAAGTCTGTCCAAGATTCAAGCTGAAGAAGTGCTGTTCATTAAAGCTCGACAGTTAGCTTAAGAAGCTGTTCCAGCCCCGTGGCTCGACAGTTGCTCGACAGCATCTTGACAGACAGGTATCTGTCGAGCTTTATGAAAAACAGAATTCCAGTTCTGTTTTGACTCTAATTCGTGATTATGTGTTTGAGTTTTTTTTTTTTCTTCTAACCCTAGACATAAAAAAGGATTATTTTAAGGGCCGTCAAAGTGTACACAAGTTGTACAAGTGTTGAGTAAAGTTTGTTCAAGTAATTTGTAACCGGAGACAAAGTTTTGCCTTAGTTCATCATTCTTGTGAAGAAGTTGCTGTGTATGTGCACCGTAGGGTTTTGTGACCAAGCATCTTCTTGATCTTCATCGTTGGGATGAACTGAAGAACTTTGCAGCCAACAACCTTCTCTAGTTGGTGATTGAAGTCGCGTACTGGGATCCGCGCATTGGTTAGTCACGTACTTGGGAGCCGTGCATCAAAAGGGGAAATTGTCACTACAGAACAAGTCCAATTGGGTATTGGGGTAAGGGTTTAACTGTAGGTGGTATAAGGTACTGGGATTTCTTTACTTGTAACCGCTTGTTTTGATAATAGTGGAATTTCGGAAGTGGTGACGTGAAAATCACTTGGTAAGGTTTTTGCCGTTAGGTTTTCTCCATTCATAAACAAATCATTGCGTTATTTATTTTCCGCTGCATAATTAGTTTATTGGTGATTTGTTTGTGCTACCACGCGTTTGCATGTTAATTAACTTAATTAATTCACTTGGCTAAATAAATTGGTTAATTTATCACAAGGGGTGAATTCGTTTTTGGCCTATCAAGTAGTATCAGAGCAGTCATACTCTGATTAGGTTTTAATCTTTGTTGTGTTGATCCATTGACCCTTGTTTGTCATGGATAGAGGATAGTCGTTGATCATACCTCTTTTATTTGATGGCACTAATTATGCATACTGGAAAGTACGCACGAGAGTTTTCTTGCAGTCTTTAGATGAGAAAGTGTAGCAAGCTGTTGAGATAGGCTAGACCAAGCTGAAGGAAGCACCGGCCGACTAGGATGATGCCAAGATCAAGGCGGCAAACTTCAACAGCAGAGCATTGAATGCCTTATTCAGTGCGGTCACCAATTAGGAGTTCAAGAAGATATCCTCCACTAAAACTGTTAAGGAAGCATGGACCATCCTCCAGACAACCTATGAGGGAACAAAGGCTGTTAAGGACTCAAAGTTTCAGAGGCTCACTACAAGCTTTTAAGAGATTAAGATGGAGGAGGATGAGTTGTTCGGTGAGTTCTATGCCAAGCTCAAGGACATAGTGAACTCAACTTTCAATCTTGGGAAAACCATTCTTGAACCCAAGATTGTGAGAAAGGTGCTCAGATCTTTACCTGAAAGATTCCATGCCAAGATTACGGCAATCGAGAAATCAAAGGACATTGACAAGATTCCTTTGACAGAGTTGGTTGGAAATTTGCAGACCTACGAGCTAGGGTTGACTAGGATTGGCAAGACGGGGTAAAGGCAAGAGCATGACACTGAAAGCCAAGAGCAATGAGACAGATGAGTTTTCAGATGATGAAGATTCTAAGATGAAGTCCTACATCACCAGGCAGTTCAAGAAGTTTATGAAGAATGCCAATGGAAAGGGCTTTGACAAGGACAGTAGGCAATCTAGTTCTTCTCAGTTCAAGATCCAAGACAAAGGGAAGAAGGATGCAAGGGATGGCGGTCAGTACACTGTTCCTGTAGGACCTAAGTGCTTTAGGTGTTAAGGTTTCGGTCACATGAAACAAGAGTGTCCTACATATCTCAAGAGCATTGGGAAGAGCAAGGCACTTGCTGCTACCTTGAGCGACACTGAGCCTGAGGATGATTCCGACAATGAGGATGATGGAATCTTGAATGCCTTCACTGCCACTATCAATCCTACTGATGGGATTGTTGAAGATGTGGTTGAAGAAGAGGAATTGGTGGAGTCCAAGTTTGAAACGATGGATGATCAAGATGATATCTATACAGCCTATGAGAAATTATACAAGCTTTCTGAGAAATATGAGAAACTTTATAGGCTGACCACTAAAAAGCTCAGTGATGTGAAACTTGATCATGAAGAGCTTTTCACAAAGTTTGATGAGGCTAATCAGACTATTGGAGCACTGAGGTTTAAGAACAATTTCTTGGTTGAGAAGACCAAGAAGCTTGAAGCGGAGCTGTTTCAAGTCAGAGCTCAATTGGAGAGGACTTCAAGTGCAAAACTTAATGAGATGCTTAGTCTTCAGAAATCTACTTCTGATCGAACAGGTTTAGGGTATGGTTTCTCTTCCTCTAATACTGCTTCTACTAGTACTACTGTTTTTATTCCTTCTAGCAATAATGTTGAAATTGAGAACAATGATGTTAAAACTGATTTAGCTAGTGAGAACTTAGACAAACGTAAATCTATTTTAGGAGCACCCCCTAAGCAAGATAAGAAGGAAGCTAAAAACCCTAGGGCTAAGAAGGCTAACTCTTAAAAGCCTGAACAAAAGAAGCAGCATCTCTGTCATCATTGTGGACTTACCGGTCATACTCGACCAAATTGCTATAAGTGGCTTGCCACTCAATAGAGCAACGGCATGATAGCATCTGGAAGCTAGAATCAGCTTCAATCATCTCTTGTTCATTTTGGAGATCTTCTCAAAGCCCTCATGTTCCTTTCGAACTTGAACGGTTTTAATTCTTCCCCCTCACCGCCGGTTCAAGGGTTTAATCAAAGGAAAGGTTCTTCTAGGGTGTGGAAGGAAAAGGGTTCCAAGTGATTCTATCACTTTTTTTTTTTTTCTCTTCTTGTTTTTGTGTGTGCATTACTTGTGTGTTTTGCTTTCAAGTTTTGAGTCAGTCTAGTTTTTATACTTTGCATTGCTTAATATGTTTTTGTTTGTTTTCAGTTTTGATTATTTTGTTTTTACTATGAAAAAAAAAATTTGAAAAATCAGAAAAATACAAAAACAGTGTGTGTTACATGTACATTGGTACTTGTGTACCTTGGATGGCCATTGAAACAAAGTTTTCTAAACTTTGTATCTCTTGTAACTTAGATGAGCATCTCTATGCACAACTAGGCAAGTGAGCTTTACGGCTCGTGTTTGTGATGAGTAAGATTAAGTAATCTCTTGTACTTAACACTCATATCACTCTTTTTGACGGGAAGGACTAAAAAATCCTAAGAAAAAGGCATAAATAACCATCTCACCACTGTTGCCCGCCAATCATAATATGACACCTGTATGCTTCGGCATAGCAAAAGTGCAGTGTCAATGACATTTGTGTGCTTCGGCATAGCAAAATTGGAATGTCAAATGCTTACTATCATTGGGTATTTCTTTTCTCCTTCTTATATACCCATGCATGATTTGCTTAAATAAAAATATGCAAAGAAAATGAAAAGCAAAAAGATCAAAATGCTTTAAATATGATTGCAAGCGTGTATTCTAAGAGATGTGGGAGTTATAGGATGTACCTTGAAGGTGATAGTCCCCATCAAACAATTATGATTGTGTGTTAGTTAAAGTGATTTTCTCATATCTCAAATCGTCATAACATGTATACACTTATGCAATTTTGCGATGTTTTTCACACACAACACGCAATATTCTTTGCTACTTTTGATACATGTGTAGGTATAATGTGATTTGACCATCATAAGGTTTTACATGTGTTAATGTATGCTCACTAAACTGTCTTAACTTATTTTTGAAATATAAAATTGGTTAGACTTGTTTAGTGTGTGTGTGTGTTTTTGGGATCATTGTGCTTAAAATTTTTGTTGAGAGATGATTTTGAAAGCTTAAAATGTTGATCTTTGGTTGAGTTGCATGCTTGATTGCATTCATATCTGTGTTTTTCCCTTCTTGAACAACGGTTTTTAAGCAATCTCGACACCTCCTCGATACCTCCTCGACACCTGGCTATCTATCGAGTTCTTAAGGTCTTTTCCTATCGTAATCTCGACAGATCCTTGATAGCTGGTGGATCGAACAAAAAAGTTCCTGGACCTTTGACAGCTTCTCGACAACTGGTGGATCGATCGAGCTTCTCTTCTTGTGTCTTTGCTTTGTTTCTCGACACCTTCTTGATAGCTGTATCTGTTGACATTGTTTTTCTCGACACCTTCCTCGACAGATGGCTCGACACCTCTATTTGTCGAGAATTATTGAGGATCTATATATTCGTTCTTCGCGATCCAGTTCTCATTTCTTCGATCTCTCTCGACCTGTTCGCACCTGTTCATCTCCTAAACACTATCTCTCTCACTCCAAACCTCTTCCCCTGTGATTTTTCAAACTTTTTCAAGTTTTCCTTCACTTGGTAAGCTTCTAATCTCCTTCATTTACATGCATTTCATGTTTTGAAACCTAGGTTTTGGGGTTTTTGAAAATTTTTGGGGTTTTTCAAAATTGATGAGTTATTGTTGAAATTTTGGGATGGGTTTTGCTTACATGATCTTAAAACTTCATGCATTGCATCACACATGCATTATAACTATATTTCCATGCGTTTAGATGTGTGTTATATATGTTCAACTGATGTGTGCTAGTAGGATTGGATTGGGCTGAGCCTATGATGCAATTTCTTTTGCATATCACATGTTCATGCATTCCCCATGCATACGTACTCTCTTTTCAATATACTTGTTATATTTGAATTGCTTTGGGACTTTTCTGATTGTCTCTCTTTCCCTCCCTCTCTTTCTGTTTACGTTAGTCGTGTCTATGACGCCTAAACGTAAGTCAGCTCCGTCCTAGAACCCTTTGCATTCTAGGGTATCGTTTTCTTCTGATCCTACTCCTTCTCATATTCGGATTCGTGATGAGGATGCCCGAAAGGACTTCTCGGAGAACTTTTCTCGACGAGGTGTTCATTTAGAACGCCGAGTCATTTTGGCGGTCTTCGCCGACACTGACCTTCCCACTGTCATTCACAGTTGGGGATGGGAGTCACTATGTGACGTCCCAGTCACTTGTTCGACCGTGCTGATCTAGGAGTTTTACTCTAACATGCATGGTTTCGATTTTTCAGTACCTCTCTTTTCTACTCGCGTTTGAGGTACGCGCATTGTAATCACACCGTAGCTTGTCGCGGATGTGCTTCATGTTCTGAGGGTAGAGCATCTTGATTACCCCGGTTGTGAGCGTCTGAGGACTGTGTCTAAAGACGAGATGATTTCTGCTTTCTGTGAGCGTCCTACAGATTGGGGTGATCGTTAGTTTACACCATGTAGGCCCTTTGCTAAAGGTCCTAGATTCATGAACATGGTGATGACATTTGTTTTGCACCCACTCTTTCACTATAACTCTATCACAGAGCCTCATGCTCGATTTTTGCTTTCTTTGTTAGAGCATCTCACTATAGATTTTCCTTCACGTTTTATTCTTTCTATCTTAGATGTGTATAGGGATACGGCTACCCGTGATAAGCTCATTTTCCCTTCGGCTATCACGCGGATTCTATGCCATTTTTCTGTTCTTTTTTCCTCTTCCAACCATTTTTCTGTCATGTGTGCCATAGATTACGCTACCATTAAACGTAGCGAGGCACAGTTTCAGTCTCGGCAATCGGATTCAGCAGCTCCTCCCTCTCGTTCTGCTCTGTCTTGTTTTGCTCCATCCACATCCACATCCACTCCCTCCTCTTCTTTGGGCGATGTGACTCTAGGAGATATCATGGCGCAGTTGTAGTGCATGGATGTTCACCTTGATACACTCTCTACAGAGTTGTATCAGGTGAACATTCGTGTCGGTTGTATTGCATGGCGACAGACGACCATTGGTGGTTATGCTCATGAGGCTTGTCCTCCACCACCTCCTCTAGTGGCTTCTGATTCTAAGGATGAGGATGATGATGATGGTGATGACGATGATGCTTCGGATGATGATGATGGAGATGCTAGCTCTACCGATGAGATGTCTACTTGACACTCTTACTCTTTGTCACTTGTGACAAAAAGGAGGAGTAGTTTTGGATATGAAAGTAGTCATTCTTAGGGGGAGAGTTAGTATAAGACATTTTGTTAGGGGGAGTGTTGTTTTTTTTTTTTTTGAGGGATGTAGTGAGGATTACTTGTATCTTTTTCTTTTCTTTATTTTAGATACATGTGTTCTTGTACATGGGTCTTGTGACCATTTTTGACATACATTGTACTTATCTTCTTTATATATGTTGATGTATGTTTCTTTCACCTACCCTTACATGTGTTGGTTCTTTTCTCTCTTTATGTACATGCTTCTTATTACGTGTATGCAATCTATTATTTCTATTTCACACAAAGATGCCTTGATGAGTTTTGTTTAAAGTGTTTCAGAAATACAGGTTGTTAAAGTCTTCTTGCAAAGTTTTTCAAGAGTTTGTGTTAGGATAGATTTTATTGTATTCAACAAGTGAATATGAGTTAAGTGATTTATGACTTCTCTCATATGTTCATTTGTTTATTGTGGTTTTGTCATGGATTGCCAAAGGGGGAGATTGTTAGGACATATGTGATTCACTTGTTAGGAACATATGTCACTATTTTATGTAATTGGCTTATCTTTTGACAAAACGCACTTTACTTGTATTTGGGTAGATCTAGGATGTGTTTAAAACTTCAAGAAATTGTGTTTCAAGATCAAGTGTTGAAGACATGCAAGTTTGTCCAAGATTCAAGCTGAAGAAGTGCTGTTCATTAAAGCTCGACAGCTAGCTATCCATCGAGCTTAAGAAGCTATTCCAGCCCCGTGGCTCGACAGCATCTCGACAGATAGGTATTTGTCGAGCTTTATGAAAAACAGAATTCCAGTTCTCTTTTGACTCTAATCCGTGATTATGTGTCTGAGCTTTCTTTTCTTTTAACCCTAGACATATAAAAGGATATTTTAAGGGCCGTCAAAGTGTACACAAGTTGCACAAGTGTTGAGCAAAGTTTGTTCAAGCAATTTGTAACCGGAGACAAAGTTTTTCCTTAGTTCATCATTCTTGTGAAGAAGTTGCTGTGTATGTGCATCGTAGGGTTTTATGACTAAGCATCTTCTTGATTTTCATCGTTTTGATGAACTGAAGAACTTTGCAGCCAACAACCTTCTCTAGTTAGTGATTGAAGTTGCGTACTGGGATCCGCGCATTGGTTAGTCACGTACTTGGGAGCCGTGCATCAAAATGGGAAATTGTCACTACAGAACAAGTCCAATTGGGTATTGGGGTAAGGGTTCAATTGTAGGTTGGTACAAGGTATTGAGATTCCTTTACTTGTAACCGCTTGTTTTGATAATAGTGGAATTTCGGGAGTGGTGACCTGAAAATCACCCGGTGGGGTTTTTGCCGTTAGGTTTTCCCCATTCATAAACAAATCACCGCGTTATTTATTTTCCACTGCATAATTAGTTTATTGGTGATTTGTTTGTGCTACCATGCATTTGCATGTTAATTAACTTAATTAATTCACTTAGCTAAATTAATTGGTTAATTTATCATAATGGGTCAATTCGTTTTTGGCCTATCAAGAAGATTAATAATTATGGGTAAAATTAAAGTATAATATCTTAGATGCAGTACATTAAATTCTTAATTATGTTCAAATACACAATTGAATAAAATTTAATTGTTATTGGAAATGATACTAATGTTTATATTTTATTGGCCAACACAATTAGGTGTTCGAATTCAATTGAGGAACCTAATATATTACATCTAAGTTACTGTATCTAAATTCTGCCCAATAATAATATTCAAAGCATACCCAAATACACAAAATGGAATAGAATATATCTCAATTTTAAGTATTTTTCATTTAATTCATTTTAGAGTTAAGATTTTAATTTTTACGATCTAATAATGTACATGGGTTTTAAAATTTTAAATGGATAAAATTATTATTTTAATTTATAAATATCCTAAGAATAAAATAATATTACATGAGAACATTATATATATATATATATATATATATATATATATATATATATATATATATATAAAACTGAAGCCTCTGAAACTTTCACAATTTTCCACGTCTACACAATATTTAAATAAAATTAGCATTTTATTTAAATAAAATTATTTTTATTTAATCCAAACTTAACAAGGAGTGAAACTCTATCTCTCTAACAAGTCCAACTTAAACTCAAATTCAAACATTGATAATTTATCTCCAAATTTGTGAGGTTAATCAAGAACACTATAAAGGCAAAGCAAACCCCAATATATATATTTTTTAAAGCCGAGTTGAGGTATGAGCTCTTCTTATGTTATTTTCTTCTCCTTTACTTTGTTAATATATATATATATATATATATATATATATATATATATATATATATATATATATATATATATATATATATATATATTATGGTTTTTCATGTATTTTTTAAATTGTAATTTTCGTACATGAACCACCAAACTTTCTTTAACCGTTTTTTACAAGATAAAAATGCTTGCAATAATTGAAATTATTCTTTTGAATGTAACCTATCTTTCTCTTATATTTCTCTATTGTTTAGTCATATATATATATATATATATATATTTGTTTCAATAATTTCTAAGGAGAGAATCATCTGATTCTTTAATATTTTTTAGTTATTCAGAAGTTTTAATATCTGAATTTTTGAGTTATTTTTTTGTAATATCTGAAACTGTCTAACAAATATATTGTAAGCCATTGCACGTTCAAGCAATGACTTCTTTATCAAATTGTAACACAAATTGAAGTTATACAAGAGCAAATCATGCAGTGGTGGAGTTTCTTAAATTTTTTATAAAATTATTTTAGTCTACCTCACAAATAGGTAGGTTCTCGTGCATAGCACGGGTTAGCGACTAGTTTATACTATTATAAAGTAGTATTTCTTGGGAGTAGTATATTCCCCATTCACATATACGGATATTCTTAGGACATAATGGCCTTATGCCCTTTTCACCCAAATTATATAGCCTTGTGCCCTCCTTCCCAAACTAATTAGGGAAATGCCTCTCTTTTGTAACTCGATTTTCTCAAAATCGAGTTAAAAAAAATAATAATTCTGGAGCCCTATAGTGATGTTTTTAAAGACATATAGTGACGTTTTGTAACTCGATATCAATGAAATCGAGTTATAGGCAATTTTATTGCCTATAACTCGATTTCATGGAGCTCGAGTTACAAAACTCCACTATAGGTCCTTAAAAACGTCACTATAGGACTTAACTCGATTTTGAGAAAGTCGAGTTTCAAAAGAGGGGCATTTCCCTAATTAGTTTACATTTTGTGACTCGATTTCATGGAGCTCGAGTTACAAAACGTCACTATAGGTCTTTAAAAAAGTCACTATAGGATTTAACTCGATTTTGAGAAAGTCGAGTTTCAAAAGAGGGACATTTCTCTAATTAGTTTGGGAAGAGGGGCATAAGGCTATATAATTTGGGTGAAAAGGGCATAAGGCAATTTTGTCCAATATTCTTAAGCAAATATATAAGAGTAGATCTCAAGGTCCTATCAATGGCGTGAACGCATTACCTAATGGATAACAAGTAGGTGTTCTTTTTTGTTTTTTCGGCTAGAGAAAACCAAGTAGGTGTTCTCTAGCCTGTTCTCTAGCCAAAAAAAAGAAAACCAGGGGTAAAAAAATAATAAAGATGTATGCACACAAGTAATTACCTTGAGTTTATAGATATCACGTTTAGGCTTTTGACTTGAATATAGTAACTTTGACTTGAAATTCAATTTAGTTATTAGACATTCAATTTAAAGAATTAACCTCCAGGGCATGCATCAAGATTGTAAAAAAATCGAAGCTTTTGTTGTTAGTATTCTCGGTTTAAGTCTAATAATTTTAACCACGTGGTGTATACTGTTAGGTTATTCACATTTAGACCCTGGTTGAATATTATGCCTCGAATTAATTGAGATTAGTTTCTAACTGATTCAATTATATGACTACAATAGCAATATTAATCACCACAGGTCAGCAAAACCATAACATAAATAATCAAAACAATCAAATCAAGACACATGATCATGACAAAGTGGAAAACTCATTTAAGACTATCCAAGATAAAAATCACTACGAGAGACATTCCCCAACAACAAGCAATCCATTATAATCAAGAGAATATTTTATAATTTAAGTTAAATGTCTACCTAGACTTTTCAAAGACAATAGATGAATTTATTATAGGAACCTTTCGTAGTTTCAGAACCTTTAAACTCTTAAACTATATGGACGCATTAGCATTGGGAAATTCCAATTCTGCTCTATTTTACCATTTCAAAAAGTCACTTTATCATTATACTATCCCATTTTACAATATCTCCAGCATCCCAAAACTCTATTTTTATTAAAATATTATTTTTGATATTTCTTTATTATTTCTTTCCAACCATCACTTTGTTTCAGACTTGGTTTTTCTGAACTTTCCAACAGTCATTTTTTACTCTTTCTCCCTCAACCTCTAGCACCGATTCAACACACAAAGCCACACACACACAGACCCATGATACACCGATCAACCTATCCAAACCCATCACCACACACACACAAACACAAACACAAACCATCAAACCTTCAACAGAGCCACACACACACAAACCATCAAACCAGTTGGAGCCAACAACGGCCACCACACCCACCACCCAAGCCACCGATCAGAATCCCACGCCGTCGATTTGAAACCCAGGCCGTCAAAAATACCCAGAAAAACGCCGATGATCAACCCAGAAAAACCTCGAAAATACCCAAAAATACCCAAGCCACCGATCAAAAAACCCAAGTCACCGATTAGAAACCCACACCGTCGATTTGAAACCCAAGCCATCGAAAATACCCAAAAAAACGCCGATGATCAACCCAGAAAAACGTCGAAAATACCTAAGCCACCGATCAGAAACCCACGCCGCCGATTTGAAACCCAGGCCGTCGAAAATACCCAGCAAAACCAAACCAAAACTAAAGCAACGCCATCGGAGCAAACCCATTAAAAAAAAATCATCACCGGAGTCACCATCGGAGCTATTGATGATCAACCTAACCGATCCACTCGTCGATCAACAAATCCGCCATTTCAAACTCACCGATCAATCAATCCAAACCCACCATCAATCGATCCTAGCCCACAGATCCAAACCTAGCTCGCCGATCCACATTGATCCAACCTCCAAAATCCAAAACCCAGCACAGATGAGAGACAGAGAGAGGAAGTGAGAGTCAGAATGAGGGAGGAGAGAATAATATATTGTTTTTGGTTTTACAATTGTGCTACAGTGCAATTCTAAAGATAGAATTGCACTGTAGCAGTATTGCAAAAAAATTTGCAATACTTAAGTTTAGAATTCTCTGATGCAGTGACATTTGGGGCTGCAAATGCCAAATTCTCCTTACATTTGGCATTAGCATTCCCCAATGCTAATGCTAACAATGACGCATCCACACTTCACAACCAAAACCTTCAACTCCAAAAATCTCATGAAGATTTAAACTCCGCAATAGTAGCACTGTGATATTGTCATCACCCCATTTTGACCCTACTAGAATTTTCAAAATCCCTTGGTAAAATTCAAGACTATCAAAACCCTATTTTAAACTAATTAATTTAATCACGGACTTTATCAAGAATTAATTTGGGTCAATTGAACGGAAAAAAGGCCTTTTAAAAATCCAAAGGCGGTTAATTGAGGTCAAAGCACATTCGTTTTAGCTCAAAACACTTAAAAATGGTAAACTTTACCAATTTTAGGCTAAACCCTAGAGATGACAAACTTTGACTGCATTTTAATTGAAAAATCTTATCGTTGATCGGAACAAATTTATTGCCACCGCGAAGAGCACATAAAAAATTTCGATACAACAGCTTATGGACTGAAATCGAACCATGGGTAAGCAAGATATGTATCATTGAAACCGTGCGAAAATGTACAAAACACTTACATATTTTGCCACTTGGATCTTGAGAGAAATTGATGATTTTGAAGCAATGTTCGCGCATAATTTTCCCATACTGCAAAATATGGATCCGAAAAACTAGCACTTTCTCAAAGTAAAGGTCGTCCTCTACAGCGTGGAACTCCCGGCCGGTTCATCCATTAAAGGCCTGGATTAAAAATAACTGAGCGAAAAAAATGGGATATTTTAATCTCTCATACTAATCACTCAAATCACTCAACTTTGGAGGCACATAACTCTCTCACCGGAGGTCTAAGCAATGAACTGCCAAAACCACTTGAAAGTATAGTTCACAATCTTTCCAATGACAACGAAATCAGTCGAATTGGACACAGATAGCACCTCCCACTGAAGCTCCAAAAACAGGCCAACCGAATGGGAAAATAAAAAGAAAAGAAAAGAAAAGAAAAGAAAAAACAAGGAGAAACATTCTCATGTATTTTATTGTTCCCAAACAGATCGAAGATTACCCTAAATATATTGTTAAACGTCCCACAAATTATGTGGACAAGAAGTTAACAGTCCTTATAAGGGAGCCTAAAATATTTGAGTTCCTATCATTATCTTCGATAAATGGGAAAAAAAATCATTTTATCGAGTTAGAAAGACACATAAGAATAATCTTGAGCCTTCAGAAAAGAAATTGTTCTTATATAAGCACGAAAAGCACCAAAAATATTGCTAATTTTTTACGAGAATTTAACCTCTCTTTTTTTTTTTTTTTTTTATTAACTTTTTGAGCCAAGCAAAAGGCTATGTCCCCAAAAAAGAATGTGATTCAGGTCCTTTGTAATTTATTATCACTACTCACTGTCATAATACACGAGAAAGTGACTTACAAGATGGGGAGAAATGATTTGGGAAAATTTGATTCCCTGGGTTGATTTTTTCTAGGCTAAATTACAGTATTTGATGATAGTTTTTACATTTTTTTTTTTTTAAATTTTTAATGTGGATGTTTTGATCACCAAACCTTTATAAGTAAGGCTGTGTTTGGTTCTCGTAAAATATTTTCTGGAAAATAAATATTTTCCGGAAATGCTATTTTTGGGAAAGGAAAATATTTTAAAGTGTTTGGTTGCATTATGAAAATTGTTCTAGAAAATATTTTCATGTGTTTGGTAACATTCTGAAAATGCTATTTTCCACCACCACTCACACAAAACCCACCACCACACAACAGGAAAACCACCAAAACACCACCACCCACACCACCACAACAACAACAAAAATCAAAATCACAGAGAGAGAGAGATCGATTCGTGGGTTTCCGGCGAAGTCGAAGGCTCTGGGTCGAAGATAGGTGGGTCGAAGGCTCTGGGTTCATGGCGTGATCTGGGCTCTGGGTTTGCCGGCGAAGTCGAAGATTGGTTCATGGGTTCGTGGCGCGAATGCTCTGGATCGCCGGCAAAGTCGAAGGCTCGTGGGTCGCCGGCGATGGGTTCTCTCTTCTTCCTCTCTCTCTCTCTCTCTCTCTCTCTCTCTCTCTCTTTGCGCGCGAGCGCGATCTCACTCTCACTCTCTCTCTCTCTCTCTCTCTCTGTTTTCCGGAAAATGAGATTTGAAGGTAAAATAAAAACGGAAATGATTTTACACCTAACACACGGTCAACTGAAAAGCATTTCCGGAAAATTTATTTTCCATGTGCAACCAAACACCCGCATTTACGGAAAAGCATTTCCGGAAGTGATTTGAAGCCAAAACAAACACAGCCTAAGTATCTAAGTTTTTTTTGGGGGTGGGGGGAGATTTTTCTAGCATCAACATTTTCATAATGTCCCCGCTAATTCTAGTATTGTATTCACTAGCCTCATTACACGCAATTTGCATGTGCGATGAGGCTCTACTTTTTTTTTTTTTTGGTCTAGTGTCATAATTTTCTATTTATTTCAATTTTTAGATGACGATACAACCCAAAAAAAAAAAAAAAACTTAAAGCTGTCATTTAACGATGTCATTTCAAATTATTATTACTATTTATTTATTTTTTTTCATTCTTGATGTTACTTGTTAGTGCAAAATGAGCAAGATGTTTGAGACTCTTGGCCCTCTTGGCTTGGAATGGTGTTTCAGCAAAATCATGGATTCAGCAAAAACTATTATACGAATTAAAAAAGAAAAAGAAAAAAAAAAGAAGAAAAAAGAAGAGAAAGTTAAAAAAAAATATATACCTACCAAAAATCATTATGAACCAACTATGGAACCCTTATCTTCTTTGTGGGATAGCACCAATTTGCTGCATGTAGGCGGAATTCTTTTCAAAATAGAATAGTATTAAAAGAAAAGAAGTATATATATATATATTTATTTATTTATTTATCTATCTGTATATATTAAGAGGATTCAAAAAGTTAGTTATTGCTTTTTTTCTGTCAAAAATACCCCTAAATTAATTAACCAACAACTTAAAAATGGGGTTAAAATAGTAAATTGGCAAAAGAAAGTTAGTTATTGTTTTTTTTACTGTAAAAAATACCCCTACCTAAAACTTAAAAATGGAGTTAAAATAGTAAATTGACAAAAATAATAAATTCTTACTTTTACATTGAAATGCCTTCTTACTTTTAATAAACTCCTATTTTTACGTTGATTTAAATTCCTACTTCTATTCACTAACTCTCTACAAAATAGGATTACTCTTTTGTTAGTTTTAAAACTTCTCCAATCTACAAAACTCACCCCGTATTCATTTTTTTTTTTTTTTTTTGGTGTGATTGGAAAAAGTAGAAATCTCAAATTATAATAAATGCAAATTATTAATTTTTATCCAAAAAATAGAAGAGCCTCGGAGGCTAGTATATATTGGTGTAGTTCTAAATAGTTGAAACTGTTTTTATTTAAATTTAAATTAAAACGTGTGGTGTTTCAATGAGGATATGTGGTAGTACCTAAATTTACGGAATATAAATGAGAAGTTATAGTCATGGTTTTATGGTAGGATTTTTTTTTTTTTTTTTTCAAATTCAAAATAAAGAAAACGAGATTTGAGAAGGTAAAACAAAAACAAAAAGGTGAGATTAGGGATTAAGAAAACTGAAATTCAAAAAAAAAAAAAAAATACAACAATGTGAGATTAGGAATTAAGGAAACCAAAAATTAAAAAAAAAAAAAAACAGAAAAATTAAATAAAAGAAATTGTGAGTCTTGATAAAAAAAAAGGTTAGAACATGGTCTTGAAGGAAATATACAAAGTGGACAGAGAAGTTTTTATTTTTTATTTTTTATTTATTTATAATTTTTGGATAAGTTTGTTTTGAAAACATGGATTAGTAGGAGAGTGTCCTATTTTGTAGGCATTTTAAGTGAAGTTAGAGATATATTTTGAGAGATGCTACGTCTACAACATTTCTACAACATTTTTACAACAAATCACAAGTGGTTAGTTGTTATTGGTTCAAATTTCAAACTAACGCTAAGATTACTTTTTTGCCCCAGCAATAACAACTAGTAACAACTTGCCACTTAGGATTTGTTGTAAAAATGTTGTAGAAATATTGTAGACGTATCATTTCTCACATATTTTTACTGGATTGTCCCTAAATTTTGTCACTATTAACGTAAAGTGTAGGAGTATTTCTAAACTATATAAAAGTTTAGTCTAACTAATTAACTAAATATAGAATAGATGATTTGAATTTGCTTAACTAATCAACACCATTTATATATATATATATATATATATATATATATATATATATCGTACCTTTAGCATATCATGATATCATGAACACTCACATCTCCTTTAGTCAGCAAATTATAGAGTTACCACTTTAGAAATGTGATGTTTGGTAAAAAAAAAAAATTGTTGCATAAAGATTCACAAATATATATGTTTGAATATTCTACGCATATGCCATATATTTCTTTCATCATGTGATTTTTATGAGTTTATTTATTTTTCAATTTATACCATATAATCGAATAACTATGTCATTCATTACATGATATAATGATGAACTTTTACAACATATCAAATATGTCCTTAGTGTGAAATACAAAGAAAAATACTTTAAGTAATTTTACATCATTGCATATTTAAGTCGTTGTACAAAGTCCAAAGTCATCAAGCACACACTTAGATTAGTTAATGTTAATTGAAAATGAACCCTATTATTTCCTTTCCTTTTTGCAAAAAAAACCTATGACCGTCCTTGACTAGAAATATCTTAAACCGGTCAAAGAGTCCGACAGCTCACAATAGTTAATGGGAACACGTATTATTAGGTGGAATCACGTTTGCCAAGAAGCAATTAAAACACGGGCTTCACTATATTATATTCTATCATCATATTAAAACTATATAATATAATTGTTAGAAATACAGAATGATTGTATTGTATTTCTTGAATTAAAGAATATACATCAGTGCCTTTATATAGGAGGCATATGTGTGCGGTACAAGTAAGTGTACTATACAAGTAACCTAACTGGGCCTAAAGCCCATAACATAATATACATTAACAGCCCCCCTCAAACTCAAGGTGGATGTGAGACCAACTTGAGGTTGTCAACTAAATCACGAGTGCGTCTCTTAGGAAGTGATTTGGTGAAGATATCTGCAAGTTGATCTTTGGAGGAGACGGAGAAAAGCTTAAGAGCACCATGGACAAGATGATAACGGATAAAATGACAATCAATCTCGATGTGTTTAGTCCGTTCATGAAAGACATCATTGTAAGCAATATGAATGACACTCTGGTTGTCACAATAAAGGGGAGTAGCAGAGGAGGTGGACACACCCAAATCCTTAAGAAGCCATCGTAGCCAAAGGAGCTCAGATGTGGTATCAGCAAGGGCACGATATTCTGCTTCAGTACTAGAGCGGGCCACAAATGTTTGTTTCTTACTTCGCCAAGAAATCAAAGAAGAACCAAGGAGAAAACAATAACCTGTAGTGGACTTGCGATCAGTAGGATCTCCTGCTCAATTAGCATCAGAGAATGCACGGAGTACAAGAGGAGACTGAGCTGAGTAGAAAAGGCCATGAAAAAAGGTACCCTTCAGGTATCGAAGAATGCGCAGAACAGCAGCATAGTGAGTTGAACGTGGAGCAGACAAATACTGGCTCACTTGATGAACAGCATAGGAGATGTCTGGATGAGTAACTGTGAGATAAACTAAGCTGCCAACCAATCGTCTGTAAAGAGAAGGATTAGACAATGGTTTTCCCCCTGAGGGTGTCAGATGCGCATTAAGTTCAACTGGAGTGTCAACAGTCTTGCTGTCAGTGAGTCCAGCTTGAGACAACAGGTCAGAAGCATACTTGGCTTGAGTAATATAAAGACCATCTGTGGAATGAGTAATTTCAAGACCCAAGAAATAGCTGAGATATCCAAGATCTTTCATCTCAAACTGCTGACTGAGAAAATCCTTGAGTTCTTGAATGCCACTGAGGTCATCACTAGTTATGATCATATCATCCACATATAGAAGAAGCAAAATAATGCCTTTATCAGTACGACGAGGAAATAATGCAGAATCATACGGACTGGCAGTGTAACCCAAGCGAAAGATAGTGGAGCTGAACTTGGCAAACCAAGCTCGTGGGGCTTGTTTAAGACCATAAAGTGCACGTCGAAGATGACAAACCTTGTTTGATTCAACAGAGAGACCAGGAGGAGGTTGCATATAGACTTCTTCACTCAGATCCCCATTAAGGAAGGCATTTTTAACATCCATCTGAAAAAGATCCCATTTACTAGCAGCAGCAACAGCTAAGAGAGCACGAACAGATGAGATATGAGCAACTGGAGCAAAAGTCTCTTCATAATCAATCCCATACTCCTGTGTAAAACCTTTGGAAACAAGACGAGCCTTGTAGCGCTCAACAGATCCATCAGAGCGAGTCTTGATCTTATAGACCCACTTACAACCAACCACAGACTGTCCAGGAGGGAGAGTAACCAGATCCCAAGTATGGTTTTTGGTTAATGCATCAAGTTCCTCTTTCATTGCAATCTGCCATAAAGGGTCAGTAGAGGCCTCACGATAGGTTTGAGGCTCGTGAAGTGTAGCAAGGGCAGTGTAACAATGATAGTCAAGTAAATGTGGAGGAATGGATCTTACCCGGGTTGAGTGGCGAGGTGGAATGTCTTGTGGAGGATCTTCAGGCAGAGCAGGAGCAGGGGACCCAGGCTCAAGGTGGGGTAGCTCGTCATCAACCTGTTCATCTTCAACCTGTCTAGGAGAAGCATCAAAAATATCTGGAGAGAAGTCCAAAGGAGGATCAAAAGTATTTGTAGAAGGAACAAGAGACTCATCTGGAAAGATTTCTAAAACAGAGGAGTTAGTCAAGGAAGAACGAAAGTGAGAGAGTTCAACAAACAATCGGTGTTCCCAAAAGACAACATTACGAGAAACACGAAGACGATGAGAGACAGGATCATAACACCTATACCCCTTTTGAGTTTCGCCATAACCAAGGAAACAACAAAGTCTAGATCGAGGCTCAAGTTTGTTGTGCTCATGAGGCTGAAGAAGAACAAAACAAACAGATCCAAATGAGCGAAGGTGATGATAGTCAGGGGGTGACCCAAAGAGACGCTCATACGGAGTTTGATTATGGATGACAGCACTTGGAATGCGATTAATTGCATGAATAGCATGAAGAGCAGCTTCACCCCAAAATGGGGCAGGAACTTTGGCAGAAAGAAGAAGAGCACGAACAGTGTCAAGAATATGACGAAGTTTTCTTTCGGCTAGACCATTTTGCTGAGAGGTACCTGGAGAAGTTAGATGATGTATAGTGCCATAGGAATGTAACAGAGCTTGAAACGCATATTGAGTATATTCAAGAGCATTATCAGATCGAAAAGTTTTGATACGTTTGGAGAATTGTGTTTTAACCATTTTTGCAAAATTGCTGTATATTGGTAAAATTTCAGAACGAGATTTCATAGGAAAAATCCAACTATAACGAGAATAATCATCAATAAAAACAACAAAATATCGAGATCTACCAATACTAGCAACAGGAGAAGGTCCCCAAACATCAGAATGAATTAACTCAAAAATACTATTAGAAATGGATTCACTGTTATTAAAAGGCAAAGCTGGCTGTTTTCCTAACTGACATGAAGTACAATCAAAATTGTCTTTAGACACAGAACCCAACAGACCCCTAGACGCTAACTGTTGTACCCGAGAAGATGATGCATGACCAAGACGAGAATGCCAAAGTACAAGAGAAGGTAGGGAAGAAACTGCAGCAGTTGCAGCAGCAACAGAAACAGGAGCAACAGGTGGAAGACGAAGATTGTCCACGGGAAACATACGCCCAACTCTAGGACCGGTCCCAAGCTCCTGCCCTGTCCTCGGATCCTGCACAATACACCCAGAATAGTAAAAAATAAGGCGATAACCTAGTTCAGCTAATTGTCCCATAGAGCACAAATTATAGGATAGGTCAGGTACATGGAAGACTCCAGGAACAGAAAGGTTAGAGGTTGAAACAAAACCTAAACTATTTCCATGCATGGTGGAACCATCAGCTATATGAATATTTAGAGGATGTGGTGCAGGATCAAGTTTGGAGAATAAGGACGAGTGAGGTGTCATATGATTGCAGTAGGCAGAATCAAAAAGCCAAGTTTGAGACTTACCGGGTAGAACAAATAGGGCAGTGGAAAGAGATGCATTACCAGCCATATGAACAGCCTGAGCTATGATCTCCTGTAGTTCAGTGGGGGAGAGGTTGATAGTGGATCCAGAAGACTGGGACTCAGCTGAGGTGGAAGCCATTGGCGGAGTAGGCTCAGTATTAGCAACAACAGCAATAGATTTGTTGCGACGGTAACAAGTCTCAATGGTGTGGCCAGAACGCTTGCAATAGTTGCAGACCTTTTTGTTGGTCTGCTTGCGACGATTGTTAGAGCCAGAGGAATCACTTGATTGTTGAGGTTGCTCTATGAGTGGAGTAGATGGAGTAATAGCCAAAACATTGAGTTTATTCTGGGCTTGAAGGGTTGCAAGACGAGCTTCTTCTCTAACTAACTCATTCACAGCAGTATCAAGAGAGGGAGCAGGACTGCGATTTAGAAGCTGACCTCGAATGGGCTCAAAGTCCTTGTGAAGTGACATCAAGAATTTATAGAGGCGAAATTCATCTCTGATGGAAGCATATTGCTGAGCATCCTTTGAGCATGCCCAAGTTGGATCAGAAAGGTCAATTTGGTCCCAAATGAAGCGAAACTGATCATAATAGTCATTGATGGATTGCCTTGGTTCTTGCCTGAGTTGATGCAATTCAACCACTAACTGATATTTTATGGATCCATGAGTAGTGGAGTACCTTTTGGCCAACATATCCCATGCAGATTTTGCATCATCAAAGCTGCCCAACAGATTGGAAATAGAGGGAATGGAAGTGTTCCGAATCCATGTGAGGATCATGTGGTTATGACTATCCCATTCAATTATGCGACCAAGAAAAACAGCATCTTCTTCACTTGCTCCCTTGACAGGAATAGTGATTGCACCAGTACAATAATGCCAGAGCATGCGACCCTTAAGAAAACTGCGCATAGCTTGAGACCAAGATAAGTAATTTTTATTCCCCTCCAATACAGTATTGATGGGGCGAGGAACAAAAATATCCTTTTTATCCATTTAAAGACACAATATGCAAAAGTCAACGGTCAACGGCCAGTCAAAGTCACGGTCAACCTAAAAAGTCAACGGTTAAATCCAGATCCAGAAGATGACGTCAGCAGATGACACAAGCAGTGACGTCAGCAAGCTGTTAGGGCTGACGTCAGCAATGACGTCAGCGAGACAAGTTGATGCACGTGAGGCACGTGACGGCGTGTGTAGGCGCGTGGGAAGCGAATGTCGGCGCGTGTCAGCGCGTGAAAAGAAGCTGCGGCGCGTGGTGGCGCGTGTGGCGCGTGGTCGGCGGAGCAGCAACTTTGAGCGGCGTGTGGTGGCGCGTGCGGTCTCCGATGGCGGCGAGGCTTCCACGAGTTTGTAGATCGGCGCAGGACGATCTCAGTGGTACCTTCAAAATCGTAATCGGAGCAATACTTGCAGCGGCGATGCGAAGAGCAGTGGTCTGGGCAGTGTGAAACTCTTTAACGAAGGCGGCTGCAGGTCCGGAACCCAAGGACGACGGCTAGATGACGTCGGAGGTTCAACGGCGAGAGGCTGCGGCGACAGTTGTGATGGCGGAAGCGTTGTTAAAAAGGAAGCCACACTAATGAAGACAAGACTGCTAAGAAAAGGTCAGAGCAGTGGCTCTGATACCATGTTAGAAATACAGAATGATTGTATTGTATTTCTTGAATTAAAGAATATACATCAGTGTCTTTATATAGGAGGCATATGTGTGCGGTACAAGTAAGTGTACTATACAAGTAACCTAACTGGGCCTAAAGCCCATAACATAATATACATTAACATAATGGGAACACGTATTATTAGGTGGAATCACGTTTGCCAAGAAGCAATTAAAACACGGGCTTCACTATATTATATTCTATCATCATATTAAAACTATATAATATAATAACAAATGAAGATTGTACGAGAGAGTAAAAGACGGCAAGTTTGTCATTTTCATCTTCGTAATTCGTACGGAGCATCCACTCAACCATTCTCTATAAGTTTATCACAATTTTTCTTGCCCCGTCGAACATATATCATAGAAAGAAAATCTCTATGTGTTCCTATTATTTGACCACATTACTATAGCTTTGTTTTTGTTTTTGTTTTTTTTTTGGGGGTTCAATAAAGACACCATTTATATTTTATTGTTGACCTCTATCAATAGAATTTTGTTATAATTTGAGTATAGTTCAAAAGTTGTTCAAATTTGAAGAGATTAAAATCCATTTAAAGATGATGAATTGATAATTTTTTTAGCAAAATCTTTTACACTATAATGATGTTTTTTAGTCAAACTTGTTTCATTTAAAATTAAATATGTGAGATTTTAAAATATACATAAATCTAAACCTAATTAGATTTAAAAACTATAGTCATACGCGCATGCCAAGAGGAAGCCGGTCTTAAACTAAATTAAAAAAAAAAAAAAAAAAAAAAAACCACGAACTACTTATAAAAACAAAACATCAAGATGATTCAAATTAGTTTATAAACCAGTACCCTTAGTACATCAATTAATTTTTCTTCTTTAAAAAATGTGCATTATAATTCATAATTGAGTATTTATTAATTTTAAACTTGCACCCTTAATAAACTCAATACTCATAATGAAAGTATGAGAAATGAAAGAATATATGAATAAGGAAAAAAAACATAAATTTGAAATAAGTTGACTATAATTTTCCTAATCTGACATGACAATCTTTGAGAAAAGCTGAATACATGACTAATCCTCCCTTTTTTTTTTTTTTTTGAGAAGGTAATCCTCCGTTTTTTTACGTATCATATAAATGTTAAGTCTTACTTTTAATTGGAAATATTGGCCAAACAAGTATATTTCAAAAAAAAAAAGTATTAGTGTGTAACAAAGAAACAAAGAAGTTCCACACAAGGACACAATCATCAAAATTTATTTCTAGAAAATTTTTACAAGAATCAGCAAATAAAGCCATACGCACACTTAATTTCCAGGAGAGCCATTTGATTACACTTGCCATGATCTATATGTTGTAGTGAATCTTTTTATTTTTTGCTTGCACACTAGATATATATAACTGGCTGCTTCTCACATTTAGAAAAGAAAAGAAAAGAAAAGAAAAGAAAGTTTCTTTCACACTGCTATTATTATTTTTCACATCCTAATCCATTAAAGTTCATAAGTCATACCCACTTTCAGCATACGCTTGTGAGGAATATCAAGCACTTTTTCACTCTCTCTTAAATTTCTTTTCATGAAAGTGTAAGCATAATCTATCAAAATTCTCTTTGCAACACTAGCTCCTTTTGCAGCAACCACATCAGTCTCACCAATGAAGTGAACAATACCAGCATGCCATGCCTTGTCCACAGTCTCAGTCTGTCTTTCAAATTCCTCTGATTGATCCTCTTCAACATGCCTCTCATCCAGTGTATCTCCATCGTTCTCAACATTATTATTCTGCACATTTTTGGACAACCATAAATTCTCTGCAATAAACAACTTCAAGTTTTCTATCAAAACCTTTTCAAAGGGCTCTTGCTCATTTTGCACATCTGTGTATCCATATCTAACAACGCAGCGAAACACATTAAGCTCTTTAGGCTCTACTTGGTGAAAAAGGAAACGCTCTTTCACTGGAACCTTGCTTATGGGAAGTGACTTGATGGAGATGAAAACAAGGACAGAGTGCAATGCGGGCACATTCGCCACATAGTGCTTGAAAATTGGTGGGATGCCTTGAACAAGCTCTGAGTAGAACAGGGCAAGTCCAGGTATTCGGCAGAGGCTTGTGTTAGCAACTACTTCCTTTAATGTCTCTAGAGAAATCTTATGCTTAAGCTCATAATCATACTTTCTCCTGAAAACACTGTTCCAAGTATACATTACAGTCATTAGGACTGCTGCGAATGCTAGGGGAAGATATCCTCCTTGGTCAAATTTGTAGAGGACGGAACTTAAATATACAAGCTCTACACTGCCAATGATAAGAATGTATGGAATTATAAGAATTATGTGGGTTTTCCATATCATGATCATCACTAGAACTATGAAGCATGATGTGAGGGTCATTACAAAAACCACTGCTATCCCTGCACAAAGTAAATTAACAACTCTTTAGCTGCAACTCATATATATGAGACTCTATTTGAATCTTATATTGCTGTGTTTGGACTATTTTTTTTCTATTAGCTTATTAACTTATTTGTTTATGTACAACTTTTCAAAGTCTATACTTTTTCTAAGTACAACTGTATTTTTTGCTAACTTTTTAATAAATGTCAAATAAGCTTTTCAACCAAAATAAATAAATAAATAAATAAATAAAAAATAAAGACAAGGTAAAATTATATATGTAGTTTGTGGATTACCATAGGCATTGCCAATGTTAGTTGTTGTCCTAAAGCCCAAAGTGACTGCTACACAAGCCACCATAAGAAGGTAATTAGCTTCAGGTACATAAACTTGTCCTTCATACTTCGTTGATGTGTGGATTACTTTCACTCGAGGGAAACACCCTAGAGAGAGGGATTGTTGTATTATAGAGAAAGTCCCTGATATTATGGCTTGGCTTGCTATAATTGATGCTAACACAGCTACCACAAACGTTGGCCAATATAAAGGTCCTGCGCATCATATAAAAATACCACACTCAGAACTAGTTAACTATATATGTCAAATGCCAATGAATGTATATATAGAGAGAAAAAGAGAAGAAAGAATGTCAATATGGCCATGGATATGTAGCTAGCAATTACCTGGTATGGATTTGTAAAAGGCAGTAGCAACAAGATCATTGTGCTTGCGAAGGAAGGATGCTTGTCCAGTGTATGCCAATATAAGAGCTGGATAGGTCACACAACACATGCTTACTTGTATGGATCGAACTGAGAAGTGACCAAGATCAGCAAATAAAGCCTCAGTTCCTGCATAATTTTACAAGTAACACTACGTTAACAAACTTTTCAGCTTATTGAAGGTATATATATATCTATAATATACTATTACAATTTACAAAGGAAAGAAATTGCAACCTGTTATGGCAAGGACAACACCACCAAGGGAAACCCAAGCATCTTTTTTATTCCTCCGAAAATAATCTATAATATAGTATGGATTTATTGCCTTAGCTACAGCAGGGTCATATTTGATGAAATTGTAGACGCCAATGCCGCCAATAAACGCAAACCAAATGCAAATTATCGGAGCAAAGGTATAGCCTACTTTATCAGTTCCAAGTCTTTGAACCGCGAATAGCACAATCAATATAACCACTGATATCCAAACAACCATATCTGCGTAAGACAAAATAAGTAGTTATTAATAAAATGTCTTTCACGTAAATATCAATCAAAATATTGCTATTGCAGAGTTGAACGATTATTGATCATTAAACTTAATACATATTGGCATTCGACATAAAATTAGAAAATTTAGGCTCTTCAATTTCCATATGATGCTGAATTGATTTTTTTTCCCCCGATAATTTGAAGAGTAGGGATTTTAATTCTGAATATATATGTTAAAAATACTAGAAAATGCTAATTAAGTTATTAAGTTCTTGGCGATTTTGATTTGACAAATTAGAAATTAGTTTCTTGTCAAATTGAATGATATTGACAAATTTAAAATTGCATGAGATTGGCAATTTAGAAATTAGTAATTTAGTCTCATCTCTTGCCCTCCATTTACTCGGAACTGGTTGCTCTAATCAGAAAAGTATAAGTGATTATGAATAGTTTAAATTAATTTTTTTTTAAATAAAGATTTATTTTTCTTATTATAAGTTATAACAAACTTCTTTACCACTACATTTTTGGATATGGATAGTCTGAAATAACAACCACTCTCTCTCTCTTATTTTACATTTAAGATTTCTTGTTTTCGTTTTTCTACTTTAAAAAATTTAGTCTCATATATACAACAGGTCTTTTGCTTTTGAGATAATAATATTATCATCATTTTTAGTCTTATCTCATGCGCTAGCTCCATGGACTTAAAGACTTTTTCTAATAAATAAAATTAAGTCTATTTAGTCAAATTATTATAACTGTTCTTAACTCCCTATTCACTGAATTATTTAAATTTAAAGTTTTCTTAATATAATTTTAATTTTATTATAACTATGACTTCTTCACCACTACATTTGTGGTTTTGGATAGTTTTGATTTTTATCTCCCAAAAAAAAAAAAAAAAAAAAAGGATAGTTTGATTTTAAGATAGAACCTCACTCTACCAACTTATTTTTTCATTTCTCACTTTCCTACATTTAAGGTTTTTATTTATTTAATTTTTTTGTATTTATTTTTTGACAGTTTTATCCTCATTTATATTTTTATTCTTCTTTCTATCATTTTTATTTTTAACTTGAGGTCTTTTTAGAAAAATAAAAAATTGTAGTCATCAAATTATACACTCTTTATAATTATATAATATAATATAGTAAGGTGTGGACGGTATACATAAGGCATTTTGATTTGCGATTTTTTTTTGTTGGGAAAATCAAAAATTAAAACCACTAGATCATAATCTCTTTATATTAATATAATATAATTTATTGAGTAGAAAAGTATAGTATAGATAAGGGTACTTTGTACTGATTTACCAAAAGAAAAAAGAAAAAAGAAAAAAGAAAAAAGAAAAAAGAAAAAAGAAAAAAGAAAAAAAAGGCACTTTACATTATTGTGCATTGCCTTGCTTTTGCCAAAATTATACGGTGTGCCTACATGAAATCTGGAAAAATTGTTTGGAATACCTACTTTATATTTTATAATTATTATAAATATATATGTATATATAATTATATATACATATATTGGCTAATATAAAGAAATTATGATGTGCCACATAGCCAAATGGTTACCTTGTGTTACTTTAGTTGATTCAATCTTGATTCCTCCCACAGCCGATAAAACTGCCATCACAAACATTGCAAAAGAGAAGATTGTAATTTGCATTTAAAAGCCAAATAAATAGAGAGTAAAACAACAAAAAGTGATGTACATGTTGCAAAAGGCTATAATACTGTTTGAGAGTTATTAATTTAAAGAATTAATATACCGAATAAAAATGATAATTTAAAAAGTAATCCAATGAAATGAAAAGACTTAAGGTGTTTTTCTTATATATATAAATTTACCATTATATCATTAATTCTTCTTCTTCTTTTTTTTACTTGAAATAATAGACAATACTTCTTATTTTTATTCTTAGAAAATAGGCATAAAGATGTCAATTCTAGAGAAATCATGTTTTGCTCTATTTTTGAAGGGACTGTATTAAGATAATGGAACAGTTCCTCTTCCTCTCTTTTAACTAATCCAATCAATATATTTTTTTTGCTTTGCTTTTTTTTTGTTTTTTTTTGTTTTTTTTTTTTTGTTTTTTTGTTTTTTTGTTTTTTTGTTTTTGTTTTTTGTTTTTTTGCGGGACTCTCTCTAATCGATAACTACACTAAGAAATCCGTGCCTGCGCGTGGACTAATAATCTAATATTATACCAAAAACATAGACAAAACAAAAGTATGAAAGAAAGAGAAAATGGTTAACTGTATAATAATGCATTATTTGATCACAATCAGCTCAACTTACAAGAGCTTAAAAACAAGGTGGACCCTTTTCTATATGCATGAAGAACGGAGGCATATATAATTATTAATTATGGATGAACCACGGTATTTTCTTACTTCTTTGGTTTATATATATATATATATATATATATATTACTGCTTTGATCTTTTGAACATATTCTAAAATTATGGTTTTAGCTTTGCATTAATTAATTTAACAATATAAAAATAAAAGAAGAATATTTATACTAAAAAAAAAAAAACCATGTGACATTTTTGCATAAGGAAAAAAAAAAAACTTTTGCAATACATGGCAAAATTACTTTTAATGTTCTAGTCAACATGAATTAGTAATGGTAGATAGAATACCAAGAATATTTATCTCATATCACAGATATATACATAATTATTTTATTACTAACCATCTACGAATATAATATGTAAAAGGAATGGTAAATAGAAACTTATTGTAGAAATGAAAACACCGTATGCATGTAAGGGTGGCAAAGTAAGCCCAAACCTATTTGTCTACCCAAACCCACCCACTCTAATTGAACCCAAACCCACCCAATTATTAGTTGGGTTAAATGGGCATCAACCCAATTAGACTCAGTAATTATTAAGTTTTAACTAAAAACCCATTGAAACCCATTTAATCCAAAAACAATATACCCAAATTCAACCCAGCCCTTTCCATAAAATTTAAAAAAAAAAAAAAAAAAAAACAGCCTCAGACGTTTCAGTGTTTCAAGATTTTCATTTTCCTTCATTTTCTTGGCCTCCAAACACTTCTCTCTCTCTCTCTCTCTCTCTCTCTCTCTCTCGCTTGCTCTCTCTCTCTTTCCCTATCTCACTATTGCTCTCACACAGATGCAAACAAACTCAAGCTCACAGCTCTGCCTTGCTCACAACTCAAACACTTCTCTCTCTCTCTCGCTTGCTCTCTCTCTTTCCCTATCTCACCATTGCTCTCACACAGACGCAGACAAACTCAAGCTCACAACTCTGCCTTTCTCCACAGAGCACTCTCTCTGCCCAAGATTTTCTTCGGCCAGCCTTCCCTCCACCCAACCCAGCCCTCTCTCCCCTTCGCCTAGCTCTCTCTCCACCTAGCCCCCTCTCCCTTGTACTGGTTTTGTCTCGGAGGTATGGGTTTTTTTTGGTGGGTCTCGAGCACAAAAATTGGCAGTGATTGTAATGGGGATTTCTTGGTGGATTGTTTGGGTTTTTTTTTTTTTTGTGGTTGTTGTAGATCGTGGGTGCGTGGTGCTCTTGGGTCAGTTGGAGGCTATGGAGTCGAGTGCTGACGTGGCGGTGGCGATGTTGGTGGTGGTGGTTGAGAAGGTGGGGTTGGTGAAGGTGGAGAGGCATTGGAGAGGAGAAGGGTTGGATCTCTGGAGTGGTGATGCCGGTGAGGCCATTTTTTTTTTTTTTTAATTTCTGGTATCGGAAAGGAATTTTCTCAGGAAAGTCAGAGAGGGAAAATGAATGAAATGAAAGTTTCTCGAAAATCAAACAGAGAGAGAGAGAAAGAGAGAGCAGAAGTGAGAGTTTTTTGGTCAGAATTGAAGTGCAGAGGCAATGGAGGAGAAAGAAAAAGAAATTTTAGATCCAAGAAAAGTTTTTCGTTTGTTTTTTTTTTTCCTAGGAAAGTAGAGTGGGAATCCAACAAAGTGTTGAGGTTTACACTTTAATGGCATTTTGGTAATTTTGATAATTGGGTAATTGGGTGAGTTGGGGTTTACTCATAATAATTGGGTTGGGTTGAATTTGGGTTAGAAATAATTAGTTAAATAAGTTTTAATGGGTAAATGAGTTTTATATATCTAACCCAATTATGCCCACCCCAAATCCACTCAAACCCGTCCATTTGACACCCTTATATGCATGGTATAATCATAAATACTAATGTAGAAATGAAAAAAAAAAAAAATTAGAAAGTATAGGAGTAAACCTGAGATACAAGGAGTAAGAACACCGTCCCCAATCAACATGGAAGTTCCAAGCATTGTGGCAAACAATAAGATTTGCTTTGCAAATTTGCTGTTCTCTAGCGTAGACTTGAGCCACGATGCCATCCGTACACGACCATTTGGCACTTCAAGCTCATAATTTGACACTTCATGGTCCTCAGCTTGTTGATTCGGAATAAAACCAACCTTGGCATAGCGGCATAAGAGAGAGTATACGGCAAACGTCCCACCTGAAATTGATTTTTATTATATAATTAGTAATAAAATAATGGTTATTATTTCTATGAAAATTAATACAGTTAAATATACACATATGAATAAAATTTTACATTAAATAATAATGAAAAAAGTCGGTAATTAATATAACATAATTGAGACTAAGAGAGCGTTTGGATTGGGCTGAAAGTGGGTCTGTGTTTTCAGCTTTTTTTTTTTTTTTTTCTTCCTGCGCGTGAACAGTAATCTCACATGAGTTCACTGTGTAAGGACAAAAATCACTGTTTATCACTGTTCACACACTAAAAAATATTAAAAATGGGTTCACGGTACTATTCACACATTTAAAAATTATTTTGCTACAGTATTTTTAGTTTTTAGTTTTCAGTTTTCAGTTTTAGTAACAATAAGTTCAATCCAAACGAACCCTAAACTTAAAGATTTAAGTTTTTGAGTTAAGTACTTACAGTCTCACCATTTTGTTCACTCCCAACAACTACTTTTTTTTTTTTTAGAATGCCGACAACTACTTAAACTATATAAATCATGCGTATTAAATTTTTTTGATTAATTTGGCATCAGATTGAATAAAAGTCAACTTGAAATTTTATCAAAAATTATTTAAAAATGGAGTTTTATTTTTTGTGAAATTCTTAAAGCTCGAGCCTAAACATTTTGTGAAAGAGTTTTGAAACAAGAAATTTTGTGGTAATAGTTGGTTTTTTTTTTTTTTTTTTTTTTTTTTTTTTTTTTTTTTGTTGTTGGAGAAACTTTGTGGTAATAGTATAAATATATTACGAGAAAACAAAATTTTGGTACAATAATTTATTTCTTTCGGGGGTGATCTTTAATCAGACCACCCAAAAATTTATATTGTAACATGAAGAGAACTTTTTTCATAGTAGGATCATACCTTCGCCATTATCGTTAGCCCTTAAAACAATCAACACGTACTTGATCAGAGTAATTAAGGTGATGGTATAGAAGATCAAAGAAAGTACTCCTAGGATATCGTCGTTGTGCGAGATACCATTGGGGAAGGTGCTGGAATACACGTATAGTGGTGATGTACCAACATCCCCGTACACCACTCCAATACTTTGAAATGCTAGACGCAAGATCGTTGACCAATCCATAGCCTAAACAAAATCAAAAAAAAAAAAAGTTAACCCAAAAGATGTAAATTTTATATGTCAAACAATACAAAGTAAGTGTGTCTTCCTATACTTGTGGCATGCAAGAAAAATTGCTAATTGATGTGTGTGATGTGGGATATGGAGATTTTTGGGAAGTGGTGGCGGTGTCAATACCTTGGAGTGATGGCCATGATTAGGACCATGAAAGCTGCGGGACTCGATGTCCAAAGAGTCATATCTGCGAAACTTTTGCCATGAAAGTTTCCTCTCCTTGAGCTCTTGATCTTGAGAAACTTCCTCCTTGGTTTCGTTTGTAATGGCGTCTAATACTGCATCGTCAGCCATGTTTTTTAATAACTGCAGAAATTACGGATACGAGAGAGAGAAAGAAGTATTGTCTGTATGGAAGTCAAAAATGGGGGCATCTTTATAAGGAAACTTTGCAAGTGATGAACTCACAAGTTTTTTTTTTTTTTAAATTTTAAGTATCTGAACTTGTACGGATGCCAAGATAGGTTCGAACCGTTAAGGGCAAGGTATCCCATTATTATTATTATTATTATTTTGTACATTATTTTTTGTTTTAATGTGAAAGTGTGCTTCTTGTTGGTTCATAGGGATGGGGACAACCCAATGGAGTTGGCTGAGTGGTTCGGCACTCGGTGTCAAAGTGGCTGTCTTGGGTTTGACTAGAAACTCCCTAGTTCAAGTCTGGGCACTAGTACTTTGAAAAAACTCTTTAGGCCAGCGATTTATCCCGCTGTGGGCCTATCTGTCGTGGACAGTGATTAGTCTTTGGTTAAAAGTTTTGAGGAAACACTGTGGGAAACAAAAAAAAAAAAAAAAGGATGAGGATATTCGTTAAAAAAAAAAAAAATAGGGATGGAAACAAGGTGGGACCGAATCATGAGTGTTCTGTTTTTACCCCCATCTTTTTTTTTCTTTTTTAAATAAAAAAAAAATTTAAAGGTAGGCAAATCTCATGCAGGTAGGTAAGTAGAAATGAGGTAATGTGGAGTCATTTTGTTATGATATCTTTTTGATAAGACATATTAGAAATTTAGCATGGGTAACTTCTATGTGACAAAAGATTCAAGATTCAAGTGTTAAAACAGATTATAATCGAAGTTGTTTGATGAATGTGGCATATTATTATAGTTTCAATCTATGATATCTTCTCTTTATAATAGTTTTTTATCATCAAACAAAAACATCAATTGGTTTTTGCTGTAGACGGAGACCAAATTCCAAATCTCTTATTCGACACAAGAGACTTTACCAGTTGAGTTAATTTTACCTACTTTTTTTTGGTTTACAAATTCCAATATATTCTTGCAATTGCAACCAATGGACCTGCATTATTATTTTTGTTTTGTCTGCAGTACACTAATAATTACTTATCACGCTATTCTATTTTGTGCAAAGGGAAGTTGGCAATTGGAAACAACTCATAAGTGCAATTGGGTATGGGCTACGCAATTATCTTTATCAAAATTTATCATCCTACTTTGGAACAAAACTTCTCTTCCTGTTTAGTCAATCTCTTCCAAACCTGGTCTTTAGTACTCGTTGGGAGGAGGAAATAGAAAAGAATGAAAAGAATAATTTTATAATATTCTTTCATTCCCTTGTTTGAGAGTTTTAATGAAGGGATTGGAAAGTTCATTATCTTATTTGAGAGTTTAAATGTGAGGGAATGGAATGAGTGGAAGGGAACACTCATTCCTCTCTATTCCCTTAAAATCTCAAATTTTCATTCTCCTCAAAATTAGGAGGAATGGGAGAGAATGAAATTAGATTTAATGAATTTTTTAATAAAACTCCCAAAATATCCTTATTTATTCAAGCATTTATTTTAAAATAAAGGTCTAATAGTAATATTATCATAAAATGAATCCATTCTATTCCCTCTATATTACTTCCAAATAAGATTATTTACATTCCATTCATTTTCATTCATTTATTTTAAAATATCTAATCAAGGTTACTAAATTTCATTACATTTCATTCTTTCTTCCTTTACTTAAATACATTCTATTAATTTCCATTCTCTTATGAACTCCCAAACGAAGTCTTAATCTCTTGAAAAGTGGGCCGTTTATAATCACCCATAAAGGATGGCAAACCCAAATACTGCTCATGACCTTTAAAGTGTAATCTCAAGCATCGTAAGTATCTCCTTAATCTTTAAACAAATATCCGATGCAATGTTCTTTATGAAATAGAGAGAGAGGACTTGTTACTGATAAAATGTTGACCCGAAGCTTGTTCATAATTCATAAAGTTGCAATAATGCAATACCTCACAAAGGTTAGAGCAATCAAATGGTTTCTTGTCAGAATAACAGTCATTTGCAAAATAATAAAAATAATAAGTGAGTTATCCCTATATAAAATGTAGTTATTTTCACTGTCGACTTATGACAGTATTTTAAAACTTTATTTCTTTTAAGCACAAACATATATAATACTTTCATTCATATTACTTTTTTTTTTTTTTTTTAAATTCAGTTGATGAAAATAATTTATCCCAAATGGACCCTAAATTAGGGTAATAAATGAACCAAGCTACATGGAAAAAAATTTGTTTATATTCGTTTGTTTAGCAAACAAATCAAGCTCAAACACAAGTTTAATAATTAGTCTCGATTGTCAAACAAGTCAAGCTCAAATATAATATAATGTGTTTGTTAACTCAGGTCGCCTCCTTCTACCCATTTTTCATTCATTAAAAAAAAAAAAAGTGTTCGTGTACATGCAAACTCAATTTAATTATATATAATATTATGTTTTTATGTGTAACATGTACAAAATATACTTATATAGACTTGAGAATGGATTGTGTAAGTTTTGTAACTAAGTTCATATAATATCAAATACAAATTTGTAGTTTATTGATAATATAAATTGTTTATCCATAGTAAAATTCACAAATTTGTGAAAGTGTAAGAATTTTAGTTTTGGTGTTACTATATATGGGGAAAAATAGGCTAATTAAATAGTTTATGAACAAACTTGAGCTTATTCAACAAGAAAATAAATTAAGCTTGAACATTTAAAATCTCATTTGGTAATGAGATCGAACTTAGCTTGTGTTCAAAATAAAATTAAATGAACAAATTTGAATTTGTAAACACTTAACTTGACTTAGCTTGTTTACAACATTATCCTAAATAAATAAATAAATAATTTCAATATATTATTAAAATGGTTAAAGGATTTCAATAAGTTGGAGGACAAGCACCACAGGGATACAAATTCGGGCCCTATCCTAAGGAGAGGGCTAGAAGCTTAGAAGTACTACTAAATCTAAAAGAGTAGAAGACTAAGCCCTCGTTTGGGAGGAGAGAATGAAAAGGAATGGAAAAGAATAAATAGAATAATTTTAGAATATTCTTTCATTCCCTTGTTTGGAAGTTTTAATAGAGGGAATGAAAAGTTCATTCTCTTGTTTGGGAGTTTAAGTGGGAGGGAATGAAATGGGTAGGAGGGAACACTCATTCCTATCTATTTCATTAAAATCTTAAATTTTCATTTCCCCCAAAATTGGGAGGAATGAGAGAGAATGAAATTAGATTTAATGAATTTTTTACTAAAACTCCCAAAATACCCCTATATATTCAACAATTTTTTTTTAAATAGAGGTTTAATAGTACTATTCTCATAAAATGATTTCATTCCATAAACTCTATGTTACTTCCAAACAAGATTACTTACATTCCATTCATTTTCATTCTTTTATTTTAAAACATCCAATCAAGGTTACTTAATTTCATTTCATTCTATTCTTTTCCATTCATTTCCCTTACTTAAATATATTTCATTCCATTCCCTTATGAACTCCCAAACAAAGCCTAAGAGACAAGGAATGGAAAATGATTAATTATAATTTCATCAATCAAAAAAATTGATTGATGTCTTAGTTTGATGATAAAAACTATCATCAGGAGTGAACGTCATAGGTTGTGAAACTATCTCAAAAAAAAAAAAAAAAAATCATCAACCAAAAAAATAAAAAACAAAAAAAGAAAGACAAAAAAGAATTTCATGATAAGGTGTAATGCACTTTCTAAATAAAAAAATAAAAATACACTTGTCGATAATTTATTGGTTCACACGCACATTTTGTTTTTGATATGACACGCTCATATTTAAGATTGTTGTTTGTAGTTTGTACTTGATATTTATGTAAACTATGACTTTTTTTTTTTAAAGATTATCAAAAAAATATTGCTCCATTTAATAGACTATACTAAATACATCTGAATCTGTATTACCAGGATATTCAGTATTAAAAAAAAAAAAAATCGATAGTATTTTGTAGAATAGTCATTGAATATAAACAATTTAATAAGAAATTCAGTGCTATCATTCCCGAACTTCCTTCTCCATTTTGACTATATGTATCAATAATTGTTTTTATTTATTTATTATTTTTATCAAGATGAAAGATCAACCTATCATGCTTTCATGTGAAAATATTTATTTATAACAGTCGCTCCTGCTATTTTGACTTTTATATGCATCAATAATTGATTTTTTTAATCAATATATATATATATATATATATTTATATATATATAGATGAAAGATCGGCCTGAACTGTAAAGAAGATTTTTTTATAACAGCTTGTCTTAGGCTTATATGTATTAGTCGTTATTTGGTTTGAGTGCACTACTTATTTTTATATATTATATATATAATCTGCACTGTTCTTCGTTTTCATACATGACAGGTGTAAACATCAGTTGACCTTGGAGATGTGTAGATGAGAATTGAGGCCTCAAAGTGGCTCAGTAAACGTAATGCAAAGTTCTTCTTACAAAGAGTATTTTAACTTTTAAGTACAATGGTAATAATTTATCATAATTTTTTTTTATATATAAATAAAAATAAAGGTTTCTCTTCAAATTAATTTGGAGAAAAATCTTTTAAATACATCCTATATTTATTTTATTTTATTGTATTTGAATTTTAAAAATCCAACAGTTGAATTGTATGTTCTTATTATTATATCTTCTGTGCTTGCAAACTTTCAAAAAGATCAAAGATTTATAGTTATATCATCAATCAAATGTTTATATTTAAAGTTTGTGTGGTATAAAATTATGCATAAAAATAAGTTTAGAAATCGAATAGTAAAATATATTTTATTTGAACGAAATTTGACATGCATCTAAATTAAAATTAAAATAAAAGCCTTTAAATTAGTTTGGAGAGAAACCTTAACTATTAATAAATTAAAATTAAAACAAGAGCCTTCATAATTATTATTTTTTTTTTCTTTTGAAAAATTATAGAAGGCAAGCAAGAATCTTCAGTAATACTTTATCTCGTGAATTTGTCGTCTATCAAACAAATCTTGACGGAACCTTCAATGAAGTCTTTGGGATTAAAAAACTTGTAAAAGTTGTAAGTTGTATCTATGAGAAAAAGGCAACTGATTGTAAGGCTACGTACTATCTCCATCTTAAATTAACAAAAGTTGAATATTAATTATGTGTCCGTTTAGAAATAGTTTATTTAACTTTTTGTTGAAATTCTTTTGATTAGAGTAGGTTTGAGATTCACTTATTTTGTTAAAATTGAAAATTTTTTACTGAAAGTATCATAGATATAGGTAAAAGTTAGTTGAAATAGTACAGTGAGATCCATAAATAGTACCAAAAAGTGTAGTAGAGCCATGAATAGTAGCAAAAATAAGCTGAATAGTAAAATATGTTGGCTTTTTAATTTTTGCCAAACATACACTTAAAGTGTGCTAAAGTTTACATGTATCTTAAAAAAATTTTAAAAAGTAAAAAAAGGTGGGAAAAATTGATAAACTTTAAAAAGGTTGTACATAAAAGTTAAACACAAAGCTTATAAGCTGATGCCAAACAGACACTATATTTGAAGTTCTACATATTAGTGTTCGTTTAGGAACAACTTATTTAGCTGAAACTAAATTTTTTTTACTGAAAGTACTATAAATAAAGTTAAAAGCCAGTTACAGTGAGACATATGAATTGTACCAAAAAGTGCAATGGAACCCAAGAATAGTAGAAAAAATTAGCTAAATAGTAGCAAAAATAAACTAAATAGTAAAAAAAGTTGACTTTTTCAGTCAATTCCAAATGCATCCTAAGTAGAATTGTGCAAAAAAAAGAAAAAAAAAAAAAAAACCATTATGCAACAAATTAAGTAGTAGTATATAACTTTTCTTTTGTACCTTTTTTTTTTGATGAAAAACTCGTAACTTTATTAAGAAAAGGATAAATTCATTACATCATGAGTAATAACTAACTCAATAAGATGAGGATTTTCTACTATCCATGTTACATAATTATCACTGTTCTCTACTTCTTTAGCATATTTTGCCAAGATATGAGTTGCTTTATTGGCTTGACGCTTCACATGAGACACTTGAATTGATCAGAAATCTTGGAGTTTATGAGCTACCCCGACTAGAATGTTTGAGACAACCACAAGTGGAGTACAAAGACCCAAAAGAGCATTTGCCACTATCTTAGAATCACATTCAAAAACTACATCTCTTATACCAACATCCCATGCAAAAAAATACACCTACCTCAATGGCTTTTGCTTTGGCTTCCAGAGGCCCCAAAGGTTGGTGAATTTTTTTGGGATAATTACACATAACCCACCTGTGGTTTGGGCAAAAATCACTTTGCCTATCCGTGGTTTGAAAAGTATCACTTAACCCACCTGTGATATGTTCTGTTTATTTTCCGTAACCCACCTCTGTTAAAATCAGGAGTAAATAGGTATTGTTGCTCAAATTTTATGTCTCTCTCCTCCCCAAACAAAAAATAGAGCAAAAATGCAAGAAAAACAAGATCAAAAAGTGGTATTTGTCTTTCTCTCAATTCACACAAATTTTAAACATGAAGAACATGAACAACGTACCCAAAAAAAATAAAAAACCTAAGCCCCATTGCCTCTCTCACTCCCATTTTCTCAGAACCCAAACAATTCACAAACTAATTTTCATACTCTTTTCCTTTCTCAGCAATTAAATAAACCAAACCACACACCAAAACAACATAACAAATTACACTCCACCTTAAGTTTCAGCTCTCAAAGTCCCACATTGCAAAACAATCTAAAAACCCCATCCCCCCAAATACCCATTTTTCTCTTCTTTTATTTCCCCCATTTTCCCACCACCCAAACACAACACAAACTAATCTTCATGAGCCTCCTCGATGAGCTCCTCGACCTGGCCACAACCGAGCTTCTTCTCTGTCTCTCTCGGTTCAGATGCTTGAAGGCTACAGTGACAGCAGGAGCAAGGGACGACGGCGGCAGGGGTAGGAAGACGGTGACAGCAGTGGCGGCTTGAAGATTTTTCATTTCTGGGTTTTCGTTTCACTTGTCGTGGTCGTCGATGGTAGGCTTTGCTCGCCATGGGTTGTGGGTTGTGGGTGGTGGGCTTTGCTTGTCGGTAGTTACTGGGTGTTTGGGTGGCTTTGGATGTTGGTTTGGTGGTTGTTTGGGTGTTAGTTTGATTGGTGGATGTTTGAGGCAGTGGGTCTTTGGGTGGCGGTTTTAGGTGGCACAGAACAATACTGGGATATCAGGGTCCTGTAGCTACTCTATCTCTCGGGTTCAAACTTCAGAGAAAATGTCTAGTTTCAGTGAGAGTGGTGGCTTTGGGCTCAAATGGTCGTGCTGGTGAAGGAAACGTAGCCGTTTTTGTAGAGAAGAACAAGTTGAAGGAAATGAGAGAAGCGTCAGAGTCACCCTCATCCTCATCAACATCATTTTCTATACAAGATCTCTTTTAGCAATGTAAGCTGCACTAAACCCACAAATGAGATGAAAACAGACACAAAATCTAAAACCCTAAATCAAGAACAGACACAAATACCTTGATTTTCTTTACCAAAACTACTTTCCCTAGCTTTGATGTTGCGAAACTTATATTTTCTCCCCCTTCAGACACTCCAAACCATGAAGAACTCGTTGATCTCACCACAGGTCTCTTTCTCAAAAAGTTTCCAAGTTTTGGGTGTTTTGATTCGTGTTATGTTATGTTTTGGGGTTAAGAGGTGTTTTTGTAACGGCTGGGCTTGAGTTACGAAGATTGACAGAAACATACCACAGGTGGGTTAAGTGATACTTTTCAAACCACGGGTAGGCAAAGTGGTTTTCACCCAGGTGGGTTATGTGTAATTATCCCTTTTTTTTTTTTTTTTTTCTTAAAGCTACTGTGACTCTACCCTTATGATCTTGGATTACCATGCCAATCCCTGATTGCCCAGATTGGGCAAACACAACGCCATCCACATTCACCTTGTAGCTAGAGATCGCTGGCAATGTCCATCTTGCCTCCAGGTCTTCCTTCCGTTGAGTAATCAAGTGGTTAGCGGCCTGAAACTCAGCAATCAGCATTCGAGCTTTTTGTAGCACCTGCTGTGCCGATTGGCATGTACTCCCATGCCTAACAACATTTCTGTTGTACCACATACACCAAGCTATCATGATTACCATCTTTAGGACTTCATCCCCGACATGTTGAACAAACCTTAAGTATCAAATCAAGTCCACAAACTCACGGTAAAAAACTCCCTGAGTCTCAAAAGTGGTGCCCGATAAATATCTTCTGAGCATGCTCATAGTCCTAGAATGCACAGTCATTGGTCTTTTCCTCCAAACCACACATTTCACACAGGCTCTGCTCAATCACCTTCTAATGGTATAGATTGGCCTTTGTGGGAATGATGTTGCGAGAAACCCTACAGGCGAAGGATTTCATCTTATTTGGCAAATGTAACCTCCAGATTCTTGGCCAAAAAGATTTGTGGCTCTCTCTATTTGAAGTTCCTTCCATACACCCCTCTGAAAAATCAGAAACTGCTAATTTGTATGCACTACTAATTGTGAACTTTCCCATAGGAGTATACGCCCACACTAGTTTATCCTCTGGCAAGCTAGCACTTAACGGAATACTAAGAATAGCTTGAACATCAGTTGGAATAAAAATCGGCTTTACTAATTCTGCCCACCAGTCACAAGATAGGAGATCGATGAGAGCCCTCACCTTGGCATGTGCAAGTAGTGTATTCAGTTGAGATAGAACTTTGAAGGTAGCTAGTTCATTGAGCCATTTATCAGCCCATATTCCAATTGATGCTCCATCTCCAACCTGCCACTTACACCATTTTCTTACAATTTTTTGAGTAGCAATTATACTTCTCCATGCGAATGATGGCCGAGAACCCATTTTGGCCCCCAAAAAATCACTATTTGGAAAATACCTTGCCTTTAAGACTCTATAGACGAGAAAAAGGTATTTGTTTGAAGCCACCATCCTTGTTTGGCTAAAAGTGCAAGATTAAAATTTTTAAGATCACGAAAACCTAAGCCACCTTCCTCCTTTGGGGTACAAACTTTATCCCAACTAATCCATGACATCTTAGTTTTTTCATTTGTTTGTCCCCACCAAAATTTGCGAACCATGTTCGTCATCTCATCATATAGAGTGTTTGGGAGCTTGAATACACTCATAGTATACATAGGGATTGCTTGAGCCATTACTTTAATTAGAATTTCTTTTCCGGTGTGAGCTTACATCTTCTCCTTCCACCTTGATAATTTATTATCTAGTCTTTCCTTTAAATGGCGAAAAGTATTGCATTTTGATTTTCCTACCAGGAATCACAAACCCAGGTAAGTCTTGTGTTGTTTAATTACCTCTGCCCCAAAACTAGATTTAATGTCATCTTGAATGTCTTGTGGAGTGTTACTGATGAAAAACAAAGATGTTTTTCCCCTATTCAATTGTTGGTTTGATGCTTGTTCATATGTCTCCAAAGTCCTCTCCAAATTAGTAAAATTTTCTCTTGTGGCTCGACAAAAGATAAGACTATCATCAGCAAAAAATAAATGTGATATCTCTGGACCCAGTGTGCATGTAGCCACACCCTTCATTAAGCCATCCTCCACTGATTTCCTCAAGAGTGAAGAGAGACCATTTGCACAAATCAAGAATAAATAGGGAGAACGGGGGTCCTCTTGGAGTAGTCCCCTTGATGGCACAATGTGACCCCGAGGCTTCCCGTTGATTTTAATAGCATATGATACTGATCTCATGCATCTCATCATAGTATTGACCTAGTCTAGATGAAAACCCATTTTGGTCATAATTTTTTTCCAAACAACCTCATTCAACCCTATCATAAGCTTTACTCATATCTAGCTTCACTACCATTTCTCCCACCTTCCCTAATTTCTTCTAGCTAATATGATGCATTATTTCAAAAGCGCAACTAGTACATTATTAGTAATAAGATGTTCAGACATAAAGACTCTTTGATTCTCACTAATGATGTGTGGGAGTAAATGTTTTAATCTATTTGCAAGAACTTTAGAGGCTAATCTAGAGACAACATTGCTAAGGCTAATGGGCCGAAATTGGGTAACCTTTGTTGGGTTCTTGACTTTAGGTATGAGCACAACATGAGTTTCATTAAACTACTTTGGGGGAATAATGCCATGATTAAGAAAATCAAGAACTGTATTAGTACCTTAGTTTGGCTTGTTCCCATCTTTTGCTTCTATTTTTTTTTTTATATGACATTTCTCTTGAACAAAAGAAATTAAAATAGTGGATTTCAGTTAGTTCAACAGGTAAAGTATTCGATGGTTGAATAAGAGATTTGAAATTCAATCTTGCCTACACAAAAAATTAATTGGTATTTTGGTCTGATGATAAAGAGGGTAATCATCAGAAATTGATCTTATAGGTTGAGACTTTATAAATAAAATAAAATAAAATAATAGCACATGCATATAATATTATTCAATTTGGTAGAACATTTTAATATTTTATCTGTTTGGCGTCATACATATGCAAGACAGCCGATGATGAAAGCTGCCTCTGGCTTTCGAAAGTCTACGGAGAGTTGACATTCTGCAAAAACAACATACAACTATACGAGAATACTACGTAATCAGGAGTTTATTCGAATATTCTTTTTCCTAAGTCGCAGGCAATAAGACTCTTTGGTTTCGCAAGTCCTCTCTTTCGAGTTTCGAGTCTTTCGACTACTGCAGCTTCACTTGGGATACCCTACCTGGACAGACTGAGGGAGTAGTAGGAGTCCGCGAAACTCGCAAGTCCTCTTTTGTACACTATTAAACAAACAAACAAACAAAGAGATTAATACTATAATTAATTTATTATCAAGTATACTTGAGTATGATTTAAAAAAAATAAAATAAAAAGAAAGTATTCGTAAGGGTATCTTCAAAGCAATATTTAATGTCAATGGGTGCCCTTAAGGCAAGTGTAAAAAACAGTAAAAAAATTAATTGTTTTATTATTTTTTTATAAAAAATTTCTAAAAATAGTTCCTAAATTAATGCCCTCAGAACATTCATTAACATTTTATTTATCTAATAACAATATTATCAGGTTCTTGATATGGTATTATCAAAATTTTTTTTGAGATAACAGATAGAAGTATTATTAATAAGAGAAAAAGAGTACACAGAGAAAAAAAAGAAAACACTATAAAAAAGAGGCCCAGCTGTAGAAACAACACAACCCGCCCATACTAGCCAAATTCCAAACTAGCAATTCGAGAAAAAAATCTGCCCAAAGAAAACAGTGCCAGCAATCAACTATTAAGGAAGACCATCTCTATTATTCATCTCAGGAACTTCTCTGTGTTGCCATAAGGCGTTGATACTCCGTTAACATATATATATATATATATATATATATTCGGTGTGAATAGTGAACAGTGAACACAACTTGTTCCTTTTGACTTTGGTACCCAATCAAAGCAGCAATTGAGGTTTTTATTTTTCAAAGTTTAATATTATGCCACCAACAATATGAAGTAAATTTTGTTAGTTCACTATGCTTTTTCCCCAGGTCGGAAGCCAGTTTATTGCATTATATATCTTTCAGGTAGAATTTTTAGTTAAAAAGAAAAGAAAATAGAACCTATATTTATGCTATTATCTTTTGATCCAATTGGTATAATGGAGGTGGGGCATTTGAACCCCTAGACATCTCTCTGTTGAGTGACAAGGCTCTACATTATATTTATACTATTATCCAATATTATTTGAGTACAGGACTGAACTCATAACCTAATGAGATATTTATGAACAAAAAAAACAAAGAAAAAAAAAGGGGTTATAGACATACATAGTCATCAGGTGGTAGACTATTTATTATACAGTTCTAACTTCTAACAATTCCTTTTTTATGAACAGTTCTAACAATTATTTGTGCATGCGATCCATACTCTTTACATAGTCGATCCACACTAACTATACATAACAAGTTAATTGAAATGTAACTAGTTTATCAAGCATTCGGTAAACTTTTCTTGAAATGGTCAACGTTTTTTATTGACTTTATTTTTGTGATTACATGCATCTAATTTGACTTAATTTATTGATTTTAAGTGGAATTAATCATCTTGTTAAACTAACCAATTATGTATTCAGTCTGATTAGCAGCCGGTTTATTACCACTAGCATGCAAGTCACCAAATTTAAAACAATAAGCAATAAAGTAAATAATATAGAATATCGGATTTAGGTGCGAGTGTGGGACTCGGCAACTCTTGAAAAAGTAGGGTGCGGGTGCGGTGGAGTGCAGCGACTAAAAAATTATTAAAAATATTTTTATTTATATTTTCTATATATTACTAAGCATACTTTTTTCACATTATATAAACATATACCAAATTTAAGAGCAATAATAGATAATAACTAAAACATGATGTTCATAAAACATGATGTTCATGATGGAGAGATTGAGACCTTGAGTGAGTGGTTGTGGGTTCTTAGGAAGTGAGAGAGGGGAGACGGAGAGTGAGTGAGCGAGAGAGCAAAGAGGCAAGGAGGCAAAGACCAGAGAGCAATCGGTGAGAAGAGAATGAGAGATTTTAGGGTTTATTTATTTATTTATTTATTTTTTAAAGATCATTTTTATTTTAAAATTTTTACTTGAATTTTGACCTGAATCGTTTTGGTGGTTTTGGCCGATATGATCCGATTCGACTTGAATCAGCACGAATCGGCCTGATTTGGTGCAAATAGGTGCATATCCGGAAACCAAAAAAAAAATAAAATTCCAACGTGGCATCAACGCGTGGGTAGCAGCGTCACCCACCGCACCCCGCGTTGGACATGGGTGCGGCACCCTTGTAGCCGTATCGGTGCTTTCTAGGTGATGAAGTGGGAAAAAAAAAAGCCATAGATAAAACATGAAGGACATGAATGCAAAGACGCTGGACACCAGAAGGACATGAATTAAGATTGCAATCATGTAATGCAAAACAAAGGAATCTTGATCGATTGATAAGAGTCACAGAACAGGCGAAAAGTTTCAATTGATCAACGGTCCGTCAAGAGTTGATCTAGAAAACATAAACAAGAGACTGACTGAGAAATTTTCCATTGATCAAACATGGGAAAAAATTGCCTTATGCCCTTTTCACCCAAATTATATAGCCTTATGCCCCCATTCCCAAACTAATTAGGGAAGTATCCCTCTTTTGAAACTCGACTTTCTCAAAATCGAGTTAAGCCCTATAGTGACGTTTTTAAGGACCTATAGTGGCGTTTGGTAACTCGAGCTCATTGCCTATAACTCGATTTCATGGAGCTCGAGTTACCAAACGCCACTATAGGTCCTTAAAAA